>JAMPIV010023163.1:0-600000 GCA_024509875.1 Oreohelix idahoensis | reverse complement strand
ACTTAGTGTACTGACTGAGATCAGCTGTGAAGGTATCTGTATCTAATAAGTGTGGTGTGTTACAGATGACCCTACTTTGCTACCACATTTAGACCTCAGTCAGACTTATTCTGGAATATTGTGATGACTACGTTGAATGTCTAGGGTTATGATAGTGATGAAGTGTATGTTCACAACAACCAACAGACAGATAAACAATTTAATTTAATCCACAATACTTTACAACACTGTGACACTCACATACATAGAACACTCTATAAGACTATCTTAATAAGTCAAGTGTTAACTTTTAAAATATGTATTAATTCCTTTCAATAATAGATATCCTGATTCAACTACAAAGTGAATCAGGAATCACAAGTTGTATGTACACAATTTATAGATAGGATCTTTGTCCTGACATATAATATTATTACAATATGTGTGTAAGTAGTGATGTAGTACTATGAGGTAATACTGGCTTTTAAAGCTAGGTTGTTGTTTGTCATCATGACTTCATGTGTTTGTTACTGGTGGAAATAATATTGGAAAGGTTCACAGTTTCTTTTTATTTGAAAACAAATAACTGTCCCTCTTGATTTAATGTACAGTCAATTTTAGAGGGGGGTTTACACAAGATTGAGCTGCTCTGGCCAACGAAATCTTATCTTCTGAGTGGGCGGCAGGAAAACTGTCTCCTCTGCTCGCTTGCTTCTCAGTTATCTTGAAAAACAACACTGGTCGATATCTTGAACAAGGAGTATGCTACCAGCCTCTGGATTCAGCAAAACTCAGACCAGGTGCTGCTTTAATACTTCAGTACCACGGTCCCTGAAATAAGAAGGTTGTACCTCCTACTTCAGAACTAATTTATAATCTATTTCCCCACTGAAGCACAATACATAACAAACACAGAGTTCAGCGCGGTAGGCCAACTGCTAGCTTCTCATGTAACAATATACACCAGTATTCCTCTCCCTAATGGTTACGACGCCTCTGCAATTCCAGCATTAATTCCTTCTATACAATAAGATAGGTGTCATAGTACTATTTGGCAATCCCATATATGCCTATGCAGTTATACTCCTCTCCGACAAGTTTTTTTACATGGTGGAGCAATATCTAGGCTTTGCCTCATGTTTGTTACTGAACCACACACATACAGACATAAATTATCAATTCACATTCAATTTTCATCTAAAAGATATCAAATATGTCTAGCTTACCACAATTCAAGGAAATATTAAGCAAGTACGTTGACTGGCGATGAGTTATGGCACAATTCCGATCTGCCTCTGTCCCAGGCTTTTATTAGAAAAATATGAGCTGGTTTTCAACGCACTTGTTTCTACACAGTTTATTTTCAAAAAAGTGGCCCTGAACTGACGCTCCTAATTGACTATATCAAATGGTCTAGCCAATGAGACCATGTTTACAAAAGCCTTTGAAAAAATGTACCCTTCCTACCGTTTCCATTAACAACCAAAAATAGTATTTGCAGTCGACTAATCATGTTTCGCCTTACATATTATTCTAGCCAATCAAATCGGATCTAACGTGGTGGCCTCATTTCCTCTAAAGCAGTGTCCAAACATGCCATTATGAGCAAATATGATCCTGTGTTGTCAGACAACACCACTATAATATTTTGGCTATAATTTGTTAATTATTAGACTATTTGCTTAACACCTAACATATTCTTTGTCAGCAAGTCCGAAGGCACCCAAATATATAAGTTTAATGGAGCCAAGTGGCTTCGTTACAAACATGTATTATTCTAGGATAGTCCTGTATTTGTTTTTTTATTTACTGTCTTAGAACCGCCACCTGTTCTGCCTTTCCGACTGTTCTGTCAGTATAAAGTCAGGATTTCAGACATAAAACAGTATTGTGTCATGTTTCCCAATAAGCATTAAACATGTTTTTTAAAACCTTACCTCGTATTGGTAGTGTTTTTTGTCACTGTTTATTTGAAAAAAAAAATCAAGCCTGCATGCCTTTCGCGTGGGGTGGCATTAATTTTCAATCGCGAGACGACGTGGTAGTATTGCAGGCGTTCCTCCGTACATCTCTCTCTCTCTCTCTCTCTTCTAAGCCCGTCTGTCTTTTAGTTTACGTAGTGCATAATGACATTAATGTAATATTAAATCTAGGTCATTACGCAGTGTGTGTATCAAGGTCGTATAAGAAATATAGTACCAGTTTTATTTTTAGAAACGCGTGTATTTGATGCAGCAGGCTTTACTAGCAAACGTGAAAGCGTTACAATTATGCAGATGAAGTAGAAAAAGGGGTTTTCTTGTTTAGCTAGTATGACGTTCTATAACACAGGCGTACGCTATTGTGACCGCACTGTTCTTTTACCATTCTTCTTTCCTTTATTGAATTACTTCGTTAGGCTTTACATTTAATTTCTAAGTTATATATGTGGATTAGAATTTCTCACGACAGGGTGCCATTCCCAAACACAACCTCAGATTAGTCGACTTATACAAATTGCCTGAGCAATCAGTAGACCTATTCTTTCTTTGTCTCTTAAGAGACCTCCAGGAACTACACAGGGTCATTCTTTTATTGCCGAGTCTTTATTAAATATTTGTCTAACTAGAATTTTACCTGTCAACGTCTTTGTTATTCAGTTGCCTGACTGCCTTTCGCAGTCAAGTCTTTCTTTTTAAAATTTAGTTATCTAAATGGTAATCTCTGCTAACAAAACCTGTTGTTGTTATCTGCCAGAGAAGCATGTTTACCGTGTTCAAGATTAACCGGCTAAAAGAGCCTCGATGTTTAAAATAGCAGTTACGAAGTGCCTGTTTGGAATTAGCTTATGAAGACAAATGGAAGGGAATGGAGATTATCCTTCTTTCCCATTTTTCCCAAATAAGAACCAAATTAGCATTTTTTTTTTCAACCACAGTTAATTTGTAACTTCTGTTCCACGACAAATGACCAGTAAGAAAAGGGAGGGTCATAATAAATGTGAAACGTTTGGAATTCGGCCTTGAATTTAGTTCTTAAGAGACGACGACACAGCTGTAATATTCGCTTTCGGTGTATACAACTTCCGATGACAGCCTGGCAGACGAGATCATTTTCAGAGATCCTGACAGCAGAATTAATCATTGACTCGGTGTGTTTTTTTAATAGAAATCTGCAACGAAGTACTCTATGTGCACTTCTATATATATTTTTTACCGCAGTCATTTAGTTTCGTATGTCTATATGATAAAGGAACGGATGGATCAGGACAGGAAGTCTTGGCATGAACTTGAAGGCCTGTGCTCTTTAGTGAGCTGGTTAAATAACGGTTATAATAATGATGCATTTAGTTTATAGTATCACGTACCTGCTGTAGCTTACATGATCATCTACTGCTAATGTTTATATGCGGAGGTCATATTCATGGTTTCCAACCAAAGAATCCCTACTGTCGTTGAGAAACCTGTTAAACGTCTTGGCAGGGTGTACGATGCCTCATTAAAAGATTCGAAGGCAGCGCAACAGACAATAGAAATGGCAGACAGAGGGCTACAGATCATAGACCAAAGCAGACTACTAGGAAAATTCAAACTGTGGTGCCTCTAGTTCATGTTTGTCGTGTGAAATTCTAATCCCCATATATAAATTAAAAAGTAAAGGTAAAGCCTAACACATAAATTCAATAAAAGGAAAGAAGAATGGTAAAGAACAGTGCTGTCACGATGACGGTACTCGAGATCCCCTTTTTATGCTTCGTCTGCATATTCTCACGCTTTCACGTTGATAGTAAAGCCTACTACATCAATACACGCTTTCTACAATAACACGTGTACTGCATTTCTAAGAAAAACCTTGAGCTAGGCACCCTGCGTAATGACCTAAATTAATACTTCCATTAATTTCATTTTATACACGGCGTGATGAAAAGACAGATGAACTTAGGATAGAGAGAAGGGAGGGCTGAAAGCAGGAACGCATGCCACACTAAACACGCGTCTCGCGATATACAATTAATGCCACCCACCCCTAGCGTAAGGCCAGAAGCAATAACATTTTTTCAAATCGACAGTGATAAAAAACACTACCCATACGAGAGTTAGGTTTAAAAACTTACAAAACGCTTATTAGGAAACATGACATTCTACTGTTTTATGTCTAAAATCCTGACATTAGTCTGACAGTACAGCAGGACAGGTGGCGGTTCTAAACATAAAAAATAAAAAAAACAAATACACGACTATCCTAGAAAATACATATTTTGAACGCAGCCACTTAGCTCCCTTAAATTTGTATATTTATTTGGGTTCCTTAGAACTTGCTGACAAATAATATGTTAAGTGTTACGCAAATAGTCTAGGAATTAACAAATTATAGCCAAAAGAAATAGTGAGGGTGTCAGACAACACCAAAATCAGAATCGCTCAGTGGCAGATTTTGAAACCACCATTGTACGGGAAATAGGTCCCCATGTTAAATCCTATTTGATTGGAGCGCAGTAAATGTAAGGCGAAACACGATTAGTCGGACTACAAATACTAATTTTTTTTGTTGTTAGGGGAAACAGTAGTAGAGGTACTTTTTTGAAAAGCTGTGTAAACATGGCACGATTGGTTAGACCCGCCAATATAGTCAATTAGAAGCGTCAGTTCAGCACCACATTTTCAAATAAACTTTCTAAAGCAACAGTGCGTTGAGATTCAGCTTATATTTTTCTAAATAAAAGCCTGAGACAGCGGCAGGTCGGATTTTGTGCCATATTCATTGCCAGTCAACGTAATTGTGTATTATTTCCATGAATTGTGGTAAGCTTGAAATATTTGATATCTTTTTAATGAAAATTGAATGTAAATTGATAATTTATGTCTGTATATGTGTGTAGTTCAGTAGCAAACATGAGGCAAAGCCTAGATATTGCTCCAACCTGAACAGAACGTGTCTGAGAAAAGTAAAAATTGCATGGAATTGCCAAACAGTACACTGACACCTATCTTATTGACTAGAAGGAACTAATGCTGGAATTGCAGAGGCGTAGTAACCATTAGGGAGGAGTATACTGGTGTAAATTGTTTCAGATGAAGATAGCAGTTGGCCTACCGCTCTGAACTCAGTGTTTGTTATGTATTGTGTTCAGTCTGGAAATAGATTATAAATTAGTTCTGAAATAGGAGGTACAACCTTCTTGTTTCAGGGACCGTGGTCCTTAAGGTATTGAGCAGCACCTGGTCGGAGCTTTGCTGAATCTAGAGGCTGACAGCATACTCCTGGGTCCAGATAGTGACCAGTGAGGTGTCTCCAGAACACATGGAAGCTATCGAGCAGAGGAGTCTTTTCCTGCCGCCATCACGAAAGATAAGCTTCTGTGGCCAGAGGAGCTCAACATTATGTGTCCCCCTCTAAACTTGACATTATAGTAAAACAGAGGGACGATACCTTGTTTAAATTGATAGGAACTGTGAACGTTTCCCCCTACTATTTCCAAGATAAACAAACACTTGAAGTCATGATTACAAATAACAACATAGCTTGAAAAACAAAACCAGTATTACCTCATAGTACTACTACACAACTGACACACATAGGATAATACTAATAAAATATGTCACTACAAGGTTCATATTTATAAATTATGTACATATAAATTGTGATTACATTTGATTGTGATTCCTGGTTCACTGTGTAGTTGAATCAGGATATATATTAGTGAAAGTAATTAATACATATATATTTGAAACTTTACCAGTGACTCATTTAAGATAGTCTTATAGAGTGTTAAATGTGTGTGAGTGTCACAGTGTTGTCAAGTGTGGTGGAATAAATCAAATTGTTTATCTGTCTGTTGTTGTTGTGACTTACACTTCATCATTTACATAACCCTAGACATTCAACGTAGTCATCACAATATTCCAGAATAATTCTGACTGAGGTATAAATGTGGTAGCAAGTAAGGTTATCTGTAAAACACTACACCTATTAGATACAGATACCTTCACAGCTGATATCAGTCAGTACACTAAGTCCCCTATAAGTATTTATATCATCCCACTTTACCACATATATTGGTGTCTCGCTCCCGGGATATTGAACTTTCTCCTATTATATATATTGGGAATAATAAGAATTAAAAGGTATCCTTGGGTGGAAATAAATAACGTTGAGCTCTCAGTGCCTGTGGTGTCCTTGGATAAGTAATTACAGATTGTATTGTTTAGTTAGACATTACATACATTTACCTGTTAGAAAATGGCCGACTTGGCAAAATTTCGATCTGCTGCTGTGCAGACTGCGAAAGAGTTAGGAATGGACGGGCAAATTATGATTGCTTATGTCACTGCTGAATGTGACAAATATATTGAACGGGAAGAAAGAAGATTAGAAAAAGAGGCCGAAAGAAAGTTAGAGGCTGAGACTAAGAGGCTGCAATTTGAGGCTGAGGCTGAGACTAAGAGGCTGCAGATTGAGGCTGAGGCTAAGAAATTGGAAGCAGAAGAAAAGAGATTGACTGCAGAGAGGGAAGCAGAAAAGGAGGAGAAGAGATTACAAAGGGAACACGAGTTACGACTAAGGGAGTTTGAGTTTCAAGGCCATGCTCCTGAAAATGGTGCCAGTCCCTTTACCTCCGATGCTACTGCTAGTCAGGGAGCCTCAACCTCAGCTATGAACTTTCATTTAGATCATTTTGTTGAGAAGGAAGATGATATTGAGAGCTATCTAAATAGATATGAACTATTAGCTACCACGTATGGGTTAGAGAGAGAAAGGTGGAGCTTAAAGTTATCTCAAGGGCTTCGTGGTGCAGCTTATGAAGTTTTTGCCAAAATGAACAGAGGTGATCAAGAAAATTATGACATGCTAAAGCAGGCTCTTTTGTTAAGATATGAAAAGAACGCAGAATTTTATAGGAAAAAATTTAGGAATGCTAAACTACTGTCAGGTGAAACCTATCACCAGTTCTCTGCACGGTTAGAGACATACTTGGAGAAATGGACTTCTCTGGGGAAAACCCAAGATCTTAAGGAAATGGTCCTTATAGAACAATTAAGAGAGTCCATGGCTCCAGACCTGAGAAAGTTTCTCATGGAACAAGGTGCAGAGAGGCTGGGTGAGTTGCTAAATGTTGCAGAAAGGTATCAAGCGGCTCAGGCAGAGGTATCAGGTAATAAAAAGAAACAGGTAGAAAATTTTAGGGCACCACAGAACTTTAATAAATTTGATCCTAGAGATCAAAACAAAGGTAAGCACCAATTTGATAGGCCACGGTATGACAATAAAAATAAAACCCTACAATTCGATGAAAGGAAATATGATGAAAGAAAATCGTTCAACCAAGGAAAGAGATGGTGTAAAAATTGTAAGATGAACAATCATGACACTGACCGTTGCAGAAGGAACCCTATAGTTATGGCCACCCTTCAGGTCAGGTCGACCTCAAGAAAGGAGGAGGATATTCTGTTAGATACCACTCCAGAAGAGATGAGGAAGGCAAAGGCTGGGGATAAGACCCTCAAGCCTTGTTTCAGGAAATTGTCAACTTGTCATACAACTCCAGGCAAGGGAGATTTTTACATGAAAAACAAGTTGATGTATAGGAAGGCCGGAACTAGATCCCATGGTCACGGACAGTTGGTTCTTCCAAAGAGATATAGGGCAGACTTAATAAGGAGCCTACATGTGAAACCAGATGGGGACCATGAGAAAATTGGTACCATCATCCAAAAGGTGGCTCACAATTATTATTGGCCCAAGGCAAGATGGGACATTGAGAATTTTGTAGAAAGGTGTAGCATAGCACATGAGGGAACACCCACAAGTGGGAACATTGATCAGGACCTGGACACGCCACGGGGCAAACTTAGGCCTGACAATATAAGGAAAAATAAATTTGATAAAGTGGACCAAATGGAATGGGAAGCCCCTTTTCACGGACAAGCTTCACTTAACTGTTTTACAATGGCCACTATGCAGAGAGTGCAAAACGATGTCTTACCCCAGGATAAGCCGAAAATCCCTCAATCGGACTTAAACAAACTGGAGGAAGAAGATGTAGAGAGGAAATCTCTCATCAAGAATTCTAAGTGGGGAGAAAGCCCCAAGAAAAGAATTGGTAGCGGTCGTTTTGTGCATGATAATTCTGGGAAGAAAAATCATCACTATAGCGCTTCGAGTGGAAGAGACCATACCGGTGCATGGACAAATAGGTCCACAAAATTAAAGGTCCATATGTAACGCTGTTAAGAACGTGGACTGATGAAAAAGCAGAGGAAAATATTACATCCTCATACCAATATGTGAATGAGCTGACCACTCGTTTAAAAACTGGCTGGAAACTTGCCAATGAAAATTTAAGACAAGCCAGGAAGAAACATGCTGCCTATTATAACAAGAAAGCTAAAGACAGAGATTTGGCTGTGGGAGAGAAGGCACTGCTTCTTCTCCCCGGTAGTCAGAATAAATTACAAATTGGATGGCAAGGTCCATATACAGTTCTAGAGAAGGTGTCTAGAACCAATTATAAGATAGATAAGAAGGGGAAAGAAAAAATCTATCATGTAAATCTCCTGAAGAAATATTTGGAAAGAGAAAATCAGGAAGAGACACACTTGCTGACCTTGTCCATTGCCATGGAAATGAAAAAGGAACCACTTTCATCATTTGAATATCCATTACATCCCTGTGAGACAGCGGCACACGTGAAAATCAGTACACATTTAACGAAAAATCAGAAAGAGAGATTGCAACAGGTTCTAGATAATCATACAGAGGTGTTAACAGACCGACCGGGGCATACAAACTTATTGGAATATGATATGAAACTGATAGACCCCACACCTGTCTGTATGAAACCCTATTCGATTCCTTTTGCTAAGGAGGAAGCTTTGAAGGAAGAGATAGATTATTTGTTGAAGGGAGGAATTATTTCACACAGTGAATCTTCGTATAGTTCCAGTGTTGTACTCTTACGGAAACCCTCTGGAGAACATAGACTCTGTATAGATTACAGGAGACTGAATGCTATTACTGAAGGACAGGTGGATCCATTGCCGGATACAAATCAGTTGTTTGCCAGGCTAAATAAAGCTAAATATTTCTCAAAAGTGGACCTGAGTAAAGGATACTATCAGATTCCAGTAAAGCCTGAGGTTAGACCATATCTAGCTTTTAGTACCTCAGAAGGACACTATGAGTTTAACAGATTGCCATTTGGATTGAAGAATGCGCCTAGTGTCTTCTCTAGAATGATGAGAAAATTATTGGACCCTTTGAATAATCCATGCATCACAAATTTCATGGATGATATCCTTATAGCCACAGAAACATTTGAGGAACACATTGACTCTCTGAACATGCTGTTTAATCGACTTAGAGAAGCGAATTTGACAGCCCGACCAACCAAATGTTGTGTTGGATGTAAAGAATTAGAATTCTTGGGACACACAATCCATCAGGGAAACATGACCCCTGACCCCAAGAATTTAGAGAAATTAAAGAAAGCCCCGAGACCACAAACCAAGAAAGACGTGAGATCCTTTGTCTCATTATGTGGTTTCTACCAAAAGTATATCAAAAACTTTAATTCCATATGTGCACCGTTAACTGATTTGACACGTAAGGGACATCCAGATCGAATTACATGGACTCCACAATGCGAATTCGCTTACCAGGAATTGAAGGAAAAGCTCACAAGTAAACCTATTTTGAAATTACCTGACTTAAGTCAAGAATTCATTGTAAGGACGGATGCCAGTAATATTGGGTTAGGTGCGACTCTGCTACAGAAATCAGATGCATTGGATGGGGAATTAAGCCCAGTGGCATATGCTAGCAGAAAGTTGAATAAAGCTGAAACCAATTACTCAACTAGCGAAAAAGAATGTCTTGCAGTAATATGGGCGATAAAGAAATTCAATGGGAAGGCATTTAAGTTGCAAATGGATCACAAACCCTTGTCGTTTCTAGCGCAGGCTAGACATGAAAATTCTAGATTACTCCGTTGGTCATTACTGATGCAGCCATATGAGTTTAGCATAGAGTATATAAGTGGAAAAACAAATCTGGGAGCAGATTTTTTAAGCCGCCATCCGTGTGATGAGAATCACCCTAAGCCCCAGGAAGGATAATAAATTTCTCTATGTGTATATAGAATTATAGACTGACATATAACGTCTGTTTCAAGTGGGGAGAATTTGTCGTGTGAAATTCTAATCCCCATATATAAATTAAAAAGTAAAGGTAAAGCCTAACACATAAATTCAATAAAAGGAAAGAAGAATGGTAAAGAACAGTGCTGTCACAATGACGGTACTCGAGATCCCCTTTTTATGCTTCGTCTGCATATTCTCACGCTTTCACGTTGATAGTAAAGCCTACTACATCAATACACGCTTTCTACAATAACACGTGTACTGCATTTCTAAGAAAAACCTTGAGCTAGGCACCCTGCGTAATGACCTAAATTAATACTTCCATTAATTTCATTTTATACACGGCGTGATGAAAAGACAGATGAACTTAGGATAGAGAGAAGGGAGGGCTGAAAGCAGGAACACATGCCACACTAAACACGCGTCTCGCGATATACAATTAATGCCACCCACCCCAAGCGAAAGGCCAGAAGCAATAATTTTTTTTCAGATAGACAGTGATAAAAAACACTACCCATACGAGAGTTAGGTTTAAAAAACTTACAAAACGCTTATTAGGAAACATGACATTCTACTGTTTTATGTCTAAAATCCTGACATTAGTCTGACAGTACAGCAGGACAGGTGGCGGTTCTAAACATAAAAAATAAAAAAACAAATACACGACTATCCTAGAAAATACATATTTTGAACGCAGCCACTTAGCTCCCTTAAATTTGTATATTTTGGTTCCTTAGGACTTGCTGACAAATAATATGTTAAGTGTTACGCAAATAGTCTAGGAATTAACAAATTATAGCCAAAAGAAATAGTGAGGGTGTCAGACAACACCAAAATCAGAATCGCTCAGTGGCAGATTTTGAAACCACCATTGTACGGGAAATAGGTCCCCATGTTAAATCCTATTTGATTGGAGCGCAGTAAATGTAAGGCGAAACACGATTAGTCGGACTACCAATACTAATTTTGTTGTTGTTAGGGGAAACAGTAGGAGAGGTACTTTTTTGAAAAGCTGTGTAAACATGGCACGATTGGTTAGACCCGCCAATATAGTCAATTAGAAGCGTCAGTTCAGCACCACATTTTCAAATAAACTTTCTAAAGCAACAGTGCGTTGAGATTCAGCTTATATTTTTTCTAAATAAAAGCCTGAGACAGCGGCAGGTCGGATTTTGTGCCATATTCATTGCCAGTCAACGTAATTGTGTATTATTTCCATGAATTGTGGTAAGCTTGATATATTCAATATCTTTTTAATGAAAATTGAATGTAAATTGATAATTTATGTCTGTATATGTGTGTGGTTCAGTAGCGAACATGAGGCAAGGCCTATATAGTGCTCCAACCTGAACAGAAGGTGTCGGAGAAAAGTAAAACTGCATGGAATTGCCAAACAGTACACTGACACCTATCTTATTGACTAGAAAGAACTAATGCTGGAATTGCAGAGGCGTAGTAACCATTAGGGAGGAGTATACTGGTGGAAATTGTTTCAGATGAAGATAGCAGTTGGCCTACCGCTCTGAACTCAGTGTTTGTTATGTATTGTGTTCAGTCTGGAAATAGATTATAAATTAGTTCTGAAATAGGAGGTACAACCTTCTTGTTTCAGGGACCGTGGTCCTAAAGTTATTGAGCAGCACCTGGTCTGAGCTTTGCTGAATCTAGAGGCTGACAGCATACTCCTGGGTCCAGATAGTGACCAGTGAGGTGTCTCCAGAACACAGGGAAGCTATCGAGCAGAGGAGTCTTTTCCTGCCGCCATCACGAAAGATAAGCTTCTGTGGCCAGAGGAGCTCAACATTATGTGTCCCCCTTTAAAATTGACATTATAGTAAAACAGAGGGACAATACCTTGTTTCAATTGATAGGAACTGTGAACTTTTCCCCATACTAATTCCAAGATAAACAAACACTTTAAGTCATGATGACAAATAACAACATAGCTTGAAAAACAAAACCAGTATTACCTCATAGTACTACTACACAACTGACACACATAGGATAATACTAATACAATATGTCACTACAAGGTTCATATTTATAAATTATGTACATATAAATTGTGATTACATTTGATTGTGATTCCTGGTTCACTGTGTAGTTGAATCAGGACATCTATTAGTGAAAGTAATTAATACATATATATTTGAAACTTTACCATTGACTCATTTAAGATAGTCTTATAGAGTGTTAAATGTGTGTGAGTGTCACAGTGTTGTCATGTGTGGTGGAATACATTAAATTGTTTATCTGTCTGTTGTTGTGTGACTTACACTTCATCATTTACATAACCCTAGACATTTAACGTAGTCATCACAATATTCCAGAATAATTCTGACTGAGGTATAAATGTGGTAGCAAGTAAGGTTATCTGTAAAACACTACACCTATTAGATACAGATACCTTCACAGCTGATCTCAGTCAGTACACTAAGTCCCCTATAAATATTTATAACATCCCACTTTACCACACCGTTATAGTTTATATTGTAAGTTACCTGTTACATTTTATATTGTAAGCTACCCGTTATAGTTTATATTGTAAGCTACCCGTTTTAATTTATATTATAAGCCACCCGTTTTAGTTTATAATGTAAGCTACCCATTATAGTTTATAATGATGTATAAGTCACGGTTGAGCATGGAGCTGGCACTCTGATAACGTAAAACAAGGTGCTACAGAAACTACCACTACAAGAGCATATGCAAGCTTGGTGCCAGCTTCCATGACCAGCTGCAGTGATGACCTCGTGCTCCATAAGTAACGAAAATGAAACTTATGATCGCTCTGTTTGATTTTTATTTCATGTATTCACTATTCATACACTCAAATCAGTCGCTGTTTCAGTCAGATCATGCCCTAGCTTTATTTGTGACATTTTGACATGAGATTTATCAAGCACTGCGACAGACCATGCTCGTCAAATAAAAAAAAAAGAAACATAAATATATTCCTTGTCAGTCACTACCACACTTGGAACGCGGAAGATGGACACAGCAGCTGTAAACGTTGAGAAGCAAAGAGTTAACGTGCTATGGCCGGGAATTTATACAACTAAATATTTATGGAAAACTCCCTGTTGCATGGATCTCAAGACCCAGTATTTGGGAGAAATTTACAGACCCAGAAACCCCACAACCCATATTGCAAAGGGCAACAAAGGAGAGTTGTGCATAAAGCTAGTAATATCATCATGTACAACATTGCTACAGATCCTACTACTGCAAGGCAGATCAAGTACTTTGGAGCAGATTTCTTGTCAGGGTATCAAAACTGATGTGGCTAATTGCTTCTTTTAGGACTGTAAATCTACAGAAAGTTTATAAAATGCTAGTAATATTGTAAGCCGTTTACGTCTTTACAGCATTGAGCAACTAATTACGTTACTTTATTCCTATGTTCGTCATACACGATATTTAACTCATTCGCGGACGTTTATCAAAGAGAGAATAGTTTTGCTACTAAACCGAAATTAACGCTTAGGAGAATGTATGTGTGGTAGACAGTGGCGTAACTATAATGAATGGGGCCTCGGAAACAATTTGAATGGGGTCCATCTTATATATAGAGCTCAACAGCTATAATCAATTTACGGCAAAACATGTCTAAAAATTTAACTAATTACTCCATAATCGCCCCCTTAGCTACCCAAGAAGCATAACCTTCAAAAATGTGCACCAGGTTCTCCTGTCTCGTGCAATCCACTCAAGATCTTTGCATATCTTCTTTGTTCCTGTCATTTCTGTGTCCAGAAACTGAGACATGATAATAACCTTTAGCACAGGAACACAGCAAATTTAAAAGATATATACAAAAGCGAGTTTCCTTTCTGACTAATATTTTCCGGGGCCCACTCGTTGCTGGACAATGCCCGGTCCATCTGGTCGGTAGTTACGTCACTAGTGGTAAACACTGGAAAGATAATTTACGACAGGCAATTAAGAGGCAGACAAGATGTTCGAATTTCGAACTCGAATGAAGACTACTGAGACTTTAAGGAGATGAGTAGAGTACTAGTAGTTTGACAAAATGTCACGACGCAAAGATACTAACAGGCATAACAGATAATCGATTCTTGTATTCATTCTTCAGACATTTAAACGGTCTGCAGTAGCTCTCATCATGTCCAAATAAATTGATGTTTTGACTGCAACAATTTTCCATCAAGTAGTAACCGACGCGAACTCAGTGCCAATTATTTCTCAGTGTCTGAACCTCGAGTTTTTCAAGGCAGACGTTACAACTTAAACTGACGACAAGTTTGTTTGCTTTGTTATTGTTGTTGTTGTTTGTTTGTTTGTTTTATCTTTTAGTATTTACATTAGTGGAGAAATGTCAGTCATTAGATAAGGGGCGGTTTGACAGTGATCGGGGACCCTGTGCAAAAAGGGTCATTGGCCCCTGATTACCTATTCCACACGGATTACTGATTCAAATGTCTAAGGGGGCGTGGACCCTCCTACTGTTGTGGGCCCTCAGGCAACGCCCGACATGCCCAACGCTCAGTTCGCACTGCATTTGATAGAATAAGACCATGACAAGGACTGCAAAATAAGAGGAAACTAAACAGTGCGATACACGAAAATAGGTAATTCGTCTTACGGCAGAGAAATGTTATCAGTGTTGAGCACATTGGTATCATCATCACTGAGGAATTTAAAGTTGGGGTGCATGCAGCGATGAGACTGGTAAACATTCCGGAGGAGATTATTATACTGATCAGAGGAAGGTCGACGAGAAACAAAGGGAAGACTCTTGCTTAACTCGGAGATCTCATTCTCAGAAGAAAAAAAAGACAACCTCGGGAAATGGAAACGACCTGAGTACTTGATTTTGTCGTCTGGAGTTCATGTGAGCGACAACAGCTCCATTTACGTTAATTTTTTTTTTAATGTATTTTACTTAGTTCTCGCTTTCTTTTTTTTCTGTTTTTGTTGTTTTTGTCCCTGACAAAGACCTTGTGACCTCACGTGAGCAATATTCTGTGCTCTTTATCTTAGAAAGACGCGTTGGTTACTTTTATTTACACCCATTATTAGAAAGTACAACAAACAAGACGCATGAAATGACAGAGCTGATAGACCTAACTGAAAAAAGTAAAAGGTAGTCTCATAATAGATACTACCTCAGGAGATTAAAGTGTTAGAGACTTCACTATTTGAGGTGGGTCTTTGCCTTCCCTAACTCTAGAACAGAGTCAAGTATACATTTACAGTTAGGTCAACTGGCGCGTGACGATACTTGGTTTTGATCCCATAACTCAGTAACTTTGCCGCGGGAGCCACGCTGTAGCCACTAAGCCAATCAGACGCTCAGATCTGACTAGTGATGTAACTTTATTATCCATAATCAAAATGAAGAACAGTCGAAGAGGAAGCTAGGATACCCGGGCTACCAAGGGCAGAATCGAAAAATTTGGCCCCAAAAAAATATATAAAATGGTGGCGAGCTCCAGTTGGTGAATCTGATCTAAAATACAGCCTTGCCTTCTACATCAGCTTATATACTTTTGTTACCCCGCCCCTACCCGCGCCACATCATCCTATTTTTCAGAAGCATTCATTCTTCATCGTTTGCTTGCTTATTTGTTTTTCTATAACTTAGGTTATCACCGTTATCGACCAGTGTCTTTCTAATTCCAACAAGTCTCTCATAACTGTTGCAATCTTTGTTTATTATTCAGGTTTCAGGAGCAGAAAGTAATACAATTTGTATATTTTATTCATTACGTTTTAGGTCCCTGTAGAAAACATTGTCATAGTGCTTCAATTAGTTCATACAAAACCCTCATGTGCCATTGTTTCCATTCAAGATCTTTGTAGCGGAAGGTTTTATATAGCTGAGATGATAGTGCTAGAGTAGAAATAGTATTCTCTCCAGGTCCCAGTGACAGAGAAGTACACTGGTATCACTCGATAGTCACGGCTGTGAAAGTATCTAGACTGAAAATATTCAAAGAACAGTCAGACCTTACTGCGCCACCTTCGCTATGTGACCACCTGTGATATAAATAAAAATTCAACCAAACTCAGTATCAACTATATTGAATGAATAAAGCTGGTGAATACAATTTATATCCTCTTTATTTACATCTATCTAATTGTGGTGATTGTGTGTGACTGTTGATACAAAATTTATATTTATACAAAACCAAATTGGCGAAATCAATTACAGTTTTTACAAGTTAAACTAAAATGTCATTTATTTAGACTCTTCCAATTGGTTGGGTAATAGACTTCTTCACTGTCTTATTCACTTTATAACTTTCACTAGTTTATCACGCAAATTGTCATCATAAAACACTGCTTTAATCTTATAATTTTTTTTTTTTTTTTTTAATGTAAAACTTTTGCCTCGTTTTGGCGAGGCGCGTCCTGTTCAACCTAGTCGGTTATATTAGGGCGCATGTCCAAATATAAAAGACCCTTAGGTCTGAAGTTTACTTTTTATTTATGTTTAAAATCATTTTCGACCGCCCTTATATATGGAGCTTCCGGACTTACAGGAAACAAGGCTCGCAACTCCAGCAGACTTCCCAAAATAGTTGTAACTCCGAGAGATCTGTGCTAAATGGGTTTCAAACCTTGGTCTCGTGCATCGCACCCTTCCCAGTTCAAGCCTTTAGAGTTATAGATCTCCATTCTCCGTGAGTTGACCTTTATATCCATATGTTGTCTTCCTATATCGGCCGTGTTAACGATTTTATCTTGAATTTTAAATAGGAAAAACACAGGATTTCTCAATGCACGGACACTTATTCTTGCAAAATTCTTCACAACTACTTACTCCCTTCTGATTTCCTTGTACCTACGCATAAATGAAGATATTGTGCTAAAACCCTCAACCTGGAGGACCAGGGTACCAGCTTTTGTCTGACCTCTACCCACGCAGACCAGTCCAGCTTGGTTTAACCTACCAAGAGTAAAACTCCCACTGGCATAGCTCTGGGGGTTGTCAGGGTACACAAGCTGTCACACCGCTACAAGGTATATGTACCATTGATGGCAGCAGGATTTCTATACATTACATATATCTCAAAGAATCTTGTAGGTGGCATACACTGCTATAAGAAGAATTTTACAGTTGCCTTCTGTAAATTCACAAAAAGTAATTATTATTTCACTTACGACGTTGTCCGGTACTGGTACTTTCAATTTTATTACTAGTGCCCCATCATTACTTTTTGTTAAACACTTTTATTTAACCTCGTCGCAGGTTTACAGCGTTTAAAATCTTTGACTCTCAAAATCTCAATTGTTCCTTCATTGAAGAGAGCTGAAACTTTTCTAAGAGTACCCTTTCTTGATACATTTTTCACATTTTGACAGATACTGACCAAGTCGATTTTATATAATAACTGAAACAATGTAAAACAAGCTGAAAATAACTCAATTAACGTAAAGATTTTATAGCAAGGGAAATAATGAACTGCGAATACAGACTGTGTTTTGAATCATAAGGGTCGGGCGGTGAACGTTGATATGCCGATTAAATCAGCGTGTTTCGTCAGACAGACTAAGACAAAGAATCTGTTGTTTTAAATGCAGCTCTAGCAATGATAAACTTTCACAATTCAAGGGGGAATTTCACTCGACGAAGGTGACAATATACAATTATGACTAAATTTAGAACTGGAATTTAGACATTTAGCATCAATAATCCATGTGGGAGACCATGCAGTTCCCCTGGGTCTCTGAGGAGACGAAAAAAGAATATGCTTACTGCTTCCTCACGTATATCGTGAGAGTCGACTTATATGGAGTTGACAATCTCATCTGTAAAACAGTTTGTTACAGAAACCACCTCTGCAGTAGCATATTAATGCTTTGATACAGACTTCCTGAAAGAGGGGACCAGCTGATGTTTTTGTTCCATGCATTCTCATTCGCTAAAAGAGAAATGGACGAATGAATATTGCAAACACAGTGTCCATAAACGACATTGTAAACATTTGAAACGAACGCATTAGACTAGAGCAGCGTAAATTCATAACAAGACTAGACCTCATATAAAATTAAAGACAGACTACTACGACAAAAATTGTTGCTGGTGAGGTAGGTGACGCATAAATAAGTGTTTACGAAAGTGATCCATCACTTTACATCGTCAGCTTCAAAGCATCCATATCTCGACTCATCATTTATTTCTGATCGACGATTCATGCATCATTTGCCACGTTATCATCAATATATATTAAATCCCAGCTTTTTCTGTCACTAACGCTAAGGTTGGTTGAAAGATAGACATTAATTGTATTGTTTCCCTTATATGTACTCTCCCGAAAATAGTAACACTCCACAAAGAAAAGTGCACAAAAATATTTATAGAATGTATGATCCCGTATTTACACATTGGGATCCTCGCTGCTGCTACGTAGTCCGTGTACTGTGGTAATGCACAGTTGTTTTTTTAAATACTTTTGAATAAGTAAAATTGCCGTTATGACGGGCTTTTACACTAGTGCTCCTCATAATTTGATGTAATATTTAATTGTATGGTCACTTAAATTGAAACGTTCAAAATACGATAGCGGCCGTTGCAGCATTTGAAATAAAATAATGATTTTCTTTTACTTTGTTAAATATTTGCATATTATCATGTTTTGTAAGCATTGTGTAATTAATATGTATTTGTTTGTTCTTCTTCGTCTTTTTTTTTTCAAAAGTATATTCGGATAATTATTATATAAAATTGATAGAGAATGTTTTGAATGTCTTATCTTATGATTTTTAAGCATTGTGCATGTAATGGCTATGCGTTTGTTCTTCTTCATCTTCTTTTTTTCAAGGATTTATTCGAATAATTATTATATACAATTAACAGATGTCACAAAATTTTTCATTTCTTGTGCCATCCCGTAATTCATTGTGTGCTCTTCACGTTCTATTTTCCTACTTCGGACAATATTTGGTATTTTCGTGTCATTGTTTACACTTCTTCCTGCAATAATTCGTCATGTCTGTTTACCCTGCTGAGAAAGTAGACAGGAGATGTAATATTGACCGACAGTCATGTTGGTAAAATTCTCGTGTACCAGACATTGGGCGCCGGATTAACGCGAAGATCGCCCCGCGAGCTTGGTTGGCGCTGATATGGCTTCTGAAATCTCCTAATTTCTCTCGTGGAGAGAACACAGCCCAGATGGTCGGTCACACGATGAATGTTTGTTTGCACAGGTACAGGGCAGTAAATTATCCAGGTGGTGACCTATTACAGACACGCACCTGAGACGACAGAAATGTTGTAATAGCTTCCGGGAAGATATGATCAGTAATAAATTCAGGAAGTTGTGAGTTGTAAATGAGATAATCCTAGACGGAAAATCATACTACCTTATATGGAGAGTGACCGTTTGAATTTCACAAACGTATGAGTCCCACAGAAAATTCCACGAGGAAAGTTATCATAACACGCATGATTGAAATTCACCTCGTCAAGAAGACAGCCAGCTAGCCAGAGTAAGGAATATGATCAGAATTCCATTAATCGGACAGGACTTTGTTTGAGCAACTTGTGGACTTATGTCCCAGGAAAACTCTACCTACATTAACACGGAAAGCCGGAATCCTAGGAATCTAAACACAAAGTCAGAGTGGGAGCCTATTGTAAAGTAATACCATAGACTGCGTGAAAGAGGCATCATAAACATGTTGCCTTAACTATTTCTCAGAACCAGGAGTCAGTATTCCTAAAGAGATTTTAGGGTGAGTTGTACATATTAAAATTCTGTATTTTGCATTTAACATGTGAAAATTGCTAGTTGATGTCCACGTCATATGAGGCTGGCAACCTCAGTATATAGAATGATGGTTTCATGAACCACCATTGCAATAGCTGGTGACTGCTTTTAACGGGTTTCTCATAGAGAACCAAAAGCAGAGGTAGTCCAAAGGTCCAAATGGAGCAGGGAGTGGATGGTGATAGAATTGATGTTCATACTTATTATATTATTCACCTTTTCAACCAGTGCATATGTAAATATATTCAATATAAATGTAATGAATGTTTTCTGCTCACTGGGATTAATATTAAAGCTCATAGAGGGTAAAGTTCTGAAGTAGTTGGGATGGTGGAAACAGGAGAGGGTACATTATTGTATGTCAGGAAACCCAGTAGTCAGGGGGGTATTTGTTTCTCATCTGTCATAATACTAGTCGGTGTACCAGTTGAGGGTACTATCTCTGGAACGAAGTGTGTGTTATAAGTGGACTGCTGTCAACGCTTGTCACCATTATCAGACGGGTCTTGAAGGCGCTCGACCAGCTTCGTGATTACTCCCTGATATTTCTTGGAACGTGTCACAACCTCTAGACTTGACCAGTGACGTGAGTGAACCAGTCCATAACCTGCAAAGAACTTAACATCGGCAGGAGCAGAAACCAACAAACTTATTGGAAGCTAAGCACAAACTTAAAAGCTATCAAGTGAACTTTCAGACAATTCCCTCAACACCCATAACATCACCCTGTGATGATAACTTTTTTAAAAAGAGAATTATTCATTTTACACTGTTAATTATAATTGATTATTAAATTTGTTATTTGTATATGTACACATTTTAGTTGATTAAATCCTTTTGTGTGTACTGCACCCGTATGTCTCAGTCACTTTAAATACACTTAAAGCAGAGCTACTAAATTTTCATTGAATTCAATCAGTTGGGGGCTTGAACGAGCTAAATCATACAATATATCTCTACACAAAAGTTGTCGGACAGATAATAAGTTAACTGTGCTAAGCCACACTCAGCATTGTTCTTGATTTCTAAATATCTTGTGTATACTCTCTCCTGCTAGAAGCATCATCATCCTTCTATCTGTATCTCTGCAAAGAGTAATCTTGTGCGAAGATAGATACCTTTCAAGACCCACATTAGATACTCTAGGTTTTGGCCATTGCTGGACCATCACTGCAGAGCAAAAAAGAGGGGGGGGGGGGGGGAACCCGTGACAACAGAGAATGTTTCGGACAGTCTAGGCACGGTTGAATGTTTTTGTCCAGATATCATTCTATTGTCAATTAACGTTCACTCGTGGCATTTCTGAAACATATTCTTTTAGACCCTCTGTCTGGCAGTAGTGACAGCGTTCCTAGACAACAACCATCGTAAGATCCATAGGAAACATGTCGAATACCAAATTATGAGACATAAATTAGTAAACATTAAAAAAGATGGGATTAGGAGAATAAAACAGACAATAAGTGAATAAGAGACATATGTCGGAAGCTGGCAAAGGCAGAGAAACTAAAGACCCTGGTATTTCTTTTGGCATCCAGTCTGTAAAATGAATAACTTGTCATCGATCCGGTACTAAGAAGACAGAAACGGTGATATCGATTACTCACGAAAACTCTCAGCCTTATATTATTTTATTAATCACTTGAAGAACCTAAGTAGCTAATCTCATAAAAAATGTCTCTTATTGCTTTGTCTGTAGTGTCCACAACTACTTTTATCGGTATCTCATAATAGTAACTTAATAAGCATTCGAATCCCTTGCTGTCTTTACCTCTTTACGGTGTCACAATTTCTCTTTGCCCAGTATCATTCAGCTTATGATTGGGAAAGAACTTGTGGGTACTTTAAAATGTTTATTGGACGAAAAGAGAAACACCGTTAAGTCAGCTAACCAGCACGGTCCTTATTTTCATCTAGGTTTTTTTGTTTGTTTTTTTTTAACATTTCTGTGTGCACAGCGTTTTCAGAAGTCGAGCTCTCACCACCAATTTACTGTTGCCTCGAGTGGTCTTTTGTTCTTTCAGTGGTGGTCGTAAAAAAAGATTTATCGAATGTCCCTTGCACGCCGACCTAGCCCATTTTGCACACTTTTGTAAGTTGATTGTGAGTCTGAAAGACCCTTCGGGGAAGGCAGCAGAGAAAGAATATGAACGGAGTAAAGCAGCTTAACCTTGCTCGTTGTGGCCACTCAATAATCTGGGACTCCCCGTGCGTCAGTCTTTATGCTTCTGTAAAACCACCGGATTGGGTAATAATATTAAGTTGCCAATCCGTCTTAAATCTAGCCTTACGTTCGGCAATTCTCAAGTCCAAGGATAAATCAGAGTGATGTCTGGACACAATTTTATTGAATGCGGACGGAACTCAATTGCATTGTACGAATGAGGGAGTTAGACATTTTGGGTGTGATTTTTCTTTTCGATTTTTTTCTTCCCATTACTGAGAATTAGAGTGATGCATGAAAAGAAATTCTATAGAACGTTGAGTGGACACATCAGAAAATAAAACCTACCCTAATTTACATTATTAATCAATAGGTAGTGATTAGAAGGTATCGCTTTTTCATGTTCAATAACAGACAATAAAACATGAAAGGGAGTTATATGGACTTTCACTGAGAAAACCAGGGCTCTGGAGTCATAGTCGGAAGTCGGTCGTTGTTTAAGTGTAGTCGGAGTCGGTAAAAATGTCTCGACTCCTACTCCGACAATATTAATCACATTCGATTTGAGAGCAGCAATGAAGCCGTGCCTTTTAGAAGAGATCCTTCTTAACTTATTTAAATAAAAATGGTTATATTTTTAAATACTTTTTGAGTTTTTGTTTTGTATTATTGTATGAAGGAATGAATCGTTAAAAATGTAATCTACTAAAGCCGCATATTCATTTATTCACATATATACATATAACTCCATATAATTGCTTAATTTTATGCCATATAACTGTAAAATAAAATGCAGTCAGAGTCGGAATCGGGAGTCGGACTTCTAAAATTTCAAGAATCGGAGTCGGAAAATTGTTTGGCCAACTCCACAACCCTGGAGAAAGCTTTACAGACTGACAATTCCGCTGTGATTTTAACAAGTATAAGTGTAGACCTGTGTTAGCTTTCAGACATTGTTTGTCATTTTCAAAATTTTTCACAACTCCCATACTGCTTATTCTATAAGTCAAACGTCATGTGCCAAACAGTGACAATTTTTTTTCGCGCCAGCTTTTCGGGAAAACGCGGAAACGGCGCGCGAAGCACCGTGAAAGCTAAATTGAACACCTAGTAACAAAAAGCACGCAGTCCTTTCAATTTTGTCATGGTGCATTGACCATAAGTTATGATAAGTTCGACTACAAAGATTCAATGAAGCTGAAATAGAATGAACAGGAATGAAATGACAACCGGAGACTTAGTGCCGTCATCAGGATACATAGCAGAAAGAACACAATATAAAGTATTTCCTGCCATGCTTTGGCGGGTTACTTACTCGTGTTTGATATCTTTACCATCAACCAACGCTCTCACATGTAACACAGTGACCCCCAAGTCGTGGAAGTTGTAGCAGTTCACAGGGGGGCACTGTAAAGTTTCTTTTCTTCTTTCCACTCTGTAAAGTGTCAGTCGGTATGCTCTGTAAGGAAGAGTGATTATGTTAAACAGGGAGTTAGGTTTTTGGATCAACAGGATATATTTAACCTCGCACACAAAAATAATAAAAGTAATACCCTGAATGGAGTTGCAGGAACTGTTGAACATTATTCGATGTGGTTTAATGTGTACTGTATGGAATTTTTACGAATGTTTGTCTGAGTAGGACGAGTCTGTCTTATATCTGTATATCTTTACATATCTAAGTCGAACTATATGTTCTGTTGTCTCTAGAGAGGTCAAAGGCTATTCGGCGGATGTGTCGCTAGAGTGTGGTTGTGATTTGGCTTCGGTCCTTGTATAGGGACTGTGTTGTTTTCCTATGTCGGCCTGTCGCCGGGGTAAAAAGTGATACGTCAGTATTTGTGGGGGAAAAGTGATAGTCGTCTTCAACACTATCGTGTATGCTTTACCCCAGGGTTTAGTCGTATTGCCAAGGATTGGCAGTTTCATATTGGATCCTACTAACAAGGTAATCAAAGATACTCTTTATGGCCAGCACTATATCCTGTAGATTGCAGTCAATTGTTCATGATCAAATCTACAGAGCAATGAAATGTTTTATGAATGACTAACTTTAGGACAGATTCATTATCTGTATCCAAACGTGAGTGACAGCTCACGAGTGAAGCCATCTTGGAACCAAAACATGTAGTGACTTTCATTCATTCATTCATAACCCTCCACTCCCAAAGGAGCATAGGCCTTCAACAAACACATGCCAAGTCCTCCTGTCCCGTGCCATCATCAATATTTGTTGAAGTTTTTTGTGGTTTAAATTTTTTTTACAGGATGGTGTAACCGGCCCCATGCCCAACCCTCCTTAGTCGCTTTTTACGACATGCTTAGTAGGGGACAGTGTTACTATTCTTTGCTCCCCTTTCGGGTTCCGGTAACACACGGGTGAGTGACTTTCAAGAAGAGAAAAGGGATGCCCGTATTATCGCTTGTTTAGTCCAGAGATCACTGCTACACATGAGAACCCGTTATTAGCGGTTCAATATTATTATATGGAAAAATATGTGCTGAACATTATGTTGAAGAATCGTCGCTAGACGAGATTAGGTTTAGAAGCCATCTGAAATATTGTTTATAAGCTGACGTGCTCAGTCAGTGAAGTCAGATGATATATGTATGGGCGATACTGAGTGCTTGGCTACTGACAGTCCATTATACACTTATTCTACATGAGTGCCCATGTAACATTGCAAGACCATTTATCCACTGTACTATGATGTATTATGGCAACCTGTGATTTGTCACTATCTGTGCTGTCGAGTGTGTACGTCCAATTAAACTTTAGAAAAGGTACACAGTCGTTGGTGTCGATGACTTCCAGCCATACATGAGTGTGAGAAAAGAACATTTTTTGTCAACACCACGAACCTTTATCATCATTCGCACATTATACACTCAATCCATGTCTACACACCACTGCGTAGGTCAAGTTGACATTCCATACACTACAGTGGAGCAAACAACACCATAGAGATCTTATCAACTGATGATGATGATGATGTCTGCTTCCATCCACTTATATCTATCTTTTGGTGGATATCATTAACGGGAATAAAAATCCAACGTTATCAACCTTATCAACTGGTGGACCAGCTTTCTGGGTTTGACCTCGCAGAAGTTCAGAAGTCAACAGATTACCGATACCAGACCGTTTCCTGTGGCTGATACGACACACTTGCAGTATTGGTTTGCTCTTTGTCAACACTTCGTCACGTGACCTGTCAGGTGAATGCAGTATGTAGGTCAGCGTTGTTGACAGTTTTACATTAGACATTATAGAGTTTCACAGAACAGTTGGATCAATTCTTGTCAATGTTAACAGGAAGACAGTATTTGTGAACTAAGAAGTCCTATTTTCATCGATGGATCTTCTTGTTTTCCATATATGA
This sequence comes from Oreohelix idahoensis, assembly GCA_024509875.1. Lineage (NCBI taxonomy): Eukaryota > Metazoa > Mollusca > Gastropoda > Stylommatophora > Oreohelicidae > Oreohelix > Oreohelix idahoensis. The sequence goes on along the minus strand of JAMPIV010023163.1, from coordinate 574,613 downwards.
ACTTTAATATTTAAGGCCAGAATGTTTAATTGAATAAAGTGGCAGTTTGTTTGTTTTCATAAAAATAACTTTGCCATTACTGTAAGACTGAGCCTATTTTGCAACACATACTATCATACACATAATTTATATATATATTTATGTTTACATGTTATTTGTTTGTATAGTATGTTAGTTTCTATGTCAGCGGGTTGTGTTTAAGGTTGGGCGGCGTCCTCACAACAGAATATCCCACGTCATAGAGGGTCCGTTGTGGGCGTTTTCTATAGGTGCAATTTTCTTGATTGAAAATTTGCTGCGACAACTGTTGCTTTTGTGTTAGCTGTGAAGTCTGTAATTATTGTTATTTTTGTAATATTTCTTTGTTCTTTAGTTTTGTTTTGATTTGTTTGTAATTTGTTGGTCTAACCTTTTCTATCTTTCAGTTCTATTCTCAATTTATATTCATATATTGTGACGTCATTTGTGTTGTTATTCTTTGCAGATTCAGTGATTATTTTCATTGATTTCCCTATTTGATTTATTTTGATTTCTGCAAACGTTCTTGTATTGTCAGTCCTATTTGTACTTTATGTATTCTGTTGGTTGACATATGTTTTATATAGGTATATTTCATAAGACACAATTGCCTGTGCACTGCACTTGGATTATGGTATAAACCAGTACCTGATTATTATTACTATTATACAAGACCTTATTAAAGGCTTGTGACCCACAGATATTGGGATAGTATACTGATTAATCAAGTCATTGAGAACTTGTGGTATTATTATTGATTCGGGTGATTAGTATTATTGTTAGACATCATGGCTACATTAGAATACTTCATTACACAAGGGAAAGCCCTTGATAAGACTGGTCAACAATTAGAACAATGGGCAGTTGCTCAATATGACAAAGCATTAGCTGCAGAAGAGAAAAGATTAGCTGCAGAAGAAAGAAAAGCTATGGCGGAAGAGAAAAGATTAGAAAGAGAAGCTGAGGCTGCTGCTGAACAAAAGAAATTGCAGATGCAGGTGGAGGAAAGGAGATTTGAAGCTGAACAAAAAAAATTAGAAAGAGAAGCTGCTGCGGAACAAAAAAAATTAGACAGTGAAGCTGAACAAAAAAAATTAGAAAGAGAAGCTGCTGCGGAACAAAAAAGATTAGACAGTGAAGCTGAACAAAAAAGATTAGACAGGGAAGCTGAACAAAAAAGATTAGACAGGGAGGCTGAACAAAAAAGATTAGATGCTGAAGAGAAAAAAGCAATAAGAGAACATGAATTTGAGTTAGAGAAATTGAGATTGACAAGTATGAGTAATGTTAATCAGGCATCTAGTGGTAATGGTAAACCTTCTACTTACAAGGTTAAGGTTCCACCGTTCAATCAGTCCAGTGACGATATTACATTCTGGCTGGATAGATTTGAACGTTCTTGTCGTACACATAATGTGGATAAATCACAATACGCTAATCAATTATCAGAAAACTTGAAAGGTGAATCTTTGACTAGATTATGCCTTGTAGGAGAAGCAGATAAGGATAATTATGATGTCATTAGGGCGGCTTTGATAAAAAAAAATATCAGCTAAGTGAGGAAGGCTATCGCCTTTTATTTAAAACGATGGTGCCTGAGACGGGTGTAGAATTCTCAGAATTCACTGCAAAGGCACGTCTCACAGTTGATCGTTGGATTGAGCTTTCCAAAACAGAAAAAAACGTATGAAGGACTTATGGATTTGTTGCTCAGAGATAAGATTATGTCATGTGTGAACAAACCTTTCCTTGAATTTATACATGAGCGTAAACCCAAATCTCTAAAAGAAATGGAAGAATATTGTTCCCAATATGTCACTGCACACCCCGACGTGACTTTTGGCAACACTAAGATTAAGGAGAGTATGCCAGTTGCTTCAGCAACACCATACAATCCCAATTATTCACACAGATTTCAGGGACCTCAAAACAGATTTGATAAAAAAGGTAACCATAATAGTTATCAAAACCAAGGTAACCAATCATTTCAGGTTCTTCTTCAAAGAACTGGAGACGAGCTGATAGCTCTCGACACAGGGGTGGTCATAATTATAGGAATTTCCGTAGAGGAAGTAATTATAGAAACTATCAGGGTTATCCGTCTTGGAGTCAACAAGATCATAATTACAGAGATACTCATTATAATGAATATGATAATGGTAACCAAGGGAACTATGACTCAAACCCAAATAGGGGTTACAATAGAGGTAACAATAACTACAGAGGTGATAATAACCGAGGTAGATCTCAATACAAAAGACATAAACCACATTTTCAGGCAAACTCTGCACAACAAGAGTCCAATGAAGCCTATAAACAGAGTAAAGATAATAATGATGCTAGTAATATGGCATGTGCCGCTTTTGATTTTGGGAGAGCATCTCAGTGCCCCCAATGCAAAACGCTATTTGAGCCAACCACAGTGTCTACTTTAAGCTGTGGCCATCCTCTTCCTGCTCTTCCGGCATCAGTCGCGCATGATGGAAGAGGTTCTCTTGTCTTACATAAGGGTTTAGTGAATAACAATCCAGTCTCTGTGCTATTTGATTCTGGATGCACCACAATTGGTGTTAGGCAGTCACTCGTAGATCCTTCCCGTGCCACTGGACAAGTAGTCAAATGTGTAACATTTGGCGGCACATTAGAGAAATACTCTACTGCTATCATTAGGATTGCTACTCCTTTCTTTACAGGAGATGTACACGCATGTCTTCTTCCGAATCCGATCGCTGACCTCATCATCGGTCGCATTCATGGAGTCAAAGAATGCACTCCGCAACAAATTTCCACGTGGGAAAGGCAAAACATGCAGATTGCTAACGCTGTAGTCACTAGAGCTCAGGCTCTTAATATGCCTCAAACTTCATCTATTGAAAATAATGAAGTGCATAACCAAGATAATCCCTTGGTAATTTCTCGTGACTCGTTTATAAAACATCAAGAAGATGATCCCACTCTGAAGAAATTCTTCATTCTTGCAACTAAAGGTGATCCGAATAAAGACACAAGTCGTAAATCGTGGATTACAAAGAAGAATGGCGTACTTGTACGTATGGTTCAAGACTCCATTACGTCAAGTCATTCTCAAATCCTGGTTCCCAAGAATTTGAGAGTTAAAATTTTGCAGCACGCTCACGACTCTCAGTGTGCTGGACACATGGGTTTTTTCCCGTACTAAGTCAAGAGTCCTTGCGGCTTTCTTTTGGCCATTGGTAAACAAGGACATACGGATTTATTGTCGATCTTGTAAAGTATGTCAGGAAGTTAAATCCAAAGGTCCACGGCATGCTGCACCCATTCAGGCGGCGGACATTCCTATTCGGCCGTTCCAAAAAATGGCCATAGACATAATTGGTCCATTTAAGATCAAGTCTGCCAGAGGACATCAGTTTATCTTGACGTGTGTTGATATGTGCACACGTTGGCCAGAGGCTATTCCTCTGAAGAGCATTACTACTGCTGATATTGCAGATGCTCTTTGGCTTATATTTTCTCGTCTGGGGTTCCCCGGAGAGATATTGTCAGACCATGGCACCCAACTAATATCAGATACCATGTCTCAAGTAATGTCTACTCTGCAGATAGATAGATCTTTAAGTAGTATCTACCATCCAATGTCTAATGGTATGGTCGAACGCCTTAATAGAACACTTAAAAACTTACTGGGGAAGATAACTGAGGATCATCCTCAGGACTGGGACAGAGTTTTACCTGCGGCCCTCTTCGCTTACAGAGAGGTACCCAATGAACATACGGGATTTTCTCCCTTTGAACTCGTCTTTGGCGCGCGTCCGCGTGGCCCTATGTCGTTGCTTCACGATCTCATAACATCTGACAATATTGACGATGACACAAAGTCATCCTACGAATATGTCATCGCGTTGAGACAAAAGATTATCGAAGCATGCAAATTAGCAACTTCTTCTTCTGAATTTGCGAAACAGAAGGCAAGGCAATTTGCCAATAAGAAGAGATGCTTACGACAACTTTGTCCTGGTGACAAAGCATTTGTATTACTACCTTGTAGGGAAAACAGATTACTTATTTCTTGGAAAGGTCCGTACGATAAAATATCGAAAATTTCCGATGTCGACTATATTGTCGATATTGATGGGAAGCATAAAACCTTCCACATCAATATGCTTACTGAATTCCATGAACGTCCGGATTATTTGCAACCCATTTTCCAAGCAACGGACAATTCTCCAGTACCACATGGTCATTACTCATCACTGTCCGTGATACAGGATGAGGAAACAAGTTTTTCAGATGTAAATCTTCCTCTTCCAATGATCCCACTTCATTCCAGTGAATCATGGAAGAACGTTACTGTCTCTCCTGATTTGTCTCTAGGAGAACAGCGACAAGTTTCAACTATGTTGCAAACATTTCAGGATGTACTCACTGACATCCCTGGACAAACGAATGTCATTCAACATGACATTGTTCTAACTGACCATACTCCTATTAGGATTAGACCTTATCCTATACCTATACATTTTCAAGCACAGGTCGAGAAAGAGTTGGATGAGATGATAGATTTGAAAATAATCGAACCATCCACCTCTGCATATTCTTCGCCGATGGTTATTGTGCGTAAAAAAGACAATAACATACGTCTTTGCGTTGACTATCGAAAATTGAATCAAGTAACTAAGTTCGATGCCGAACCTATGCCTTTACTGGAAGAGCTACTTACTCGACTCTCCAAATCTCATTTTTTCACTAAACTTGATTTGTCTAAAGGATATTGGCAAGTTCCTTTATCTGAACGCGCCAAACCTCTCACGGCTTTTTCAACACCTAGAGGTTTGTTCCAATGGAATTTTATGCCTTTCGGTCTTATGAACGCACCAGCTACATTCGTACGCATGATGCGCCGAATCCTATCTTATCGGTCAGATGTCATTGCATATCTAGACGACATCTGTCTTTTCAGCGATACTTGGGAAGATCACTATTCGGGGTTAGATGAATTGCTGTCTACTTTGCGTGAGCACAACCTGACAGCGAAACCCTCTAAAGCCTATATTGGTTTTAGCGAAATTTCTTTCCTAGGCCACCGAGTTGGTCATGGTTTCCTAAAGACAGAGGACCATAATACTAGTAAGATACTTAACATCTCAATCCCTAAGACTAAAAAACAGGTGAGAAGTCTGTTAGGTCTTATTCAATTTTATGGCAGATTCATTCAGAATCTATCCTCTATCATGGCACCTCTCTCAACACTTCTAAAGAAAGGTTCGCCTAATGTGGTCCACTGGTCTCAGGAATGCCAATGCTCTCTGGATAAGATTAAAACACTGTTTTCAACACCACCTATTTTAGTGCTACCCACTAAAGATAAGACATTCGTTCTTCGTAGTGACGCTTCATCCACTGGGATTGGAGCGGCACTAATGCAAGAGTACTCTGGAATTCTGCATCCTGTAATGTATATTTCCAGAAAACTTAATGCGGCAGAAAGGAATTATTCGGTTTTAGACCGTGAGCTATTAGCTATGGTTTGATCGATCCTCAAACTACAGAGATTCCTTCTAGGCGCACATTTCATAGTAGAAACCGACCAAAAAGCTCTTACTGCTATACAGAGTAAGAATTTGAAGAGCTCGAGGTCTACTCGATATGCAATTGCTCTTCAACCTTTTCATTTCTCTGTGCGAGCTATTCGTGGATCAGATAATGTGATGGCAGACATTCTGTCAAGATGCCCACATGATTCCACATAACTATTAGGGCTTAGACTTCTTGATATGTCTAGTTCTATAGTAGTTCCTTTTCTATATCATGATAGATACACATTTGTAATTTAATAATATAATGATTGTATCACTACATAGCGGTTCATTGATGTTTATTCACCGCTGTGCTTTGATGATTTTTTTTCTTCATAAATCATAAATTTAAGATATCTAATGCGAAATGATGATATGAATTTTTTAGGCATTGTGTAATTGCCAGAATTGTATTATACTTTGATGACACCTTCCTGGAAAAATATACTTGTAGAGAAATAATTTCTCTCAGTTTATGAGACACATTCTCACCAGTCGCTCCATAAGTCGACTTAGCCTCATATTAGGCGTTATAGGTATTCCTGATATTTTCATCTGCGCATTATTCATGCGTTGTGAGCCTATTGTACGTTGCTCCTAGATGTATTTCAAAAAAAAAAAAATGTTCCATTTTTTTTTTTCCCGGGAGGTGTGGTAAGACTGTTACGTGCAGTCTTTGATATCTTACAATATTATACATAGGTAATTTTTTAATGCTTAAGGGAAAGTCATTATTGAGTTACTTCCCTTGAAAGTTGTGTCGGCTCTTTCGATCAAACTCCGCGGATAAATCCATTTTACTGCGATTTATTCGTTGTTTGGGTAATAATAGATTGTTCTTGCTTCAGAATATCTATGGCCTGAATTTATGTGTATTGTTTGTCTGAGTAGGACGAGTCTGTCTTATATCTGTATATCTTTACATATCTAAGTCGAACTATATGTTCTGTTGTCTCTAGAGAGGTCGAAGGCTATTCGGCGGATGTGTCGCTAGAGTGTGGTGTGATTTGGCTTCGTCCTGATAGGGACTGTGTGTTTTCCATGTCGGCCTGTCGCCGGGGAAAAAGTGATCTCAGTATTTGTGGGGAAGGTGATAGTCGTCTAAACCTATCGTGTATGCTTTACCCCAGTGTTTAGTCGTATTGCCAAGGAATGGCAGTTTCATATTTCCTCTACCAAGGTAATCAAAGATACTCTTATGAACTCTCGATCGAAGCCACCATTTTCGATAGTTACGATTTGAATGTCTAAGAGAATATATTTAACTCGATGAAAACGACTTCGATTCCTAGCAGCACTATATCCTGTAGATTGCAGTCAATTGTTCATGATCAAATCTACAGAGCAATGAAATGTTTTATGAATGACTAACTTTAGGACAGATTCATTATCTGTATCCAAACGTGAGTGACAGCTCACGAGTGAAGCCATCTTGGAACCAAAACATGTAGTGACTTTCAAGAAGAGAAAAGGGATGCCCGTATTATCGCTTGTTTAGTCCAGAGATCACTGCTACACATGAGAACCCGTTATTAGCGGTTCAATATTATTATATGGAAAAATATGTGCTGAACATTATGTTGAAGAATCGTCGCTAGACGAGATTAGGTTTAGAAGCCATCTGAAATATTGTTTATAAGCTGACGTGCTCAGTCAGTGAAGTCAGATGATATATGTATGGGCGATACTGAGTGCTTGGCTACTGACAATCCATTATACACTTATTCTACATGAGTGCCCATGTAACATTGCAAGACCATTTATCCACTGTACTATGATGTATTATGGCAACCTGTGATTTGTCACTATCTGTGCTGTCGAGTGTGTACGTCCAATTAAACTTTAGAAAAGGTACACAGTCGTTGGTGTCGATGACTTCCAGCCATACATGAGTGTGAGAAAAGAACATTTTTTGTCAACACCACGAACCTTTATCATCATTCGCACATTATACACTCAATCCATGTCTACACACCACTGCGTAGGTCAAGTTGACATTCCATACACTACAGTGGAGCAAACAACACCATAGAGATCTTATCAACTGATGATGATGATGATGTCTGCTTCCATCCACTTATATCTATCTTTTGGTGGATATCATTAACGGGAATAAAAATCCAACGTTATCAACCTTATCAAGGAGCTTTCATTGCAATGAGACATATATAGAGATCAAAACAAATCAGATCCAACACACAAATCAGAATGTTCAATTCAAATGTCAAGTCAGTCCTATTGTATGGCTCTGAAACATGGAGAACAACAAAAACAACAATAAACAAAGTTACAGACTGTCATAACTGGGTGCCTGAGTAGAATAGAAGGATTGAACTGATACGATAAGGTCACTAATGGGGCACTAGTGACAAGAACAAGACAAGTGCCAGTGGAACAAGAGATGACAAGAACCAGACAAGTGCCAGTGGGCCAAGAGATGACAAGAACCAGACAAGTGCCAGTAGGCCAAGAGATGACAAGAACCAGACAAGTGCCAGTGGACCAAGAGATGACAAGAACCAGACAAGTGCCAGTGGACCAAGAGATGACAAAAACCAGACAAGTGTCAGTGGACCAAGAGATGAGAAGACAATGCTGGAGGTGGCTAGGACACACACTGAGAAAACTTGTTGATAGCGCTACAGGAAAGCTCTTTTTCTGGAATCCACAGGGTAAGAGATTTAGAAGACCAGAAAATACACAGAGAAGAGAAATGGAGGCAGACATGAAGGGGATGAAGACGGCATTAAAAGTCTTTGAACTGATGGCACGGAACAGGAAGACTTGAGATTAGTTTCTTGATGGCCAATGCTTCTTAGGAAGCATAAGTATTATAATGATGTTGATTATGTGTGTGTGTGTGTGTGTGTGTGTGTGTATATATATATATATATATATATATATATATATATATATATATATATATATATATATATATATATATATATATATATATATATATATACATAAACATACATACATGCATGCACTCACCCCAAGCCTTAAACCCTTAAATGGATGTTCCCGCAAGGCAGCGGTGGTTTGGATTCAGAGTTGTACCTTCTCCTAGATAAGGCTATCAACCAAGGATCACGAGCCCTATCTGCCAGAAGCTGCTGATTTTAAGACTCCGGTGACTCAGGTTGGGCGAAAAGAAGCTCTCACAACAAACTGAATTAAAGGAGAAAACGTCGAAAGGAACACCTGGAAAATAAGCAGCTGTGGAGTATCCTCTCCAGCGCGCGAACTTAGGCACAGTTATATGGAGATCAAGCTGTTTCCCATGCAGCATGTTCTCACTCCCCACGCAGCCGGTAGATCCAAAGGAACGGCAGAAACCGATACAGTTTGGTACCATCCACGTCACAGGAGTTTCCAGAATAATGTCGAATCAACATTAGAATGCCTTAGGGACTCCGACTCTGGATTTATCCTCAGGGTTTACTCCCGAAGCCCTTCCCGTAAACGGATATTCCCGCAAGGCAACGGTAGTTTGAATTCAGAGTTTTGCCTTCTCTCAGATAGACTACCAACCAATGATCACGAACCCGATCTGCCTGAAGCTACTGGTTTTAAGGCGCCAGTGACTCGTCTTCACCCCTTCTTCCGTCAGTAGAAACAGTTCCGCCGGGCTCAAATTGAGCCACACGTGAAGGCCGTTAGCTGGGCTTGATTGTCAGAGGCTATTTGAGGCACTTGCCATAGAAGCATTTATCTGCAGTGATAGCTTATCCTCACTACAACTTCCGGCTATGACAACCTTAAACGTCAAAATAAAGATAATTAAATCCAATTTTATTACTTAACTACTGTCACATTAACCTTAGAGGACACGTGTCCAGCCAATTAAACATGTGACCTCATAGTGGGCAGAAATATGCGATATCTCTTGTATCTTATAATAATTCATGGCCATTTTAGCTTTTTGTTTTTCTGGAAATAAATAAAACTATTTCATCAAATAGCGATTATTGCCTCCTTGTTTTGACATATATTTCATATACTGTATATCCAATAGATACAAGCAAGGATATAACAAATTTTAAAATAGGATGTGATCTTTCGACCACCCTGAAAAGCAATCATAATAGCCCCTTTAGTCATAACTAAAGATCGCAATTTGGTGCGATCGGCAGCCTCATCCCCCAGGTTGCTGGTTCTATGCCCAGTGCCGTCACGTTTCTCTTGCACGCATCTTTTAACCTCAGCTGCGGTCGCCTAACTTTTCTTTACCATCCTCCGTATATCACGACGATTTCTGACGAGGCTTAAAATTGGAAGTTGTACCTTTCCTGGAACAGCAAATGATGTGGTAGAATTCGCAATCAGAAAAGTAATATGTATTATCACTGAAGCCTATTATGCAAAAATGTGTGGTCTCGATTTTAAAACCCATAATTACATATTTATGCCGCGTCTGGCCCCGAAAATGCAATATTTACTCCATTATGCATCATTTTTCCAATTCATTTGGTAAAATGCGACCGGATCCAGCTATCGTTGTCGTTAATATACCTCGGGAACTCTGGAACCTACCGGCAACCTTTCAATTTTCAGGTTAGTTTTAAATACGATAGATGATGTCGCTGAAAAATTAAAAGCTAATTTCAAAACCCGAATATATGACACTAAAGCTTTCACGGCTCCCTTTTGCACAACTAATTTACACTTTAAACTTTCGAACTGTATGCACTCGGCGCATTTAGTTGTAAGAGAAATTTTCAAAAAGGGTGGAAAAAGGAACGATTGGGGTGAATGTAGTGTGTGAGGCGAGATGGGAGTAATGGTGGTGTACTGAATGTACTGTCAAGACAGGAATTATGAAGATGGATTAAACAGGTAAAGGTATAGGATCCGGTTACATACCTATTGAGGCAGATTTGGGAATAAGGTGTTAGGCCCATATTTTCTTGACCATACGGCAAACTAGGTGTGGTGTAGTCAGCACGACGCCGGCCGCCTTTAACCTTCTCAAGGTTGTTCTGGTACCCAATTTATGAGGCTGGGTCGACCCAGCCCATGAAGATGGTTAAAAAAAATAATTAAGTAATGGTAGTAAGTTTCACTAGGACGAAGACTGTTGCCTACGTCGCGGTCACAAAAACTTCATCCGGGATAGACGCACAAAATTAGAAAGGAAAGAAAGCGGGGGCTTATTGAGAAACATACAAAAGAAATAAGAATAATATGACCCGTAAAATTAGCAAGGCATCGTGCAATGAAAACGAAAAAAAAAAATTATAATAATGATGAAGACAGTTAAAAGATGAATTCTGGTTTACGGAAACCCGACAGGAGATGGATTTAGGGCATAGTTATAATTGGTGTATTTTAGAATCCCACACTCAATTAAGCAGTGTTGATGAAATTGATGAAATCATTATAACTTGTAATGCCTGCTGGTGTTGTTGATCGATCCCCATTCACGATTGTCTGTGGTTTTGAGTAATCCAGAACTCTCTTGTTTCTCGAAACATCTGGGGTTTTTTTTTTCCTTTGTTGCCTTCGATCTTTCCTTTTGTCACGAAGTTATCCATACTATACTTTCTAAGTATGCATCTAATTAACAGTCTGTCTTATTTTTATATTGTATGTAGAGATCTGGTATTTTTGGTTTATTTTTAATATTTCTTTTATTTTTCTAAGGTATCTTCTTATGGAGCGTCCGACTGACGGTACCGACACGCTCCAGTCTACCCAACTGTAAATGGGTACCTGACTTTGCTCTTGATGTAAGGAAGGAAAAGGGCAGCGATGAAGGGAACTGGTCACCCCACCTCTCGATGCTTGACCTAGTACAGTGAAGTCTCTAACACTTCACTCCCCTACGACAGTATCTGCAATGGGACTATCATTTTTTTTCTCCTTAGGACCCAATTTCTGTTACTGCACATTAGGTTGTTTTGTTTTTTAACTTTCTCTACTTTAGGAATACTATCGCTCCAGGCTCCAGTTGTCACCTCATGAGACTTCAAATACCTTTTGGTCTAATCTTATCATCCATCACTTCACTTGTTGGTCTAATCTTATCATCATCACTTCACTTTTTGCTCACTACGGAGCTCGTATCCACAACTGCATCTAGCCCCCTTGCCGGAGCCCTGCGCCAAAGGATTCACGTGCTACTGCAGCGCCGATTTTTTGTAGCAATCTTGTATACACGATGAGGTTGGCTGCCCTAAATATAACCTCATATTATCGCCTCTTACGACATGCTTGAGGCAGCGGCTGTCCTATTCTTTCTGTGTCTACACGGGAACTACACGTGACTTTTCTGACTGGCCAAGTCTAGCTGTTCATACATTATTTCTGTTTCTTAATCAACGTTGGCAGATGGTGTATTATATGCTTGTTTGTTTTGTTTTTTTTTTAATTTGTATTCCTTTTAAGAGGCCTGCCTTCTCGTTACAGCAGCAGCAGTATTCTGTCAAAAATATTCCAGCTTCCTCCTTAAGCGTTTGTTTGTCGTACTGACTTACTTACTTAGTCGTTCCTCTTCTGCCGTGAGGTGTAGAGATTTGGAAAAGAGAGCGCCCTACTATCCTATCGGATGTCTTCCTCCTGGCCTGGTTCAATTCTAGTCCTCGGTTCTTCAGAGATTGTCTAATGTTGTCTTCCCAGCGGACTCTGGGTCGTCCTGGAGGTCTGGATCCCTGGCTCTTAGTTTCCTATGCTTGTCGTGGTAGCCGACCTTCTCCCATTCTGCAGATATGGCAAAACCATCTTAGTTGGGACTGTTCTACTTGAGTCTGCAGGGGCTGGGTTTTTAGGCCTTGATGTATCGTCTGGTTGCGGACATTGTCTCTTCTTGTTACTTCAACCACCTTCCTCAGATACCTCATTTCTGAGGTTGTTTGTCTAAGTCCAAAATTATGTTCACTCTACTTGCATGTTGGCCATTCTTAACTTGTGCGCTTCTGGCGTTGTTTTTACCTGCACTTTTCCATTTACCTTAACATTACATATTATAGGTCCTTCTTCTTTTTTCTTTGATCCTTAGCCGTCTTACTGTATGTATATTTAGTCTTGCCAGTTGCCTGGTGACCAGACAAACACCAGTGGAGCAAAGGTTGAGGATAAGACAAACATTAAGAAAACCAGCTGATATCTTTACAAGTCAGTTTCTGTTCTGGACTGCCCACTTTATGAGGAATAGAAAGAAATCCACAAACACACGAAGAAGAGACCTGGACATGTAAATGAAACAGATAAATAATACATGGAAAGACCTTGAACGGATGGCGCGGGATATGCGGACTAGGCATTTTTTTTAAGACGTATGCTTCACTTGGATCTTAATGGTATTGATGTTGATGATAATTTCAGTTCTGATGTTATCCAACTTTCCTTCATTTCTCGTTCTCAAATTTTCATTTAACTTTGGCTACTGGTTATAACTTTTGTCACAAAATTAACAATGATACAACGTTAAAATATCTCCAATGATACAACGTAGGGATAAAAACTAATGCGTAAGCTGCTAGAATACATGATCGCCCACGCCGCGGGTCATCACCCGCCATGGAAATTAAATTGTTAGACTTGAAGGCAAAACGGAACGGAGATCAAAAGGAAAAATCTGACTGAACGCGTGCTTGAAACTAGCAATGCTAAAAGACGCAAGTGGTGAGGAAAGGAGGAAAACGTCACGTCCCCAAGTTGACATAAAGTAAAGAAATCGACAAAAGGGACCTTGGATATTATACGCCACAGTCATTTATTGGACGCTTTTGCTATAACTTAGTCCGTTTATTTGAATGCAGTGATGAATTCCAGAAGATTCTAGAAAATATTTGAAAAGTAACTTTTCTTAATAATAATGTTAGGAATATAAAACCTAGCTGGCCGGATGGCCCATCCTGAGCAGTGAAATAATATGCTTTCATTTATACAGAAGGACAGATAATAAGAAAGATATTGACAAAAGACTGTGTTGTTCATATCAGCGAGAGTCTGCATTGAGATAAAACCTGTCACTAATTTTCAAAAAATTGTGGCCTTGAAGACGCCAGTGCTAAAATCTAGTGGGAATGAAGAGACGGGGTGGGATGGTGAATTGTGGCTAAAAATAACTTTAAAGGCAGAATTGTGTAGGGGAAGGCAGGGTTGGTTCAAAAAACAAGTGTGTTTTTTTTGTGAAACGCAAGTAGAGACGGACGGACCAACAGACAATAAGGCATACTTGACTGAGGTCTGACTGAAATGACTTTTGGTAGGATATTTGAATTTGAAAAAAGAAAAGGCAGTGATTGGCCCTAGATGAAGATATTATCGGCGCTCAGACGCGCATTTTGTGCCATTCAGTATTAGTTGTCCTTGTAGACACAGTGAATTATTAAGTGGTGTAATTCCCAGAAGCTATTGAAATATTTAGAGGGACGCCATCATAAGGCCAGCAGCTCAGCTGAGTTTTGCTAGCATTTATTTAACTGTGTTCTATATTCATATTTCTGGTAAGACTGAAATTATTTCTTTGTACATTTTAATATTTGTTTAAGGTTCGAGTGATTTGATACTGCAATAGCATAATCTGTTCCTTACAACAAGTAAGGATTCGCTCTAGACCCCCCGCCCCAGTTCAGGGTCTAGAGACAAATAAAATACATAAACTCCAGCAAGGATTAGGAAGGACAGATCAAGTGTTGAGATCAGTGAAACATATCACCTATCCTATTCTATGGCATGAAACTAATGAACATATTTCAGAATACGTAGTCTGGGAGAACCTATCCTATGTGAAACCAACTTGGTAAGATGTGTTGTTTGGTCAGAAATATCTGACCCGTCTATGTGGTGTTGTTGTTGTGTAGTGTAGTGTCCAGAAATGGTTAGAGGATGGAATTCTGACACATGACTAATACTTTGATTGCAGAGCTGTGAGTTTCAGTTGGCACCACTGTGGTGTCAAATGAGTTGTTGAATTTTACCAGAGTGGACCCGTGCAGTAATATTTGGTCAGAGCAGCCTATTATAGCCCCCAAGCACGGAGAGGTGGGGCCACCATATTTCTGATATTGCCCCCAAGCACGGAGAGGTGGGGCCACCAGACTTCTGATATTGCCCCCAAGCACGGAGAGGTGGGGCCACCAGATCTCAGCACCAGAGCTACACCTTCAAGTTACGTGAGCGCCTGGTCTGCTGAGAGTTCACCAACTCAACTTATTTCCTAACACACCCATAAAAATTCCATCAATTAACTGGACAATGTGTAATCGCCATAGACAGGGAGTGATGAGGCCACCCCAACAGCACATCCATTAACTGTTCTCCCACATAGATTAATACTGTAAACAATAATAATATTAACTAGTCTAGTAACATATATATGTACACACCTTGCATTTATTATGTAATATTCATGCATTTCTTTCATAATTGATAAACCTTTCATATGTTCTGGCCAAAATAAAACCTTGGTTCAGAACAAATAAATGTAAGAAAATTACTATCCAAATTTTACACACTTGAGTTAGTTCAGTGTATTATAACATTTATTAATATTATTAGACTTAGTAAATATCTGTGTGTGTGTATGTAAACTACCACAACACATTACATATCATTACCCTAGACATTTAACGTAGCCACATTCATTAGTAAAAAAAAAGATAGGTGTGAGGTCGTAGTGGTAGCAAGAAGGGCCTTCTGACAATTCACAGCTACATTTTATCTCAGGAGCCTTCACAGCTGACCTCATGCATCACACGTAGTAATATCACCATCATACAATACCATCAAACCCACTACATATATTGGGGTCTCTTTGTCCCGGGATAATTAGCCCATTAAGTATATTAGGATCTCCTGGGGGGGGGGGGGAGAATTAGATTAGGGGAACACATTATAAAAATTAAAAGTGTCCCTTAAAATTAAAAGTGTCCCTGAAAATAAAAGTTGGTGAATCTTCACAGCCAGTGGTAGTTAATTAATTAATTAGAATTATTTTAGACTAGAGTAATTAGAAGCACTTTAGTGGTTGGAAATTTTATTTTGCACATTGCTAGATTTGTTTAAAAAGTATGGCGGAGCTGGCAAAATTTAGATCAGCTGCTGTGCTGACGGCAAAGGAGATGGGAATGGAGGGTCAGATTTTAATTCAATATGTAACGGCTGAATGTGATAAATATATTGAAAGGGAAGATAGAAAGGTAGCTGAAGAGAAGAGGTTACAAATTGAGGCTGATAGAGAAATTAAGAGGTTACAAATTGAGGCTGACAAAGAGGCTAAAGCATTTGAGACAGAAGAAAAACGACAGCAAAGGGAGGCAGAAAATAAAAGGTTGACTGCCGAAAGGGAAGCAGAAGATAAATGATTGACTGCCGAAAGGGAGGCAGAAGATAGAAGGTTGCAGAGGGAGCACGAATTACGACTCAGGGAGCTGGAGCTACAAGGCCAGGCTCCTGAAAATGGTGCCAGCCCTTTTGCCTCAGATGCTACGCCCAGTCTGGGAGCCTCAACATCAGCTATGGGGTTTCATTTAGACCATTTTGTTGAAAAAGACGATGACATAGAGGGGTACCTAGGACGTTTTGAGTTATTAGCTACTACATATGGGTTAGAGAGAGAGAGGTGGAGTTTAAAGCTATCACAGGGACTGAGAGGTACTTCTTACGAAGTCTTCGCAAAAATGAACAGAGAAGACCAGGAGAATTATGACATGTTAAAGCAGGCTTTGTTATTGAGGTACGAAAAAAATGGGGAATTTTATCGTAAGAAATTTAGAAATGCCAAACTGTTGTCTGGGGAGACATACCACCAATTCTCTGCCAGACTAGAAACCTATTTGGAGAAATGGACTGCTCTGGGGAAGACCCAAGATCTTAAAGAAATGATCATGATTGAGCAATTGAGAGAGTCCATGGCTCCAGACATGAGAAAATTTCTCATGGAACAAGGTGCAGAGAAATTGGGAGAGGTTTTAAATGTCGCTGAAAGGTATCAGAGGTAAGTGGTGCTAAAAAGAAGCACATAGACAATTTTAAAACTCCACAGCAATTTAATAAATTTGATAATAGGGAGCAGGGAAATAAAGGTAGGACAAACTTTTAACGGCCAAGAAATGACTACCGAGACAGAAACTCACAGTTCAATGACCAAAAATCCAATGAAAGAAAACCGTTTAACCAAGGAAAAAGATGGTGTAAATGGTGCAAGAAAGATAACCATAACACCGAATTTTGTAGAAGGAAACCTTCAAACATTGCTGCAATGAAGTCGGGGACTCAAAGATTAAAGGTTAATCCTAAGGGACAGCAGGAACCTTATCACCCCTCAGTTTGTGAGGATGTTATTTGTAATGGGGTCACCATAAGGTGCCTTTATGATACAGGTTTGGATTATGATTCAGTTGTGAAGTCTAGCCTAGTGGACCCAAGTCAGTATACCACAGAAACAGTGGAAATACAAGGGGCAACTAAGGACATACCACTCATGACACTTCCCATCGCAAGGATAACGGTGAAAACTCGCTATGTGGAAGGAGAAATCAGAGCAGCAGTGATAGATGAACCAATCTACCCTCTGATATTGGGGTGTAGATACGTCTTCTTGGGGAATCCCGAGAGACCTGTGATCATGGCGACAGTGCAGACCAGGTCACAGAAGAAGGGGGAAGAAGGTGAACCTATAAATGCTCATCCAGAGGAGATGAGGAAGGCGCAGGCTGAGGATAGGACACTCAAGCCATGTTTTAAAAAATTGCCCAAATGCCACACACCTCCGAGCAAGGGGGAATATTTTATGAAGAATAAACTCTTATACAGGAAGGCCGGAACTGGAACAAATGGTCACAACCAGCTGGTTCTTCCCACTTCATATAGGGATAAAGTGATGGAACTCGGGCATGCGATTCCCTTCAGTGGTCACATGGGGATCAGCGCCACAGGACAGCGTATAGCTTGTCATTACTTCTGGCCAGGGATAACGGAGGATATAAAAAGATATGTCAAATCCTGCCCAGAATGTCAAAGGGTAGCTCCAAAGCACTGGACTGCTCCTGCAACTCTAGGGGAAATGCCCATAGTGGGAACACCTTTTGAGAGGGTTGCAGTGGATATTGTAGGACCTCTCACTCGGACCAAGAGGAGGAACAGTTACATCCTTACTCTGGTGGACACTTGTTCTATGTGGGGAGAGGCGGTAGCCCTGCCATCAATTGATTCAAAACATGTAGCAGAGGCACTACTTACAATATTTACCCGATTAGGATTCCCGCATCAAATCTTGACGGATAATGGCTCTCAGTTCAAGGGGAAACTAACGGAAGAAGTTTTTAAGCTATTTCAAGCCAGACACTTTCATTGTAGTCCGTATCATCCGCAAGGGAACGGCCAGGTAGAGAGGTTCAACGGGACTCTCATTTCTATCCTGAGAAAGCTGGCACACGAAAAACCGGATCTGTGGGATCAATTCCTGTCCGCCGCATTGTTTGCGTACCGGGAGGTACCACATAGTTCAACCGGGATGGCTCCCGCAACTCTGCTATTTGGGAGGCCAATAAAAGGTCCATTAGAAGCCCTATTAAGGACCTGGACAGATGAGAAGGCGGAAGAGACTGTTACCTCATCTTATCAATACGTGAACGAACTGACCACTCGTTTGAAAGCTGGATGGAAACTGGCAAATGATAATTTGAAACAAGCCAGGAAGAAACATGCAGCATATTTTAATAGGAAGGCAAAGGACAGAGAACTGGCAGTGGGAGAGAAGGTGCTGCTTCTACTACCCGGAAGCCAGAATAAATTACAAATTGGATGGCAAGGTCCATATACAGTTCTAGAGAAGGTATCTAGAACAAACTATAAAATTGACAAAAAGGGGAAGGAGAAAGTTTATCATGTAAACCTGTTAAAGAAGTATCTGGACAGACCACTCCAGGAAAGCACCCCCTTACTGACCTTAGCTATCGCAACTCAAATGCAAAAGGAACCACTCACCTCACATGAATACCCATTACATCCTTGTGAAACAGCAGCACAGGTAAAAGTCAGTAATCACCTGACTAAAAACCAGAGGGAGAGAATTCAACAGGTTCTGGAGGAACATACAGATGTATTAACAGATAAACCAGGCCATACAAATTTGCTACAGTATGACATGAAACTGGTAGACTCAAACCCAATCTGTATGAGAGCCTATTCTATTCCGTTCGCGAAGGAGAAGGCATTGAAGGAAGAGATAGATTATTTGTTGAAGGAGGGGATTATTTCACACAGTGAATCATCTTTTAGCTCTAGTGTCGTATTGTTGAGAAAACCGTCTGGGGAACACAGACTGTGCATAGATTACAGGAAACTGAATGCTGTCACAGAAGGACAAGTGGATCCATTACCAGACACAAAACAGTTATTTGCCAGACTGAACAAGGCAAAATACTTTTCAAAGGTGGATCTTAGTAAAGGCTATTACCAGATCCCAGTGAAGCCTGAAGTGAGACCTTATTTGGCTTTTAGCACTTCGGATGGACATTATGAATTCAACATGCTACCATTCGGACTGAAAAATGCTCCGAGTGTATTTTCAAGGATGATGCGCAAATTGTTGGATCCCCTGAATAACCCATGTATCACGAATTTCATGGATGATATTCTAGTCGCCACAGAGACATTTGAAGAACACATTGAAGCTCTAGAAATGTTATTTAATAGGCTTAGGGAGGCGAACTTGACTGCTAGGCAAACAAAATGTTGCATTGGATGCAAAGAGTTGGAATTCTTGGGACACACTGTATATCAGGGTAGCATGACCCCTGATCCCAAGAACTTGGAAAAACTGCAGAGAGCACCTAGACCACAAACAAAAAAGGATGTGCGATCATTCGTGTCGTTATGCGGATTTTATCAAAAATATATCAAAGATTTTAACTCTATTTGTGCTCCTCTGACTGATCTGACTCGCAAGGGACTTCCAGAAAAAATTAATTGGACTGCGCAAAGTGAATTAGCGTTCCAAGACTTAAAGGAAAAACTCACTAGCAAGCCTATTCTCAAACTGCCTGATTTGACACAGGACTTTGTCTTAAGAACCGATGCAAGTAATGTAGGACTCGGAGCGGCTTTGTTGCAAAGATCATCTTCACCTGATGGGGAACTGAAACCAGTCGCTTATGCAAGCCGCAAATTGAATAAGGCGGAACAAGGATACTCCACAAGCGAAAAAGAATGTTTAGCGTTAATCTGGGCAATAAAGAAGTTTCAAATCTATCTGTATGGTAGGACTTTTGTGGTCGAGACGGACCATCAGCCTCTCGTATTCTTATCTCAGGCTAAGCATGAAAACGCAAGATTGCTGAGGTGGTCTTTATTGCTTCAACCTTATCAGTTTAGTATCCAATATATCCCAGGCAAATTGAATGTCGGTGCAGATTTCCTCAGTCGGCACCCCTGTGATCAAAATTAGAGAAATGGCAGGCGTAAGGAGAGATTTTATCTATGTGTATCACTGGTTTTAGAACTTGCCTTAGGCATGTTTTCAAGTGGGGAGATGTGTCACAAAATTAACAATGATACAACGTTAAAATATCTCCAATGATACAACGTAGGGATAAAAACTAATGCGTAAGCTACTAGAATACATGATCGCCCACGCCGCGGGTCATCACCCGCCATGGAAATTAAATTGTTAGACTTGAAGGCAAAACGGAACGGAGATCAAAAGGAAAAATCTGACTGAACGCGTGCTTGAAACTAGCAATGCTAAAAGACGCAAGTAGTGGGGAAAGGAGGAAAAAGTCACGTCCCCAAGTTGACATAAAGTAAAGAAATCGACAAAAGGGACCTTGGATATTATACGCCACAGTCATTTATTGGACGCTTTTGCTATAACTTAGTCCGTTTATTTGAATGCAGTGATGAATTCCAGAAGATTCTAGAAAATATTTGAAAAGTAACTTTTCTTAATAATAATGTTAGGAATATAAAACCTAGCTGGCCGGATGGCCCATCCTGAGCAGTGAAATAATATGCTTTCATTTATACAGACGGACAGATAATAAGAAAGATATTGACAAAAGACTGTGTTGTTCATATCAGCGAGAGTCTGCATTGAGATAAAACCTGTCACTAATTTTCAAAAAATTGTGGCCTTGAAGACGCCAGTGCTAAAATCTAGTGGGAATGAAGAGACGGGGTGGGATGGTGAATTGTGGCTAAAAATAACTTTAAAGGCAGAATTGTGTAGGGGAAGGCAGGGTTGGTTCAAAAAACAAGTGTGTTTTTTTGTGAAACGCAAGTAGAGACGGATGGACCAACAGACAATAAGGCATACTTGACTGAGGTCTGACTGAAATGACTTTTGGTAGGATATTTGAATTTGAAAAAAGAAAAGGCAGTGATTGGCCCTAGATGAAGATATTATCGGCGCTCAGACGCGCATTTTGTGCCATTCAGTATTAGTTGTCCTTGTAGACACAGTGAATTATTAAGTGGTGTAATTCCCAGAAGCTATTGAAATATTTAGAGGGACGCCATCATAAGGCCAGCAGCTCAGCTGAGTTTTGCTAGCATTTATTTAACTGTGTTCTATATTCATATTTCTGGTAAGACTGAAATTATTTCTTTGTACATTTTAATATTTGTTTAAGGTTCGAGTGATTTGATACTGCAATAGCATAATCTGTTCCTTACAACAAGTAAAGATTCGCTCTAGACCCCCCGCCCCAGTTCAGGGTCTAGAGACAAATAAAATACATAAACTCCAGCAAGGATTAGGAAGGACAGATCAAGTGTTGAGATCAGTGAAACATATCACCTATCCTATTCTATGGCATGAAACTAATGAACATATTTCAGAATACGTAGTCTGGGAGAACCTATCCTACGTGAAACCAACTTGGTAAGATGTGTTGTTTGGTCAGAAAGATCTGACCCGTCTATGTGGTGTTGTTGTTGTGTAGTGTAGTGTCCAGAAATGGTTAGAGGATGGAATTCTGACACATGACTAATACTTTGATTGCAGAGCTGTGAGTTTCAGTTGGCACCACTGTGGTGTCAAATGAGTTGTTGAATTTTACCAGAGTGGACCCGTGCAGTAATATTTGGTCAGAGCAGCCTATTATAGCCCCCAAGCACGGAGAGGTGGGGCCACCATATTTCTGATATTGCCCCCAAGCACGGAGAGGTGGGGCCACCAGACTTCTGATATTGCCCCCAAGCACGGAGAGGTGGGGCCACCAGATCTCAGCACCAGAGCTACACCTTCAAGTTACGTGAGCGCCTGGTCTGCTGAGAGTTCACCAACTCAACTTATTTCCTCCTTACACACCCATAAAATTTCCATCAATTAACTGGACAATGTGTAATCGCCATAGACAGGGAGTGATGAGGCCACCCCAACAGCACATCCATTAACTGTTCTCCCACATAGATTAATACTGTAAACAACTGACCTCATGCATCACACGTAGTAATATCACCATCATACAATACCATCAAACCCACTACAACTTTGTAACACTAATTGTAAAGAAAAGCTGCGCGAGTGGTTATTGTGGCCCGCTTGTTAACCGCCAAAATGTGTGCGAACCATCAAAAGAAAATGCCATTAATTTGCGTAGAGCTATAAAATTTATGCCCAAATTGGCTTTATTAAATTAGGGAGCCCTTCACTCAGAGAAATGCTTGAGGCAACTGCTGACATAATGTGTATCTGCTAGGGCTTAGTGTAAAGTCTTTAGTAGTACCATGCTACTTCGTTTGCGTGTGGCAATGTCTTTTCTTGAGTAATCATATAATCTGCCAGACGACCCATTTCCCTTCATGTCAATGGGAAAGTTTTTTGTTTCCTATTAATTGCTTATATTTCCCACTGGGTTTCAGGACAAGTTATCTGGTAATATTGCCCAAATATTGGCCATCATAGCTGGAAGACGCTGGAGTTGGCTTGGCCACGTCCTCAGAAGAGACCCTGATGCCATTACAAGAACAGCTATGATATGGACCCCTGAAGGAAAGGGAAAGAGAGGCCGACCAAAAACAACTTGGCAGAGAACTATGGAGGCCGAGATGCAAAGAATGAACCAGAGCTGAGGCACTGCACGAAGGATGGTCGACGACCGAGCAAAGTGGAAGCAGTTTGTTGCTGTTCTACAAGACATCACCAGGCGTGATGGCCACTGACTGCTTTGACAGTTGACGGTTAAGGATCAAAGAAAGAGAAGAATAATTGTGGCCAAATGGTTTTGCAAAGAAGGGTCAACCAGCCTGCATTTTTTACACAGAATGTTCTTCGCTGTCTCCTCTATATTCAGTTCTGTCGACATATTAGTCCCTCAGGCGTGTCGTAAGAGGCGATCACCAAGTACGACATAATGAGGGTGCAGTTATCATATTCCTTCTTTGTTTCCCCCCTCTACCCGAGTGTGATTTCCCTGGGGTAGGGAGGGTAGTCAGATATAATGTCATCACAGTTTCCCCAGGCATGTCGTAAGTACCGATCACTTTATACGAAATACCTGATGGTGCCAGTAGCCTTATTCTTTGTTTGTTACTACAGAGACTTATGGGAACGACAGGGGCAGAGTTCTATTTCGTTAACAAGTAATACTTGCGTGAAATAACATATCCCCACTTCCACAACGCACATCAAAATACTTAAAAGAAATATTAGCAAGAATTCATAGACAATAAAGAAAATGTCTGACGTAGCGGGTTGAATAGTAATATTACTCACAAAAGCAGTCGAATTTCATTTGGAGAAAACCCCTGGAGCTACTTATAATTAATTTTATTTTATACTTTATTACTTGTAGTAAAGGAGCCAATCATTTTATTGCAATGCCCCTTCCAATAAGCTTAAAGCAGGGCCATCAATAAACAAGCCTGGGGTTTCCCCCGTCTACCCGAGTGTGACTTCCGAGGAGGAGGAAGGAGGGGGGTGTCTGACAGAATGCCATCACCGTTCCCTTAAGCATGTCGTAAGTGGCGATCACTGCGAGGTTTTGAATTGGACTAGCAATCTTATCATGTTCAAAAGTGGTTACAGAAACTATGACTATCAGAAACCGTGAAGTGAAACTGGTGCAAGATTCTTGGAAATAACCAGCCTCAGTGCTGGCACCATGTTCTTTAAGGCGCTACATGTAAAGGTAGTCCCACATCAGATACTACCGTAGGGGAGTGGAGTGTTAAGGACTTTACTATAATAGGCCTCAGGTTTGTAAGTTGGTGCGACCCAGCTACGTTTCCCTGCCTTTGCCTTCCGTAACTCAAGAGCCGAGTCAGGTACCCATTTACAGCAGGGTAAACTAGAGCGTGAGGCTACTAGTTTTCGAATCCGGTCCTTTTGCCTTGAGAAACACTCTGCCACTCCAGGCTCTTTGTTAGGGAGCCCAAAAACAAAAGAGAGGTAAACACTCTCCAGTTATGGAATGAATTGAATATGGTGGGTCTATGCCCACAGCTTCTTACTTTAATGTATGACTTATTTAATATCCTTTTCCTAAGGGGTGTCCAGAGCATTTCCGACTATTTAATAACTCTAGTCTGGGGGAATATTTTAACGCTACAGAAGATTCATTCATACAACGAGATCAGGCAAGTCTGCAAAGAGAACTGTCATTACTCGGAAGTCTATCGCAAATCCTACGATTATGACTCCCACGTCCATAATTCTAATAAGTCATGTGATCATTGACAATTGTTTCAACTCCGAGACACGTGAGTCGGAACTTGGGATTTTTCAAGGTGGAGCAAGATCTCGTGACAGCTTTCCCCTCCCAGTGCAGCACTGTATGAGCTCTTATATACTCATTCGTTCCTCTTCTATCCTGGGGTGTAGAGGTTTGCCAGAGAGAGCGCCATACTATCCAATCGGTAGTCTTCCTCCTGGCCTGGTTCCAATTTAGTCCTCGGTCCTTTAGAGTTTGTTTAATATTGTCCTCCCGGCGAACTCTGGGTCGTCCTGGAGATCTGGATGCCTGGCTCTTGGTTTTCCATATTTGTCGTAGTAGCCGATCTTCTTCCATTCTGCAGATTTCGCCAAACCATCGTAATTGAAACTTTTCCTCTTGAATCTGCATGAGTTTGGTTTTGAAACCATGATGTATCGTCTAGTTCCGGGCCATGTATAAATTTTGGCCCTTCCCCCAAGTGGGCGCCCAATGCAGCTGCACCGCTCGCAACGTCCAAGAGCCGGTAATGACTGTAGCCCAAAATAAAGCATCATCATTTCGCCACCACCACAAGAGTTAATTTTACTTATGCAATACTGCTGAAAAAGATCACAATTGTGGAACTGATGACCTAAAACCAGACAAGCGCCAGTGGAACAAGAGATGAGAAGAAGACGCTGGAGATGGATAGGACACAAACTGAGGAAACCTGCATAGATAGCATTACAAGGCAGTCCTTGTTCTGGAATCCTCAGGCTAACAGAAGTAGACAGGCTGAGACGTTCTATAGTGTACACTGACTGTATTCTTATGTTCTGTAATGTTTATATTGGAGATTTTTACTGACTACATTTTGTTATTTTCTATAATTTTCATGTGGAGACTTTTGGTGAGAGAGAGAGAGAGAGAGAGAGAGAGAGAGAGAGAGAGAGACGGACGGACAGACAGACAGAGAAGAGAGACAGAAAAAAGAGAGACAGAGACACTGGAAAGAGTGTAAACAAAAAATAATGTGTGTATGTGTTTATAAGAATCTCAGAAATGAAGTATAAAGCACTAAAAATAACTTTAATTAAAATAATACAGACAATTCATTTTTATACTGACGCCACATGTTACATTCGAGCTTACACAAATTCTGAAATGAAAAACCCATGAAAGAGTCTCAAGAACTCAAGTCTTCACCATCAACATGTTATAAAACAGTCTTACATCAGTGGCGTCACCATCAACATGTTGTAAAACAGTCTTACATCAGTGGCGTCACCATAAACAAAGCGGAAGCCAGAGGAATTACTTCGCGTGCATTTTAAATATAACACTATGTGAGCTTCCGGTTGTTTGTTTAACATTCTGGATAACGGGCTGCCAGAAAAATGGTGACATGCTACACATCCTGCATCGAATATATACAGAGAGACAGAAAATAAAGTGATCTGGTCATCTCATGTAAGTGAAGCTCGATCGGTTACTACTATGCGCCTACAACAAATAGAAGATCTGGTTTTGGGGAACGAGGAAGACAAAGAGGTAGATGGATGATTGTGACCAATATTTCAGAAAGCCTACAACAACACGAGCTCGCATTGGTCAATATAAAACATTACTTGGTTCTAGAACGAAAACTCCAGTCCTCCCACTCCATTTTGACGACAAGAGCAGATCAAAGAGGTAGATGAATGAACAATATTTCAGAAAGCCTACAAGAAGAGTTCACATCAGTCAGTGAAACACATTACTTGGTTCTAGAACGAAAACTCCAGTTCCCCCCACCTCCATTTTGACGACAAGAGCAGATCAAAGAGGTAGATGGATGACCAATATTTCAGAAAGCCTACAACAAGAAGAGTTCACTTCAGTCAGTGAAACACATTACCTGGTTCTAGAACGAAAACTCCAGTCCCCCCCCCCCCGCCACCCCCGCCTCCCCCCCCCCCGCGCCCCCCCCCCCCCCCCCTTCTTCCCCCTTCCATTTGACGACAAGCGCAGATCAAAGTCAAAGACACCAGGGTTGTCATGTGGCAAAGACAACTCAAGACCAATTACTGCTTAGGTCTTTACATTGGTTTAGTTTGTCGCTAATATGTCTCTGAAGCGACAGAGAAAGAATAGGACATCTGCACCCTTAGGCATGTCGTATAAGGCGACTAATATGAGGTTGTGAATGGGGCTGGTAACCTCATTTTCCTTCAAGGGGGACCAGCTACGGTGGTGGCTCCACGCTTTGTAAGGAGCACAAAGGGAAATAATCAACACGGATGATGAATAAGTGCTGAACTACACAGTTATCTCCTCGTTTCTCGTATTAGTAAAAGTCATCGGAGTGTTGTTTCTATGAAGTTCTAAATGTAGAGCACACACACATACATTCACACAATTTTACATTTTTGATTTGCTCTATTTGCACTGAGTGGAGTGGGGAGATGATGCCTTATTTCGATATCTGAAATCAGAACTATTATTAACTACACTATAATACATAATAATACATAATAGCCCCTTCAGTCATAACTGACTATGGGAATGCGCCCCTGAGGTGACAGCCCTCAACTGCTTATTTTCCTGGTGCTCCTTTCGAAGTTTTCTCCTCACCTCTGCTTCTTGTGTGAGCCTCTCTTCGCCCAATCTGAGGTGGTGCCGTAAATAACATCGCCACTTAGTGCGATCGGCAGCTTCATCCTCCCATGTTGCTGGATCCATGTCCAGTGCCCTCATATCTCTCTTGCACACATCTTTGAACCTCAGCTGTGGTCGCCCAACTGTTCTCTTGCCATCTGCTAATTGTCCGTAGAAGATATCTTTTGGGATGCGACCATCTTCCATGCGGCGAACATGGCCAAGCCAGCGAAGTCTGCGTTGTCTAAGCAGCGTATACATACTTTGAAGGCCAGCACGTGGCAACACCTCGACATTTGTCACTTTATCTTTCCACGAGATGCCGAGGATGCGGCGTAGACACCGCAAATGGAAGGTATTGAGCCTTCTCAACTACACTATATATCCTAATTATAACCCATCAAGCGTTGAACGGGATTTTTTTTAATATCTTTAAAAAAATGATGAATTAGGTAGTAATTTATGTATTATGTTGATGATAATGATGATAATAATGTAGTTGTTTCGTCAGTGACGATGTTGATGCTGATAGGCATGGTAAAGCATTTCACTGCATATTTTTTGTGTGTCTTGCAGCCACGTTCCCGCCAATCGCCATATCAGGAAGGAACTACGTGGAAATGGGGCAGCCAGTACATTTGTTCTGTAACACCACAGGGCCTGATGGGATACATTTGAACATTGATTGGTTCAAAGATGGCGACAGGATAGACCACATTAATTACAGACACGTCGTTATCACAAACTATAACATGGTGGAGCCGAAGTTAGTGGTTGTTGTTCTGCGATAAATTCTTTCTGTCTCTGGCAATCTTGGACGCTTTCAGTGTCTGTCCATCTGTACTTGATAAAGATAATGGTAATCTCATAGCAGATGCTAACGTAGGGGAGTGAAGTGTTAGAGACTTCACCATACTTGGTCCAGCTTTATAAGGTGGTTTGACTAGTTTCTTTCCTCGTAGCCATTGTCTTCCCTTACTCATGAGCGGAATCAGTTACCCATTTACAGCTGGGTAGATTGACGCCACCGAGTTTCGATGCCGGAACCTGGTAACATTGCCGCCGAGAGGCAAGCGTTCTAACCGCTTAGCTAACCGGACGAATCTGTACTTGATATTTCTCTCTTTCACACTCCATCTCTCTCTTTTAAAATTACCTGTCTTAGATGACACCTGTTAGAATTCTGTCTCTCTATCTTAGACGTCTCATGTAAGATTTTATTTCTTTGACTCAGTAGATTTCTGTAAGTCTCTCTCTCTCTCTCTCTCTCTGTGTGCGTGCGTGCGCGCGCGTGTTAGCGTGCGTGCGTGTGTGTGTGTGTGTTTTTGTTTTTGCTTTGAGATGTTTCTTGTAAAATGTTCTGTCATTGACTTAATAGGTCTTATGTAAGACTTTCTCTCTCTCTCTATCTTGTGGTATTTCTTGTAAAATGTTCCGTTACTGTGACTCAGTATGCCATCTGTGAGACTTTCTCTCGCTGTCTTATGGTGTTTTTTGTAACATTTTCTTTCACTGACTTAAATGGTTTCATTTCTCAGTCGTATGATGTTTATTGTAAAAGTTTTTGTCTCTCCGACTTAAAATGTTTTTTACCAGATTTTTGTCTTTTCTAACAATTCTCTAATAAAATGTTTTAAACTGTTTGTTTGAAATATATTTCCGGTAAGATTTATTTTGGCAAATTTTGTGTAAGAAAAATGATATTAAATAAGCATCGATCAATCGATGGATACCTAAATGGATGGGCGGATGGTCGGGCGTGAGGACGGACAGACAGAATGAGAGATACTGATTGATTAAGTGGGTGGTAGACTGAGTGAGTGAGTGATCAATCGATCGATCAGTCATATTTCTCACGATGGGATATCTACACTTACTTCATGTAAAGACTTGAAAGACATGTTCTACTGTTTTGTTTTTTCACCCCACATTGACGCATATCTGTCAGCTCGTTCTTTAATTTCTTAAATAGGTCGTATTTGAGTTTGCTGTGACTGGCTCTCAGTATGAACATTATCACGAAAACTCTTCCTGGTAATGACTAGTATGCCCTTGTTAAGTCAGAATCTGGGTGTTCTCTATGCAATTTTTCTTCGAAATTTTTATTAGTATTGCTTTTATCTTTTCGGAGCCGCGGTAGGTCAGTGGTTAGTGCACTGGCTTCCTAGCTTTGTGGTCAGTTGTTCGATCCCCGTTTGAGGTGGGATTTTTTTAGACCGCAAACGGCTCCGGGGTCGACCCAGCCTCATAAATTGGGTACCAGAGGAACTCTGGGAAGGTTAAGGCGGCCAGCGTGATGCTGACCACATCACCCCTACTGTGCCGATGGTCAAGAATATATGGGCCTAACATCATACTCCCAATATGCCTCAATAGGTGTGTAACGGGATCATTTACCTTTTTTATCTTTTCATATTCTGCCCCGTTTTCAGTTTGAATTCTGCTTCCTCCTGCTTTTGGTAAGGATATGTGCTTTATCATTTCTATGTATCATGAAATGGATAGGAATCCACTCTACTTTCATGAGTTTATGCCTGACTTTATTTGACAAATTTCTAGTGGACACTGAGATGTGGATTCCCCGTCTATTCTTTAATTTTGTGTATTCACCTCTCCCTGCATGTGTATAATCTGCTTGTGTATGTGGCTTTATGGGTAGCAGGAGAAATAAAAACAACAGCAAACAGCAGGACGCAGGAAACTTTAAAAAATAGAGACACGGACACATGAATGGCTATTTAACATACATGAGAAGAAAACAATAAGGAAGCTGAAATTTTTCGGTCATATAAAAAGACATAATAGTCTGGAAAAAACAGTGATGGAAGGCATGGTCCCTGGAAAAGGGGGAAGGGGTCGACCTAGACGACGGTGGACCCAGGACATCACAGAGAGTCTGAACTTGTCTTTGGCTGATGCAGGTCGACTTGCCCAGAATCGTGATGCGTTCAGAGCAGCTGTAATGGAGACAACGTTCTGGAAAGAATACGTCACATGATGATGATGATGATGAGAAGAAAACAAAGTACACAATTGTTCCACTTTCAGACAAGGAACAAATAAGTCATTCTCGCTTTGGGACCCAAAGACGCAGCAATAGAGAATGCAGTCAACGACCCATAGCTTGACTGCTTGCGTCAGGGTCAGCGAACCAGAGCTGACCAAGACCCTACTCCACCTCCACGTGGTGGTCCTGGAAACAGGCTGCATCACTGCAGTCTGGCTGAGAGAGTAGGGATCGAAGAGGGAAGGCAAACCCGGTCCCAAAAAATGCCGTGCTGAAGTCGGATGAGTTGGCCGAAAGGCGCAGATATCGCAGCTTGGCTGTAAACAGACACAACGCAACCAACGTCCTTTTCAGGACGAACGAGGAAGGATGAAGAAGATTCTCACATTGAATAGACATGAGCTGTCAGAAGGACGTAATGACGAATTCCTGAATACTGATAAATGGTTATCCACTCTTATTTGATGCAATAGAATGTACTATTTTCTGTGGTTTTCGTAAATTTTGTGTCAACAATAAAAGTGGTCACTATAACATTATTTTTGTTTTCCTTCCTGTACTTGTTTCAACACCAGCGTTCGCATCAGTGAGCTCTTGATTGACAGGAGTAGGGCGTCAGATACGGGTACTTACATCTGCAGATCAGCAAGTGGATACATTGACAGTATGAAAGTTACGGTTTTATTAGGTAAAATATTCGTTGATAAAATATAGACCTTGAATAACGTTATGGCCGGTCTAGATGAATATAGTACTTAGTCTGTGTTTATGTGTTTGACGAACGAACGATCGAACTTTATTTTTAAAGTGTTGAGAATTGGGCACGCAGACCCGTCTAACATTCTGCCCTTCCTTTCTCTCATCTTTTATATTGAATTCATTTATTCTCACATACATTTTACAAATCAATTTAAAGGAATTCAACGTTGTAAAAGTAAAATAATAGCATTCTCACATTCATAGTATTTAATTATAAACATGAAATAAAATATGTTGAAATGTACAAACTAATTATGACCATTTCGATTACAGAAACATCAGCAAATGGGTTGATTTGCCGTTGCCCTAAAGACGCCACCAGGCGTGATGGGAAACAATGGCAAAGAAAACCTATCTGCTGTTGCCCTAAGACGCCACTAGGCGTAATGGCCACTGACTGCTTTGACGCTCGGTGGCTAAGGACGGAAGAAGAAGAAGAGAATTATGACCATGAAATAAAATATGTTGAAAAGCACAAATTAATTATGACCATGAAATTAAATATGTTGAAAAGTACAAATTAATTATGACCATGAAATTAAATATGTTAAAAAGTACAAATTAATTATGACCATGAAATAATATATGTTGAAAAGTACAAAGATCATCATTGTAGCCTACGTTCGATATTACATATTTATATGGAAGCATAATCAGTTCGAAACATATTTTTATATGGAAGGGGGGGGGGGGGGGGGGTGATATAAGGGGGGGGGGGGGGGGGGGGGGGGGAATGGGGGTGTGTTTGAGTATTGTCAGTTTGACAGTTAGTTAGTAAGTTTTGGTAGAGTTTGAGCAAGTTCAAGTTTGTGTTGAGTAGAGTTATAGAGTTTGAGTTAGTTTGCGAGGAGTTAGTTTGTTAGTAATGTAATCCGAACTCTAAAAGTATTAGAAAAGCCTACTACTGACGCAGTATATGAGCAGTTTTTCGTGTGTACGACGTTATATCTAGGGCAGTTTGTGTGTGTATGACTCCGTATCTAGGCAGTTTTTGTGTATGACTCAGCATCTGGGCAGATTTAAGTGTCTAAGACTCCGTATTGGGCAGTTTTTGTGTATGACTCAGCATCTGGACAAATTTATGTGTGTATGACTTCGTATCTGGGCAGTTTTTGTGTGTCTTTGACTCACTACCTAGGCTGTTGTTGTGTGGATACTCCCGTATATGGTCAGTTTGTGTGTACTTGATTCCATATCTAGTCAGTTTTTTGTGTGTATAACCCAGTGCCTAACCAGGCTTTTTTTATGTATGACCCAGTAACTAGTCAGTGTTTGTGTGAATGACCAAATCCAGTAACTAGTTCGTGTTTTGTTTGTTGTAACGTCCAATACATAGTATGTGTTTTTATGTATAATCCAGTATGCAGTTAGTGTTTGTGTTAATAACCCAATAACTAGTATTTGGTTTTTTCGTGTGGTAAGATCCAATATCTAGTCCATTTTTTATGCATGATCCAGTATGTTGTTAGTGTTTGTATGTAAGACCAAGTTATTACAAATTGATTTTGTGTAAGACCCAATACTACTAGCGCGTGTGTGTATGATCCTGAATTTAATCAGTTTTTGCGTATGTGACCCTGTATTTAGTCCTTACCTCTGTGTATCACACATTATCTAGTCATCACATTGTGTTGCATATTACTCAATACTTAATTAGTGCCTATCTGTACATTCCAGAATCTAATTAGCATTTGTTTTTAAATTTTGTGACCTAGTAACTAGTCCAGTAGCTAGTTATTATCTGCGTTTATGACCCCCTACGTGGTCTGCTTGTGGTTATGTATACTGAAGCACATTAAAAACGCACCACCTGTATAATCCAGGAACAGAGTGTGAAATGTAAATATAAGTGTTTACAAGTTTACATATTTGGAATCTTTATTCATTTTCCTATGAATCCATGCTGGTCATTAATTTGTACATTTGATTGTTATGAAATTCATTGCATTCTGTGCAGGCAAGGGAGAAAACCAAAAATGCAACCAATAAAAAAATTCATTCACACTATCCTCAGTATCTGGTATGTCCACCGTGTGCTTGCAAACAAGCTTGGCAGCGGCTCCGCATGGAACGCACAAGTCTCTGAAGGAAATTCCGGGGAATCAAGTCCCATTCACGTGTAAGAGCAGCTTCGAGCTGTTGCAGATTAGCTGGAGAACCTTGTCTGTAGACTCTGCGTCCAAGCTCATCCCACAGATGTTCTATAGGGGACATGTCTGGTGATAGGGCAGGCCAATCAATCGTCACAATGTTCTGCTGCTGTAGATATTGCTGCGTAATGCATGCGGTGTGCGCACGTACGTTATCCTGCTGGAGAAGCTGCAAGTCTGGATAATTTGTGAACGCAGGAGCAACCAATGCATCCAGAACCTTGTTACGCACAGATCTTCATTTTTTCTAAAGTCATTATATGATCATTTTTTTCTCAAGACATTGTATGATCATTTTTTTTTTTGCTAAAGACATTGTATTATTAGATTGACTGAAATGTATACTGTAATTTTTTTCGGTCAAAGCTACATAACTCTGGATAATAGAGATTATCATTTAACATGATGTTACCTCCTCTTGTGTCGAGACACGGTCGGTCCATATTTTTATTAACGAAGTGTGACCATTCTCCTTATTTGGTAGTATCGGTCAACTGTTGTTGGAATGTCTGAAACTTGTGTTGGGATCTCTGTTCATGTCCAAATAAGGCTCGATCTAGTTAAATCTTATCTGGAATGTTCCTAGATCGTCTTGTTTGATCGCTATTTCAAGTGTATAGGTTCTGCGCATGTCCGGACGCGGGGCGTCTGGGAAATTTCTTTATCTTGGGAGACGATGTAAAGCTGTGAAGCAGAAAGGACGCGTTTTGGCGTCTCTGTGATTTTGTTAGGGATTAGGAGCCTTATTGTGAGATAGTTAGCTTACAAGGTCCTTCCCTTGAGTATTCTAAAACGCCTGGAGGCGTATGTTTTCTGTGGTGTGGATTTTCGAACGAAGGTAATGCCTCATTTACATCCAATCTGTAACTTTACTTATGTTTGACAATGGTCGATCTCTGCTCACGTATGCATTACAGAAAGGAAGGTTCTTCTAATAGATGTCACGCCCCAGGTATCTTCATACCTGAGATCTATATGTAAACGGGTCATACTCAGTCCGAAGGACAGTTCTTTGTTCTACGAACGTCGCTGTGTGTCAGCGATTATGTCTACGTCAAGGTTAGATTTAGGAATGCCTGTAAAGGTCAGTTTGACCTGCACTCCTGGAATGCCATCCTCGTGCGATTTATGATTTGACTCGTTTAGCACATCTGAAAAGTAAGAGGATTTTTGTTGATGTACTTTTGTATTTGGAGCCAACCATATAATCCGGCGCCATATCATCATCTTTAGAATATGCCAAATGCATTGATGAACTATGTATGCTGATATTCGTGGATGTCATGACATTGCCCTATTGTGAACTGGATGTACGTACTTGTACCTGTGACGTCGAAATAAATGATAAAAAAAACGTCCAGAGCAGTTTACCATTTCTATGACTTTGCATGTCATTTTGCCTGTGTTGTACTCTGTGGACTATCCAACTACTTTATACACGGCAACAATAAAAACCAGATAGGACACCCTACAATACATCTACAACTATAATTTTACTGGTGTCGATAGGGGTGGTAATTGAAGTCAGCCTAAATCCACCCTTATCATTTCATGGTGGCCAAAAGTTGGTTTATTCTGGTACCAGCTCTCAAGGGGGTCAACAAACCCAGACATCATCATCAGACTACAAGACAACATTACAGCTTCAACTACTACCTTCCATGAAATTTTGTTTGAAAGTACCCGGCGTTACTGACAGTTGGTAATATTTTGAAACTACCCGGCGCTGCTCGGCAGTATTGCAGTTTTCCTACGATAGAAGGACAAGTACCGAGCGAATCGATTTCCTGATCTGTAAGGAAGAAGGACAAGTGCCGTAACAACTGTTCCGGTATCAGAAGCTCATTTTCCAGCGTCATGGCTGTCTATAGGAGCAGATGTTGATCAACGTTGGATCATTATCCTCAGAATGCTGATTACATCCTGTTCTGCACCGTGCTGACGTTTGGACACATAGAAGTTAAGTGGCCTGTTTTGTGTGTGAACTGTGCCCTTATGTTCTAACTGAGCCTTCTGTCTCTCACACTTTTCACACTGTTTACATGCTACATGTTTATATGTTATATGTTATTTGTATATTTATATGTTTATATTTCTGCGGGTTTCGGTTGGGTGGTGTCTTTCAGTAGAAGATACCAAGTCACAGAGGTTTCTACTGTTAGCGTTTTCTTTAGGGACTGTGCAAATTTCCTATTGTGAAATTTGCTAGCGACAAACGTTGCTATATTTGTTTAGTTGTGACGAGTTGTGTTTATTTTCGTTGTTTTTGTAATATTTTTTTTTCTTTCTGTTCTTTAGTTCCGATTTCATTTGTTTGTATTTGTAGATCTCCCCTTTTCTATTATTCAGTTCTATACACCATTTTTGTTTATACATTGTGACGTCATTTGTTTGTGTACATTCTTCACATTTTGTCATCACATTCTTTGTGATATTTTCCTTTTAGTTTTGCTGTTTATTTAGTTGACTTATGCGAATGTTTTCGTATTGACTTTGATCTTTGTTGTTGTTTATATTGACTTTGATCTTGTTGTTGTTTACATTGACTTTGATCTTTGTTGTTGTTTACATTGACTTTGATCTTTGTTGTTGTTTACATTAACTTTGATCTTTGTTATTGTTTACATTGGCTTTGATCTTTGTTATTGTTTACATTGTCTTTGTTCTTTGTTATAGGTTACATAGTTCTTGAGTAATTAGCTTTCACTATTGTTACATATTTGCTCATGCGCTATTGATTCATAGTGCACTTATCATAACTGACTAGTGGATTTGTTCATGCACTATTACATTGTGCAGTTATGATAAATAACTGATTGATTTGTGTTTATGCACTAATTTGTGTAGTGCACTGATGAGTAAGAAGTGACTTGTGATATTATTATACATTTAATAATACAAGTTTGGTGTCAAAGACTTGTTTCCCACAGAGATTGGGTCAAACATTGGGATTATACAAGTACTTTATTAAGTCTTGTTACTATTAAGATTGAAATAAGATAATTAATATTTCAGATTTGGTGACTCATAATATTAGACATCATGTCTACACTTGATTACTTTATTGAACAAGGAAAAACCCTTGGCAAGACAGGTGATAAGTTGGAAGAATATGCAACTACTCAATATGATAAGGTATTAAAGATGGAAGAGAAAAAATGGAAATGGAAGCTGAACAAAAGAAATTGCAGATGCAGGTGGAGGAAAGAAGATTCCAAATGGAAATGGAAAAACAAAAAAGAGAAACAAAAGCAAAAGCTGAAGAGAAAAGACTGCACTTTGAGGCTGAAAATAAAAGACTTGAAAAAGAGGCTGAAAATAAAAGACTTGAAAAAGAGGCTGAAAATAAAAGACTTGAAAAAGAGGCTGAAAATAAAAGACTTGAAAAAGAGGCTGAAAATAAAAGACTTGAAAAAGAGGCTGAAAATAAAAGACTTGAAAAAGAGGCTGAGGCTGAAGAAAGAAGGTTACAAAGAGAGGCTGATGAGAGAAAAGCAAAAATGGAGCATGAAGAAAAACTCTTAGCTTTAGAGTTAGAAAAGATGAAATTGTTGAACACTGGTAATGCTAATAATGCAGATAAGGTGTCAGATAAGACTAATGCTAATAATTTCAAGCTTAATCTACCAGCATTTAATGCCTCCATTGATGACATAACATTTTATTTAGACAGATTTGAGAGTGCATGTAAGGTGCATAACATAGATAAAACACCATATGTTTATCATCTGTCCAAGATACTTAGAGGTGATTCTTTGATTATGTTGGGCATGGTAGATGTTCCTGACAAGAACAACTATGAGGTTGTCAGGGCAGTCTTGTTAAAGAAGTACCAACTTAACGAAGACGGCTATCGTCTTTAATTTAAAAATATGTTGCCAGAAACTGGAGTGGAATTCTCTGAATTCATATCAAGGATACGTCTTACTTTTTCACGATGGGTTGAGCTGTCTAAGACAGAAAATACATATGAAGCTCTTAAGGACTTACTACTTAGAGACAAGGTTATGTCTTCTGTAAATGAATCTTTTCTTTCCTTTCTTCATGAGCGTAAGCCTAAAAACATAAAAGAAATGGAAGAATACTGTTGCCAGTATGTGACTGCGCACCCTAACGTAACCGTTAGCAACTCTAAAGTAAAAGAAGGTATGCCAGTTGCTTCGGCAGCACCATATGGCCAAAACTTCAAACGTAAGTTTCAAGGTACTCAATATAATATTAATAGAAAGAGCAACCGTAATGATGATCAAAATCATAGCAATCAATCACATGGTGATTCTTCTTCGAATAACTGGAGACAAGCTGACACTCCTCGTTATTATGGATCTAATAATTTTAGACATTTCCGCAAAGGTAGTCAGTATAGAGGTAGCTATTTTTCGCGTAGACCTCAAAATCAATCTACTAGATTTTCAAATTAATATAGAGATGATAATGACAATTATGGAAGCTGGAACACTAACCATGATAACAATTACAGGAGAGAAAATAATGATATATTCAGAGGCAATAATGGTCGCGGTAGATCTCTTCATAAGAGAAAGAGATATCAACAGACAAACTCGGTACAACAAGAATCTCAGGGGGCAGATAAACAGGTTAATGATAATAAAAACCCTAATGCTATAGGATGTTCTTCTTTTGACTTTGGTAGAGCAAATAAATGTCCCCGATGTAGTAATTTGTTCGAACCAACTACAGTAACTACTTTAAGCTGTGGTCATCCTCTTCCAGCTCTTCCTGCTAATGTTGCGCATGACGGGAGAGATTCTCTTATACTACATAAGGGTCTTGTAAATAGTAATCCAGTCTCAATTTTGTTTGATTCTGGATGTACTACTGTTGGCGTTAGGCAATCTCTTGTAAATCCATCCTGTGCTACAGGAAAGGTCATCAAATGTGTGACATTTGGTGGCACTTTGGAAAAGTATCCTACTGCCATAATACATATTGCTACTCCTTTCTTTACGGGAGATGTCCATGCGTGTCTTCTTCCAAACCCTATTGCGGACCTTATTATTGGTCGTATTCACGGAGTTAGGGAATGTACCCCACAGCAAATTGCTGTTTGGGAAGAGCAAAACATGGAAGCTACCAATGCGGTGGTCACAAGAGCACATGCTCTGGATCCACCTCAAACTTCATTAACTAATAATGAGGAAGTAGATAGCCAAAATAGTCACTTGATTATTTCACGTGACTCATTTATAAAATTGCAAGAAGAAGATTCTTCTTTACAAAAATTCTTCATTCTAGCAAAAAAAGGTGATCCAAATCAGAATACTAATAGAAAGTCTTGGATTTCTATGAAGAACGGCGTACTTGTGCGTATGGTACAAGACTCGTCTACGTCCACTCATTCACAAATTCTTGTGCCTAAGAGTATGAGATTGCAAATATTGCAACATGCTCATGACTCGCAATGTGCTGTACATATGGGTTTTTCCCGTACAAAGTCGAGGGTTCTTGCGGCTTTCTTTTGGCCATTTGTGAGCAAGGACATACGAATTTACTGTCGTTCTTGCAAAGTGTGTCAGGAGGTCAAATCGAAAGGACCACGACATGCTGCGCCTATTCAGGCTGCTGACATTCCTATTCGCCCTTTTCAAAAAATGGCAATAGATATTATCGGTCCTTTTAGAATTAAGTCGGCCAGAGAACATCAATTTATCCTTACATGTGTCGATATGTGCACACGTTGGCCAGAGGCTATACCTCTCAAGAGCATCTCAACTGCTGATATCGCAGACGCTCTTTGGCTGATATTTTCTTGCTTGGGTTTCCCCGGAGAAATATTATCAGACCATGGCACTCAACTTATATCAGACACTATGTCACAAGTAATGTCTATGCTACATATTAAAAGGTCTCTCAGCAGTATCTATCACCCAATGTCTAATGGGTTAGTTGAGCGTTTGAATATGACACTAAAAACTTTACTTGGGAAAATAACTGAGGATCATCCTCAGGATTGGGACAGGGTTTTACCCGCGGCTCTCTGTGCTTATAGAGAGGTTCCCAATGAACATACAGGATTTTCTCCTTTTGAACTTGTCTTTGGCGCGCAACCGCACGGCCCTATGTCTTTACTACACGATCTTATCACTGCCGATAATATTAGCGATGAGACTCAATCTTCTTATGAGTATGTCATTGCTCTTAGGCAAAAGATCATCGCGGCATGCAAACTAGCAACTTCTTCATCCGAATTTGCTAAAGAAAAGGCAAGGCAGTTTGCAAATAAAAATAGATGTCTACGACAACTTTGTCCAGGTGACAAAGCATTCGTTCTTCTTCCGTCAAGAGAAAACAGACTTCTTATTGCATGGAAAGGTCCATATGCAATAGTCTCTAAAATTTCCGATGTCGACTATGTCGTCGATATTGATGGAAAGCATAAAACTTTCCACATAAATATGCTCACGGAATTTCATGAAAGACCTGACTATTTGCAGCCTATTTTCCAGGCAACGGACAATTCTCAAGTACCTCATGGTCATTACTCATCCCTGTCAGTTATGCAGGATGAGGAAACTACTTTTTCTGATGTCAATCTTCCACTTCCTATGGTCCCACTTCATTCTACGGAATCTTGGAAAAACGTTACCGTTTCTCCTAATCTTTCCGCTGAGGAACATCGACAAGTTTCTTCGATGTTGCAAACGTTTCAGGATGTCCTTACAGACATCCCAGGACACACACATGTCATCGAACATGACATAGTGCTTACTGACCATAATCCTATCAGAGTCAGACCCTATCCAATACCTATCCACTTTCAGTCACAAGTCGAGAAAGAATTGGATGAGATGATACGGTTGGAAATAATCGAACCATCTACTTTACCATACTCTTCGTCTATGGTTATTGTTCGAAAAAAGGATAATAACATTCGCATTTGCGTAGATTATCGCAAATTGAACCAAGTTACGAAGTTCGATGCTGAACCTATGCCTTCATTGGAAGAGCTACTAAATAAACTTTCTAATTCTAGGTTCTTTACCAAACTGGACTTGTCTAAAGGTTATTGGCAAGTTCCTTTAAATGAACGTGCCAAACCTTTTACAGCGTTTTCTATACCTAGGGGTTTATTCCAATGGAATTGCATGCCTTTCGGTCTTATGAACGCCCCTGCTACATTCGTACGCATGATGCGGCGAATTCTCGCGTATCGTACAGATGTCATAGCATACTTAGACGATATCTGTCTGTTCAGTGATTCCTGGGAAGATCACTATTTGGGTTTATACGAATTGCTGTTTACTCTTCGCGAGTATGACTTGACTGCAAAAC
The DNA here is from genome assembly GCA_024509875.1 of Oreohelix idahoensis. Classification (NCBI taxonomy): domain Eukaryota; kingdom Metazoa; phylum Mollusca; class Gastropoda; order Stylommatophora; family Oreohelicidae; genus Oreohelix; species Oreohelix idahoensis. The sequence goes on along the minus strand of JAMPIV010023163.1, from coordinate 534,607 downwards.
CCTCTAAAGCCTTTATAGGATTTAGTGAGATTTCTTTCCTGGGTCATCGTGTTGGTCATGGTCTTTTAAAGACAGAGGACCACAATGTTTCAAAAATACTTAACATTTCTGTCCCTAAGACGAAAAAACAAGTACGGAGTCTCTTAGGTTTGATCCAATTTTACGGACGATTCATTCCGAATCTGTCCTCCATTATGGCACCGCTTTCTATTTTATTGAAGAAAGGATCGCCTAATCTGATCCGCTGGTCTCAAGAATGTCAATCCTCATTGGACCAGGTTAAAACCCTATTTTCATCTCCACCTATCCTTAGGTTACCTACTATTGAGAAGACTTTTGTTCTTCGAAGTGACGCCTCGTCAACTGGGATTGGGGCAGCACTTATGCAGGAGTATTCTGATACTCTGCATCCAGTGATGTATATCTCTAGGAAATTAAATGCTGCAGAAAAGAATTACTCGATTTTAGACCGTGAATTATTAGCTATGGTATGGTCGATTCTGAAGTTACAAAGATTTCTTCTAGGCGCACATTTCATTGTGGAAACCGACCAGAAAGCTCTTACTGCTATTCAGAGCAAAAACTTGAAGAGCTCGAGGTCCACTCGATATGCCATAGCTCTTCAACCATTTCATTTCACGGTGCGAGCTATCCGTGGTTCGGATAATGTGATGGCAGACATTCTGTCCAGGTGCCCACACGATTCCACATAATTCTTCTGTCATATATATTTCCTGATATACAATTCAATACTATAATGACATATTAGCACATATTTTCTCACTTTTTGGGAATTTATAACGTTGTACCATGTAATTTCTTTTTTTTCTGTTACCGATTTGAGCATAACAGAAGAAGGCTTAGTTAGCGATATACGGGCCAAAAGATCACATGGCCACATTTAGTTATTATATTTTAATGATTGTATTAAGAGATTTAACATTTCTCTTAAAGATTTGTGTTATTGATATTTTCGCAGCACATCATTGAAGTCTGCGAGATTTTGTACATTGTGGAACTTTGAAGTTATCTAGTCCTGTCCTGGATTGGGAGCGGATGATGTCCACTTCTTCTTGTATCGATTGTATTTTTGTCTACGAGAAACAGCACATGTATTAGTAATGTTTAATAATTCATTAGTTAATGTACTCTTTGTTTAAATATGTGTAATATTATATTGCAGTATATTGGTATATTACACCGCTGTTTGCAACACTTCATTGTATAATACTATGATAATATATTTAATTTCATAGATTTGTATGAGTATAATTTGACTTTCATTATGATATTGCCATCACTGTGGCGTGTGTTGGTGGCACCTTCCTGGAATATATACGCGTATACTTAGGTAAATTTTTGTTTCTCTAAGGATCTGAGATATAATCTCAGTTTCGCTCCATGCGTCGAGCAAGCCTCATTTTTAGGCAATATATCCGCGCATCATACGTGCGTTAGGAGCCTAGGGTTTTTCCCGGCTCCAGGATTCAAAAAAAAAAGTTTCATTTTTTTTTCCCGGGAGGGTGCGGTAATGTTACGCAGAGATCTTCATTTTTTCTAAAGTCATTATATGATCATTTTTTTCTCAAGACATTGTATGATCATTTTTTGCTAAAGACATTGTATTATTAGATTGACTGAAATGTATACTGTAATTTTTTTCGGTCAAAGCTACATAACTCTGAATAATAGAGATTATCATTTAACATGATGTTACCTCCTCTTGTGTCGAGACACGGTCGGTCCATATTTTTATTAACGAAGTGTGACCATTCTCCTTATTTGGTAGTATCGGTCAACTGTTGTTGGAATGTCTGAAACCTGTGTTGAGGTCTCTGTTCATGTCCAAATAAGGCTCGATCTAGTTAAATCTTATCTGGAATGTTCCTAGATCGTCTTGTTTGATCGCTATTTCAAGTGTATAGGTTCTGCGCATGTCTGGACGCGGGGCATCTGGGAAGTTTCTTTATCTTGGGAGACGATGTAAAGCTGTGAAGCAGAAAGGACGCGTTTTGGCGTCTCTGTGATTTTGTTAGGGATTAGGAGTTTTATTGTGAGATAGTTAGCTTACAAGGTCCTTCCCTTGAGTATTCTAAAACGCCTGGAGGCGTATGTTTTCTGTGGTGTGGATTTTCGAACGAAGGTAATGCCTCATTTACATCCAATCTGTAACTTTACTTATGTCTGACAATGGTCGATCTCTGCTCACGTATGCATTACAGAAAGGAAGGTTCTTCTAATAGATGTCACGCCCCAGGTATCTTCATACCTGAGATCTATATGTAAACGGGTTATACTCAGTCCGAAGGACAGTTCTTTGTTCTACGAACGTCGCTGTGTGTCAGCGATTATGCCTACGTCAAGGTTAGATTTAGGAATGCCTGTAAAGGTCAGTTTGACCTGCACTCCTGGAATGCCATCCTCGTGCGATTTATGATTTGACTCGTTTAGCACATCTGAACAGTAAGAGGATTTTTGTTGATGTACTTTTGTATTTGGAGCCAACCATATAATCCCTTGGCGCCATATCATCATCTTTAGAATATGCCAAATGCATTGATGAACAATGTATGCTGATATTCGTGGATGTCATGACATTGCCCTATTGTGAACTGGATGTACGTACTTGTACCTGTGACGTCGAAATAAATGATAAAAAAAAGTCCAGAGCAGTTTACCATTTCTATGACTTTGCATGTCATTTTGCCTGTGTTGTACTCTGTGGACTATCCAACTACTTTATACACGGCAACAATAAAAACCAGATAGGACACCCTACAATACATCTACAACTATAATTTTACTGGTGTCGATAGGGGTGGTAATTGAAGTCAGCCTAAATCCACCCTTATCAAACCTCATCTCGATATGTCACAGCATTAACATTTCCACGGAAGACGTGAAGAGGCAAGCGATGGTGAAAACTGGATCCTCCCCAAATGTGAATACTGCCACCTCCAAATCGGTTGTGCTGACGAACCCAGCAATCTGCAAAGCGCTCTCCACACCGTCGCCAAATCCGCATACATCCATCAGCAAAGGATATGTTGAATCTGCTCTCGTCTGTGAATAGGACAGCATTCCACTGCAGTCTAGTCCATCTGACATGTTGCTCTGCCCATTGCAGGCGCTGCTGACGATGTTTATGAGTCAAGTTTGGCCCAACATAAGGTCGTCTTGCAGTAAGGCATGTATCTCTGAGTCGTCGTATGACTGTCATTCGAGAGACTTGCCCACGTTTACCCACTATTGCTCTTGCTGTTTGACTTGCCGGGAGAAAACGATTCCTTAGGTGACTCAGCACAATATGACGATCTTGCGCAGGGGTAGTAACTCGTGGTTGGCCACTCCGAAGTCTATCCCGGGCACTGCCAGTGGTTCCGAAACGTTCATTGAAACGTACAATAGTGCTGTGGTGGCAATTCATCCTTCTGGCAATGGCCCGCGAGCTCATTCCGGTCTCCAACATACCAATGGCTCGGTGGTGGTCGTTTTCAGATAGTCGTGGCATTTCAAGCACATGTACTGGGTGTTTTGTCTCAACGGCCTTTTTATACCGAGTATACTGCCACAACGCGTAAACATTTTCAGGGTCATAGCTGCTGGGAATCGTGTTGCACGTGTAACTTTCATTGTTTTCATGTAGTCTGTATACAAACCCGTGGGTTGAATCATGCACTTTCCATTCCAGCAGCAATTCGCTCTCTACCTCATGACAAACACAGGGAAAATCCATTCCCACACTTTTTTTTCCAGCTTCTCGGCATCAGTATATATAATAGTGGTGCGTTTTTAATGTGCTTCAGTATATATGACCCAGTATTAAGCTAAGGTAAGGTTCTTGTACTTAGTGTTTATGTGTATGTCCTAGTACGTAGTATTGGTGTGTATGTCCTAGTACTTAGTGGTTGTGTGTATGTCTCAGTACTTAGTTTTTAATGTGTATGCCTCAGTAGGTAGTTGTTCTGTATATGTCCCAGTACTTAATTTGTGTGTGTATGACCCTCTACGTAATCAATGTTTGTGTCTACGACACAATACGAAGCCAGTGTTTGTATATATGACCCAGTGAGCGTGGGCGTGTGCTTCATCATAACATATAAGTGAACGGCAGTGTATGTTTCTTCTTCTTCTTCTTCGTACACTCTCAGACGTCCACTTGAATGTTCTCAAAGAAAGCAGAAGTCAGTTTGAGGCTATTTGAATCCCCGTAAAGCTTTTCCACGAAAGGAGCTGGCGTCGGCCATATGCACTTTCTCTGTACCACATATAAGGGGCAACTTTGAAGCAGATGTTCAGCAGTCATTTTATCAGTGCCACAGTTACACTGATCGGTAGTTCCTATCTTTAGCTTGTTGAATAGATGGTATCTCAATCTGTTGTGGCCAGTGCGGAGTCTGAAGATTACCACTTGTTCTCTTCTGTGGAGCTGGTAGTAAGCATCATTCTGTGTGTGCCCTGGATGTTCTACATTCCATTTGTTTATGTAACTGATTCTGATAAAACTCTTTGCCTCCTCAAAAGTTATGCTTGCATCAGGCTGAGGTAGATGTGAACCTTCTTTTGCCATTCTGTCAGCCTCTTCATTGCCGGTGATGTTACAATGAGATGGGATCCATTGGATCACAACACTTTTGAATCGTTGACAAAGTTTGTGGAGCACTACTCTGAGATCATCCAGGTCTGTATTATTTTGGCTGTTCAACGTTGCAATTACTGACTGTGCATCAGTAAAGAAAACAACTTGTCTCTCTGACCGTTCTTCTGTCAATATAACCTCTGCTGCAGTTTTCAAGGCCTCTGCCTCTGCTCTGAAGTTGCTGGAGAATCGTCCTGTCGCCACTGACAGTCTTTTTTCTGCACCAGTGCTTAAGGTCAGAAAGACACCCCCACCTCCATTTTATGTTGCATTTGTTGCTGATCCATCTGTGTATGCATGGGTCCAGGTGTTGCGTGGGTAATATTTATCTATGTATTTTGTCGCTATGGATTTTCTATCTGTTGTAGTTTGGCTCTTTTTACTTTCAATTCCAGGGATGTTTTCTATCATTTTAGGGAAACGATTTTGTTTCCAAACTGGAAGCTTGTGTGCAGTGTAGATGGGTTTAACAGTGGATATTTCATCTATGGATACTGCTCTCATTTGTGATTTGGTTGATTCTACAAAATTACTTCGTTTGAGTCTTTGCCTTCTAAGAGCATTTATTCTATGGCACATTGGGTGGTCTGTTAGTCTTTTGAATTTTTCGGCCTGTTGCTGAGCCCTGCAGTCTCTTCTATCTGTCATTGGCTGGAGGCAAGTAATCTTTTCGAGTTCTTTTATAGGTGTTGACTTCATGCCTCCCGTTATAATTCTCATTGCTTGATTTTGGAGTCTGCTAATTTTATCGAAATTTGTCTTAGCTGCTGTTGCCCATGCTGCCATGCCGTATTCAAGAACTGGCCTCACTCGCCCTGTGTACAACGTCTTAAGCACTTTCTCATCTGCACCCCAAGTTGTTCCAGCAAGTTTTTTCATAATTGCCATTCTTTGTCTTGCTCTCATTCGATTTCTGTCAACCTGTTTTTTCCAAGTCAGACGGCGATCAAAAATAATGCCTAGGTAGTTCGGATTTTCATTTAATTGAAGATTTACTCCGTTCAGTACTAGTTTGAAGCTCTGAGGTCTAGTTGAGACGGAAAATACAGTGTACGTTGTTTTCTCTTCATTTATCTTCATGACTGAAGAATTGAGAAAGCCAGATAAATGCGAAACTTTACAACAATGCAGAATCTTTTTTTTCTTTTTCATCGACAATCTCCTCATCATCATCATCTGTTTCTTCCTCCACGTTTACTCTTCTTCCTGAGTTTTCTCTAATTCAAGGGTGTCGATTAAACGTTTCATTACAAACTGACTTGATGTGTTTTTTCTTGCGCTCTTTCTTACAGTCCGCAAAGTCTTTTATATTTATGCATGCGCCCTAATATAACCAACGGACTTTGTGTCTAGGTTGAAAGAGGCGCGGTTCGCCAAAACGAGGCACAATTTTAGTGTTTTTTTAAAGCGCTCCTTTTTATATGTTGTGCTTACTTTGTATTTCGGTTCTTCTCTTACCTTTTGTTTTTACCTGTTGTATTAACTGATAACTGAAATTTGTCTCACATTTTATTAACATTATTCATACTTTCTGTCCCTCTTACAACGTAGTCCATGTTAGCTGATTTATTGTTACCTTCATTATTTACGAAATACAATAGGCCTAATCATATTAGTGATTTATCTACTCGTTGAATATGATTAAGAAAAATAACAGAATCGGTAGAAACATATAATGTGATATTTCATAGTAAGACTTCGAGCAAGAGAAGTTTTTGTTACTGAAAATTTTTGACTCTTAACAACAAAATATTTGCTTTTCATTCGAGTGTTAAATCGTTTTCTCTTTGTTTTATCCACAGCTGATACAACCAATGTTAAGAGAGGTAAGCCATTTACTATTGAGTTTACGGCGTGTTTACCGGCCTTACATTATTCATTTACAACAAGTTATTAATTTAGCGTTAAGAATAATAATAATAATAGCCCCTTCAGTCATGAATGACCATGGGAATGCGCCCCTTAGGCGACAGCCCTCCACTGCTTATTTTCCTGCTGTTCCTTTCGACGTTTTCTCCTGCTTGTTGTGTGAGCTTCTTTTAGCCCAATCTGAGGTGGCGCCGTACATAGCATCGCCACTTGTTGCGATCAGCAGCTTCATCCTCCCAGGTTGCTGGATTTATGTCCAGTGCCCCCATGTCTCTCTTGCATACATCTTTGAATCTCAGCTGCGGTCGCCCAGGATTCAAAGATGTGTGCAAGAGGGACGTGAAGGCTTTTGGCATAAATCCAGCAACCTGGAAGAACGAAGCTGCATATAACACCAAGTGGCGATGCTCGATACGATGTCTCCTCAGACTGACTGGAAAGAAGCTCTTACAAACGGAAGAGAAAAGAACACGACGAAAGAAACGCCAGGCCAAAAATAGTCTGCTGAAGGGCGCATCATCCCCATAATCCTAGGGCCGTCTTAACAGCATTGTAGGCCCTGGTCAAAGCAGTGCACTGGGCCCCTACCAGCCCTACCCACCCACGGGAATAAAAATGATGTCTTATGAACAATATGGCAGCATCCCAGCATGGGGCCCTGCTAGAATCGTGGAGCCCCTGGGCACTGCCCAGTGTGCCCATGCCTTAAGACGGCACTGCATAATCTGCTATTACTGAAGAAGGCTACTACTATCATAACATTCTAAGTGCTTCTGGTTTATCAGGTTATTCTAAATACCTCTACTTTATCAGAACTTTTCTAATACCTCTATCTTGTGAGAAAATTATAAATCTTTTTTTACCAGAAATTTCTAATGCCTCTGCCTTATCAGAACATTATAAATACCTGTTTTATCGGATCGTTATAAAAACATTCTATTTACCTCTCTCAACAGGTAACCCTGGAACCGAGTCATCTACAACCAGACCTCAGTGCCTTTGCATTGTTATTGCCATCTTTGTTTTGACCACACACGTGTATCTATTACTGATTCCCTGAACTCAGGCCTGTCTTTGGGAAATATAGTCGGGTCCTACGCCGATTTTTGGATTCGCGATGCTCTCATCTGGATGATCTAAACGTTGGCAGGATTTTCAGAGTGAAACAGAGTGTCTTTCCTGCTCGATGTTGTGTCTGCCCAGACAGATGTCATCGTATGCCAGCTAGGTTTATGCCTGGTACTGCGAAGACAATGTTTTATTTCAGACTGCATCTCATAACTTTTCTGTGGACGATAATCGATGTTCAGATTTTAATGTAACATTATAAATTGATAACGATTACGGAAATAATCAAATCAACAATAATTATTCTTCGACCTGAACAAAATGTGACCCAAAAATGAAAAAATAGAATGTTCTTGTCTACCTATCAAAACAACAACAAAAATAAATTAGAAATCGTGTGTTTGGTCACAACAAATATAGTATTGCTTGCCTACAACTACAACAAAGTTGAGGAAATAATAGTAGCCCCTTCAGTCATAAGGTGAGGAAATAAACCCAAGAAATAGATTTGACCAGCTACAATTTGTCACACAAAGGTATTTCCTTAACCTGGAGCCGAAACGATGATCTACTTTTGTGTCGTGAGTTAACACAGCACAAACTGAGTATCAGTACATGAGACAAAGTGAAGATGTAAAATCAGAATCGATAAAATTTTCAACCAGACAGACGACAGAGACGTAATCGATTATTGCTGTCTATCCGTCCGGTAAAATGTTATGTCATTGTCCTTTTGATTAGAAGGTTTTTTTCTATCTCAGCTAGAGGTCACTTTGATCATTTAGACAGTATAATTTGTAAAAGACAGGATGGAATAAAGCAAAAACATATTTACAGCTAATTTTTTTTTAAATATATCTATGTTTTACCCACTGTTAGTGCGTTGATAGGAAAATCTGTAGAGAGTGCATTACAACCGGTGATATTATTAGAAGTTCGCTCAGTCAGGCATGTTTTTCGACGCTTAGAGAAGGGGAAAGGGAGAGCACCCCTGCTCGAAACCTAAGGTAGCCGTAGCGCTGCTCGCGAGCCACATGTGGGTTAGAGACATGGAAGGACCTTGAGATGACGGCATAAGACAAGAGGTGGAACTATAGACTAATGTCTGTTTCGTTGTTACTCATGAATTCGTAATAATTATAACCAGGGTTCACATTGGAGTCGACTCCGACTAGGCCATTGCTCACTTATATGGAGTTAAATGTATATGCGTGGAAAAAAATGATTATTTTGAGAGAAAGAATGGTTGGCCCTTGTCTAGTGAAATCATCAATAGCAACTTGATTATGCCTGGTACCAGCCAATTGAGGATAGAATGAGCTCAGAAACAGGAAATGTGTTGACTAACAGGTTTCGTTGTTGCTCTTGGCCAGGAAATTCCGCAATGACGGCAACTGTTCCTAAAAAAATTCTAATAAAACAAATCGTTTCCTGAAACCAGGGTTGTGGAGTCGACTCGACTAAAGTTTTGTTTTTTTTTTACTCTAATATTGTATCAGCAAAAAATTAAATGGAGGTTTATCTGCACTTAAATGGACAGTGTAAAATGCAATACATTAGATGTCGTGGTATGTGTGCGAATAAATGAATACGTGAGAATTATAACGGGAGGCATGAAGTCAACACCTATAAAAGAACTCGAAAAGATTACATGCCTCCAGCCAATTGAGGATAGAAGAGACTGCAGGGCTCAGCAACAGGCCGAAAAATTCAAAAGACTAACAGGCCACCCAATGTGCCATAGAATGAATGCTCTTAGAAGGCAAAGACTCAAACGAAGCAACTGTTTAGAATCAACTAAACCACAGATGAGAGCAGTTTCCATAAATGAAATATCCACTGTTAAACCCATCTACACTGCACACAAGCGTCCAGTTTGGAAACAAAGTCGTTTCCCTGAAATGAAAGAAAACATTCCTGGAATTTAAAGAAAAAAGAGCCAAACTGCAACAGATAGAAAATCCATAGCGACAAAATACATAGAGAAACATTCCCCACTCAACACATGACTCATGAATACACAAGATGGATCAGCAACAAATGCAACAGAAAATGGAGGTGGGGGTGTCTTTCTGACCTTAAGCACTGATGCAGAAAAAAAGGCTGTCAGTGGCAACAGGACAATTCTCAAGTAACTTCAGAGCAGAGGCAGAGGCCTTGAAAACTGCAGCAGAGGTTATATTGACAGAAGAAAGCACAGAGAGACAGGTTGCTTTCTTTACCGATGCACAGTCAGTAATTACAACGTTAAAAAAGCCAAAATAATACAGACCTGGATGACCTCAGAATAGTGCTCCACAAACTTTGTCAACGATTCAAAAGTGTTGTGATCCAATGGATCCCATCTCATTGTAACATCACCGGCAATGAAGAGGCTGACAGAATGACAATAGAAGGTTCACATCTACCTCAGCCTGATGCAAGTATAACTTTCGAAGAGGCAAAGAGTTTTATCAGAATCAGATACAGAAACAAATGGAATGTAGAACATCCAGGTCACACACAGAATGATGCTTACTACCAGCTCAACAGAAGAGAACAAGTGGTAATCTTCAGACTCCGCACTGGCCACAATAGATTGAGATACCATCTATTCAACAAGCTAAAGATATAAACTACAGATCAGTGTAACTGTGGCACTGATAAAATGACTGCTGAACATCTGATTCAAAGTTGCCCGTTATATGCGGTACAGAGAACGCGCATATGGCCGACGCCAGCTCCTTTCGTTGAAAAGCTTTACAGGGATTCAAATAACCTCAAACTGACTATTGCTTTCTTTGAGAACATTCAAGTGGACGTCTGAGAGTGTACGAAGAAGAAGAAAGAGTATATTACATTTTTAACTATTCATTCATTTATTCATACAATAATATAAAACAAAAACACCAAACAAAAAATATAATTATTTTTATTTAAACTGAATTTGTTCTTTAAAAAAAGGGATTGCTTCTAATAGGCCCGGCTTCATTGCTGCTCTCATATCGGATTTGATTATTCCGAGGGTAGAAAACAAACGTTTCAGTGACTTGAATACGTGGCAACGATGTGACAGTCAGTTAAAGCAGCATCTTGAACAATCTCGGGGTTACAAGGGTATAGCATTTGGAGCGCTCAGTTTAGAAGTACAGTTCAATTTCTCAACCACTTTCAGTGCTAGATATGAAGACAGAGCGGGATTTGCAGAGCTCGTGCCCCTTCTAATTTATACAGCATAAGACTTTCTTTTGTTTTTAACTCGCTATTTCAAAAGCTTCACAAGATACTTTTTACTTCCATTGCTTAAAATGTACTAAGTTAATAATAAACAACTGATTTGAAATGTTATATCAATTTTTTCCTTCTTTTTCTTCTTCTTTTTTTTTTTGCATGGATCAAACGTGAATCTGCTTTGGTCGTAAAAGTCGGAGTCGGGAAATTTTTACCGACTCCGACGCCACTAAATAACTACCGACTCCGTCTCCACAGCCCTGATATAACCACTGTGATCGTTTTCTAGTCCTCCGATTTTCTAAGCGGTTAGTGTGTTTGCCTCTCGCGGCAAAGTTACAATGGTTCTGGGATCAAAACCTGGTTGCGTCACGATCCAGTCTGTCCAGCTGAAAATGGATACCCGACTGCGCGCGAGGTACGACAAAAGATGAAGGGAACTGATCATCCCACTTCATAAAGCTGGACCTAGCATAGTGAAGTCTCTAACAGCTGGACCTAGCAGAGTGAAGTCTCTAACAGCTGGACCTAGCATAGTGGTCTCTAACATAAAGCTGGACGGACCTAGCATAGTGAAGTCTCTAACATAAAGCTGGACGGACCTAGCACAGTGAAGTCTCTAACATAAAGCTGGACCTAACATAGTGAAGTCTCTAACATAAAGCTGGACCTACCATAGTGAAGTCTCTAACATAAAGCTGGACCTAGCATAGTGAAGTCTCTAACATAAAGCTGGACCTTGCATAGTGAAGTCTCTAACATAAAGCTGGACCTTGCATAGTGAAGTCTCTAACATAAAGCTGGACCTAGCATAGTGAAGTCTCTAACATAAAGCTGGACCTTGCATAGTGAAGTCTCTAACATAAAGCTGGACCTTGCATAGTGAAGTCTCTAACATAAAGCTGGACCTAGCATAGTGAAGTCTCTAACATAAAGCTGGACCTTGCAGAGTGAAGTCTCTAACATAAAGCTGGACCTAGCAGAGTGAAGTCTCTAACATAAAGCTGGACCTAGCATAGTGAAGTCTCTAACATAAAGCTGGACCTAGCATAGTGAAGTCTCTAACATAAAGCTGGACCTTGCATAGTGAAGTCTCTAACATAAAGCTGGACCTAGCATAGTGAAGTATCTAACACTAATTCCGTTTCTCTCACATAAGCTTTGCGACCCGCAGAGAACGTGGGCTGTTATTGAAAAGGAATGCCCTGCAACACACTAGGCCAGTGATTTTCAACCGGACTGCCATGAGATTTTGGTAGAAGGTCGGGGAAAAAGGCGAGAAAAAAAATTGAGGAATAATAAAAAAAATCGTCGAAGTTAATTTTAAAAGTGGTGTATATTTTCGTAAAAGGTCGGTAAGAATGAAAACAAACACAGCTTAATTTTTTTTTTTAAGTTATTATAGTAAAATTCTAAGAATTTCCGTCCCTATTGTTCCAGATGCCAAAATAACTCTGCAATGTACTATTACAACTCCACCGTGGCAAAATAGATGAAATCATATTCAATTTCTGAGTCAGTAATTTTACTCATCATCATCAGCTGCCATCTCCACAACGAAGGTTGGCTGTAATGGATCTCCAACGTCTTCTGTCTCTTGTCTTGGTGGTGCACTTTGATAGACTCTTTCCTGTCCATCTCTTGATGTTATCTTCCCACTTATACCGCTGTCTTCCCCTTGCACGTTTGCCTTCACCTCTCCATTCTATTATGGTTTTCTGCAAGGTGTTATGCCTTTTTATGTGGCCAAAGTATTTTAGCTGCCGAACTTTGATCTCCCTCATTAGTTCTCTTTTCATACCTAGATTTTGTAGGACCTCTTTATTTGTTTTCATCTCTTTCTATGAGATGCGCCCCATTCTTCTATACATTCACATCTCAATAGTCTCAATTCGTGCTTCTATAGCACGTTTCACTAGCTTTGCCCAACTTCAAAATGCTATATCTCAGCGAATATATAACGCATATAAGTGAAATTTTGTGTGTGAATTTGAAATGGTATAGACCCTATGAATTAAATTTTTCATTAAAATGCGGCCATTGGTTTCAATTTTCGTTTCTTTGCGATATAATATCAAAATCCTACTTGCCAACACACATCACACACACACATATTGAAATGTCTACAGTAAATTATACGACCTCATTTGCACATTTTTGGTTTATCAAACAATTGGCATGATTTTAAGTGGTGGATAATTTTGACAGAGAATTGATCCGCAGAGAAATTTGCAATAAGTTTCACAATAATGAGGCAGTGACTTTAAGGAAATAGAAAATTTGGTTAAGAAAGAATAATGACATTGATATTTTCAGATCTACGCTATGGAGGACTATTAGGAGTTTGGGATTCACTTTTAGAAAATATGTTGGTGGTAGAAGCCATATTTGTGAGAAGCCTGATATAGTTGCAATGAGAAGCAAATATTTACGCGAGGTCAGAGAAATGAGAAGAGATTGTTATGATTTTGTGTCTTTAGATGAAACTTGGATCAATGCGCACCACAGTAATGAACGAGAATGGCAATTATCTGATGGGACAACTAAGAGACTAGTACCAAGCAGCAAAGGACAGCGCCTAATAATTGCACATGCAGGAAGCAGCCATCTTTGGTAATGTGAGAGGTTATTGATGTTACTACACTAAGGGTAAACAAAGTGAGGTCCAGCTGTGTAAGTTCCCTGAATCTAATTGATGATGATGATGTTCTCAGGGTCCCTATCCGCTACCTCTCTAAGATCTCACTCTGTGTAAAATAATCTCTGTGATGTTGTGTGGCAAGTGTCTAGGGTAATGTATCTATTATGATGTATGAACAAGGTCAAACATAACTTTAACTCAATAAAAGTGAAGTAAGTAAGACTGTTGGTAAAGTTATATTAATATATTACAATTTTTTTTATTTTCCTGTACCTCAATTCTTTTGGGACAGGAATGTTTTCAAATCAAACAAATTTTATTTACAACATATAAATAAATAAAGAGGACCCTTTGTCCATAACTGGTATATCAAAGTGTCACTGTATGTGTATCCCACAGTCTGATTTGATACTTTCTATAACCAAGAGTCAATTATGTGAGGGTCTGTTGGTATCATCACGCCCACAGGAATTTATGTTCTGGTTGTGGAAATTGTTAAGATGAGATCTCATATGCCCATTTAAAGGGACTTGACCTGACAGTCTGTCTGAGGTGGATGACTGTAGACTATGCAAGGTCAACACAAGAGTTGTCTTCTGACCACAGATGCAGCATGCAGCTTTACTGAGGCTTCAATGTACACAAGGTCTGCCTGCACCAGGTTTCCTGCCACCACTAAGTAATAGGCAATATAACCCTGAAAAAGAAGGATATTCCCTCCCTTTTATATGCTGGCTATAACAATTCCACAACTAATCAATACTAAGATTTTCAGGGATCAGTCACGTGTGCGAACCATTTGCACCAGATCCTATTTTCTTAAACTTCACTCCGTCCTGTGTTTACATTCTTCTTCTCATATGGCTGCAACGCCCCTGTCACCTTAAGCATTGACTGTCCTCCCTAAAATCAGCTGGGGTATACAATTTTCTTCTTGTGACCTGTTAAATCTTTTGTTCAAACATCCTAGGTATGTTTTCATGTGTCATTAGAACACTGTGGACCTGCAGAAGATTGCTAGTGGCCTCTGGACTTACAGTTGTAGGATTTTATGGCAATATTCAAACACAAATTAGTTTCACTTCCCTCTAAGTCTGCTTAGGCATTTCCTACTTAGGCTGTCGTAACCTCTTCCAACTGGCAATGTCGAACAACAAAATATGGCGCACAATCTGTGGCCAGTTACATGCTAATGAAATACTAATACTTATTTATCTTACCGAAAGTAAAGAATAATCACACAATCACAGGATTGACTAGCAGTAAATGGCTCAATTCCAGACTGCTGTGTCGTCCAGACGGCAAAGGCATTTGTCACCAACGCTTTGCATCTGCTCTCAACCTTTCTGTGCTTAAGTTTTTCTCAAATAGCGGACTTATTCAAGCCGGGTTAAAAGTTATTAATTCCAACCAGCCAATCAAAAGACGCGTCAAATAAATTAACTAATTTTGGACCATTTTTAAGAAAAACTTAAGCACAGAAAGGTTGAGAGCAGATGCAAAGCGTTGGTGACAAATGCCTTTGCCGTCTGGACGACACAGCAGTCTGGAATTGAGCCATTTACTGCTAGTCAATCCTGTGATTGTGTGATTATTCTTTACTTGCGGTAAGATAAATAAGTATTAGTATTTCATTAGCATGTAACGAAGTAATTTTCTAGAATCAACCAAACCACAAATGAGAGCAGTATCCATAGATGAAATATCCACTGTTAAACCCATCTACACTGCACACAAGCTTCCAGTTTGGAAACAACAAAATCGTTTCCCTAACATGATAGAAATTCCTGGAATTGAAAGTAAAAAGAGCCAAACTGCAACAGATAGAAAATCCATAGCGACAAAATACATAGAGAAACATTATCCACGCAACACCTGGACCCATGCATACACAGATGGATCAGCAACAAATGCAACAGAAAATGGAGGTGGGGGTGTCTTTCTGACCTTAAGCACTGGTGCAGAAAAAAGGCTGTCAGTGGCGACAGGACGATTCTCCAGCAACTTCAGAGCAGAGGCAGAGGCCTTGAAAACTGCAGCAGAGGTTATATTGACAGAAGAAAGCACAGAGAGACAAGTTGCTTTCTTTACCGATGCACAGTCAGTAATTACAACGTTAAAAAAGCCAAAATAATACAGACCTGGATGACCTCAGAATAGTGCTCCACAAACTTTGTCAACGATTCAAAAGTGTTGTGATCCTATGGATCCCATCTCATTGTAACATCACCGGCAATGAAGAGGCTGACAGAATGGCAAAAGAAGGTTCACATCTACCTCAGCCTGATGCAAACATAACTTTTGAGGAGGCAAAGAGTTTTATCAGAATCAGTTACAGAAACAAATGGAATGTAGAACATCCAGGGCACACACAGAATGATGCTTACTACCAGCTCCACAGAAGAGAACAAGGGGTAATCTTCAGACTCGGCACTGGCCACAATAGATTGAGATACCATCTATTCAACAAGCTAAAGATAGGAACTACCGATCAGTGTAACTGTGGCACTGATAAAATGACTGCTGAACATCTGCTTCAAAGTTGCCCCTTATATGTGGTACAGAGAAAGTGCATATGGCCGACGCCAGCTCCTTTCGTGGAAAAGCTTTACGGGGATTCAAATAGCCTCAAACTGACTACTGCTTTCTTTGAGAACATTCAAGTGGACGTCTGAGAGTGTACGAAGAAGAAGAAGAAGAAGAAGGACCATAAACATTGAGCGTTGTTCAGTGTGTTCGCTCGTCTGATTTTATTTCTATATAATATATCTCAGTTTTTTATAGACCGATTTTTAATATCAAAATTGATTATTAAACGGCCAGCTGTCCTCTATCTACCCCTATAGGTTTCCTTTATTTATTTCTCCCCGTTTTCATCTGTGTAATTTTTAAGTAATTAATTGTGCTTTTTCCCGAACTGAAAATATTAATAAAATAAATGTTTCTACGTCAAGATAGTTTTATTAATGGGAAATCTTTATGGTATTATGTTTATCAATATCAGCGCTACAATTCCTGATATCTCTTTCCTTTTAATTCTCTTTAGTTTTTGAGGAATAAATTATTTAATTTTTGGTAAAAACACATATTAGACATTTTCCTCACTCCAACCAACAATTTTATCGTCACTATAAAACAAGGTAACAATCCGATTGGTTGTTAAATTTTACGCCGTTCGTTAATAAATATTAGGGGGGGGGGGGGGGGTGTGTTTGGGGTAGTAACCTTTTTAACTTGGTGTAGTAGAAAAATTCAAATTCTTTAGTCAAATTGTTGGCGGTTGATTTTACGATTGCCTTGAGACAAATTTCAAATGCTGTAGTTATTAATAGATTTTAGGAGTACGTTAGTTAATTTTCAAGCGGGGAAATTTGAGCGGGGTGTCACACAGATTTACTTTACTACACCATCATGGGCTTCTAAATAATACTGGACTCATATTTGTTTCAAAATCCAAAGATAATAGGGATTATCATACAGAGATGAATGGCAAGATATTTCAAGATTGGATTGTGAATCATGTACTTCCTTCATTGGATAGACCGTCGTGTTTGATAATGGACAATGCTTCATATCACAACGTTGTGGCACCAGAAGATAAAGTTCCTAATTCATCAAGTACTAAATATGTAATGAAGATTTGGCTGACCAAAAACAACATTCCATTCAACGAAATGTCCCTGAAGCCTGAATTACTTGGAATTGTAAAAAAAGACACAGCATACAAAGATATTTCACATAGACAAGGCAATCCGTGAACATGGTCACAGATGTTTAAGATTGCCTCCTTACCATTCTCACTTAAACCCAATAGAATTAGTCTGGGCTAAAATTAAGGAACAGGTAGCAACAGAAAATAGAACGTTCAAATTAAAAGATGTTGAAATACTTACAAAAGCCGCCATCTTCAATATAGCCAAGGATTATTGGAAAAAATGTGAGACCCATGTGTTACAAGAGGAAGAGGAATATTGGACGAATGATGGTGTGTCCTTTATTCAGCCGAGATTGATTATCAATTTCTCAGAGACATCTGATCATGATTCGGATGAAGTTTAATTTCTTTAAAGATGACCTTACCGTTATTTACAAGCACAGTAGAGGAGCAACGTTCCATTATGATATTTATGAACCGCAAAGTGGTGATACCTATTGAAATAATTAGATCAATTAAGGTCCAGTTTGGTAGCGCACTAAATGTCAATGACAAACAATGTCAAGAGTATCTCGCATGCAGATCATTTAAGAAATCATCTTCAACAGGTATTCATATGCAAACGTGGTGGCCACATTATTGTAATAGTAGACACGCCTATGCCTAATCAATTCACAGAATCTGTGACTGAAGTGGTAAAATTTCTTTTCTCGATACACAATAATTAGTATGCCGACAAAGATCAAAGGATTTCATTCGTTTATGGGAACTAGACAAGATGCACAGATATAAAGTATATATTTGTTGGGTCTAACCCAATATAACATCGTATGCAAAAAATGGCATTAATACGTTGGACGGTTAATCAGATAATTACATTTGTTTGAGGGCAAAGCTAGTGAAACGTGCTATAATTGCTTGTTCATTGTCCATGTTTCTACACCATACGGTAGTGCAGAATATATATAACATTTTATGATTCTCAGTTTTAATTTGTGAGTTAACTGTTTAGATGTCCGTATATGTTTCATATTGTTTAATGTAGCTTTGGCCATTACTATTCTCTTCTTGATTTCTGTTTCACATCTGCCATCTTCTGTTATTATATAACCACGATATACGTAGCTCTTGACTTGTTCCATGATTTCCCCATTTACGCTTATCTTTAATGTGGGCTTATCATCTGTTTTGCTAATTATCATAGTTTTTGTTTTCTCAATATTAATGTCCAGTCCGTATTCACGACATACTGTTTACTTGCTTCAATAGTTCTTGTAAATTCTGCTCACTTTCAGATAACAACACGGTTTCATCCACATATCTAAGATTATTTATTGACCTTCCACTGATGTTCAGTCCTGGCATTTCCTTTATCTGTTTGAAAATTTTTTCGGTGTATAGATTAAATAGGCAGGGGGACAACACACAACCTTGTGCTGACACCTCTTTTTATGTCTATGTTTGGTGAATAATTCCTTCCAGATCTTACTGTAGCAGTTTGCTCCCAATAAAGGTTACTGAGTATTCTTATGTCTTTTCCATCAATACCTATGTCTTCGAGGCATTCAATTATTTTCTCATGGACTCTTGTCAAAGGCCTTCTCATAGTCAATGAAGCACATGTACATACTGTTTTGAACCCCTGTATATTTTTCTGCTAATATTCTTAGTCAAAATATTGCCTCTCTTGTTCCGCTGTTCCGTCTAAAACCAAACTGCTGTTCTTGGATTTCGCTGTCTACCTTACTTTTTATTCTTTCCTGTATGATTTTGAGCAGTATTTTAATTGCATGACTCATCAGGCTGATTGTTCTGAAGTCTGAACATTCTGTTGCATTAGGTTTTTTGGGCAATGTTATAAAGACTGATGACTTCATGTCGTGTGGTATATATCCTGTATTGTATATATCGTTGCATAGATCTGTGATTGTATCTATACCAAAGCTCTCCAAGGCTTCTATCATTTCAATTTTTATGTTGTCCATGCCTGCTGATTTTCCTTTTTGTATCATATGTATTGCATTCTCTACTTCGGATCTGAGAATGTTTGGGCCTTCATCAGAATCTGGTGATGGCTTGTTACCTTTGTTGTCCTCGAAAAGTTATTTTACGTACTCTGCCCATCTGTTTGATATGTCTATCTCATCAAGTAAGTTTACACCATTTTTGTTCTTGATACAGCCTCCTCCTTGGGCAAACTGCGACCTATTTGATAATTTCTTTATTATTTTACAAGCATGCTGTAAAATTGTAAATTTTATGTTTTGCAAGGAATATGGCAAAGATATTTTGAAAA
The DNA here is from genome assembly GCA_024509875.1 of Oreohelix idahoensis. Classification (NCBI taxonomy): domain Eukaryota; kingdom Metazoa; phylum Mollusca; class Gastropoda; order Stylommatophora; family Oreohelicidae; genus Oreohelix; species Oreohelix idahoensis. The sequence continues at coordinate 515,229 of JAMPIV010023163.1, read as the reverse complement.
TCCTTATATCTGATAACATTAGTCGGCGTATACAAGACACGTCTCAAGACGTTGAGTCACAAGTGATAGCTAACATTAAAGAAGTCGATTTTTTTCCCCATCTACATGGACTGGCGTCACTGGAAAAGCTCAGCTCCTAGCATTCAGCAGGTTTGTTTGTAATGGTGACATTGAACAATTTTTTATTTTGCAAACCACTTCCAGAAACAACAAAAGGCCAAAACATTCTTAATGTTGTCAACAGTTATTTCAGTTCTCACTATTTGTCGAGGAAACCCTGCATCAGCGTTTGCACGTACGGTGCTTCCTCCATGTCTGGAAACCCGAATGGATTCATCGCATTGGGCAAGCATCTTTTCAATGATCCCTCATTTCAATAAATGGAATAATAACAAATATGAATATAATTTTAAAAAATAACACAGTGATTAGAACCTTAGCTATTGAACTTTTAAACACAGTGTTAATGCTCGTTTGTTTTTTTGTTTGTTTAAGTGTTAAAATATCTCCTTTAAAAACTGATGGTCTGCCTTGATTATTTTAGCACCTTGTTCAGTGTGGCTTGAGCTAAAAAAGGTTGAAAGTCACTGCACTGGGCATTGCAAAAGCTGCGAAGAGATTTACATACGTCTACTGGGCATTGCAAAAGCTGCGAAGAGATTTACATACGTCTGTAACACTTAACTTCCCTATTGGCAATAGCTGTTTTGGGACTACATGTACTTGTTATATCGTGTTATGGGTGTTATCCTTCATCATAGTTATGTTTTATCGTTTTATGGGTGTTATCCTTCATCATAGTTATGTTTTTAAAAAACACAAACTAGTCAGACAAATGCCTCAGGTATAAAATATTAATAAGAAGTAGGAAAGAGCACCCGGTTGGCAGAGTGGTTAGAGTGCTGGTCTCTCGCGACAATGGTGCCGGGTTCGCTATAGAGTTAGGTAAGGAAAAGGCAGCGAGGAAGGAACCTCTCGATGCTGAACCTAGAATAGTGAAGTCTCTAACACTTTACTTCCCCTACGATAGTATCTGATATAGGACAACTTTGCTTGTTTGTTAAATCTGCTTTAGTAAAAGAATCTTCCCTATGACGTATTCTTATAGTAATATCTTTTTGCGTGTCATCGTGTGATTCATTTTAACAAGCGCAGCCCATTTCATAAATATTACGTCAGCCTGATCGCTCAAAATTATTCAGTTTCCACTGATGGCTTTTCAAACATGAACATTCTTGTACAAAATGTTCCAAGCCTGTAGCGTGCGAATCTTAAGAGATTTCACCAAAATTAAACGTCATTTGAGATAGCAATAATTCTACATGTAATTCTGAAGCTAGAGTTAAGTTTGTAAGGTTGGCACTGAATCAGTCACTGGAATGTGACATTGACTTTGTTGAACTGGTATAGCTTTCGTGTAGCTGTCGGCAACCTAGAAGCTGTTGTGATCTACTTTAGAAACTCAGCTCTCTAAAGACCTGCCTGGATAAAATCAAACTAAATTATATTCTACCGAGTGTTAACTTCATGATAAAGAATAGATTGTGTATGCAGTGGAGTACTAAGGGGAGAGCGAGAGAGAGGGCGAACCGCCCCCGGTGACAACCAGGAGAGGGGTGCCGTCGGACACTTTTATGATAGTACTTACTGTTAAAACAATAATTGCAAGTGCGATTCTTTATGAAATGGGATTCCAAAGGTAGAATCCGCGACCGGGTGCCCAATACTTTCAGTACGCCTCTGCGTGTATGCAGTTCATATAAATGAAGTTAATTTTATTAAGCTAGCTACTGGGGTCTTGCTGGGAACACGGTTTTAAATGCGTGCAGAAGAGAACTAGTCCCACATTTTCCTAGCTTGAAAATTCTTTCATTTTTTTTCCACCTCCATCATACATAGATCTACCATCTCGTCCCCTGGGATCTACCGTTACAGCGAGATCGACCGGTTGTCGGAACCCCCCCCCCCCCCTCTTTAGTGTGTGTAGTTTTATTTATTGATGACCCTTCAGCTCTTTAAAAAGCTTGTGCCTTCAACAAACTCATGCCACGTCTTGCCGGCATGCTCCATCCACTCAAGGTCTTTCCGTGTCTTCTTTACCTCCTTTCATATCTGTCTCTCGTTCTCTTTTTTTATTTTTTTTTTATTTTTGTTGCATTCCCTCTACCTCTGTTACCGTGGGGATTCTAGAAAAAGGACTTCCTTGTAATGCTATTAGCAGCTTTCCTCAAATACGTGTCCTATCGAACACGAACGTCTTCTTCTCAGCTCTTGTTTCATCGGCACTGTCTTCTCGTTTTTTGTTTTGGGTTCCACATTGATGCTCTTGTCACACTATTTTGACATTAGTTCACATTTGTGAAATGTCATGTAAAATTTCTTTAAGTTACGTCTGTTCATATTTAGTTCACATTTGTGAAATGTCATGTAAAATTTCTTTAAGTTACGTCTGTTCATATTTAATTCACATTTGTGAAATGTCATGTTAAACTTCTTTAAGTTACGTCTGTTCATATTTAGTTCACATTTGTGAAATGTCATGTTAAACTTCTTCAATGACATAAAAAGAGTTCTTGAACTGACAGTGGTATAATTGTCTGACCTTTAAAAAAGTTGACAATTAAAGTGTAAAGGTAGTCCCATAGCAGATACTGCCGTAGTGGAGTGAAGTGTTAGAGACTTCACTATACTAGGTCTAGCATCGAGACGTGGTGAGAACAGTTCCTTTCCACGCTGCTTTTTCCTTCTCTAACTCAAGAGCAGAGTCAGGTACCTATTTGGACAGCTGGATAGACTGGTGCGTGACCCATAGTGTTTCGAACAACCCTTCTCTCTATCTATCTGTCTATATTTCTATCTATCTCTTTTCGCCCCCCCCCCCCTTCCCCCCTCGTCACAAAGGCGTACTTAAAGTATTTGACATCCGGGGAGGAAGCTACCTTTGACATCCATCTCCCCCTCCAGTTAAGAAATGTACTTGCAATATTTTAAACATTAAGTACAAATATAATAGTGTCTGCTGGCATCCGGGACGGACCGCCTCCTTGCAGCCCGTTAGTACATGACTTTCCCCGTCGTCAGGCAAAAGAAATAATTGCAGAAATGTTGTGGTAGAGAGGGTTTACAGAAGGTAATGCTTATTAATTAAGCCCATCAATACGACATCCATCTATGGCTCTCACAGTGTATTAGAACTACAAGTTCCTATAATAATCATACATTCATTCAATTAGTCTTTTATTCCAGCCTTTCTCATCCTTTTCATCCTGGAGGCACCTCTGAAATAATTGGCAGGTCTTCGGGAACTTCGCATAAAAACTTGTATATCTACAGCTCATGGTACCTTAGCGTGATAAGTAAGTTGTTATATCTACAGCTCATGGTACCTTAGCGTGATAAGTAAGTTGTTATATCTATAGCTCATGGTACCTTAGCGTGATAAGTAAGTTGTAAATATAATAATCCAATAATAATTATCAGTGCTCAATTGTGTGTAGAGAATGTTTTTGTTTTTTTTTGTGTGAATCTGTTTATTTTAGCCAATTTATTAGCCTACTCTTTTTTAAGTGGTTCCCCCCTTCCCAGAAAGGTTATCAACTCTAATGGAAGTCGGTAGTGCAGGTAGAAAATCGTCAGTTTTTCCCTTTTTTTTTTTTTAATTCCTACTGTTTTTTTTACCTTATCCAAGAGGCCTAAAAACCTTGTCACAAGTTTCTACTGTACAAGACGTAAATGAAATATGGTATGTGCAAGAGTGAACACCTTCCTATTGCGCATTGCTATACCGGGCTGCTCGGTCAATGTCCACCACTGAGAGCGCTAACAATCGCCCGGGGCGCAGAGTTTAAACCCAAAAAAAACACGTTTATTTATATATATATATATATATATATATATATATATATATATATATATATATATACATATATATATATATATATATATATATATATATATATATATTTTAATCACGATCTCTCGTGGAACCCTAGGGTTCAGTGGATCCCCAGTTGAGAAACCCTGTTTTATTCATAATCTTTCAACTCTCAATAGAGCATAAACGCTTAGCAAGTTCACGTCAAGTCCACTCGTCCTGTGCCATCCGTCAAGGTCTTTCCATGTCGCTTTCATTTATTTATTTATTTACTTTTGATCTCTCTCCACTTTCCTTCGTTAGACAAGTACGTGCTTTTCATGATGTGTGTGGTTATTACCCGACGCTTTGTTCCTAGCTTGTCTACCATGGCAGAACCGTTGCTTCAGTTTACTCACAAACACAACAGTTTCCGTTAGTGACGTGATTCCCAAGCTTTTTCCTCTTGTCCGCATTTTCGGAATGAAAGTTTGCTCGTAAAACACCGAATTTTTACCGAATTGAAAAGACAGATCATCTTATACGCACGTGGACTGGACGCTACTATATGGGCATTTCTTTGTGCAACCTGCCAAAGGAGGCGAAGAAGAGTTATTACAATGAACACAAAAACAAGATTCACATATTTCTTTTCCCTCACAGAAGTTTTGCAAGCCGCAGAGAACGTGGTCAGTTATTGAAAAGGAATGCCATGCAACACATTAGGCAGTGCAGAAGCCAGGAAGATATTTACAAACATCCCATTTGTTCCCGGCACGGACCATAGTCAACTGAAGAGTATTTAAAGATTAGCGAAGGTACTGGACAATCGTAAGATAGAGAGTTGGATGCTGAGCCTTGAAAACTCCTTAGCTCAGACTGAATAATCCCCACATGCACGGATGTCTCAAACACCAGATGATGAATTTTGGGAATCAGAAGATAAGAGTGAAAACGAAATAGACGATAGAAATTAGAACATTGTTCAAATGCACGGTAGAAGAGGTCGCAAAAAAAAAAAAAATTACAGAGTGGAATATTACACACAGGTAACCATAGTCGGAACAATGTAGGACATATTTTACTAAGAATTAGAAGACAATAGTGCATGGTTGTTAGCTCACAGTACATAATACTAGTGTTAGTCGTGGTTTACTTTGTGTACAATATTTCTGTCACCAGTCTTAGATCTAAAGATCAATTATGCTTGCGTCAGAGTCAGCGAACCAGAGCTGACCAAGACCCTACTCCACCTCCAAGTGGTGGTTCTGGAAACAGGCTGCATCACTGCAGTCTGGCTGAGAAAGTAGGGATCGAAGAGGGAAGGCAAACCCGGTCCCAAAAAATGCTGTGCGCAAGTCGGATGTGTCGGGCCAAAAGGCGCAAATATCGCAGCGTCGCTGTAAACGGCGACACAACGCAACCAACGTCCTTTTCAGGACGAACGAGGAAGAAGAAAAAGAAGAAGATTCACACCTACATAATCATATAGATATTGCGTAGTTAATGATGAGCAAAGAGAATGGTACTCCATATACAATATAATCATGGAACACCATAATAACAAACACCAGAAACTGCAGCTTTCAAGAAACAATAAAAGAAAGAACACCATATGTCTAAAACCGTAACCCCATAGATAATCCATGCGGGAGAAATACCTCCTAGCTATTGTGCAGGGGCTAAACAACATTAAGTGGGCATGTTTAATAATGATTGTGTAAATGGCATATGTTACGCACTTACATATCTTATATGTATTTATAAATAATATATGATTTATGATTATATAAATAAGATTGAAGTTCGTTTGCACAACTTTCGTATGAATAGAAAGAATGTTGACTCTCCTGGAGTCAGACTATTTTTGTGAGGGTTGGAGAATATTACAACGGTGTATTGTTTCCTGCAAGAGATATAACCAATAGATTTAAACGATGAATGTTTTGACTCATGAATTCTAATTGCATGGTGCTCAACAACAAAAAATATTAATAACACTTTGTTAGATGGAAACAAAAATGGATGAGAGCGTGGTTCACTAAGGGATTGTAAATTATTTGCTTATAAGTGAGAAGGATGTCACGAGTGAGTGGAGTGGATGATCATGCAATGTGTTATATTACTAAGTGTCTCTAATGACTAGATGTCTCTAATGACTAGGAGTCTCTAATGACTAGATGTCTCTAATGACTAGATGTCTCTATGACTAAATGTCTTTAATAACTAAGTGTCTCTAATGACTAGATGTCTCTAATGACTAGGAGTCTCTAAAGACTAGATGTCTCTAATGACTAGATGTATCTATGACTAGATGTCTCTAATGACTAGATGTCTGTAATGACTAGATGTCTCTAATGGCTAGATGTTTCTAATGACGAGATGTCTCTAATTAAATGACCATAAGGTTGAAAGGTTCGACGTTAAATTGATCATTGACATTTCAATAGGCACCGAGTTTTCTTATCTGAAGCTTACTTGACAGCGTCGAGACTATATCGTCACTAGTATCAATACACATGCTGTGGGCAGAAATATATCAGTTTAAAGAATAGTTATTTAAGAAGTAGTTTCCACAAAGTCAGAAGTTTCCTCCAGTATATATTCAAGTATCTCGTATAACAATATTTATATTAGTTTCATATTATGTTCCAGAAGAGTGTAGGTAGCATGAGCTTTATTATTTATATGTGATGTTGAGATCTTGGAGAAATTTTCCCAGCCTTGTTATTTTTTTACTGATAGAGCAGACAGCACCATTCAGTTTAGTCCAGGGGTCGGCAACCAGTCAGTCCAGATCTACCGGTAGATCCCAGTGGATGGGGGGGGGAGAAGAGAGAAAAATTGTAAACTAGGGAAATTTCTGTCTAGACCTCACCCGCCAGCGTTTAAAATCGCGGTGTCCCCGGGATCTAAGGTACTTTTTCCACACTCCCAATGCAATTTCTCGAGCAGGTTACTAAAATATGTTCATGAACTGCATGAGATAGGAACACGATCATATCTTCATCAGGTTCATCATGCCCCGTTCCCCCCACTCAATATTATATATAGTAGATCTTTAGAGGGCTCAGTGTTACTAAAGTAGATCCCAAAAGCTCCTGGGTTGCCGACCCCCCTGGTTTAGTCCATCCGGCCTTGTCGTGATCAATACAGAACTCAAATATTTAGTATATATGATAAACCCCGTCTCAATATACAGTGTTGCAGCAACGAGGATATTTGTTGAGGTGAATGGCATGGAGTTTGTTGTCACGATCTTTATTGAACATTGTCATCAATCATCGTATTTTGTCATCTGTATAATAAACTGCTCAGTTATATTTGACAAGCACTCGTGTTCAGGTGTTTTGATACTGCACATTATGCCGTATGTCACATCATCATCATTAATTATCATCATTTTCCTTTTCTCTCCCTATGGAGCATGGAGTCACTCTTGTAGTTGATCCCACTGCAGGAAGCCTGTACAAATGTATTTTATTTAACGTATGCCCGCTATTACTCGAGGCGGAATCTCAGGTTAGTTTGTCTAACCTGAGACTGATTTTACGTGAGTATCCTATTTTCCCTGTACGCTGACAAGTGTCCTCTCGCCATTCAGGCCGATACTCGCCGTCTTCGGAAAGTACCCATTAGAGCTGGGTCGGCTCAGGAGCCGTTCAGGTTATTCCAGTCCCTGGTCGACGATACTTCTCCAAATGTTTGCCAGGGCTCGAATTAATCCAGTCCAAATCCCATTTGACGACACTGCTTCAAATGTCTTCGTCCGGGCTTGAACCTGGATCAGCCGATCGCCAGCGCAGTGCGGTAACCATTACACCAGCGCGGCTCCCACAAAAATATTAATACGCTTATGCAGCAGTGGTTTCTTAGCAGTTTGTTTTACGTGGTTGTCACGGGTTGCCTCCCCTTGCTCTGCAGGGATGGTCCAACAATGGCCAAAGCCTAGAGAATCTAATGTGGGTCTTTACTTGTATCTACCTTCGCACAAGATTACTCTTGGCAGAGATGCAAATAGAAGGATGATGATGCTTCTACCTTGACGAAGTTTTCACAAGATATTTCAGAAGTCAAGAAAAATGCTTAATGTGTGTTAGCAATGTTAACTTTTATCTGCCCGCCGCCTTTTGTGAAGAGGTGTTATATAATTTATTTTAGCTCCTACAAGCCCCAACTGAATTAACAGTAGAATTCTTCTTATTGGCTCTATATAGATATATATTAAAGATACTGAATCATGCGTATGCACTTCTCTCTGTAATAACTAAATCAAATATGAATTTGTAAAGCAACATGTAACAAATTTAATGATCAATTACTTTTGAACAGATGTAAATAAATAAGAGCTCGTGATTAATAGAATGAAGGTGTCTTCGTAGAAAAGATGTCGGCTTTAGAAAGCTTAATGTTGAACAGAAAAAAACAAAGTTCTTCTGTATGTGGCCTGCTAGAAACGTCACTTAGCTGCCAAAACGCTGAAGTATTGATGCTGCTGTTCTTGTCCATTCGTCTCTATTGCAAGTGCACGTCTCCAGATCAGATCAAGAGGTAACCTTTCTTGGCCAAGGCAGGTATCTTCACAACCCGTGGAACGTGGGTTTCCAGTGTCGATCAAAAGCTTTAGTAGTACAACTGATATCGTAGAAATTTAGAAAACACCTGACACTTTCAACCGAAACTGAAATCCATTGATTACTTCAGAACATAATAGTCAGTCAAAAAAAGGGGAACTCTGTCAACTCCTATACAGTGTTGATAAACATTAAGCACTTAAAAGGACAACTAGAATCCATCAGCTAGCAAGGAAAAATCCTGAAAAGTTTTTGGTTTGGTTTTTTTAAGGACCATCTTCATTGCACACGGACAACTCCATCAGTGCTCCGATCTCTTTCCTTAGATCACTTACTTACTTAGTCGTTCCCCTTCTACCGTGAGGTGTAGAAGTTTGCAAGAGAGAGCGCCAGACTATCCTATCGGCTGTCTTCCTCCTGGCCTGGTTCCATTCTAGTCCTCGGTCCTTCAAAGATTGTCTAATGTTGTCCTCCCAGCGGACTCTGGGTCGTCCTGGGGATCTGAATCCCTGGCTCTTTGTTTCCCATGCTTGTCGTGGTAGCCGATCTTCTCCCATTCTGCAGACATGGCCAAACCATCTTACAAGGGCCTGTTCTACTTGGGTCTGCAGGGGGTGGGATTCTAGGCCTTGACGTATCGTCTGGTGGCGGACCATGTCTCTTCTTGTTACTTCAACCACCTTCCTCAGATACCTCATTTCTGAGGTTTGGATCTGGCTTTTATGGGTTGTAGTCATTGCCCATGACTCGCATCCATATGTCAAGACTGGGACATAGGTGGAGCGGTATACAGCCATCTTCGTTTTCTTACCAACCTCTCTCTTTCTGAGGAATCCTCGATTTATGGCCTGAAAAAGTCTCCCAGCTGCTGCTTTTCGAGTGGCCAACTCTTCTTTGATGCCTCCCTTTCGGTCTATAATAGCTCCGAGATATTTAAAGTGGTCGACCTGCTCCAGGACCTATTCTCCCAGCTTAATCTGATGTCTTCTTTCTTCTCGTGATATCACCATGGATTTTGTTTTAGAGCTGCTTATGACCATCCCTCTCTTCTCCAGCTCTTCCTTCCAGACTTGCAGGTTGGATTGGAGATGTGCCTCTGATTTAGCAATCAGGGCAACATCATTGTCGTAAATTTATTTTGAGAGAAAAGAGTCGTAGAAATAGTAGTCCGGTTTAGAGTGGAAAATGATGATGGAAAGCTCAGTGATAGAAAATGTAGATATTAAATAGTTGCTTCACAGCGTGCTGGAGGAGAGTAAAGACAGACTTATTTACGACAAATCGCTTCTCTCAATCTTCTCTTCCGCTCTCCTGGTCAAAACAATTATTTGCCAGTTTTCCAGACTCGCATCTGCGCGCACACCGATTTGGTGTTTTTCACACACACAGACGATGTAGATACAAACTATATTAAACGAATAGGGGAAAAGTTGGGCTTTGGGTACATCCAACACAGAACTAAATGAGTTTATGTGATTTTATTCACTTTAAAACATCAATCACTAACAAATATCAGGTATTACATAAATTATCATAAATACACAAATGCAAATAACAAGTTTGGGAGGGGTGAAGAAGATTGGTATCGACTAAGCCCTTCCCGCTTATTAGACAAAGATAAACCCAGTCCAGAGATAGATAATATCAGGAACACGGGTACGTTAACCTAACAGTGAAGTTAATTACTCTGAAAAGAGGTGTTACCAAATTAGTTATGGTGGTAGACAAAAAATACTGTTATCCCAACTGGTGTCTTCCCTTTACTAAGCAAAGAAAAAAAAAAGGGGGGGGGGGGATGAAACAGAGTTAACAAATTATCCCACTAAAGGAACAATGCCGGGTATACAGAAAACGTATTACCCGGTAGGCAAGTTAACAAATGGCTTGTTGCAAAAAAAATTAAATCTCCTGTCATTCATACACACTGTGCGGATCCACACTCATATACACCACACACTTACCGAGTTGCAGCATCAGACAATCCCTTAGAATGATAAACACAATAATTAACTCTTGACGTATGACAACTGTCTAGTCCTTCTATGTCCCGCCCCAGATAATGCGAGGATTCACTGAGAGCAAATATTCCCGCTTATCGCCGGACTTGAAGTTCTAAGAGTTCTTGTGTTTTATTATAAAGAAACGAGTCTATGGGATGGCACTGACGCAGTTCGACATAGGGGTGAAAAATGAGGTGATGGTATAATCCTTCACTGCGTGATGATAGTCACTGACCGGGAAAGTTTTTTTTTAATCCAGTGAGGAAAAACTCTGCTCGGTCACAGTCAGGTAAATCGGTAATCTCTCACAATAGAGCAGTATATAAACTATCGCTACTGGCACTGTTCATCTTCCAGTTTATCTTACAGATTTAATTTGATGATAATAATCAAATGATCTTGGGTAGGCTTTCTTTCATGTAATTATGTTAGCTAGGCCGTACCGGACCACCACAAGATTTACTTTAAAAAAATGTCTCATCAAACTGTCTGGAAGTTTAAGAACCGAGTATGGAAACTCTGAAAGATTTCGTTATTGCTGGGATTGCAAAAGGTGATCAATCTAGAGAAAAAGATAGAAAACCCATAACAACATAATCATACTTTAAAACAAATAATCTTCTAAGCGCGCGATAAATTTCCCGTTAAGCCTATTATACACTCGAGTATTTAATTATGTATTTAATAAACACTGCGCGAGTTCTAGTGGTTAAATCACACATCTATAAATATAGGACTTAACTAAATTTATTAATTATAAATTCCTTCGCGACTTTAAAAGTTAATTTAAGCATCTATTATCTTTTGAAATAATATAATAGATAGATCATTATATTTACAACTGGAACTATTGAGACGGTTTAATTTAATAGGTTTAAATTAACACAAAATCCAATGAAATATAATGAATGAACTAGACCACTGATCACTTTACACAATATATATATATTACCGCTTTGCACAGAAATAGAATTCACTGCAAATAAAATGAAAATCCATGGGATAATCTAGCAAGATTTCGAATATCGCTAGTGCTACTATCAAGTTCTGGCCAGCGAATGATAACGTGTCTAGTCTTGATGGTCTATTTAGCTAAAATGGAATGTAAGTTGAGTGGGACATGATAAACTTGACAGCTTATTTGATCTCACGAACGATTTGGGGATCTGACCGCCAAATCAAGGGAAGAAGCCGCCCCCTGGTCTTCGTATCCGCTCGCTGCTGCCCGTTTCGGCTTTCCCCCGTTCGCTCGGTTGCGATTGACACCTAGACGCGAAATTAGCGGCAAGCAACTGCGTCTCGTATCAGGGACCACTACTGTCTTTGATAACGCCGATAGTCACCCCTGAAATCCCTCAGTCTGTCTCTTTGATCTCGTGCCGCATACGAAATGAGTCCCGGTGGAATGAGTTCTGGCAAACGAAAAGTTACAACAAATGTTCAGGGGTTCTAATGTTATGAAAAGCTAAAAGTCCCTTTAAATCATCCATTATATCAGGGAGAATTCACTTGTCAAACTAGACGTACGTCACAATCGTCCCCACTTTTAGACATGAAACCATTTTTCATGTTTCATTTTTTGACAATGGAGGTGACCTGATTGGTGATTTTAGGATGAGTGGTATCTTCAGTTTGCTCTTCTTCCTCTGTAGACCAGTTTCTACTCAGGAAATAAGCCCCGACATTCTGTCTTCCCGGAATATATTCCACTTTGAAAGAATAAACGCTTAAAAGAAGCGCCCAACGCATGATCCTTGCGTTAAATTCTTTATTGGCACCAAGAAATGCTAACGGAGCGTGGTCTGTTTGCACCGTGAAAGATGTACCATAAAGAAACTCATGATGGCGTCTGATACCGTCAATCAGAGCAAGACATTCCCTTTCAACTACGCTGTAGTTCCGTTCCGCTTTATTTAATTTCCGACTGCCATAGGCAACTGGAAATAGCATGTTCAGGTCACTGTCATCGGCTTGAAGCAGTGTTGACCCGATGCCCTGACCTGACGCGTCGACTCTCAGTACAAAAGGTTTCTTGAGGTCAGGCAACCTCAAAATGGGGTATGCAGACAACTGTCCTTTCAAAGTGCTATACGCGTGTTCGCACTTTTGATCCCATATGACCTTATCAGGACAACCTTTCTTTGTGAGGTCAGTCAGAGGTGCTGTCAGTCCGTTGAAGTTCTGGATGTACTTCTGATAGTATGCACATAGCGATATGAAGGAACGTACGTCTTTCTTCGTTCGGGGTCTTTTTGCTGCCATTATTTTCTCCACGTTCTTCTTAATAGGCCAACTGCATCCGTGAGAAATAGTGTGCCCCAGGAAGTCTAACTGTTCAAACCCGATGAGACATTTGCTAGGTCTGGCTGTGAGACCCGTTTCCTGTAGTCTCCTGAGGAGCATAGCAACCGTAGCAATATGTTCTTCATAGGTTTCCGATGCAATTAAGATGTCATCCATGAAATTATGGATATGGGGACTTTGCAAAGGTTGTAGAAGCTTCCTCATCATCCTGGTGAACACTCCTGGTGCATTATGCAAACCGAACGGCATCACGTTAAATGTGTAATGTCCTTCACTAGTGCTGAAAGCTAACAAAGGTTTAATTTCCTCCTTGACTGGTATTTGATAATAACCTTTGCTGAGGTCAATCTTGGAGAAGATCTTTGCTTTGCTGAGCTTGGTGAACAACTCAGAAACAGTTTGGAGAGGTTCGGGCTGGAATTCCGTTACAGCGTTTAGCAACCTGTAATCAATGCACAGCCGAACTTCCTTATTGGGCTTCTGCAACAGCACTACACTCGAGCTGTAAGGAGATGTAGACTCACTGATAATTCCTGCCTGACGCAGCTTGTCTATTTCTCCGCGAAGTGCATCAGCTTTAGCGTACGGGATGGGGTAAACTCTGGTTTGAACAGGGGTCTCGTTTGTTAATTTCATATCAAATTCAATGAGATTTGTTCGACCAGGTACATCCGTTAAGACTGCACTGTACTGTTTTAGTAGAGCCCTGGTTTCTGTTTGTTGTTCTGGTGAGAGATTGTCGCCGAACTTGACATCTTTAAAGGATTCTGTGGGTTGCAATGGATACTCCATGCAACCATCATCATCTTCCTCGTCTTCCGTTGCTATGGCGACAGCCAGGAGATGCTCGGAGGATGGCACCGGTCTTTCCAAATATTTCTTTAGCAGATTTATGTGGAAGACCTTCTCCTTTCCTTTGATGGAGATCTTGTAGTTGGTACGTGAGATCTTTTTAAGGACGGTAAACGGTCCTTGCCATCCGATGCGAAGTTTATTGCTTCCGGTTGGAAGTAGCAATAGGACTTTCTCCCCTGGTTGTAGTTCTCTCTCTTTTGCAGCTTTGTTGTATCTTTTAGTAATTTTAGCGTGGGCTTTCTTAAGGTTGGTAGTAGCTAGATCCCATCCTAGCTTTAGCCTTTCCTTAAGCTCAGATACGTACTTGCTTGCAGAGACGACTGTCTCGTCAGCCTTCTGGTCTGTCAGGGACCGAAGTAAGGCTTCTAGTGGCCCCTTAATAGGTCTGCCAAATAAAAGTGTAGCTGGCGCAAAACCCGTAGACGCTTGGGGTACCTCTCGGTAGGCGAATAAGGCAGCCGATGTATATTGGTCCCAGTCTTCCGGTTTCTCCTGACCCAGCTTACGTAACATCATGGTGAGGGTACCGTTAAAACGTTCCACGAGCCCATTTCCGGCCGGATGGTAGGGACTTGTGTGGATATGTTTGGCCCTCAAGATCTTAAAGATCTCCTCCATTAACAGGCTACGGAATTGGGATCCATTGTCCGTCAAAACTTGTTGAGGGAATCCCAACCGTGTAAAAATTTGCACAAGGGCTTCTGCGACATGCTTGGAATTAGTGCATGGTAGCGGTACGGCTTCGGCCCACATAGTGCAAGTGTCAACTAAGGTCAGGATGAACCTGTTCCTTCTTTTGGTCTTTTCCAGAGGACCAATAATGTCGACAGCAACCCGTTCAAATGGAGTCCCTACTATTGGCATTTGCCCCATAGGTACTGGGGGTGTCAAGTGCTTGGGTGCTACCCGTTGGCACTGGGCGCAGGATTTCACATACCTGACAATGTCAGAGTTCATTCCTGGCCACCAATAGTGGTTTTTTATTCGCTGAATAGTGGCGTTTTGTCCCATATGTCCGCTAAAGGGAAGAGAGTGCCCCATTTCTAAGATCTGGTTTCTGTACTGCGTCGGTACTAGGAGCTGGTTATTCCCCGTGTCCGGGTTGCCCGTTCTACGATACAATACACCATCCTTAGAAAAGATGTCTCCGTTGTGTCTGGGGTCCTTAGCCATGGGCCATGGGCAGTTTTTTTAAGCAGGGCGCCAGAGTAGGGTCCTTTTGTTGCGCCTCCTTCAGTTTATTTGGCAACAAGTTTGGCGCAGGCTCCCTCTCCTTCTTGGCTTGCCCTCTTGTGGTTACCGCTGCCACAATCGGCTCCTTAGGTCTCCCAATGAACACATATCTACATCCCAGGATAACTGGGTAGATCGGATCATCCATTATGGCCGCTTTAATAACTCCTCTGACAAAGTCAGAGTGTATTTCTACCAGTGCGATAGGAAGCGTCCTGGGTGCGTCACTCCTGAAAACTCCACTAAGTTTGACGGTTTCCTCTGTCTCCTGACCTGGTTTGACTAGGTGTCTAGCAACAATACAACTAAAACTTAATCCAGTGTCAAAGAGACAAGTAGTTGAGGTACCATTCAAAATTACAGTTCCTCGAGTTGAGGGTCGGTCCCCCTCAGGTTGAGAATCACTGACGTTGACTCTACCTTTCGAGGCTGTATGCAAACATCCAATGCGGTTTGCACCGGTTTGTTTGCCCTGATCAGACGTTCCTGGTGTAGGGGTCTTCCCTTTTCCTTGACCTTGGTGGCCGCGCTGCCACGTAGGCTTGTTGGGTTGATCAGAATTGTTGTTGGGGGGGTATCGGGTTTTGTAGAATTTCGATTTTTCCTGGGGAGGTTTCTGGGTATTGTTATCTCGTTGGTTATAATGTTGAGAGGAAGTGGAAGAATAGGATGCCTGCTCTAGATTCTGTTTTCGAGATGGCTCATCGGTGGGTTTACGTTTAGTGCTGGGAAGTTCGGCCATTGCATTGCTATAGCGTTCGGCTTTATTGAGTATGTCTTCAAGCCTGACTGCCCCCTGTTCAGCCAAAAATCTACGAGTTTCATTCGACAAAGTGGATTTTATCTGCTCCACAAGAACAAGTTCGAGGAGTCCCTCATATGAAAGAGGTAGGTCAGATAATTCAATGCACTTTGTCAGATAACCCGTGAGACGTGAAGAGAACTGGGGAAATGTTTCCGTGCTCTCTTTTCGGCTGTTTCTGAACAACTGCAGAAACTTTCGGGCAGTCATCTCAAACTGCTGTAGTAAGGCCTTCTTCAACAGGTCATAATCATGTTGATTCGGTCCCAGCTTTGTGTACACGTCATAAGCATTGCCTTTCAGTGACGTTGAAAGTTTGAGCGCCCAGCGGGTACTCTCTAACCCATAAAGATTCGCGAGTCTCTCGAATTTTTCTAGGTAGCTGTCAATTTTTTCGTTAGGGCTAGGAAAAGATTCTAAAGAAAACGACATAGCAGTTAATTGGGCAGACTGAGTGCTGGAGAGATCCATTGTTTGAGACTGGGGCGAAGACGGCTCTCCATTATTTGAAGTAGAGGCACTCCGACTCTCTAAAGCCTTGAGCGCTAATTCATGCTGTCTTTCCTTGTCTCTCTCTTCGCGTTGTCTCTCCTTCTCTCTTTCCCTGCGGGCGTCCATCTCTGCCTCAATTTTCTTCTGCTCCAATTGACGATCGTCCGCTTCTTTCTTCCTAGCTTCTGCCCTCTCTTCCTCCGCGTCATACCTTTGAAGTTCCTGGTTGATAAACAGATTCGCAGCTTCTGTGTCTAGTCCTGAGTCCTTGGCCTCTTGCCTCAAAAGGGATCTTATCCTAATTCTCTCTGCCATTGTCAAAGAACTGGATGCTTCTAAGACTAGAGAATAGTAAGATGGAACAAGAAGGGGAAAACTCAAAGCCGCTACGAAAAAAACCAAAGTAAAAAAAAAATTTACTTGAGTTACCTCCTACCTGTACTGTGCAAACTTATCGCTGCTATGATCTGGCAATTAAGGCTCTAAACGCAAGCGACTATGCCACTAAATGGTAAGTTACACTGGAAAAGAATCTACTTTTACTAACAGTGGAGAAAAATTTAAATTAGAACACGTTAAGAGGATAAAAAAATTTTTTTTTCCCTAAATTTTAAATCTCTTACAACAAGCTCCGTCCCTAAAGTTAATTCTTGAGATGAGGCGTTGTTAACTTAATTTTTAAAAATCAGAACAATCCGTCTTTAGCTAAGCTCAACTCTTTTTAACTTCAAAAACCTTAGTGACTGTAAAACAATCACGCAATCCCAGCAACTCTTATAAAGAAAGAAATTGAATTATCTCCGCCAGAGGATAATTAAAATAGCAAATATTTTTTGTTTATCTGTACTTTCTACTGCTGTGGAGAGAAAACAACCTGTAAATATGCTGTGTGGACAACCCAAATACTTAAAGAACGTTTGTCTAGGGGTGTAATTATTTATTTATTTCCCTAATTCACAAGACAAATCATTCACACTCTACCTAGTTAGACCCAGACTAAATCAGACTCAAAATATCTTTAACCCGGCTATGCGATTGCCTCAAATGTAGCTCAAGATCCCAGAACCAGCCCACAAATATGTGTGCATCAAATGTATCTCAAAATAATCCCGGCGAGCCAGCCAAATATTGTCGTAAATTTATTTTGAGAGAAAAGAGTCGTAGAAATAGTAGTCCGGTTTAGAGTGGAAAATGATGATGGAAAGCTCAGTGATAGAAAATGTAGATATTAAATAGTTGCTTCACAGCGTGCTGGAGGAGAGTAAAGACAGACTTATTTACGACAAATCGCTTCTCTCAATCTTCTCTTCCGCTCTCCTGGTCAAAACAATTATTTGCCAGTTTTCCAGACTCGCATCTGCGCGCACACCGATTTGGTGTTTTTCACACACACACAGACGATGTAGATACAAACTATATTAAACGAATAGGGGAAAAGTTGGGCTTTGGGTACATCCAACACAGAACTAAATGAGTTTATGTGATTTTATTCACTTTAAAACATCAATCACTAACAAATATCAGGTATTACATAAATTATCATAAATACACAAATGCAAATA
Source organism: Oreohelix idahoensis (assembly GCA_024509875.1). Classification (NCBI taxonomy): domain Eukaryota; kingdom Metazoa; phylum Mollusca; class Gastropoda; order Stylommatophora; family Oreohelicidae; genus Oreohelix; species Oreohelix idahoensis. The sequence continues at coordinate 497,554 of JAMPIV010023163.1, read as the reverse complement.
ACAAGTTTGGGAGGGGTGAAGAAGATTGGTATCGACTAAGCCCTTCCCGCTTATTAGACAAAGATAAACCCAGTCCAGAGATAGATAATATCAGGAACACGGGTACGTTAACCTAACAGTGAAGTTAATTACTCTGAAAAGAGGTGTTACCAAATTAGTTATGGTGGTAGACAAAAAATACTGTTATCCCAACTGGTGTCTTCCCTTTACTAAGCAAAGAAAAAAAAAAAGGGGGGGGGGGGGATGAAACAGAGTTAACAAATTATCCCACTAAAGGAACAATGCCGGGTATACAGAAAACGTATTACCCGGTAGGCAAGTTAACAAATGGTTTGTTGCAAAAAAAATTAAATCTCCTGTCATTCATACACACTGTGCGGATCCACACTCATATACACCACACACTTACCGAGTTGCAGCATCAGACAATCCCTTAGAATGATAAACACAATAATTAACTCTTGACGTATGACAACTGTCTAGTCCTTCTATGTCCCGCCCCAGATAATGCGAGGATTCACTGAGAGCAAATATTCCCGCTTATCGCCGGACTTGAAGTTCTAAGAGTTCTTGTGTTTTATTATAAAGAAACGGGTCTATGGGATGGCACTGACGCAGTTCGACATAGGGGTGAAAAATGAGGTGATGGTATAATCCTTCACTGCGTGATGATAGTCACTGACCGGGAAAGTTTTTTTTTTTTTTTTTTTTTATCCAGTGAGGAAAAAACTCTGCTCGGTCACAGTCAGGTAAATCGGTAATCTCTCACAATAAAACAGTATATAAACTATCGCTACTCGCACTGTTCATCTTCCAGTTTATCTTACAGTTTTAATTTGATGATAATAATCAAATGATCTTGGGTAGGCTTTCTTTCATGTAATTATGTTAGCTAGGCCGTACCGGACCACCACAAGATTTACTTTAAAAAAATGTCTCATCAAACTGTCTGGAAGTTTAAGAACCGAGTATGGAAACTCTGAAAGATTTCGTTATTGCTGGGATTGCAAAAGGTGATCAATCTAGAGAAAAAGATAGAAAACCTATAACAACATAATCATACTTTAAAACAAATAATCTTCTAAGTGCGCGATAAATTTCCCGTTAAGCCTATTATACACTCGAGTATTTAATTATGTATTTAATAAACACTGCGCGAATTCTAGTGGTTAAATCACACATCTATAAATATAGGACTTAACTAAATTTATTAATTATAAATTCCTTCGCGACTTTAAAAGTTAATTTAAGCATCTATTATCTTTTGAAATAATATAATAGATAGATCATTATATTTACAACTGGAACTATTGAGACGGTTTAATTTAATAGGTTTAAATTAACACAAAATCCAATGAAATATAATGAATGAACTAGACCACTGATCACTTTACACAATATATATATTACCGCTTTGCACAGAAATAGAATTCACTGCAAATAAAATGAAAATCCATGGGATAATCTAGCAAGATTTCGAATATCGCTAGTGCTACTATCAAGTTCTGGCCAGCGAATGATAACGTTGTGGCGTTAAAAGTTTATATTCTTCAGTTGATTGTTTGTGCTCGTTTTCACACTGTATCTAGGTTTATATAGCATAGGTCCACAAGATTCAGGACAGCCACAATAGTTCATTAACGATACTTTCTATGACTCGAAGATTCCACACAACGATCAATATAACAGCTGGATATTTTAGTAACATTCCATTTATTATTCACGTAGACAATACATCATTACACAGCATGCATAATTAGGTAGATTCAGCAACTCCTATAATCCGTAGGTCCATATAAACATTACCTCATTCCTATTCCTACCTTCCGTTGTATTTAATAAACATTAATATGTTTCAAGACACTTCTCTTTTAAATTTCCCATATTTCTACCATTGGGGAGAATACACATACACAAGTCGCCCATTCAGGGTCAACACACGCTCTGTCCATCTTTTTTCCACACTGCTCACGTCATGTGCGCAATACACATATCGACAAATTACTATCGTGCTGCGCTCATCAGCACCAAAAGCCTATACATTTTCTAGCGTGTGGCGTGCAATAGCCAGCGCCACAAACGTGTCTAGTCTTGATGGTCTATTTAGCTAAAATAAAATGTAAGTTGAGTGGGACATGATAAACTTGACAGCTTATTTGATCTCACGAACGATTTGGGGATCTGACCGCCAAATCAAGGGAAGAAGCCGCCCCCTGGTCTTCGTATCCGCTCGCTGCTGCCCGTTTCGGCTTTCCCCCGTTCGCTCGGTTGCGATTGACACCTAGACGCGAAATTAGCGGCAAGCAACTGCGTCTCGTATCAGGGACCACTACTGTCTTTGATAACGCCGATAGTCTCCCCTGAAATCCCTCAGTCTGTCTCTTTGATCTCGTGCCGCATACGAAATGAGTCCCGGTGGAATGAGTTCTGGCAAACGAAAAGTTACAACAAATGTTCAGGGGTTCTAATGTTATGAAAAGCTAAAAGTCCCTTTAAATCATCCATCATATCAGGGAGAATTCACTTGTCAAAACTAGACGTACGTCACAATCATCAGCAAATGCCAGTTCTGAAATACAGACCTGTCTCATCTTCCAGTACCCCACTGAATACTTTCTTGTTCTCTCCTTACATGACTTGATAACATCGTCCATGAGGAGTATGAAAAGATAAGGTGACAGGATATCACCTTGTCTTACACCAGTGTTGGTCCTGAACTCTTCTGACTTATGGTTTGCTGTCCTCACATAATTTCTGCAAGACTTGTAGAATCTCTGTATAGCATGAATCAGAGGTGCTGGAATGTTCTTCCTTGCCAAACAGTCCCAAAGTTTGCTCCAGGGGACCCTGTCAAATGCCTGTTCCAGATCTATGAAACAAAGATGCATCTCACTCTTATACTCAAGGGCCTTTTCACTCAGCTGTCTGAGTGTGAAGATTAGGTCTTGAGTACTTCGGTTTGCTCGGAATCCGCACTAGATCTCATCCAATTGTGACTCAGCTAGGCGTCGGAGTCTCTGCTCTAGGATTCTAGAGTAGATTTTACCAAGGACACTGAGAAGGGATATGCCTCTATGGTTTCCACACTGTCGATTGTCACCCTGCTATGAACAATACAGTCTTTTGTCAATATCTTCCTTATTATCTATCCGTCTGTATAATTGAAAGCATATTATTTCTCTGCTCAAGATGGGCTATCAAACTAGCTAGGTTTTATTTTCATAACTCTATTATTAAGAAAAAACGTATTTTTTCTCAAGTTTAAATTTTGAAATTTGTTCGAGAACCTTCCATCCTGTGTTTTGCCGCGGCATTTAAATAAAGACCAAGTATCAAAAAACGTCCAAGAAATGACTGTCTCGATCCAGAGCTAATGTCCATTTCTTGTCCATTTCCTTACTTTATGTCAACTCGGGACGTGACTTTTTTTTTTTCACCCCCACTTGCGTCTTTTTGCCGTTCGAACTTCAAACACGTGTTCAGTCATATTTTTCCTTTTTTGTGTCCTCCGTTCTCTCCCGTCTACAAAGGGTAAACGTTTCGTCTGCACTTCTAACTCGTTAGTTTTAAATGGCGGTGGGAAATCTGGCATGGGCGAGCATGTCTCCTAGTATCTTACGCATTATTTTTAACCCTACATTTCATCGTTAATTTTGAAGATATTTTAACGTTGTATCATGGTGACATCATCACATACATAACCCAGAAATACACCAGACGAAGTCCCAGGCGCTCTTATCCGGCGCTATTGCTTGCTTGGCATTAAATCCGGTTTAGACTGGTTTGACTGTGGTTGACTGAATGCCCCGTTTAGGCACACAAATGCTGGTGATTGAAATTCTGCTATAGACCCTGAGCTGATTGATATGCTGGAAGCCGCCATGCTCTGACTGGCAATAAAGAGGCGAGTAAGGAACTACTACTGCATCAGATGATTCTCCAGGATTTTTGCTATGGCTCATTACATTCTTGAGCTTAACTTGGCGTTAATTTTGCTGCCTCTTAACCCAATGGTAAGCATTGTATGAACTGATTCTACGCCTAGTATCTGTTATTGTAAGATTATCATTTCCCATTATAAACCGTAACAGTTTAAGCACCACTTAACTAAGGCCGTAGACAGCGCTACATTATCACTGAATTAAATTTACCGGGAGAAATCCTCAAAAAATGAATTCACGTCACATTCCTATCAGATATATAAAAAGCTAACATGAATATTTATATATTAATAAGACATGTCAACTCACCCCGAAAAATGACTAGAGATAGGCCTTAACATTTAGTTCTGTGTTAAAGTCTGCCTTATCTCATGATGGTCCATCTCGGGCCAGGAAAATATTCACGAGTGTGTTTGACGTATTAAAATTCTCAAGTCTTATAGTTACAAACAACGCTACCCGGGACACCTGCATAGCCTGATTCTACAGATGTATCGGCGTAATGCGTAATAAAGAGTAAGACAGAGGTTTCTCTGGAGACTACATCAAAGACAACAGACCCCGTGCGAAAGTTCCCCAGATCGGCGATGCATAATATTATGGTCAGGGGCCACAACAAATCTCTCCTGAATTGAAGATCAAACTCGTTTACCGACCTCAGAAGATTGGTCCCTGCTAACGAGCCGTGTCTTCACAGAAACCGTCTTCCGCTCGTTCGAACACTTTAAGCGTAACAGAAATGTTTCTCTGGTCAAACGAACCACAGGTGCGTTGATGTAACGTTATCTGACCGTTAAGGGCCAGAACGTAAACACAGCGCGGGGTGGGTCTGCGAAGGGGGAAATTGCAGGTAGAATATGAAAATACAAAATGTCAAGGAAACCCGAACATTAAAAAGTAATAACATATGGAACGGAATGGTAAAATAAATTAACAGTCACTGTGACAGTCTCCACCACTACCAATTTAACATCATTAAACAAGTAGTGTGATCCGATAAAATAGCTAACTAAATTAGCTACAGTTTTTAACTTGAGTGTGACTTCTTCATCTTCTTCTTCTTCCGTCCTTAGCCAACGACCGGCAAAGCAGTCAGCAGTGGCCATTACGCCTAGTGGCGTCTTAAGGGCAACAGCGAATAGATTTTCTTTGCCGTTGTTCCCATCACGCCTAATGGCGTCTTTAGGGCAACGACAAATCAATCCGTTTGTTGTTATTTCCGTAATCAAAGTGACTGGCAAACGGGTGATCAGCCCGTTGGGTGACTTCTTCATAAACAGTGGGAATCTTCTTTTCCACATAGTCTCAACGCCCCTGTCAATATACATCATCTTCTTCAGCTGAAATACAATCTTTTCTTTTCTCCAAAGTTAATATACCAATAGGCCTGCCAGTGACTTTCTGGTCTTACAGTCAAAATATGTATGATAATATTCAACTAAAATTTAGTTTGATTTGCTTCCTAAGACATGCCTCTGCTCCTAGTATGTAGCAATCTTCCACAAAGGCAAATCTCTCTCAAGTGGTACCCTGCATCGTAGATGCGTTAGTTTTATTTACCTCTATGTCTATTCTAACATTAACCACTCAGTTTAAACTACACCGATTTGACATTTATTTTTGAAAATCCCAAACATTTTTTTACGTTTTCAAATAAGTTCGTCAGTCGCTTTAGGTGGGAAAAAATTCAAATCTACCTCTCCCTTCCTCCTAATGTCTATCAAAATGAGGCAAGCCGATTTGCCTTGTTTCCAAGCAACGACTCGAAAAATGTTACTTTTAATTTGAGCTGGGACATCAGTGTGATCGTTCGTCTGTTTGTCAAATTTTATTTTATGCAATAACTCAGTCACTTTTGAAGCGATTTAAAAGATGAAAAGTGATTTTTAATCAGGCTAATGTCCTTTATCTATCCAGTATATTTTCATCTACGTCTTTATCTAAGTTTTCATCTTTGTACTTTCTCTTTATTTATAAGTCTAGATACGTTTTCATGGGAAATAGTATAGTATTGAATAAACAACATTATTGCTTTTAATTCCATTCTGTCTTTTCCTTTTTATTCATTCTTTTATAAAATGCATATACGTTTTCTGTCTTTCTTTAGCCCTCTTCTCTCTCCCCTTCACTCCTTCGTTTCAGTTTGAAAATACCCAAGCGGGTTTTGACTTTTCCCTACTAACCCCCTCTCGCTCTATCTGTCTCCCGTCTTTTTTTCAAAGAAACGCGTGTTGGCCGACTTGCCCAAAACGGTTTCATGTTATATTTAAAAAATTAGTACAGAGCAACGAAAAAGCCTTTTGTAAGGGGGTGGATACCCTAGCGTGGCGTTAATAGTTTCAAATCGCACGTCTCTCGTTGGCGTTTTTGAAAATGCGACGTTCTTGAAAAGAAAAAAAAAATACAACTACTGTCGCATGTTGTAACTAATAATAGATTCTTAGAATACGTTAGTTAAAAAAAATTCAAGGAGCGTCAAATTTTTGCATTAGATTTTATCGTTTTTGACAATTTTAAAATCTTATAGTAGCGGTTATAAACGGTAACTTTACGTCACTAGAATTGGATTGTTTGAGAAACATGAGTAGGGCATGGCAAATGGTGGCGGGAGGTGTAGAAAATCCATCTTGGCGTATTGAAGAAAAATTAAAAATGCGGTAATCTAATTATATTTGGGCGAGTGTATCACGGATATCTCACTACATGATGGCAATCTCCCAGTCCTTTGGTATGGTCTTGTTGCACAACGCTGCCTGTAGGACCCTTAAGAGTAATAGGTAGCCTGATGCTCCCATGTACTTAACCATTTCTGGTGTTATACCATCATGCCCTGCTGCTTTGCCCATCTTGATTTTCTCCAGTGCTGCCTTCAGTTCTTCCATCTTTATGTCATCTTCATCACCATTTGTTCCCTCTTCTGTGCTAGTGGTTATCATTTCTGATGCTTGACCTTGCTCACCATCAAGGAGTTCTGAGAAATAGTATTTCCATATTTCCATTACTTCCTTCGGGGCAGTAAGCAATTTGCCTTGCTTGTCCTTTATAAATTTGAGAGGGCATTGTTTTTCTTTCCTCATGTTCTTTAGGGTCTTATAGAACAATTTCTGGTTTTCTTGCGCATCTTTTTCTAGCTTTTCTCCAAATTCTTCCCAGGACTTCTGTTTTGCTGCTAGCACCTTGTTCTTTGCTTCTGTTCTGCGTATCACATATTCTCTATATTTCTCTATTTGTCCTGCTGTGTTTTAGCTCCTAAGTATTGTTTCCATGCAATTTTCTTCTCTCTTATTTTCTCTTTGACTTCCTCTGTCCACCAAGATGTCCTCTTTCTCTTGTTCCCAAGTCGGACTTCACCACATGCTTCTGCAGCAGCTGTCTTTATGATGTCCTAGAATTTAAGCCACAGGGTTTCCAAGTCATCAGGTTGTTCTTCTGTGTTTCTCACCGCGGTAGCAATAAGCCCCTGATATCTGGTCTTAATTTCTGGCTCTCTCAGCTTGTAGGTCTTAATGCTCATTTCTTCCGTTCGTTTACTCGGTTTCTTGCGTGATGCTGGGCAGTTCCTAGTCTGAGCAACTCTTTCAGTTGTTCTTTTGATTGTAAGCAGGTAGTGATCACTTCCAATCTCTGGCCCCCTCCAGACTCTAGCATTGTGGTGGATTTGATGTTAACTGGTAAAATGTGAATTTTCTGCAGATGTGAGGTCAAGCTGTGAAGGCCCCTGAGTCTAATAGATAATAGGGTTTGTGGTCTCAGGGAACCTTGCTGCTACCACCCTACGACCTCAACCTGCGACGTATTTTATCCTAAGTATAGTAATGGTGTATTTCTGTTATCTGGCTAGTGTCTAGGGTAATGTAAAAAGTGCTGTAATAAAATGACAACAAAAACACCTAAGAACTCTATGATAAGAAATTAACAACAGCCAGAGTTAAGTTTAAAATGTGAAATCTTTTTTACAATTTATTGTTCCAGTATCACAATTTTGTGTATACTGGCAAATTGAAACTCAAAATGATAATTCAAAGTATTTACATAAATTTGATTCAATTTATAACTGAGTATATTATTTTTCACAACTTTAATTAAATATGTCAATCTGGAACAGTGTCAATTTACTCTTGCTCCTATGAATGGGTAATGATTGAATGAACGTCTGTCTTCATCATAATCTGAATGATCTAATACACATTTAGGAAATGAGAGTAGTTGAGTTTGATATATCAAGTGCCCGGAGACGATTTCTTAAATTAGTATCCTCTGGTATACAGGATGAATTATGTTCACATCACCAGCTTCCACTGCCAAGTCAGGATTCTGCTCTTGAAATATAACAAGGAGGCACACAGTCGATACTGCCTCAAGTCTTTAGATGCAGAAATATATACAGGTATAGGTTTACCTGGGCTCACTTTGAGTCATAGATGAAACCCTGGAACGATATAAATGCGTCCTACTCAACCTCTGATATACTCTCTCTTTCCCTAACTAATAAACATTTTTCAATCATATTCAGACTCAGCATGGTAACTGAACAATTAGTTAGCGTTCTTAATTGGTTTGTTACCCCATTCATGGTCAGATAAACTTCAAACTATAGTTTGACACTTTCCTTGACAAAGGAAACATTTTAAGTTAATAATATCAAGTCATGTACAATCACGGCGACTTGTTGAAGACGACGGCCAGTGGTTTTCCTGATCTTATGTCATAATACTGTACAACAATTTCCCCATTAATATTTAATTTTCCTTTCTCCCAAAGTGTCAGAAAGCCTGCCTGGCTTTTCTACAACATGTTAATATATTTCCTAACAACTCTGTGAAACAACACAAAGTTTGATGTTAACTTCCCTCTAGATACACTTCTACCTACATAATTTTCATACATAGTCAATAATACATACATAATAATAATAATGATGATGTTATAAATGTTTTCTTTCTTACCGCATCAGAGGATAATAATAAGTTTGAAGTCTGTTAGTCCATCTGTCTTCTGTCAATATCTCCTTTATTTATTGAGTGGTTCAAATTCTGATAAATAATTATTGATCCCGTTGCTGTCTGTCACACAGTGCTTATAATTTTATACGTTTATTTATTATATTTACTATTTTCGTTTTTCTTCTTTGATTCTTCAAATAACATATTTTCCTATCTACGGTAAGATACATCAACACTTTACTCTTCTATTACCCAATTAATGTCATTGTATTCGTCACTGTCTTTTATTTTAGCATATAAGAAAATTATCTAAGTTTTTCTTCTATCTAACCTTTTATGCCCCGCTTGGGTGCCAATTTCAAATTATGTAAACAACAAAATCGAGACACTACCAACTATGCTCCTTTTCTTCCCCTCTCGTACTAGACTATATTTTCAAAAAATTTCCACGTTAAATCGTAATTTTTTTCTTTAACTGTCGTTCTCATTCAGAACGAAACAGCGCTTTTGTAGTACGTCACACAATTCGACAACGCGTTGGCCATATGTTACCTTATAGTTACTTTTTAGCCCGAAATACACTGGTGTGTGTGTTTATATATTCTGGCGTGTCCAACAGCGTGAATATAGGCAGAGAACTGCGTGTCGAGCGAAGAGGAGTTTTGCAAGGCGGCTTTAATCTTTGCGTTAATTCTTACTGCAGTTTCGTTCTACACTTCTGGAAAATGTCCGAATTGCTACTATTTGTGGCGTTAAAGTTAAAATCTTACGTTAATTCAGAACGGCAGTTTGGTGTCGCAGTTCTGGCACATGTTATTTGTAAGTCTCAAGGACGAAACTAGGAAAGCGTGTAAGATTTGACGGCGGGATCATTTTCTAATCATTACTACTGTATAAAATTCAGCGCTCTACTGGCATAGAAGACGACGATAGGCAAACATACACGGGCGGGTTTATTTATTTTCATAGGAGTAAAATCTTACTGAATTTAGCGATTGTTTCACAGATTTCGCTACACACCTCCCTATAGTATTTGACTTTATAAGAGTGGTCTATTTGAACTGTTGTCCATACAGATTTCACTTTACGACAAGCATCCCGGACATATTTGAATGAGTTCCTCCTAACAATGGCATAGTCGATCACTGACTTCTCATTCTTTGTTGGTTCACACCTAGTGTATGCATGTATGCGCTTATGGGGGAACTTTGTGTTGGTAATGATCAGATTCTGCTCACTGCAGAATCTACGGAGTCGCTTTCCATTGTCATTGAGAGTATCTTCTCCATATCTTCCGATAACTCCACCCCATCTAGCATGATCATTTCCAACTCTGGCATTGAAATCTCCGAGCATGATAATTTCATCTAGGCAGTCATCCACTGTCCTTTGAAGCAGCTCAAAGAATTCCTCCTTGACATCTGCTCTCTCATCCTCATTTGGCCCATACACTATGACCAGGTTGACTATGGTTTCTCCTTCTTTTAGTTTTACAACCATAATGCTCTCCGAGACAAAGTTCCATCCCTTGATACTATCTTTCTGGTTTTTGGCCACAATGCAACCCACGCCCCCTTTAGCTCTTTCAGATGTGGGTACACCACTGTATAGCAGCGTGTTGCCATCGAGATCTATGACTCCTTGTCCCTTTTTCTTTGTTTCCGTAATAGCCAGGGTTTCTAGTTTTGCTTTCCTCATCTCTTCCACCAGCTCCTCTTCTTTCCCATTTATACTTCTTGTGTTCCAAGTTCCATAAGTCGTAGTCCGTTCCAGTTCGTCGCCTTTAGAATCAGTCCGGTTTTCTCTCTTATATTACTCGTAATCATAGTTTAAAGCAAACAGGTGATTGGCCTGTTGTGCCTTTGCATGGTGGAGGGGCTGCCTCCTTACGGCCTCCATGCATAGCCAGCCGGCCAGTAATGGTAAATTTTGCCAGAGCAGCGGCCGTATGGCCTACTCTTTACGACTTCCAACTATCGAGGGATTTTTAACGTGCTCAGCTTGCACACTGGACCTCCTATTTTCTCCCACTACCCAGCAGATCAGGGGGAGTATGACATCATTAGGACGCACTGATTCTTAAAAAACATTTCTATCAGATACATTCACTGTTCTGTGAACCGAGACCAGTACCTTTAGAATTAGAGGCGGACGCCATACTTCTTAGCCACTCCGACCCAAATAAGGACAATCAGACTCCTTCAGCTAGCGGGGCAAAGTCCTTAAAAGAACGACTAAAGCATCCGTTAGCGAGGTAAAGTCCTGAAAAGAACTGCTAGCACTTGCAACGTTCATAGCTGCTAGGTCCTGAAATGAACAATTTGAGGCGAAGCTCTGAAAAATATAAAAATAAGTCTATGATATTTTGTACTTGTTTGTATCTGCCCTATTTCTTATCATTACTAGCTCTTATTAGATTCATTTCTTATTTATATACGTTACATTTGTGGTCCAGTACTTGCAGCAGGCTATATACAGCACATGAGCGCTCTTGTTTGGAAGCGACACTGCTGTTTCTTTTCTATTTTACTCGTTGTAAAACAATATTTAAAAAATACAGCTGTTGCTGTTGTCTAACTAGGGCTGCTGAACTTCTTGCTCTTTAGGAGCCAAAACCAAGTTGAAGACTCTTTGGTATTATCTAAACTGTAGATCTAGGCATTTCCTGTGGCTTTTCTGCCATTCCGAAATGTGTTGAGTTGAAGTCATGAGCTCCAGTTTCTCCAGCTTGGCTTGCCTTTAAAGGATCGTCACATCTGGTCCCAAGCTAGGAGTAAGAAGTGTGTGGCATACTGTGCATTCCACGCCATCCAAGGGGACTCTCCGCCTATACAGAGCTAAAATACTGTCCTCTGGTTCTAGACTCTCCCAAGGAATTGTCAAGTTCTGCACAGAGCCACTCCTCAGCTTCCACTGCCTATCACTGGGTCCAAAGTGAGATTCTTCTGCATGCAGTCAACCAAGTGAAAACCAAAGAATTACGCCTGCAGCTCAAGTGAATTCTCCAAGCTTAGAGTGCAATACTGGGTTCTCAACAAGTTTCACCACAAGAGGAATCCCTGGAAGTGTGTGGATGATTCCAAGAGTCAATGAGGATGCAATTAGCCTCACAGACATAGGTTCACTTCCACGTACGTATATTGTCGCATTGGGCATAGCTGGTGGTCATATAAGGATGACTCCAGATATGCCTCCATGCATAAAAAATACAGTAAAACTAAACCTAAACACCATCAAAACGCAACGTGGTCAAGAGAGATTATTAAAAGAATTCGGAAGTAGAATACACCTTAAACACCACGTACATTAGGCAACGCCACGACAAAAGACAAAGATACTGCAGCCTGGAAGAACCAACACAAGAAAAACAACCAATTTAATATGCCATATGCAATAAACATTTTAAAAATACTATATTCCCAAATTATAACCCACATGTGGCTGAACTGTGTATCTCATGCATAAAGACAAACTCAAGTTTTCCTGAGCACTGATCAAAATAACATCCAAAAAAAAAAAACTCGTCGTAATGCAGGTGACGCCTTATGTTGTTCCCGGGGGTCTCATATGAGGAAAATTAGCATAGATCTACAGCACCCTCGTGGACGTGGCACAAGATGAATGATATGTTGTTGTGAATGGGGCTGGCAACCTGATCATGTCAAACTAATTGCTACATAAACCACCGCTGCTAAAGCATGTGAACGTATTGTGCAGGCTTCCTGCAAGATGGACCAGCTGGAACATGATCAGCTTATAAATGTTAAAGCTGGGGATGATGATGCCAGTGTGTACACTTATGGGTCTGTAATCCGTGGTAGCTGACATCAAAGGAGCGAGAATAAAGTGGGGGATGCCATAGATGGCGCAGGCAGAGGAGAATATTAGACAGGTGACCCCAGTTGAAAATATATTCAAGGGAGAAGAGTGGAGTAAGTCAGATGAGAGCTGGATGAACTACCAGCAAGTCATCATCAGCCTTGGTAGAGAATGCAGAACTTGGACCAATGGGAGAGCAGAGCTGGAAATTGATCAGCTTATAAATGATAATGCTGGGGAGGATGATGATGCCATTGTGTACACTGATGGGTCTGTAATCCATGGTAATAAATCAGGATGGGGCTTCTCTGCTAGAGTAAAGAGCAGAACCGTCGCTGAACATAGCGGGGCTTACATGATAACAACCTCCAGCATGAGAATGGAGGTAGAGGCAGTTACTGCTGCCTTAAGATGGCTGTCTGAGACTTTATTAACAAAGGCAGTTATTGTATCAGACTCACAATCCATGCTTCAAAAGGTCCAAAATGAATGGCTTCGACATGAATGGAAAACCTCCATAGAAGCATCGAATCTTCAAGAACTTATATGGATCTATTGTCCTGGTCATGCGGGGTACGCTGCAATGAAAGAGCTGACAGACTAGCTTCAAGAGCAACTATAGAAGGTGAATTGAACATGGATGAGAGAGAAATACTGAAGGCAATTCATGATCGCCTATTAGAGAATGACACTGCAATCGATGAATCATCAAGGCTAAGACTGCTGGAATTTGGCATCAAACGTAAGACCAACAGGGATGGACGTATGAGAAGACGCATCCGGCGTGTACGCAACTAGTGCGCAATAGGAAGCCCACTGTACAACCTCACAATCGTCGCATGTTACGACATGCTCGAGGGACCAGAAGCCTTTCTTTGACTTCTCAAAGACTCAGAGGATGTAAATGGGGCAAATTTACACTAGGTTCTATGTAAAGTGTAAAATTTTTCTAATGTATAGTCCAAAAATCGGGCATGCCACTAAGAATATCAAGGCCAAATTCCTGAAATTCAGAACAGATGCCGCCGTCGCATGATCCATGCCATCATCATCATTTTCCTTTTCGCTCCTCGTGGAGCATAGAACCACCACTCTTGCAGGATGGCTGCACCAAGCTTTCACGTGCTCTTATAACTGTGGTTTCTGTAGAAAGCTATTTTACGTGGTGAGGTTGTCAGCCTCATACATAAACTCATATCCGTCGCCGTGTACGACATGCCTGTGTGTGCAGTAGGCATATTTTTTTCTTTCTCTACCCAGAAACTGGCGGAAACTATACGGGGAATGATCCATATGGCCAGATGTCATTAAAAAACACAAAAACAAACAAGAAGCCTGTGATATCGAACTATCTAACAAATAATACAGCCTAAGATTCAAGAGGGAGGGGAGAGAGAGAGTGGAAATGGAGAGGTCAAACAACTCTGGAAACAATCACCTAGTGTAACCAGAGATACCATTGATTGTGACCTACAGGGGAAGTTAATTAAAATATAAAAAAATCTTACTCTATGCTTATTCTCGCTACTAGCCCTGGTATTGTCCAGCCGAAAATGGCGTCTACGTCGTTCAGCCTCGTTTTCGATTCTGACATAGTTGACGTAACTCTTATATGATAAAGGGGCTCTAGGATACACATGAGAAAAATGTCAAAATAAGGGGCAATAACTGCCATTTGGCTAACCAATTTTATTTATTTATTTCAGTTTCCCCCACCGCTGCCGAACTTCAACCCCTGATTCCCCCCCCAGAACATCATAGCTGGAAGCAATTATTGCTGTATCGCGTAATGTCACTTGAATGGCCATTTTAGATTTAATTTTATGGTTTGTTTTGTTTCTTTGTTCCTGGAAGTAAATAAATAAAACTTGTTAATCAAATGGCAGTTATTGCTCCTTGTTTTTATATTTGTTTCATGTATATCCAAACTGGCGAGTCATATGAAAATAGGGGGCGACTTTTTCAATTATTCTGTATACTTGAGGACTTTGCCGACTTCTTCAATAACCAAACAACATTAGGCTTCTGTACTTCATACTACACCTATCCTCAGACATGAGACCCATTCTGAAGTCGTATTGAATGCCCACAACAATCTAACTATGGGCTTCCAACGTTGTGGTCATGTGATCAGATACATATAACCACAAGGAAACTTACTGCACGATTGTTCACTCAAGACACCCTTTACATTTTTCTTACCTCTTGCAAACTCTTAACCAATGTTATTGAAAAAGTGCGGTTTTATTTCCATTCACGCGGAACTCTGGGTTTGACTGTTCATTTGAATGCCTTTTTTGACACTTTGATCTTAGCCGAAAGATGGAGAAGAAACGAGTCCCAGTCTTAACTCAGGCTTTTACTTGATTGGCTGTAGGCAGGAGGATCTCGGAATGGATAGATGATTGTGCAAGGGAAGCTGGGAAGTGGCACTATGCAGGATGTGACGTTTCCTTGGGACAGCCACCCTATTCTCCTATTAGCTTGAAACCAGATGTGAGCATCCTTTAAATGTATGCCAAGCCTGGACACAATACTTGCGAAAGAAACTGGAGCTCATGACTTCAACTCATCAAGTTTCGGAATGGCAAAAAAGCCACATAAAAGGTCTATATATATATAATGTAGAAAATCCCACAGGTTCTTCAACTTGGTATTTGCGCTAAAGAGTGACGAGTGCAGAAACCCTTGTTACACAACAATAATAGGAACAACCATGCTCTTTTTACAATTTGAAAAATAATCTTCTGGTTATGTCCCTTACACTGAACAATGCGTAACTAACTTCGCTTACTCTTCCACCTTTCTTTTCCAGGTTTATGTTCACTTCGGTCTCCTCACTCTTAATGAAGATAAATATCCGTTCAAGAACACTATTTTTCCAAAAAAAAAAATGCAGGCGCCAACAGTCACGTTTTAGACTACATACTGTTATTTTGATGCGGCACAGCTATGTTGCAAACATTTTGTAGAGGACTGAGGATGTGGGCTATAAATCGGTCGAGGTTCCCGCTACGTAACAGTGGATAGTCAGTAGATCTTAACATCAGTTATGTATATTATATGATTTTAAATACCAGTAGATCCATTGTACGTAGACTAGTGCGTGTCTAAAGGCACTGCCAAACACAATTATCTAAACAGAAACAGTTTTCAGAAAGAACTTAAAATAATTGGTGTCTCAGTCACTTACACTACAGCATATTCGAATAATTTGATGGTGCCCAGTTTCTAAAAAGTATTGCAATCTCTGTAGAGCGATATGGCAATGGTCTCGCACGTACAGGCCCGTTAACAGGCATATAAGTCAGGAATATTGCTTTACAATGGTTTTTATCAATTGCGTTCAAAACGAAAACAGAAATTATTAAGAGGACTAGGAAAACGGTGAGACTTGTGTCTTCACTTGGAAGGATAATTTTCAAAAGATTGGAGAAGTATGGGTACTCTTGTGCGTATGGCATCTATCCAGTAGGGAAATGAAAGCATATAAAAATTTATACGCAATGTTTGCTATCGGAATTTGGGATAAGTTGAAAACAGATGGGTCGAATTAAACGACTAGTTAAAACAGGTGAGGACTGTGTCTTCGACTTGAGAAGGATTTTAGAAGGTTGGCGAAAGGTACCGTTCTCTGACAAAAAGTAACAAGGATAAAATCTATGAGTTTTGCATCTGAAATGTGGATAGGGAAAATGGTCGAAGAAACGTAAAACCACGAGAACATGCGGAAAGATTTGAAACTTGAAGAGGGTTTGCTACCTATATGGTTTGTGCAAAGATAAGAAGCACTAGGGCGAAACTATCTTGGTCTCTATGTGTGAAAAAGACACTTCAGTTCAACAATTCAACGGTGACGTCCTTAGACATTTGTGAGGCTATGCCAGGGATGGTTTTAGGAACGTATATAAATCTCGTACAGTGGGATTTACGCGGAATTGGAGAGATTTCTAATGGCATTATCTCTTATCGTAGCGATGAGACGTGACAAATGCCGACTGAAAAATTTTAATTGTTTGTATTACATTCTTGGCACCCTTGGTTTATAAAAAGTGCACAAAGAAAGAGTAATAATTTTTGGTAGTGACGCTTCAAATTGGCAGTCGGCAAAGTCATCGTTTACCGGTTGCTACATGACTTCTGGCAAAGCTCCTCAAATGAATACAGGTATACGCACCCAGATGTGACACGTTCTCCCATATGTGCTACAAAGCAACACAGAAGAGTAGCTTGCGGCACATGGACATTGTCTGAAAATATTTCTTGATTAGGTATACAAAGAATCTAGTTCAATCCCGCAAATCTGAAGAATGGTTGAGATATATTAGAGACAAGAGAATAAAGAAGAAACTGGAAAAGTTAATTCTTCTTACTGGGACAATTGCACCATATATGTCATCCAGAGTACGGATATAATTTGAATAGGCAAGTATGGATGCAAATTTTTATAAGTAATTTTTATGGCTCATTTTCCCAAGTGTAACATGCAAATGATTTCTCGAACCAATGGCTACTCATCACCGCTCTCCGCCGCTCCACCGCACCTCATACCGCGCCCACCCCCTCTCCGCGCCCCCCCCCCCCCCTCAACCCCCCCAGGGTGTTATAGCAAAGCTTAAAAAGATGTACAAGAAGGACAGTCCTGCGTCGTTTATTGTTGGCTGGAAGATGATGAAAGTGGTTCGGTGACGTTTTCCAGAGATAGAAAAGCTTAATGATAGTCTCTCAATAGAATGATGATATATGTTAGCGTGCTTGTGACTATCCCTGTCACAATGTGAAATCTCAACAAGGCGTTGGAATAGATTTGCATTTGGTGATAAATTGTAATGGATATTGGCATTATTATAATACTGCAGTGGACAGACAAATGATGAATTGTATATTTGTCGATTAGTTTGTGGATGAAAAAGTTTCAAGCAATGTCCTTCCCGGAATTGTCGGACTGTTAGTGACAAAAGATGATGGCTACAATTGTGGCTAGAGAAGGTTCTGGATTAAATGATTCTTCCTGGTTTTATCAGTTTTGTACAATTTTTATATTTGGAGCGCTGTTAAGAGTATGTTGTCTTTTGTGCAAGAAGCAAAACCATAAATACATGTAAGTGCAGTGCAAGTCCAATGATGAACGACTCACCTCTCGCAGAAAGTACCATGTTGTACTTGTTATAATATGAAGATAACCCTAAGTGAGCATCAGTTCGACCAACAGTAAGAGTTCCTGAAGAGGGCCTTTTAATGAGTCACTTATTATTGAAGACAGCGACTGGGATGGGTACTCGAGGTCATAGAAGATGGACAAACCTTTGTCACTCTACACGCGAGCTCTTACTCCCTGCTGTTGAAGAGGAATGCGGAACTTAGCAGCCACTGATTAGATGCAGAGCTATCAGTTTTGATTGCAAAAAGAGGGATTATCCCTCTCCCATTTATTTTTAAAAAATAGGGTCGGTGCTACATCTGTGCAAGTACATATAACGTATTTTTCCTAGATGTTGATCGCGCCTGGGTTATCTATATGAATCGATTTGTGTAATGTGTATTTTGAAAACAGTCTCTTATCTTAGAACAAGATGAAAGTATGTTTTAATTAGATCAATGTTTTAGCTACCATGCATAGACTGCAGTGATAATATGGATTATTAGTCTAGTACTTGTTTTGTGGTTTTTGAACTTTCGATGTTGATTCTAATACAGTGTGGAGGTATTATTATTCAAGTACAATGTTAAATATGTTTTATAAGTGTTATCTTTTTTTTTCAAATTTGTAAAACAGGGGGGAGGTTATTTTTTTAGAATAGAATATGTTGTCTGTGTACAATGTACTCACTCGATACTCAATTA
This sequence comes from Oreohelix idahoensis, assembly GCA_024509875.1. Classification (NCBI taxonomy): domain Eukaryota; kingdom Metazoa; phylum Mollusca; class Gastropoda; order Stylommatophora; family Oreohelicidae; genus Oreohelix; species Oreohelix idahoensis. The sequence continues at coordinate 479,007 of JAMPIV010023163.1, read as the reverse complement.
TGTAATCCCACTCTCAATTTATTCAGCAGAACATGTTTTTTGAATTTTTTATTTCGAAAGAACTCCTGATGCCTGCCTCTCACGGTACCTATAGTGGTGTTTGGATAAAATGGTAGAGTTTTATTCTTTACTCTGTGGTATAATTTTTTTATGTGAGAACTTTAAATAGTTGTAAAATATTAAATATTGTTTTTTATATAATAGTTGTACAAACTAAAGATCTATTATATATATAGTTTAACGCACTATGTTGTTATCTTTTTATTTTGTTCTATATTATTTTTTGGTGACTTCTAAATAAGGATACTTCTGATCTCCTATGTTTTTGGTTTTTGGTTGTCTTTGTCAAGTAAAAGATCGAGTGATATTATTTTATTCTTATGTATTTTTATTTTTTTTTATTATTTTAATTATATTTATTTTTCTATTTTTTATATATTTATTAAATTATTTCTTTAAATTTATTATAATTTTATTTTTATTTTATTTATTATATTTTTTTTTTTTTTTGTTTATTTTTTTTTTTTATTTATTATATTTATTTTAGAATATATTTTTAGATTATTATAATAAATATTATTTTTATGTATATTGTTGTTTTTTTTAATATTATTAATTTTTATTTATTTACTATTTTTTTTTATTTTGTTAATAGATTATATTATAATTTATATGTTAACTGGGGGGGGGGTTTAAGGGAAAAAAAAAATTTTGGGATTTTGTTTTTTTTTTTTAATTTTTTTGTTTTTTTTTTTAATATTTTAGTTTTTTTAACTAACACTTTTTCTCTTTTTGAACTCCTTCCTTTTATTTTTTTTTTTATTCATAACTTTTTATTTTTCTTTTGAATTAAATAAAAAGAAAACACAATCATTTTTAAAAAGATAAATCTACAGAATAAACAAAAAACAAAAAAATTCTTTATGCAAAATAACAAAAAAACTATATATACTTGCAGTTTGTTTTTTATTTTTAAAATTTTTTGCTATTTTAAAAAAAAAAAAAACAATTTAAATTTTTTAAAAAAAAAAGATAAATTAAATAAAAATTTAAAATTAAAAGAAATTATTTTTTAAAAATCTGAACAAAATAAAAAAAAAAAAAAAGTTGAATAAATTAAAAAAAAAATAAGAAAACAAAAAAATAAAACTTAAATTCTTACGGGACCTTGCTGTTGTTTTAAAAAAATATTTTCATTATCTTTTTCGTTATTTAATCTCTTTTTAAATGTTACTAATTTCTATTTTTTATTGACAAGCTAAACCTTCAATATTATCTACAATGACAAGGGATCAGCATTCAAACTATAGACTCCTAATATGTAATAATCTTATTTCTTCTGAATTTTATTTAAAAGAAAGGACTAAATAATATCTTCTATTTTATTTTTTAGGGTATGGGGGGGGGGGATCTGGGGGTGGATTTGTTTTTTTTTAATTTTTTTTTTTTTTTTACTATGTTGTATTCAATAGGCGGGGACTAGATTTGTCATAAGGTAGGAATCTAATGTTGCTTTAACTTTGTTAGATCTTAAATCTAAAATAATTTTTTTGTTTTTCTTTATAGCTATAAAGGGTTTTAATCGCGAATCTTTCTAAAATAAAAGATAAATTGTGATCTGACTTGAAAAATTAGTGTTTAAGGAAATCTAAGGCATTTAATATGTTTTAGCTAAAACTAAGTTAAAAAACAATTAAAAATAAAGTAATGTACTATAGGATCAAAAAATTTCTCGAAAATCTATTAATAAGTAAATATGAGTCTTTCTACTTTTTGATATTGGGATTTCTAATTTCGCCTTTCAGAGGTTTGGTTTTATCAACAAAAAATCTAATAAATCAATAAATATGCAGTTTTAAATAAACAAAAAATAATGCTTTTTTCTGAAGAAAAAATAGAAGGATTTACGCCTTTGATTTTTAACAAAAACATAAAAGGCGAAAGTTGACGAAATTTTTTTGTATGAATTGCTGTGCGATTTTGAGTACGAAAAAGGCGCATTTCAATACCAAAAAGAACTACAAATATTAAAAATGAAATTATTTGATTATCTAAGTTAAAAGTTAATCTTTTTTATTTTAAATTAGTTTTTTTAAAAAAGTTAAAATTTAAATGAATAAAATTTAAAAAATCGTTTTTTAATTGATAGTCGGGGGAGGAGTGGCGTTAAATTTTTAAATTTGTCGGCAATAGCATATAAATTCATTCTTTTTAAAAGATGTGCAGTGAAAAAGCTTTTTTGTGGAATAAAAAATTCAGAAATAAAAAAACTATAATGCAATTTTTTACCCCCCCCATTCTTTTTTTTTTTAAACTTTTTTTTTTATTTTAGTTTTTTTTTTTTTTTTTTTTTACGTTTTTTTTATTCTATTTTGTAAAGTGAGTTTTTTTTTTTTATTTTTTTTTTATTTTTTTTTTTGTTTTTTTTTTTTTTTTTGTTTCCCTTGTTTTTCTTTTTTTTTTTTTTTTTTTTTTCAAGTTAACTTTTTGTTTAATTTAAAACCTGGTTGTTTTTTTTTTAGATTTTTACCAATTGCTTTATTTTAAGATAAAAAACTTTTTTAAACGATTTATTTTCTTTTTTTTTTATGGAAAAAAAGTAAAAAAAGGTTGGTACTAAGGTTTTTTTTTTTTTTCAGGGGGTAGTTTTTTTTGTTTTTTCTTTTAGGTAGATTAGGAGTTTTAATAATAAAATGGGGGTTATGTTGGGGGTTTTTTTCTTTATTTATTTTTATATTTTGGTATATTTTAGTTTATTTTTTTTTTTTTTTTTTTTTTAGTATTTTATATTGGTTTTTTATTTTTATTAATTTAGTTTTTTTTTGTTTTAGTTTTTATGTTTTTGGTTTTTTTTGAGTTTTTTTATTTATTTTTTAGAAAAACGTATTTCTTTTTTTTTTGTGTTTATTTTTTTTTTTTTTTTTGTTTGTTTTGTATTTTATACTGTTATTGTTTTCTGATTAATGTTTTGTTTTTTTATTTTTTTTTTTTTTTTTTTTTGTTCTTGTTTCTTTAAATTTTTTTGTTTTTTTTTTTAGAGTTTTTGTCTTTATTTTTAATGGTTCGTATTTTTGTTTTTTACAATTAAAATTTTATTCTTATTTTTTTTTAAAAACCGGAGTTTTATTCAGTGTTGTTTTTTTTTTTAGATATGATAATGTTTTTTGTTCGTTTTTAACGTCTATGATATGAGTTTTTTTTTGTTTTTGAGTTTCGATTTTTTTTTTTTTATTTATGTTCTTTTGTTTATTTTTTCGTTTTTTTGTTTTGTTTTTCTGTTTTTTTTTATTTTTTTTTTGTTGTGAATTTAATTGGTTCTATAGTACAATGGTTTTTTTTTTTTGATTATTTTTGTTTTTGGTTATTTTTTAATTTCTTATTTTGTCTTTATTTAGATTTTTTTATAGTATGTTGACACTGTTTTTTGTGTGATTTGAAAAAGTTAACTTGGTTTATTTTCTTTTTTTTGTTAGAATTGGTTGTTTTTTTTTTTTTTGTTTTTTTTTTTTTGTTTTTGTACTTTTTACATTTTTATGTTTTTTTTTTTTTTTACACGAGATTTTAATAGTTGTGTTGGCTGGTTTTTGACTTCCTTTTTTTTTGCTTTTTTATTTTTTGTAATTTTGTTTCTGGTTTTGTTTCTTTTAAGTATTTTTTATGGCTTGTGTTTTTTTTTTTTTCTAGATCCAAGGTATATTTTTTTTATTTTAATGTTCGTTTTCTTAGGATTTTTTTATTAGGGGGGTCAACCGTTTTACGGCTTTGGTTTATTTTACTTTTTTATTTTTTAGAGTTTTTTCGGGGCCTTTTTTTATGGTTTTTTTTTGGGGGGTGGGAGATAGAATAGAATCCTTGTTTTTTTTTGGTTGTTTTTTTATACTTTTTTTTTTTAGAAGACTATTTGGATAATTCTTGTCTTTTTTTGTTTTTTTTGTAGTTTTGGTTTTGAATGTTTTTGATAAATACATTGTATACGGGCTTGAATCTTTGATTTGTTTTTGTTTGTTAGAATCTTTCTAATTTTTTTTGAATTTTTTATCGGTTGTTCGTTGACAATGTAAATCTTTTGTTGTTTGTGAAAAGTTTATTGCGTTAAAAGTTTTCTTTTTTGGTTTTTTTGTATCTAAAAAGGTTGTTTGAGGGTTATTGCAGTTTTGTGAGGATTTTTTTTTTATAGGGAAGGGGTTTTTGTTTGTTATTAATTTTGGGTTTTGTTTTGTTTTATTTGTTGTTGATCGTATTGGTAGGTTTTTGAATTTTTTTTTGTTGTTTTTTTGTGGGGTTATAGTTTTTTTGTTTTTATTTGGTTTTTCTTTTTTTTTTTTTTAGCAAGGTACTGTCTGTTTTAATATTGCTTTTTTTTTTTTTATAGGGAGTTTTTTTTTGTACAGTAACAACAAATTTTATGTTGGGGGTTTTTAATGTAATTGGGTTGTCGGAAATCGGATTTTTGGGTTGGTTGTTTTTTTTTGTTGTCAATTTTTTGTTTTGTTTATTTGTATTTTTTTTATGTTTGTGTGGTTGTTTTTTTGTTTTTTGTTGTTGGCTACACGTGGTGGTTGTTGAGTGTGTTTTTTAGGTGATAAGTATTTTCGTTTTTATTTGTGTGTTTTTGTGTTAAATGTCTATTTTTTTGTGTTTGAGGGTTAGTTATTATGTTGTAATACCCTCCCCCGATTTTAGGGTTTTTATTATGGAGTAGTCTTTTATGTTTTCGTTTCGGTTTTTTTTGGTTAAAGGGGGTGGACCTACGCTTGTACTCTTTTATTTTTGGTGGTTTTTGGAATTTGGCTTTGTGGGTTTGTTTTTGGAGTCAGTGCATTTAATACGTAATTAACTACCTCTCAGTATCTGGGCGATTTTTTTTTATTTGTTTGTTTTTATCTTTAAATTTTTTTGACCATTAGTGTTACTTATTTGTGTGCTGGATTTTTTCCATTATATTTTCATGTTGTTAAGTGATACATGGATTCATTGTTGGGTAAATTGTAATGGACGCAATATGATTTTACCTTGTAAAGCCGTGTGGGGTGGTTTTGGGTTGTTTTGTTGTACGGTGATTCCCCACCCGTTGGTAAGCCATAGTTTCTGGGGGGCGTGTTTCCATTCTTTTTATTAAAACATAACGGGGTAACGGGATTTATGAGTTTGTTGGGCTGAAGGCCCTTAAGTGGATTAGCGTGGGGGCCCCCCCTGGGTTGAGAAAATCCCTTAACAGTTTTTGTGTATTTTTTTAAATTGACGGGGTGGTGTGGAGGGTAGGGGTTTTAGTTATGGTAGCCCCCCCCCCCGGGGCGGTGGGGGGGGTGCCGGGGGGGTGTGTTTTTTATGTGTTTTTTAATTTGATGTTTTTTTTTAAAATGAGATTTCCCCCCGGATTTCACTAATAGGCGGTGAGGGGGCCCCTGTCTTGAATCTATATCTATGTTGTGCAACGTTTAGTTTGTCGTCTAAGTTTTTCCATATGGAACAAGCTTTTTTTTTTTTTAGTATCATCGGGAGTTTAGCCGTTGTGACAGTATTAAAGAAAGGTTTGAGTTGGGGTAAAGTTTTTTTTGTGTAAGACACCCCCGATGATTTTCTTAACATGTAACCCCCCCCTCCCAATTGTGGGCTATTGGGGTTGTTTATTTTTTGTTACTCTGGTTTTTTATTTTGTTTTGTTGTGGACCCCCACCATGGATATTGATTTAATGTACCCCCCATATTGGGTCTGATTATTTGGGGTTTGTTTTTTTTTTGTTTTTGGAGATGTGGTTGTTTTGGAACTGTATTTTTTTGTTACGAGTTTGACTAGGGGTTTTTTTTGTCATTTATATATGTATCTGTTATGTTGTGAATATTTTGTTTGGTTGACAGATTTTGGTGGGTTTGGCATCCCCCCTATGTATGGCGCCAATTTTCAGTGTTTCCCCCAGCGACATTTGGCGGGTTTTGTTTGCGTAGTTGTTCTTTGGGGGAGCGGCAGGTGGGGTTGTTTGTGGTTGTTCAATGTGTATGCCCCAAAAAGGTATTTGAGCCGGTGGGTGTGTTGTGGAAGGGTTTAGGAGTGTTGGTTTGAGGGGCGGGGCAGACATATTTGTTTGTGGGGTGGTGGTGGAACGGTGTGCATACTAGATAGATATTTGGGGATTTTATACAAAACAATAACGTTTCCGGGTTGTTTTTGGTGAAGGGTGTGTGTTTTACTTTTTGGGGGTTTTGTTAGGAACTTTGGGGCTAAACTAGTCCATGATGGGTGACGGGTTTAGGTTTTATGCCAAAGTGTGGGTTTTTTGTTCCCCACCCATCTTTTGTTTATGTGGTTTTGTTTAGGGAAGTTTATTTTTTTTACGGCCTAGTGTTTTTGTTTTTTGGTGAAGTTTGTGTGAGAGGGTGTTCCCCCGGGAATTAATTGGTGTATTATCGGCTACTGTGGTTGTTGCCCCCCCTCAGTACCGTGTACCCGGGTTCGTGGTGGGGTGTGTTTTGGTTTTTGGGTTTGCTTTAACGGGCGTTTTGGTGGGCTTGCGATTCATTTGTTGGGTTGGGCTGGGTGTTGTGGGGTACCATATGAAGTATATTCCCCCCCCATTGGGGTGGACTGAAATTTTTTGTTTTTTGGTCATTGAGGGATTATTGCGTGGGTTCTGGATCGTGTGGGTTCCAGTTACAGGCTGTCAGTTTGGTTCGAGGCCATGTAAATTTTTGAAGGTGGTATGGGATGATTTGTGTTGGTTTTGTAGTTGGACACTGTTTTTCAATCAATCAAACCTCGGGGTTTGTTTTCTTTTGGAAGGGTGGGAGGGGGGGGGGGGGTTGAGGTTTTTGGGCTGAGATTATTTTAATTAATGGGCATTTTTTTTCAATTCCTTTGTGCATGTGGTTCCAGGCCCCCAAATACCCCCCCGAGAACAAAAGAGTGTTCACGTTTTTCAGTTCACTGTTTGTTTTATTGTGGTGGTTTGTTCGGGTGGTATGGCTTGTTTTTTTATAAACACATGTTTTCATTAATTTAATTTAGGGGGGGTGGACTTAGGGAGTTTTTAGGTTAGGGGTTGTTAATTGTGGGGCCTTTTTCCCAGATGGGGGGGGGGGGGGAAGTCCTTTGGGCTTTTGGGGGGTGCTCAGTGGTTAACTAGGGGGGGGTTACTCGGACCGTCGCTTGTTTTTAAGGGCATAGGGGGCGGACTTTTTTAGCCAATTTGGTTTTTTTTTTTTTTTTTAGTTTGGCAGTGTTTTACCCGTTGCCCCGACTTTAGGGGGGGTTGGAAAATTACAGTTCTTACTGTTACGGGGGGAGGTGGGAGAGGGGATGTCGGGATCCTATAGTTTGTTTTTGTTTGTATGTTTTGCGGTTTTGTTGATTTTGTAACGTGTTCCTTTTGGGCATTTGATACACAGACGCCTCAGGCAGGGGGGGACGCGGGGGGTGAGGGGGGGGGGTGGATCCTCCGTTGCTTTAGGAATGATTTAATTAAGGTCCCCCCTTACGTTTGATCCCCGAAATAACAATAATACAAGCCGGGGGGTCGCGGTGGGTGGTTGGGTGAGAGTTTTAGGGGGGGTGGTGTGGCCCTCGACCAAACTTTTTTGCCCGGTTAGTCCCACACCAATATATGTGGGCTTTGGACACCAACGGGTATTCTGAATTAAGCAGGCGGAGGCTGTTTGTACACGTGGGTTTTTAACCCTGGGTGTGGGAGGACGTGGGGTGGGGTGTGGAGGTATTTGGGGGAAGTTTTATTGGCGGGTACATGGGATTTTTGGGGGTCCTCGCAGTAGCCACATTTTTTTTCAGTTGTTACTGTTTTGTCAAGGTTGCATATCTTTTTGGGGGGGGGTTCCGTTATGTGTGCAAGCGTGTATTGGATGTGTGTGCAGCGTTTGACCTCAAATTGTTCGAGGGGGTGCCCGCGCATGGATAGGGGAGGCAATATCGAACATGGGTCGAATCGGGTTTTATCATCTATTTCGTTTGAGAGTGGTTTACATGATTGACACGTTCAGTCGGATTCGTAGGATCAAATGCAAATAGCCTGTTAACGTTTTTTTATAAATATTTATTTTCGAAGTCATTCCCCATTTCTACAAGCAATTTTGTAGTTCTTTTTGATGGCAGGGGTTTTATTTTGGTTTTTTTTTTTATGTACAGTCCCCCCTTTTTTGTTTTAGGGGGGGGTTTGTTTCTTTTTGCCATGGTTTTCTATAAGAAATATTAATTAAAGTAAAAATGTTCAGTACTGTATTTCTTTTAATTTTTATAACAAGTAATATTAGACACTTCTCACCAACCCCCCCCCCCCCCCCCTCCTTTGTCTTGTGATTATCAGGGGATTTGGCGATCATTTTGTTCCCCCCCCCCCCCCCCCCCCCCCCCCTAATTATGGTCCCCCCCCCCCCCCCCCCCCCCTAAATTTCATGGTCCCCCCCCCCACTGTTTTTTTTCCCGCATAGGTGCGGGGGGTTACGGGTAGAGATTCTGTTACGTATATAGGTCGAGGGGGGGGTTTATGAAACGTGGGGAGGCCACCCCCCCCCCCCCCCTAATAATGGCTGGGGGGGGGGGAGGGCCAGTGAGACAGGGGGGGGGGTTGACGTCTTCTCCCAGGCACCAGAACATTGGACAAGGAGCTCACGTTCTCCTGTCGGGGTCATATGAATTCTGTTTGGCAGGGGGAAGTTGTGGCTTAGTTTCACTAGATTGGTGGGGCGTGATAAGTTGGTTATACAAGGGATGCCCCCCCACCCCCCCCCCCCCGGGTTTTTGTAGCATAATGGTAATGCTATACATACCCGGGGGTCTGGGGGACTTGATGTGGGGGCAACTCAGAGGGGGCATGTTCTTGTGATTGATTGTATGCGGAAGTAGGCCACACGGTGGCTGGAAAAGGACCCCGTTGTGGCGGGTAGTTCACGGTTAGATAATAATATATTGGTGTTCCATTGACTCTTTATAACTCAATTAGAATTTCGTGACGAGCATTATTACCAGGGCTTGCGATATTCCGCATATCTTTGGTGGGTCACCAACTTAGGTCCTTATTTGGAGCTACCTTTTGGTCAACTCTAGTCGGGACAAAAGGTGTAAAGATGAGTTGTGCAAAAACGAAAAATAACGTGCGGGAAAGAATTTATACACGTAATCGGTTATTCTTATTTAATCTAAGGGGGGGGGGGGGGGCCCCCCCCCCAAACTGCGCGTTTATTAAAATAGACTCGGCTTCTTAGGATGATATCAGGGGGTAGACATTACCACACGGGTATAGTCAAATCTACTAACGTGAATTCTTTTTGACTGTATTGGGGGTCGTCTTGGATTTCTAGTTTGTTGGTTGACTGGTGCACAAGTGACCAAAGAAAAGAGAATGTTCCCTGACAACCTCCGATTTTGGACATTTGAATGGTAGCTCCAGTCAAACCGGGGAATGCTTACCGTAACGTTATGTAGAAAGAGAAGTTGAAACCCATCAATAACATGTAATTCCATTGGTAGAGACAAAAAGGAGTTGTGAAGGCTGTGTAAGGTTTGGCATTTTCGGCAAGAGGGATTTGCCAGTAGCCTTTAGAGAGATCTAGTTTGCTAAAGAAAGTAGCATTAGATAATTCTGACAGAAGATCATCTAAAAGAGTCATAGGCTCCCCGTCTGTGATTGTAATTTTGTTCAATTGCCTAAAGTCAATACAAATACGTAAAGAATCATCCTTCTTCTTAACAATCACCATTGGGAATGCATATGGTGATTCCGAAGGAGATATCACACCCAAACGTATCATCTCTTTTAACTCTTTCTCTACCCTATCTTTGTGGTGTAAAGATATAGGATAGGGTCTAAGTTTGATAGGTTTATAATCAGTAAGAGTAATGTCATGGGATATAAGTGATGTCTGACCTGGAAGGTCAGTGAGGACATCATTGAAAGAAATAAGAATATCCCGAACTTGATCTTGTTGTGAAGAAGATAGTGAAGAAGAAATAGTCACGTCCCTCCAAGATTCCGATGATTGCAAAGAAGGTAATTGGAATTGTAAAGGGATAGACGACGTGGTATCTTCCTCATGGACAACTGCAAAAGAAGCAGTATGATGTGAAGAATCACTAATAGAGTTAATGACAGGAATTAATTCCTGTGGTCTTTCAACTGCTAATTTTAGCATGTTGACATGGAAGGTTTTGAAGGATCTTAATATTCTCTTTTGGTTATGTAATAATCTTGATCGTTGAGTAGCTGATTTTATACTCTGGGATGCATAAGTGCACGCATCGATGATTCGTTGTCGGAGATCAATAACCAACTCGTAGCTGTTTCGAGTGGCTGTATCAATTGATGCTCCAACCAACAAATCTTTGAGTATCATCATTGGTCCGCGAGGATTCGAACCATAAACCAATTCGAACGGAGACCATCCCGTGCTTTCGTGAGGTACTTCACGAAAAGCGAATAAAGCAGCCGGGAGTAGTCGGTCCCATTCCCGAGGGCATTCCTCAGTTATCTTAGATAACATCTGTTTTAGAGTGCTATTATAGCGCTCGCACACACCGTTTGATTGGGGCCTATAGGCACTACAAAACGAGTGGTGAACAGATAACATGGATTCTAAATCCCTCATAATGTTGGACGTAAATTGTGATCCTTGATCTGACAAAATGTCCTCCGGAAAACCGATTCGACAAAATATCGAAAATAATGCATCAGACACAGATGCAGTCGTGATGGTTTTCAACGGTATGGCTTCTGGCCAACGCGTGCAAAGATCTATGCAAGTTAAAATATAACGAAATCCATTATTTGAAGTAATTGATAAAGGACCCACTATATCCACTGCGCTTTCTGTGCTTCTCTATGGTGCGGAATGCTGGAGAGTCACAGAGAAGGAAATGTCAAAATTGTCCTCTTTTCACACAACATGCCTAAGAAAAATTCACCGAATCTTTTGGCCGAATACCATCACCAACCAAGCTCTGCTTACTCGTAGCAAGCAAGAGGACATGCACACCATCATAGCTGGCAGACGCTGGAGCTGGGTTGGTCATGTCCTCAGAAGAGACCCCGATGCCATCACAAGAACAGCTATGCTTTGGACCCCTGAAGGAAAGCGAAAGAGAGGCCGACCAAAGACAACTTGGTGGAGGACTGTGGAGGCTGAGATGCAAAGAATGAACCAGAGTTGGGGCACTGTACGAAGGATGGCCACCGACCGTGCAAAGTGGAATCAATTTGTTGTTGCCCTACAAGACGCCACTAGGCGTGATGGCCACTGACTGCTTTGACGGTCGGTGTTTAAGGATCGAAGAAGATATCCACTGCAATCTTTTTGAAAGGTCTTTCAGGCACGTCTGTAATTTGTAAGGGTGCCGTATGGAACCTGCCCTTACGTGCTATACCTTGGCATGTCGTACATGATTTGCAGTATAACTTTGTATCTTTATTAACCCCAGGCCAATAAAATTGTGACGTAACACGAAACAATGTTCTTTTGATCCCCATATGACCTGCCATAGGGGAGTCATGACCTGTTTGTAGGACCAATGGTCTGTATTCCTTAGGAACTATCACTTGATGTATGATTGTTTTACCATTATCAAAATATCTAGTGAGTATTGATTTTTTTATATTGAACCACTGTTTAGCCACTCCTGTGTATTTAATCGTTGTTTGATCTGCTCGGCTAAACAATCCTTGTAATGTTGGGTCACTCTTCTGTTTTTCTGCAAAAACAGAAGGTGTAATAGTGCCAATTTGAGACATAATTGTATCTGTTATAGGAAGAGGTGGTGTAGCCATGTCCGCAGCTAACTGTTGTGCTCTCGTTACAACAGCATTCGCCACCTGTGGCTGAGATTCAACCCACATTGCAATCTCCTCAGGAGTGCAATCCTTAACTCCTGGTATGTTTCCTATTATAATTTCAGTAATGGGTGCTCTCAAGCCGCAGGCATAAACAGTGCCTGTGTAAAAAGGAGTATCGATGTATACTCGTGCCACAGGGAAAGTTTCTATATTCCCACCAAATGTGACACACTTAACTGATTTGCCTGTAAAAGCAGAGGGCTCGATAAGCGAGTGCTTTATGCCTATCTTTGAGGACCCCGTGTCACGCAAAACTCTCACTACTTTGCCCTCCAATATTCCTGGATGAAATGTAAGATAACCGACATTTACACATGCCGACATTGTAGGCATACAATGACCACAATCAAGTGTAATTGTAGACTTTAATCTGTTTTTTTTTTATTGACACTCATAACATGTATCATTCATTACCATACATGCATTCGCATGATCATTATCATCATTACCTTTCTCCTTTTTGACACTGCTGTAACAACAGTCGAATTCATCATGAGAACTCGTCTGACGGTGTAATCATCAAAGATGCGATCGCAAGAAGAAGAAGAAGACACTGCAATTATTTGCATGTCTATGTTTACTTTTGTCTCTCGACGGAGATCTGGCATTACCTTTGTTATTATTGACTGACTTTTTATTGCTATAATAAAAATCAGTAGAGTCATCCTTCCTGGCATCCTTACCATAAGATGATCTCTGTTTATAGTATCCTTTCTGATGTGAATCATCATAATACCTGCCTCTATGATACCCATGATCATGAGGTGAATATCCTCTATAACCTCGTCGATATGAATTCGAAGGAGAGCGATGACGACGGAAGTTATAAAAACCTCTGTCGGATTGATAATAATCTGAACGAGAACGTCCATCAAAGCTCTTCGATCGAGGTCTGTGATCATGGTGTGCCGTGCACACAGGTATAGGATCTCGAATAGACGATCTATGAACATCTTTATTCTGATGTGCGGTCTGATACTGTCTTCCGAGTTTTTCATACTCATCGATCGAATTAGGATGTCTTTCCTGTAAAAATGCTTCTAATTCGGTACTGCATGCGGATAAAACTTTATCTCGCAGCATGAGATCTATGATACCTTCATAAGTTTTATTAATACCAGAGAGATCAATCCATCTGCTAAAAAAATGCTTAATTGATGCAATGAATTCACCAAAATCTGCATCCTTACTTGGCTTAGCCGCATGAAAACGATCTCTGAATCCAGACTCAGTTAACTGGAAACGTCTTAGTAATACCTCTTTTACGACTTCGAAATCGTTTCTACTCTTTTCATCCAGACTCATGAAACATTTAAGTGAGTCACCATTCAAAAAATCAAGTAAAAGACTGCTCCATCTTTCCTTGGGGATGTTCAAGGCGGTGACTTTCATGATGAATCTAGATAAAAAAGAGTTAATGCAATCGCGAGTTTGATCAAAATGTGGCATTTTTAGCTTCGGATGGAAAATATTTGTACCAGCCGCAGTCTTAGTCTGTTCACACTGCAGTTTAGCTAATTCTAAAGCTTTTTCTTTTTCTGCATGAAGTTTTAATGCTTGAAGCTCCATGGCATTTTTATGGGCTTGGTCTAGTTGCATCAGTTCCATTCTCCTTAATTCCATTTCTTTATCTCGTTGAGCCATTTTTTCCTTGGCGAATTCTCTGTCTTTTTCTTGTTGGGCTATTTCCTTTTCTTTCAGTTCCCTCTCTTGGGTTAATTCAAACTTCCTAAGCTCCTCAGCTCGTTTAGTCGCTTCGCGCTGTTCAATTCTTTCCAGACGCGATAAATATTCATCATATTTCGTATCTGCAAAACTTTGTAGTTCCGCTCCTGATTTCCCATAACTTTTTCCAATATCAATGAATTCCTGTAGTGTAGACATGATACTAGGTTTCTGAGTACCTTCAATAGTCTATAATATACACCAGGATATAGAACTCACTATAATATGTACATAAATATATCAATCAATAACAAACAAGTTCCAAGAACATGTGACAAAGACAATGAAAACAATCAAATGAATTACAATGAAATGATTTCTCAGTTATGCAACAACAATTTACACTTATAAAGTAAATAAGGGAGACTATACAGAGTAATCAGTAAAAGAAAGTGAAGAATTGACATCACAAAAAATATAACGAGACAGGTCGTCTTAAACTAACGTGTAGACAAAGAAATTTTAGAAAACACACGAAAACAATTGTTAACAGTACTGAAATGAGGTTATGCAAATAAGGATGACGTAATCTACATGACGAAACTGCTAAGTACACAAAAGTATGGTTATATTGCGAACTGAAGAAACATTTATATCCTGACTCAAAAGACAAAAATTTAACCAGTCAGATCCTCAGTCAGCCAATATAAGCAAGAAAACCTAATAGACGTTAACATTAACTGAAGTTTTCCTGGGAAAATTCCAGCCAATATTAAACACGACGAATATACAAATATACGGATAAACATGAATGGGGAAACACAGATGATAAGTAGAAAGTAAGCGAAGTGGTGATGAACTGTTGACTAAAGCTAATGCAAGGACAGTATGATAATGTTCAAGCGCCTAAGTAAAAATAAGAACTTATCTGTTTAACTGTCCCTCTGAGAAATACATGAGTGTATGTAAATCTAATCCTAGATTCCCACAAGTGTTGAACAGCTGAAGTCCAATGATAGTCAACCTTGACCTTCGTAGTAGAACCGTTTGAAAGTATTGCCGATCTTCGAAAGTAGCTTCTTCAAACGATCTGCGTCGCAGCCTTAGGTGAATTTGCTGAAGAAATACATGTCCTCTGGTTCAGGTTCTAGAGTGGAAGACTTTCTTTCTATTCGTATGGATCAGTCTCTTGTGGTGGAAGAAAATTAGGATTCTCTCAGGCAAAGTTGACTATTAGCGCTGATGGCATTGATATAGTGACGTCACTTACTGACATGCGCAAAATAGTTGCCAGCTTGGTTTGAATGAATGATCTTGCCTTCAAACGTTCATCGTCGATTTCGCTTTCTTCGATACTTGATGGGGTGTTGCAGTATTCCCGAAATCCAAACGCCTCTGACACCAGTTTGTTAAGGACTTCTTTTACAACTTCGGTTGTTGTGGGGCTTCTATTTATGACACCAAGTATTTAGGATGACCAAGTTGTTATATGCGTATTCTGTTCCTACAGTCGAAGTCCTTCGGGTTCTTATATCACTTTTATAGCATTCCGTAATACTGTTCGTTGGTATCGATATTGTCTGCTTTAACCCGTGTGATGCATTCTTAGCTGAACATGTTTCATATTAAATATTCGACCATTGACTGACCTGAATTAGTCTCTTGTCTTATTAATTATATTAGCAGTGTGAGATGCAGCGTGTTCAGGCATTAATTATCACTGGTCATGATTAGTTGAATATAAACAGCATTTAACTCAACTCAGAATACGTCAGTTGATAAGACCGTGATTTTGACGACTCAGAATATTTAATTAATGATTTCATTCCTTGAGCAGACACCAACTACATGGGAACAAAAGTCACATCACATTCATGTACGTTCTGCAAGAGTTCTCGTTATTTCATTAACACATGTTCATTAATCTCTATCTAGAGTTCTGGTTAGAGGTCAGTTCCTTTTTAAACGGCCAATGTCCTTTGGCATAAATTCAGAGGCTAACTAGCCTTACTCCCGTCGATAGTTTATTCAATAGCCTTTTTCACTAGACTTAATTATCCTGCTAGTTTCGCAATATACTTCTTAAGCTAGACTTACATCTACTGCTAGCTATATAATATCTATCTATACTAGTCTTACACTATTGCTAGTACCATAATGTTCCTTTGGCATACCACGCCAGGCTAATCTGCCATAATTATACAAACTGCGTTAGGAACGATACGCCTTACGTTTGATCCACGAAATACACTGCTCAAGTGGCTTCCCAGACAACACAACTAATAAGTGGACGACGACACACACTTTTAAGCGGTTATACCACACAATATAAGTGGCAATGGCCACACTTCTGAAACACACTGCCATAAGTGGTCAAAACCCACAAGTCGAATGACGTTACCGAGACATACGCGTCATGCATAGAGATATGCGTACCATGTCGTTACTCTATTCAATTGCGATGTTCCATGGTGCAGCAATTCGAGTTGGCCAAACTCAAATGCCTGCACACATGCAACAATCATCGACATCGGTCGATGAAATATATCTCTATTCGTTTGAGGTGTTCCATGATACAGTCATTCGGATCGTCGACAAATCCAAATGCCTGTAAACATGAAACAATCCTCAACAATTCATACTGGATTTCCAGAAATGTCAGTGGTAAAACGATCGCGGTTAAGTTACATTCGCTAATTTCAAATACGTAGTGTACCTAGCAATAACAACGAACAGAAACAAATCTAAAGAGGCAATAGTAGGAATGGCTGGTCTTACGAAACAAATCACTGCCAATAGAGACCGCAGTCAGCGACTCATAGCTTGACTGCCTGCGTCAGGACCAGCGAACCAGAGCTGGTCAAGACCGCACTCTACCTCCACGTGGTGGTCATGGAAACAGTCTGCAGCTGTGCAGTCTGGCTGAGCAAGTGTGGATCGAAATGGGAAGGCAAACCCGGTCCTAAAAAATGCCGTGCAGAAGTCGGATGTGTCGACCGAAAGGTGCAGATATCACAGCTTAGGCGTAAACAGACACAACGCAACTACCGTCCTTTTCAGGACGAACGAAGAAGAAGAAGAAGAACTGCCAATCGAAATTTACAGGACATATAGGTAGATGACGAGAACTACAACACGTGATAGCAATAGGAAAGATCTACGGAAGAAAGGACAAAGGAAGGCATAGTGAAAGCTAACAGAATGTTGTATAAAAGGCAAACAACATATTTAGCTAAATGAAACTCTAATACCTAATTTTCAATAATAGGCCTATTATGGACCTGATTATAGCCTTGTGAATACATGTTCAATATTTATCAGAGACAATTGAAGTAATCTGGAAGTTAAAATTAGTGAAAGAAGAATGTATCGTTTAACGGAAAACTGAGGTTGATTTACAAAGCCGAAGCAAATTCCCCGCCCCAATCTCTCCCCTAAAATTCTGATTGGTCTTGTCTGCTCCCATTTTTCAGTAATATAGATAATTTTATTATCATGATAAGGTAACGAAAAAAATTACTATTTTTTTTTTTTTTTTTTTTTGAATTTTTACGCCCTCTCTCAAGATGACCCTCTAGGCCCTGAGTATTGACAAAATATTTTGAAATGACTAGCTGATACGTTTAAATAATTTGTATAATGTTTATGTTAATACACGTCTACGCTCCATCTAGCTTTCCGGTATGCCAGTTTGATTTCTCAAAATTATTATAATAAAAAAGGCAAATTGATTTGTACGTGCAACAAAGAATGTATTTTGTAATTTCTTTGCGTTGTTCAACAAGTTTGTATAATTTACATTCAATTTTTACTCGTAATCATTCATTTTGTTTACATTTGAATCATGATTGAACATATCGGACAGAACAAATTGTCTCTTAATGTGCTCTTTTAAAATGAAAATTGAAAATCGTGTTTATGTAATCGGAAGAAGGAGGGTGAAATCGTCAGACAAAGTTAGAGTTCTGTTGACTGCGACAGGTTTCTAACAAAGTTCTGGTGTTGTTGATGTTCTTGTGGACTATCTTTTTTCAAACATATGAGAAGTGTGTTCGTTTTTGTTCCATTCCTACAAAACTTATGCTTCAATTAGATGACAGCAGCAGGTCGCATCGGTAAGTTATCATTTTAACTGTAGGCCTAATAAGTAGGCTAGCCTAAGTGAAGTGAATGTAACAACTTGATACACACAGCGTAACTGCTACATACATTTTGACACTTTCAAGCTTGCATAATGTACACATATTACAGTATATTGAAACACACTAAACATTACACATATACGATTTTTTAGCCATCTCAGCTCATATGTACCACGAGATCTTATTCCTTGATGCGACCACACCATTTTCGAGCCGATCATCATAACTAAGCTACGTCAGTGCTTCCATGAAGATAAGATATGCGGTGGCTTGTGTCTAAAACTACAGATCAGAAAAGAAAACCATTGCTAGGCGATGTGTTGGAGAAGACTAGTGTGTTATATTTTTATTCATTCTAAGTAGCCTAATTGGGCCAGCCACAATACGTTGTCAGCTCAATCGTACACATAAGTTCTGTCGATAGAACTCGCTTGAAAATAAATGTGTATAGGGCCTATTGTTTTACGATGTCCTCACTCAAGATACGTGTTTGTTTTCATTGGCCATTGATAGTCAACTGATAATTTTTTTGTTTTAATTGATGATGAAAAATACCTGTTCAACCTCAGAAGGGTTATAATTAGGATAAATAATGTTTTCAGTCCAAATAAATGTTAAGTTGCCGATATGCAAAAGTGGCATCTGTCTTCTGTCCTATTATTGTAAATAGAGCAAGTCAGAATTACCAAATTGTGTGTGTGTCTGTTTATTACTCTAAAATAGTAGTTTCATCATACTTGTCATGGTGTGACACAAGAGAACATTAAATCGGCCCAAAACAAACAAACAAATTAAACAAAAACAAAAAACACAGGGAGGGATGTAAAATGCCTGAAGTGTTTAGTTTGATATTTAACTGACTTTCATTTGTCATAAGTAAAATGTTTTATAAGAATACCACTAGACCTTCACTTTCCCTGCCATATCCCCATCAATCACTACATATTAACTTTTGTTCTTGTTAAATACCGTTTGACAATATTATGAAGATCCCAAGTTCTGTCTGTTCTTAACACCTGTTATATGGTTATGGGTGAAGTTGAAGCCTGCAAATAATCTAATAAGAATAGAGAAAAAGATAAATGAATGGAATCTTATTGACTGACCTAAATCAATTCACAGAGCCACAGGCATTTATCAGTTTATTCAGTGTGAACACCAAACTGCCTGTGGCTCTCTTAATTGATTTAGGACAGTCACTAAGATTTCATTTTTTTTTCCCTCTAT
Source organism: Oreohelix idahoensis (assembly GCA_024509875.1). Taxonomy (NCBI): domain Eukaryota; kingdom Metazoa; phylum Mollusca; class Gastropoda; order Stylommatophora; family Oreohelicidae; genus Oreohelix; species Oreohelix idahoensis. Next base: position 460,142 of record JAMPIV010023163.1, on the reverse strand, counting down.
TCTCATTCAGATGTATCCTTCTTTATGCCACATGAGGCATAAGTTGAACTTTATTTGCTTCTTTGATATGCTGGTTTTTTTTTTTTTTTTTTTTTTTTTGGGGGGGGGGGGGGGGGGGGGGGGGGGGGGGTAAATTGGGTTTTACTTTGCCTTTTTAAAATGTTGAAAGTGTAATTATATTGTAAATTAATTTCAAGAAGGCTTGCTAGGAACAGCAAATTCCCTAACCTGGCCACAAGCGGTAGAGTGTGACATCAAGCTAGGCTGTAAATGTTAAATGCTCAGTGGCTGATACTTATCAAGAACTTAAAAAAGAACCAAAGAGATGTGTAAAGGGATTAAAAGTAATAATAATGACAAATAGCACTTGTTACTGGCTTTATTTTCTATGTGGGCATATTTCTCTTGCTTTGAATTTCTCCTCTGACTGGACTGTCATTTTACTGCAGTAAAGTTAGTATACAGTAGACATTCAAAAATCCGGCAACCTCCGGACCTGAGGAGTGCCGGATTTTTGAAAATGCCGGATTTTTTATGGTTATATATTCTGTATATATTTAACAGAAAATGACTACCTGTACACTTTATCTGCGATCGACAATGCACGATGTTTACGTTTTACACCACTTCTTTTATTTGCTGAATCCATAATGGGGCTAAACAGCAGCAAATAAATGATAAAATGAGAAGGAATGAGCAGGAATGCCTGTTAACACGTGCAAGCAAGACCCAACAGCTGCATCAAAACATAAACTGCTCCAGAAAACAGTGGCGCGCCAACGCGGTAAATTTAAAAATGTGCTCCGAAATCCATGCCGGAAATCTGAAGGAACCGGATCATCGATGGCCGGATTTTTGAATGTCAACTGTATTGCCATAACTGTGGGTTTTTGCAGTAATATTGGACTCCGGATATTCAGGCATATTATTTCTCATTATATTTTTGCCCATTTGTCTGTCGTCTAAGTTTCTTGATATCTCTTCGATGTGTGTGTGTAATGAACCCAACATGGTCGATAAGAGCTCTTGAACGAAGAACAGAAGTGCTTAAGTATGTAGCACAAACTTCTGCAACTCACAAGCAATCAACAGGAATGCCTGAGTGACGACTTTTGCATTTATTATTCATGCATACAACATCGTATGATAATTGACGACACAAACATAAGGTTCATATATCATGTAGGCAGTAGCGAACACACTGTACATTAGCCTCAGCTGTTTGACCTCCACACGGTCAAGTTAACCGTTACTTTAGCACATTAACTCTTCAGAGTTGTAATATCTAGCATTGTTAGCTTCTTTAGAATAATTACGCAGTGAACGTATTTCAGTAGGTTACCATACCTTTAGCTTCTCTCTTAGGAGTCTTATTATTTATTAAATCTTTGGCTAGTTTCTCGTATTTAATTTGGCTGCTCACGCCATCATAATTTGCCATAATTGAACCTGTTAACCTTAATCTACACACACCGTATTATTAATTTAGTCTATTAATACCGATAAAATGTGTACCATATATTCTGGACTCGAACGTCCTTATACCTTACATTGGCTATTCAAAGCCTACACTTATATCTTTTAGTGGGCTAACCACACATAATCTAAAAACACTGATTTATGCCATAAGGCCACATGTCGACTCTGCGTAACCAAGTCTAACAAGTCAGCAAGTAATGTACACATAGAGTTAGGAGTCTGACTAGAGGCAATGCTGCATTGTGCGACCATCTCAAATAAAACCAAACGGAGATGCTGGCAAAACCATGCAGCAGTCCTCAACATCTATTCCCCTCGAACTCAAACGTGACACTCGTGGCACGTGTGTGTCCGGTGGAGAAGATAAAGACCTAAACTGTACCTAAGGAAACTGAACATAGCATAGTCAACAAAGTTATCACGGCATGTCATGAAGATTTCATAAATAACTAATCAAGGAACTGTCAGACTGAAACCACTGGACAGGTCCGGAAACCTGACATGACATTGACATCAATCGTTCCTGGACAGTAGATCAGCCAAATGGTTATCTGTCCCTGAAATGGAAAGTATCGTAAACGAAAACTCCTGGAGTATGAGCAACCAGCTTTGGATCCACATGTTCTTCCTTGTCCTTGACGGGATGAAAGTGAGAGGGTTGTGGTCTGTCGGGATCACAAAGTGGATGCCCAACAGATACCTGGAAAACTTTTCAAGGCACCACTTACTTACTTAGTTGTTCCCCTTCTACCGTGAGGTGTAGAGGTTTGGAAGAGAGAACGCCAGACTATCCTATCGGCTGTCTTCCTCCTGGCCTGGTTCCATTCTAGTCCTCGGTCCTTCAAAGATTGTCTAATGTTGTCCTCCCAGCGGCCTCTGGGTTGTCCTGGGGGTCTGGATCCCTGGCTCTTTGTTTCCCATGCTTGTCATGGTAGCCAGTCTTCTCCCATTCTGCAGACATGGCCAAACCATCTTAGTTGGGACTGTTCTACTTGGGTCTGCAGGGGGTGGGATTTTAGGCCTTGACGTATCGTCTGGTTGCGGACCATGTCTCTTCTTGTTACTTCTAGACGATGGTGTGCAAAAAGCAAACCATGTTTGAATTTAACAGCTCTGTGAGCGTCACAATAGTTAGCAAAGCGAACAAAAGCAAGCTGGTGATAAGAGTTTTGAAGTTCGAACATGCGAACAAATTCAACATTCCCGACATGCTGAAAAAATTTTCTAAGTGCATACCAAGTTGTATGAGATGGGATGTTGCGCACCAGAACAGTGCAATTCAGTGAAATATGATCTCTGCCAGATCGTAACTGAGCCCGAGAATCATTTAATTTATCATGTGTCGCGCGAGCTAAGCGCGAAGAGGAATTTTTACGTACATGTAGCTCCTTGCATGTCACTTGAGCCCCAGGCATAATTCTTTGGCTTTGACTTGGTTCACTGCACGCAGAAGGATCTCACTGTGGAACCAGTGATAGGCAGAGGAAGCTGAAAAGTGGCTCTGTGCAGGACGTGACAATTCCTTGGGAGAGTCCAGAACCAGAGTACAGTATTTTAGCTCTGCATAGTTGGAGAGCCCCCTTGGATGGTGGAGACTGCACAGTATGCCATACACTTCTTACTGCTAGCTTGGGACCAGATGTATGTATATATCCTTTAAATCCAAGCCAAGCTCGAGAAACTGGAGCTCATGACTTCAACTCAACACGTTTCAATGGCAGAAAAGCCACAAGAAAAGCCTAGGTCTACATTGTAGATAATACCAAGGAGTCTTCAACTTGGTATTGGCTGCAAAAGAGCGAGAAGCTCAGCAACCCTAGTTAAACAACAACAACAATCCTGAGGTGTAGAGGTTTGCCAGAGAGAACACCATACTGTCATATATCCTTCAGGGATTGTCTAATGTTGTCCTCCCAGCAAACTCTGGGTCATCCTGGAAGTCTGGATCCCTGGCTGTTGGTTTCCCTTAGTTATCGTGGTATCCGATTTTCTTCCATTCTGCATGCATAACCAAACCATTGTAGTTATGACTGGTCTACTTGGGTCTGCAGGGGCTGGGTTTTGAGGCCCTGCTGTACCATCTGGTTGCAGACCATGTCTCTTCACGTTACTTTAACCACCTTCCTCAGATACAATATGGCCTCCTTTATATCCCAAACAGTCTCTAACGCACTCCACAAAAGGACAGTAGATCAAACAGATATTAAAGGAACCCAGCCCTAAAAATCATAGATTAAAAAAAACCTAGAGATATAAGTTTGGAACCTCTGCTTTAATTAAATAATTACTTTATTTCTCATAAAAAGCTTTGGCATGAAATAGACAACTGACAGTACGGTGGCGATACGACCTTGCATACATTCTGCCAGGGTTATCAAAATGCTGCCTGAGACAAAGAAGTTTTTCTTGATAGTGCTGACAGCAGATGCTGTTCTTCTTCTTCTTCCATCCTTAGCCACCAACCGGCAAAGCAGTATGTGGCCAGTACGCCTAGTGGCGTCTTAGGGCAACAACAAATTGATCAATCTATCGCTGTTTCCACCACGCCTAGTGGCGTCTTTGTGGAACAGAAACAGACCAAACAATCTATCGTTGTTTCCGTAATCAGATTGGTTGGCAAGCAGGTGATCAGCCCACTGTGCGAAGTTTTTACGGGATGGGGTAAACAGCCCCATGCCCAACCCTCCTTAGTCGCTTTTTACGACATGCGTGGTAGGGTGCAGTGTTACTATTCTTTGCTCCCCTTTCGGGCCCCGGCAACACACGGGTGAGATGCTGTTGGTGAAGTCAAATTAACTAAATTTAGTTTCAGAAGTGACAACCAAGTAATAATAAATAAATAAAAGAAAAAGTTTTTAGTTTAGTATTAGTTTGCCTTCTCAAATTTCTAGCTGCCAGTGTGTGGTAAAGTGGGATGATATAAATATTTATAGGGGACTTAGTGTACTGACTGAGATCAGCTGTGAATGTATCTGTATCTAATAGGTGTAGTGTTTTACAGATAACCTTACTTTGCTACCACATTTAGACCTCAGTCAGAATTATTCTGGAATATAGTGATGACTACGTTGAATGTCTAGGGTTATGATAATGATGAAGTGTAAGTCACAACAACAACAGACACATAAACAATTTAATTTAATCCACAACACTTTACACCACTGTGACACTCACATACATATAACACTCTATAAGACTATCTTAAATGAGTCAAGTGTTAACGTTTAAAAATATATGTATTAATTCCTTCAAATATTAGATATCCTGATTCAACAACAAAGTGAACCAGGAATCACAATCAAATGTAATCACAAGTTATATGTACACAATTTATAGATAGAATCTTTGTATTGACATATATTATTATTATTATTATATGTGTGTAAGTTGTGATGTAGTACTATGAGGTAATACTGGCTTTTTCAAGCTAGGTTGTTGTTTGTCATCATGACTTCAAGTGTTTGCTTCTGGTGGAAATAGTATTGGGAAAAGTTCACAGTTCCTGTCATTTGAAACAATTTATTGTCCCTCTTTATTAATATACTGTCAATTTTAGAGGGGGGTACATAAGATTGAGCTGCTCTGGCCACAGAATCTTATCTTCTGTGAGGGCGGCAGGAAACAGTCTCCTCTGCTCGCTTGCTTCACCGTATTCCCGAGAAGCAATAATGGTCGCTATCTTGACCAAGGAGTAAGCTACCAGCCTCTGGATTCAGCAAAACTCAGACCAGGTGCTGCTTCAATAAGTTAGGACCACGGTCCCTGAAACAAGAAGGTTGTACCTCCTACTTCAGAACTAATTTATAATCTATTTCCACACTGAAACACAATACATAACAAACACTGAGTTCAGAGCGGTAGGCCAACTGCTAGCTTCATCTGAAACAATTTACACCAGTATTCTTCTCCCTAATGTTACAACGCCTCTGCAATTCCAGCATTATTTCCTTCTATTCAATAAAATAGGTGTCACAGTACTATTTGGCAATTCCATGCAGTTATACTTTTCTCCGACAAGTTTTGTTCAGGTTGGAGCAATATCTAGGCTTTGCCTCATGTTTGCTACTGAACCACACACATATACAGACATAAATTATCAATTCACATTCAATTTTCATCAAAAAGATATCAAATATGTCAATCTTACCACAATTCATGGAAATAATAAACAAATACGTTGACTGGCGATGAATTATGGCACAATTCCGATCTGCCTCTGTCCCAGGCTTTTATTTAGAAAAATATGAGCTGGATCTCAACGCACTTGTTGTTACAAATTGAATTTTCAAAAAAGTGGCACTGATCTGACGCTCCTAATTGACTATATCAACTGGTCTAGCCAATAAGACCATGTTTACAAAAGCTTTTGAAAAAAAGTACCCTTCCTACCGTTTCCCATAACAACAAAAAATATTATTTGCATTCGACTAATCATGTTTAGCCTTACATATCATTCCCGCCAATCAAATCGGATTTAACATGGTGGCCTCATTTTTTCTAAAACACTGTTCAAACACGCCATTATGAGCAAAAATGATTCTGTGTTGTCTGACAGCACCACTCTAGTATTATGGCTATAATTTGTTAATTATTAAACTAATTTCTTAACACCTAACATATTCTTTGTCAGCAAGTCCTAAGGCACCCAAATATATAAATTTAATGGGGCTAAGTGACTCCGTTCAAAATATGTATTTTCTTCTAGGATAGTCGTGCTGTTACCACCTCCTCACTTCCATACTAGGGGGTGTCTTCTGTACTGTCAGACTAATGTCAGGATTTCAGACGTAAAACAGTAGAATGTCATGTTTACTAATAAGCATTAAACAGGTTTTTAAAACCTAACCCTCGTATTGGTAGTGTTTTTTATCACTGTCTATTTGAAAAAAAGTTAGTGCTTCATGCCTTACGCTTGGGGGTGGCATTAATTTTATATCGCGAGACGCGTGTTAGTGTTGCATGCGTTCCTCCATTCAGCCCTCTCTCTCTCTATCCTAAGTCCATCTGTCCTTTCGTTTATGTTAACGTAGTATATATAATGAAATTAATGGAATATTAATCTAGGTCATTACGCAGTGTGTCTATCTCAAGGTTTTCTTAGAAATACAGTACACGTTTTATTGTAGAAAGCGTGTATTGATGCAGTAGGCTTTACTATCAACGTGAAAGCGTTACAATATGCAGACGAAGTAGAAAAAGGAGGATCTCGAGTACAGTCATTGTGACAGCACTGTTCTTTACCATTCTTCTTTCCTTTTATTGAATTAATTCGTTAGGCTTTACCTTTAATCTCTAATTTAGATATGTGGATTTAGAATGTTTCACGACACAGTGGATGACTTGGCGACTGGAAGTTATGCGCAGTGGCACTGGATATGATTTGTGAAGTGAATGAAAGAATCTTTCCCATTGGTGGTTTGAGGAAGACTTTGTTTTATAGTCACATTATGGCTTTTATTGGAAGGACGTCAAAAGAGAGACAGACCAAAGACAACCTGGCAGAGAACAATGGAGGCTGAGATGCAAAGCATGAACCAGAGTTGGGGCACAGCACGAAGGATGGCTCGACCAAACAAAATGGGGACAGTTTGTTGCTGCCTTACAAATGCCACTAGGCGTGATGGCCACTGACTGCTTTATCAGTCAGGGGCTAAGGATCCAAAAAGAAGAAAATGGCTTTTACTAGTAATGGTTTCTTGACATTGCTGTTTGGTGGGATTCATAACAAAGCATATAATTTTTTCCTTTCTGCAGCTTTTTATTTCAAAAGTCTTCATGTTTAAATGTTAGTAAAGTTAATGTTACGGTAAAATAGCTTACAAAAAAACATTTTGTCTTACAGAATCAAGTTGAGAGAATGACAGAAAAAGAAAAGAAGATAAAATAAAGTTATACAGAGAGAATAGTTAAACAGAACAGTTCACTCTTCTAATTAATAGTCTTTATTGTAAGTGGTATGGATTGGAAAAAATAGGAGACTGCTGTGCTTTTTAAAAATGTGTTCTACTCTTAACATACATAAAAGACTAGTCAGTTTAAGTTATATTTTTCAGTGATTAATTTGAGAACCAGTTTGAATAATAAAGCCTAGAATTTGATCATGACTATGTTCCCTAAATGAGTGGAAAAATGGGTAAAATGGGGTATAATTTGATTAATGTCATTTGATTAATCTGTGATGGTATTACCTCCCCTGCTTTGCAGTAGTGGTCCAATGGTGGCCAAAACTCAAAAGAGTTTCTAATAGTGGCTTCTTAGGTATCTACCTGCGCACAAGATTACTCTTGGCAGATGTGTAGATAGAAGGTTAATTACACTTCTACCCCAAAGTAGTCTTCACAAGATATTCAGATAAGCGAAAACAATGCTCGCATTTGCTGAGCACGTTAATTCTGGAATCTGCCGACAACTTTTGTGAAGAATTTAAGCAATGGGTTACTCTAGCTCGTTAAGCTCCCACCCCTGAGTTAATCAGTGGAATTATTATTATAATATAGCTCTGTTTAGAGTGTGTGTTTTGTAACTTTGACTGAGACAAACATGTAGTACATTTAAAATGATTGAATCGAAGTTAAATTGGTATAGTTACAAATAACAAAATTTAATAATCACTAAGTTTAACAGTTTAAAAGAAAGGAATAATAGTTAATTACAAAATAAAGTTTTCATCACTCAGGTGATGGTTTTTGATAAGAGGTTCAAGTGGCAGCATATGGGTTAACTTAGCTGCCAGTGACGATTCTGATCCTCCTACTCCTGATGAGTTGGTTTTCTGTACACTGTGTTCACTCGTCTCTGGTCAAGGTTCGTAGGGTGAAGCTCGTTTCCCATTAAAGTCTAGGAGAGTTCAAAGCTGTTCTTCCATCTTAAAGCATAAGCACTCGTCTCTTCTTGTCCCAGAAATGGTCCTTTTTGCTGGTACCACCAATAACTGGTAATAGAAACGAAACGCTCTTCTGAGTATGGCGTTTTCCGACACATAGTTATGTGCCCCCCTCTTCTATTCTACCATCCCATGTCAGAATTTACCCTCAATGAGAATTAAATTTAATCCCTCGGGATAAAACTTCCTTTACATTTAAACTGAATAGCTTTAGCTTTACATTACATTTAAATGGAAAGGTTAAACGTACAGATATAATATGCTTTACATCTCCACTGTTTGAAAAGTGTTCACAATATAAATTCATTTATGTTTCATTTATATTTACACTTATGGAAAATTTTGAAACTTCCATTACTTTAAAATGAATATTTTCAACACAGTCATTTACACTGGTTAAAGCTTCAAAACTTACATTAATTTTAAAGTGACTGTTTATAGGAACATTTACACTGCTTTGAAAATGTAAGTATATTATATTTAGAATGTACATCATTTCTTTCATCTTTCCCTCCCTGCTCCATAGGGAACCTAGAACTACTTTATGCTTTTAGTTCTCTTTACGAAACTATCAATAAAGCAGTCACCAGCCCATGCAGTGGTGGTTCATGAATCATCATTCTAAATACTGAGGTTGCCAGCCTCAAATGACTTGGGCGTCCTGTAGCAATTTTCACACATTAAAATTCACATGGTAATATATATATATATATATATATGTTAGTTCACATGTTAGTAATGAAACATATAATGAAAAATGCACTACTTACGCCAATCTTGGCTACAGACTTGTTGCTCAGATGAATAAAAGAGACGAGTCTGTCTCTTACACGCGTCTGGCCTTTAATTTGACAATAGATTCCCTCTCTGCATCTGTGTGTTTCTTCAGTTCCCTAGTCCTGGTGTTCCTTATTAAAATGTAGAGATTTCCTGTGCTTTGCAAGTCTGATTTGGTTCTCCAACAAAAGGTCCGGTTAAAAAAAGGAATTATGAATCTAGTCTTCACTCTGGCGAGGTCTGTTGTTGTCTTAGCAAGCGTGAAATTCACAGTGAAATAAAACTGCGAAATGGTCAGACTATATTCCTATCTTCCCATGCCTTCGTTTGTTATGGAGTTAAATAAATGCTCCAATCATATTCAAACATGTCGGGTGTGGTACTTTCAAGATATTTCGGACATGGAAAAAGTTTGCAAAGGTCACGTCTCCCATATATGGTAGTATGATGTCCGATGCCCTTGTGTACAAACTTACAGACAGATCGGGGAACTCACATGACAACATGTGTAAGCTGTAATACTTATTACTTTATTAGAAAGTAATGTTGTCATAACAAGTCGGCCCGGAAGTGGTTATGTCACACTTGTCTGCCCCCATGTGTCACACAGACAGTAATCTCGTCTTATCAGCGGTTCAATCTAAACGCGCAGGCAACTATCTTAAATCTCAGTGGCTCACCGCAAGCTATGATGACCGGGTAACAAACCGGTGACATCACAGAGAGGAGTGTCAAATGATTTGATAACATCCAATATCTGCTACCTAGCAGAAAAATAACGACGAAAGAAAGAAAGGTGTGATACTTGAGAGCACATAATAAAAATCAGTACCACAAATGCACTGATACTGTTGGAGAGAAACAAAGTTCGTGAAGAGGTCATCCATTTCATCACATAATCACTTAACAGCCCTTTTGTCACAATATGTTTTGTGTAGATGTACCGTTGTTTTTGTCTTGGTAGCCTGTGTCCTGAATATATATATATATACTTTAAGATTGTCTGGGTTCCTTCCTCATGTGAGAGCCACATCAAGTTGACTATGAACAAGACTGGTCCTGGTAGGTGTACTCCTACATTATAAAATGATTGTCCCTGTGCTTTTATTGACTGTCAAAGCTAATGCTAAAATCACAGGAAACTGACGATGTAAAAGGATGAAAGTAAGTTTGGTGTAGTTTGCCTCTAAAATGATGCGTAGAATGAAAACTCAGTCACCATTATTACTGCCTCTGATGATTTCTACATCAGTGAAGTTGTTCTGAAGGGCCTTTACAGTTAATTATGTGGCATTCAAGATACCTTTATTTGTATCCAAGTTTCAGAGCGGCATCATGTATGTACTGGTCTTGAGCATAGGTAGGTACAGAGATATCACTAGGGCCTTCAGTAACCACCAAGTCGAGCTTAAAAATAAAAGAAGGAATTTAACATGAAAAACAGACGTGTTGAAGATATTGCACACCATTATGTTTTCCTGTCACATTGATCAAATGTTAACCATAATTCTTTTTTAAATGTCAAAAGACACTAACCAGCTCATTCTAAAAATAGTTGTATTGATCACTTCTTACCTACAGTATTGTGCATTGTATGGTACAGATCTGTTTGACGACAAATTTCCGCTTATGATGAATTTATTATAGGAAACTATATAGAGCGATACAACAGGAGACAATCTGGTCATCAGAAGTAGTCCTCCCTGTTGAACAAGTGTTTCGGCCCTTTATTCTCCTTTACACCTGGGTCATGACTCCCAAGTGTCTCAGCCTCTTGTTGTCTTGTGTAGAAAATGAACCCATTCCACCTTGGTTGCAGCTTTAAAATCCACAATTTCGCCAGCCGGAGGCAATTGTGCAAGTAACAAAGTGAAGACAAAACCAACCTCAAGCAAACAATATTATTATTTACAAGTAAACATTATTGCTGTGTCCCATGTAGTTCCCGGGGGAGGGGGGGGGTCTTTGATGAGACACAGAAAGAATAGGCCTACTACTCTGTCAAGTATGTCATACAAAAGGAATAAAGTGGGATTATGCATTGAGGCTGGCAACCTCATCATGTAAAACCAATACCTGCAGAAAACACTGCTGCAAGGGGATCAGCTACAGTGGTGGCTTTGTGCTTCATAATGAGCTAAAAGGGAAATGATGATGATGATAATTGCTTTTAAACTGATCTGTCAGTCATTTTCAGAATATTGTTATTGATTATTATCTGCCTCATTGATATTTCAAAATGGATGTCAGGGTGACCAGTGTGGAATGCAGGACAAGAACTTCTTCTGTCTCTGTCATACAGTTGGTGGTCTGACTTAAGCTTCTGTCATTGACATTTGTTTCTGTCAGCCTGGTTGGAGAAGGCTTTGCTGTTGATCTGCTCCTCTCATGGAGTGGACATTCTATGGAGGAAATGTTTTGCTGTTTGTTTGTCTTCCCCACATGGACACACATCTGTCTACCAGGTTTTAATTTGAGTAAGTTCTCAGCCTGAAATTTTGGATTTTTCTTGCCAAGTAGTTAGTTGTATGTTGTTGTTTTATCTGGCTCTGCGTGTTCTCTGTGTCATTTTTTGTTTAAAGCTGTATTTTATTATTGCTTTTATCATCTTCATGTGATGACCTCCTCTCCTTAAATTTTATTTTTTCCTTCTTTGGCAAGTCAGTCTAGTCTGCCTTCTTATTTCCATACATCTTGCAGTTGGCGGGAATCAACTGTACTGTCACTTTGTTGATGTTACAGCTCTTTTCCATTACTACTTCTGATGTCATGTCTAATTCATTGTTTTTATGGTTCCTTTGGACAGTTATGACCAACAGGAAATCTGTGAGGACCTCTATCTTGGCTTTAGCATTTTCCCTGTTGTTCACTACGGTTATTGCATCTGTTTCTAGTGCTTCTGTCTTAGCTTCACGGTTGTTTGAAAATTTTCCGGTGGCTTCTGAGAAATGGAATCCCTGTTCAGTCTTTAGTTTTGTGCATATGCATCCTCCACCATTTTTTATAGATTGTGTTTCTGATTTGTCTTTATGTACATATGTGTTCATACTGTGGTTTTGGTATGTCGTTTGTATGTACTTCATATCTATATGCTTCTTTTCTACGTCTGTTTGTCTGTTTTTTTTTTGCATCACTTCTGGTATGTTAGGGCGAGGTCAACAAAAATGTGTAAAATGTCTTTGAGTCATGTGACAGTGGACATAGAAAATGTATATGCCATGGTCACAAGTTCATAGTCAAGGACAAAGCAACAAAAACAGAAGAGAAAGAAAGGGAAGACCAAGTTAAATATATAAAAATGATATGACCTGTAAATGTAAATATACAGTGTCACACTCACCGATTCCAGCGTGGACAAAATGGCCACTCCAAAGGGTGTGTGTGTGTGTGTGTATATGTGTGTGTGCGTGTGCGTGTGTGTGTGTCACCCGGATAAACATGGCGGGAAATAAATATGTTGTGCTCCGTCTGCTGCATGCCCTGATGACGGCATTATATTCCCCTGTGGTCATTTCATGCATTTCTATTTTACTTCAGAAGTACGGAAACCGTGGGGCATGAAAGCATAGAAGCTTCATCTGTGATGAGCAGTGAGGCTTAACTGGCTATTTGGTGCGTTCTGTGGGTCACTTTGTTGAGAAGACTATTACTTCTGTTTTGTTTTTTGTTTCTTTTTCACGAATGTATCAATCATTTTTTAAACTCGTTTTATATAGCTGTTGCGTTGTTATATTGGTTCTTGATTGAAATGGCAGGACAAGAACTGTATGGAACTGATGACAAGAATAAGACAAACGCCAGTGGAACAAAAGATAAGAAGCAGACGCTGGTTATGGATAGGCCTTTGAGAAAACCTGTTTATCGCATTACAAGGCAGTCCTTATATTCTTGATTCAGCGAGTTAAGAGATGTTGCTGGAGATCGAAAAGCACACGGAGAAGGGAAACGGAGAGAAATTAAAGGGATGAGGACGACTTAGAAGGAACTGATGGCATGGGACATGAGAACTTGTCATGAGCTTATTGAAGATACACACATGCTTCTTGGGGAGATGGGGGCAGTAATGATGATGGTGGTTATATTAGTTCGTACAGGTTTCGATAGAGTAGACAGAGTCCTTGTGAAGTAACATAATGTATACACATATGGTTGTGCCATGTTGCAGTGTATACCTTTATCTCCTACGTGTCAGCAGTTATGCCCCCAGATTACGTTTTTAGTGAACTAATAATAACAACACAAATAGACGACCTTGGTTGACGTGCCCGAGCCAGGGTAAACCAATTGGGTCATATTATCGTGATAGTGAGACTTATGTGAAAATTGAGACATCAGATCCTTGTGGTTTATTTGCCAGTTCCGTACGTACTGGATATGTTTTCTGCTAATCCTCGCGTGTAATGCTGAAAATAGGGCACAGCAAAGACTAGCACACTCTTCTTTTTTTTTCTTTTTTTTTTTTTACTATTTCCTTCCACTATTGCCGTGAAGCGTAGTGGGGAGCTGACGTTTTCGTTCCCGAGCTAAGTGTGTCGCCGTGGCTGCTCTGAGCTCGTGTTGTTGTAAGATATATGTGATGTTGCCTATCCATCTGCCTCATCCCCGTGCTCTGAACCCAGATCTAGTGTTGTAGTGTGGTAATTTGGGCTCCATTTCTCCACGTTTCTTTAGCAGTGTAATAAAGCTGTTCCTGCTGTCTTCGTGTATTATTTACTACGCACAGGCCTCGGATTTCCCTCTTTATTTATTTCCGTGTTCGCGCATCTGTAACCTAACAGTGTAGTTCTTTGTTTTTCATCTTCCTGTGCGATCAAGGCACACGTATTTATTTATGTGTTATCTGGGACATCCCTGCTTGTGACGGTATTGCCTCCCCTGCTTTGCAGTAGTGGTCCAACAGTGGCCAAAACTCAAGAGTATCTGTTATAGGCTTCAATGGAGTCTATCTTTACACGAGATTACTCTTGGCAGAAATGTGGATAGAAGAGTAGTAAAGCTTCTGTCACATGGGAGTCTTCACAAGATATTCAGATTAGCTAAAACAATGCTGGCTGTCGCTGAGCACGTTAATTCTGTAATCTGCCGACATCTTTTATGAAGAATTTAAGCAATGGTTTATTCTAGCTCGTTAAGCCCCCACCGCTGAGTTAATCAGTGGAATTATTACTATAATATATAGCTCTGTTTAGAGTGTGTGTTTAGTAACTTTGACTGAGACAAACATATAGTACTGTGACAGAGGATATTATGAAAATAGATTTCATATATCTACATTTTTCCTTCACCTTGCTTCCTTATTAGTTACGCATGGTTTGTTAACGTAAAACCCTCCTACACTCAGATATATTTCTCTTTCTTAATTTAGCACGCCTATTTTAATTTTCTTTTCTCTATTTGCCTTAGGAATGTTTACCAACAGACCTATTTGTTAAACGCAGACCCCTTCACTTCTCTATATGTGTCAAACTCTTAATTTGGCCACGCACATTTTCTTTTCTCTATATCGTATAAACTACGAGGAATGTTTGCAATCAGACAGGTAAACAGAACGCGTAGAGGGGGGACGAGATGGTGGATTTGTAGAGAAGGGGGAGATAAGCTAAATGAAGAAAAACCAAGGGGGCGATAAGTTGAAACGTATTTTTCGGTAGACATTGGTCAGGGGGACTTAATCTAAAACCCAGGGCAGATAATCACATGTTACTCCCCTTGAATCCGTTCGTTTGGAAAGTAATTAAACACGGTGAGAATCGCAAGATCAAAGGACGGGTTTCGCTCGATTGCCAGAGTCTGCGAGCGGTAAAAGTGTGAATTTTTCCTCTGATTCAGAACTGAGCGAAGAAAAGCCCGAAATCTGAGCGAAGGCGTCACAATTAGCAAGTATTAGTGAATTTCTTCCAATTTAATATATATTCTCCAGCTTTTAAAATTCATTATTCAGTACCCACAGATTTATTTCAGAACATCTAGCTCCGATTCTAGAACCATTTGTATTAATGGAGTTTCTTAGTTTTCGTTGGAGATTGTTTTAATTTCTGTGTTGGCATACTGGGTCAAACCCAAAACCTAACAGTGGTCTAAGCCTACGGCTTCCATATAAATCTGAGAATAACCATATAAAAGAACATTTTTACTTAGTATCTGGGTCTTCAAGGTAAACCTGTCTGGCTTTGTGTTTACACCCAGAAAGAGGCAGAGTACCAACCAAAAGAACCTTAAGAGTGACTTTGTAACTGGGCCTATAGATCCAGATTTCTTTTTTTCCCAATTTCATTTACATTCAGCCTGTTGTGGCGACATCACCAACATTAACATTTCCCGACGTTTGACCATTGGTGGTGTGACAAGGAATTTTTATACTGAGAGAAGTTACCGACCTGACATTCCTATGTACTGGAAATCTCAAGCTACTGACACTGTGAGCACTGATAACTTTCTTACCTGGACTAATTAATGTGACATAAACAGAAATCCTAAATAAAAGTAACAAAGTGAACGTTCCCCGGAAAAGTGGATTTAATATGTCTTTGAGAAGCTGGGGTTTTCTTTGCCAAAATAACACTGGATTTGCTATGTGCGTGTATCCTAAAGATTGTTTCACTTTGTATATTTCTTGTTGTGTTTTGCTAATACTGTTCAATTTCAGAATAGAATAACGTAAATACTCTGTTCTTTACAGTATAGTCAAAGTCTATACCATAGTGCTAACCTTTTGACCTTTTGGGGGTTAATTAACTTCTCTTTGTGGGATCTTGTCTCAACAGGGGGAGATAGTACTTATGGATCTATTTCTTTATTAATTCTGTACCCCTATGATGTTTTTTTTTATATTCGATATATGATAATATATATGTTGTGAAGTTTTCTTATGGTAAATAAAATTTACGTAAACTGCATTTACTGTGTTGGTCAGCTCGTCCCAACATCCACATTCCATTAGTATAGTTTTCACGTTTGTGCGTCTAATTGTCGTCACTTATCTCTGTGTGTGTATGTGAGTGGTGGATATATATATATATATATATATATTAATATATAGAAAGGGAACTGTCGGAACAACAATATTTTTTAGTCGTAACCGATAGGCTGGGCTAGAGAAGTTTTCTCAAATCCAGGGACAGACTTTACCTTTTCACCAACTCACTAGTGAAATCTATCTGTTTACCTTATCTCGCACTGAGTCATCACCTTTGTCAGTTCTATTCAGAAGGGACCTAACATTGTTCTTAATCACCTATCGAAATCTATGACAAGTACATTTAAAAGGATTGAATCGAAGTTAAATTTGTAACATTACAAATAACAAAATTTAATCATCACTAGATTTTAACAGTTGGAAAATAATTTGAATATTTATGAAAAGGATTTCATCACTTGAATGGGATTTAACTGAATAAAGGAGGTTACTTTTGGCAGCGAATATTTTCACTTAGCTGCCAATGGTAGTTTCTTCTCCTGCTGGGTTAGTTCCTTTCATTCTGCTCACGCTCGTCTCTGGTCAAAGTTAAGGTGCTGCACATTCCCAGAACGTCAAGGAGTAAAGGTCAAGTTGGTTCTGCATCTGTCTATAAGACCCTCTTATGATGGCGTCTTGCACAACATCAGTCCACTTCTACCTTCACTTGGTTCCAGAGATAATACTTTCTGCTGGTACCACCAATAACTGGTAATAGACATAGAAACGAAACGCTCTTCTGAGTATGGAATTTTCCGACACAGTTATGTGCCCCCCTCTTCTATTCTACCATCCCATGTTAGAATTTACCCCTGATGAGAATTAAATTTAATCCCTCGGGATAAAACTTCCTTTACATTTAAACTGAATAGCTTTAGCTTTACATTACATTAAAATGAAAAGGTTAAACGTACAGATATAATATGTTTTACATTTACATCTCCACTGTTTGAAAAGTGTTCACAATATAAATTCATTGATGTTTCATTTATATTTACACTTATGGAAAAGTTTGAAACTTCTATTAATTTAAAATGAATATTGTCACAAAGACATTTACACTAGTTTAAAGCTTGAAAACTTACATTAATTTTAAAGTGACTTTGTTTATAGGTGTGACGATATTCTAAATACAATATCTAAATTAGAATATAACATTAAAGTGCATAAAGTCTAAAATAAGATAGAACTAAAAAGTTGGTAGAGAATTGGCCCCAGCGTATTAGTTTTGATAACGCCTTATGGTCGAATAAAAGGTACTCAATGATCCTAAGTGACCTTGAGATAAAACGTAACACTTTTTCCAAGTTCAAACAAATATTTGCCTAGGAGACAGAATATATAGCAAAAGGGGGAGAGAGGAGGATAGATGGCCCAATACTAACTCGTCACGTGTTGATTTCAAACTAAAAGCCAATAGCAACGCAGTGGCAAGACTTGCCTTGAGCGATTTTCAAAATACGATGTAAAAGTTAGAACATGTAGACACTTGGGTCACGAAAACAGGCTTAGCTCTTATTGAGAATGACGTAATTCTAACGTAATACGGATGATTCTCGTAAATAGGTTGAAAGTACATGGAAAAGAAGTGAACAGGTGGTAGTCTAGAAATAAACAACTAACATAGAAAAAAATATGGAATTCTGAACCAAGATACCTAAGGCCATAAAAATTATATATTCGGGTGCCTTGGGACTTTCTGAGCAAGAATATGTTATCAGTTACACAAATAGTCCACTAAATGACCAAATTATAGCCATAATACTATAGAAGATCCGACAGACTGTCAGGAAAAGTCATGCTTGGCTAATTTTTTTAATGGCATAATTTTGAAAATAACATTGGGGAAAGAAGGTACGGGGAATTGGATTGGATAGTATTTACAGCAAGGCGAAATATTATTGGCTGACCTAAAAATACAAATATAGTTGGTTGAGATATATTTTTTTTAAAGTTCATTCAAAATAAAGAGATGCTTGGTCCCATTGGCCAAAGCCTTTTACATTATAGGAAAAGTAGGCTGCTCGCTGCCATTTTTTCAAAATATTCTGAGGAGCAAGCAGCGATGAGCAGACTTGTGTTTTTTTTAAATACTAATAACAGAAAGCAGTCTTGACAGGGGCAGTGCTGAAAGTGTGCCATATTCTATTGCCTATTCATCGTTACTTGTTTATATTTCCTTGAATATGTGGTAAGATTGATTTTATTAACTTTTTAATTAAAAAAGGGTTGAGTGTAAGAACAGGCCATGTAAAAAGATTGTAATTAGGTGGTTCCATGGCAGACTTAGGCATGGCCTAGATGTTGATCCATCATATAATGGACTATCCAAGAAGTTTGGAACTACAGGACTATATATGATGGTCATACAGGAGCATTCCCAACGGGCTGATCACCCGTTTGCCAGTCACTTTGATTACGGAAACAACAGCAAACGGATTGATTTGTCGTTGCCCTAAAGACGCCATTAGGCGTGATGGGAACAACGGCAGAGAAAATCTATTCGCTGTTGCCCTTAAGACGCCACTAGGCGTAATGGCCACTGACTGCTTTGCCGGTCGTTGGCTAAGGACGGAAGAAGAGAAGAAGAAGATACAGGAGCATTACACCTATCTTATTGCATGTAAAAGATTACTGCAGGAATGACAGAGGCGTAGCAGCCATTAGGGAAAAGAAAAGAAAACTGATACAATTTGTTCCATCAAACTAGAGTGGAGAAGCTAGGTTGGTCAGAGAGAGCTGACCAAGTTCTTTTGTGTTGAATGTATTATTACCTGTAAATTGGGAGGAATTAGTTTGATGTTAAGACAGAAACATAACTTTCATTTACAGGGGTTTCTGTTGGCACTTGTCTGGTGCTGGTAATTGCTGATTGAGAATTTCTGCACGATTTCGAAGAGTCTCTGGTACCTGCTTATAGTAAAGAAATTCAAGACCAGAGGAGACTGGGGAGTTTGGCCAAACCAACTACAACTGCTGTGATTCCAGGGTCCAGATAAGTCTTAATATCTGGCCTGGGACAACTTATCAGTGACTGTGAAAGATCTCCTGTGTATAAATAAACTTTCCTCCCAAAGAATAAAATAAACTAATCATAGGTGAAACAAAAGAACTTTGGGATGATGATAACGACACTTTATTCCTAGTAACTGATAAAGTATGATTGTTCCATCACCATTCCATATCCTAATTGATACAAGCTGCTATTCATTCAATCTGTTGCATACAGTTTGTTCATGTGTATTCACCACTGCAGAGGTAACAGTTTTGTGATTGGCCACTGTGATTAGAAACTGATAAAGTATGATTGTTCCATCACCATTCCATATCCTAATTGATACAAGCTGCTATTCATTCAATCTGTTGCATACAGTTTGTTCATGTGTATTCACCACTGCAGAGGTAACAGTTTCTTCATTGCATACGCTATATAGGCTAATTATCCATGTGTGTACTGCTGTGCTGTTACCGTGTATGATATGTGAAGGGTGTGTAGAAACAGTCACTCACGCCACGATAGCTCACGTACGAGTCATGGAGGGTTGAACGCCTTGTGACAGTCAATGAACAGTTTATTTACACCACAACACGGTCACGATAACGTAGACAAAATACAGCATGTTACACAGGTCATAATAGCATACCAAAAGAAGGATCCACATTATATAATAATAATCCATCAAGAAGAACTACTGGCAAACGCAGTGCCCATAGTTATAGGCCTCAAATATATATGACGTCTCAGCGCTTTTTAATTCATGTACATACGACTGCTGACCATTGCAGTACTAGTAAATAATAGGCCTGTAATATTTGACGTCTCAGCGCTCTTTAATTCATGTACATAAGACTGCTGACCATCGCAGTGCTAGTAAATAATAGGCCTTCAATATATATGACGTCTCAGCGCAGTTTAACAGCTTCCTAACAGCTCCACCAAATCGCTGTACTGCAGTTAATCATAATACGGCCTGTCCAAACCTTGGCCTCACAATATAAGTCGACATATCAAGCACTGTCTTTAATCCGTCTAGAAGACTGCTGATAAATAATAGGCCTCATAATATAAATCGACATATCAAGCACTGTCTTTAATCCATCTAGAAGACTGCTGATAAATAATAGGCCTCACCAATATATGACGTCTCAACGCAGTTTAATCCATCCAGAAGACTGCTGATAAATAATAGGCCTCACCAATATATGACGTCTCAACGCAGTTTAATCCATCCAGAAGACTGCTGATAAATAATAGGCCTCATAATATAAGTCGACATATCAAGTAGTGTACAGGCTTCCATCGAAAACACTGGGCTGACTTCTCCAGTCACGCCCAGGACACAAACTCTTCAAAAATGTACATAATCTTTAAACACTGGCCTGTATACTCAAAGGCCCAAGAAACATCTCCTTAATTAATATACAGTTCATCTGGGATAATCACACATAATATATCTCAGCATAAATGCCTGTACACTGGTACACATTGAAAAACACTTTACATCTCTCCAGTGCACTCGCCCAGTACACACTGACACCAAAAACATTCTTCCCCAGAACACCCCAGCCAATCACAAAAGCCTGGGGCTAACTTTCCGAGAACTTTCGCTCACAGCTCAAAAATAGCTTAGAACACTTAACTCACGTGGAACTCCGCCACCGTGACAAGCATTCTGAATCTCGAAGATTCGAATGCGATACTCATATTTTTTTAAAATAAATTAACAGCTAGACAACAGCTGTTCAAGTGGAATAACCACTATAATCTATGGTACATCCGAGACTCATAACGATTACTGCCCTTGCTTAAATTTGGACTTATCAGTTTACACCACCCTCCGGGGAAAAAAATGATAACATCATTTTTTTTTGAAAACATTACTGAGCCAAAAAATAAATGGGTGATTAAGTTCTAATCAGGAAAATTAATCAACCTGTTAAGTCCAAATACTATATATCATCCAAAAAATATCAGCATTATTAGTAAAGCAGAAAACAAAGCATACAAAATAATCAGCTAAGTCTACCAAAATAATCTGCTTTCAACAAAGTTATGTCCATACACATAGAATTAACCTAACAATATACATGATTCAAGTATCAGTATAGTAGGATGAATAAGAATACAAATAGTATCAAGTGACATATAAATGCAACATGAAAGTATAACCACGTATGAACCGCTACCGAAAAGTCAGTAGAAGAAATGGACTAAAATGAAGAATAATCAGGAAAGACAGAAGAAAAAAACATAGATATGTCTGCAGAGAACGATGGATTAATACATCGTAATAACCATTTGATCAAAAACGTATTATATAAATACATATAATGATGACAAAAAGTATAGGACACAAAGACAATGTATGTGTATATCTAACAACCACAAAAGAAAGCTGTAGATAAACGAAGCACAATCTAACCTTAACCCCGTTATCCAACTTATTCATAAATAACAATGAACTATCATAGATATTATACACACACAAAAATAATACCGTTATAAATAAACTCCAATTAACGCACCATCAAACGTTAAGTAAAAAAACAAATCATTACTCCCTCTATAGCGCACAGTTAAGCGCAGGGCACCGAAAAAATTTTTTACAATCTTAGAAAACATTTTCCAAAAAGTAAAAAACAAAAATATTTCATGACGCTAAGTTAAATAAAAATGGTATTTTAACTTTTTTTTTTTTTTAGTTTAACCTAATATTAACATGCCAAAATGTAATTAGCTTACAAAATATGTGTGACATACAAAAATACTTATACTTAAGCAGACACAAAATCAAAACAATCTGCTGAGAAAATGATGCATGTCTAAATTGCAAGAAAAAATAGAATCAAATTATTTTAAATTCACAAGTACAATTCTCTCGAAAAACTTAGAAACCAATGTTTCAGAATATATTCTCAACTTGCAATACAAAATTAACTCTGATATAATCAAACTATATTTCCAAAATTATGTTTCACAATATAATGGTTACTACATAATGTCTTAGAATGCTAATACGTAAATAAACATGACATCAAAACACAAGAAAAAATTCTAAATTTAGGGAGTACAGTGACTCTCTAAAGATGACTACTGCACCATACCTAGCTAATGAGGTTGTGCATTGGGCTGACAAACTCATTATGCATATAAACAGTCCTAATAATCAACTCTGCAAAAACACATCAATGTTTGATGTATCAGCTCTCATAGTTCGAAGCTTAGCACGGAGCATAAAGGTCAACCATAGATTGACTAAATGAGCATAGTCTTCTGACTAGCGTGCGTAAATACTATAGTCCACTGATTTCATCAAAAAGTTACAAAGACAAGTCACTCGCAAATGATATCATACACCTTATTGCGATCATAATACATACAATATTCGTCATGACACAATAGTGTAAGAATAGTATGAAATTAATAGTTGCATCATCAAAACATCGTTGTACAAAAAATAAATATGTGCATAAAATAGTGCATAAAAAATGAGCTTACACACTATCTAATAGAAGTTATATGGTATCTTAATACAATTCTATATATAATATCCTATATTTATTTGATACAATAATATCTATATCTTAACCATGTTAAACAGGCAATAATTCCAGCCGTGTTGAATAATCTCATAAACTTGGCAAGATAACCGCATACAATTCAGAGTCAACTTGATGTCCGGCTTCACTTGGTTAACCACATGGATACAAGGTGGCATACCTTACTCTCTCTGTTAATGTAACACCGGAACATAGACTTTCATTGCAAAGCTGTCGCTGTGAAAATATACAAGTGAAAAAATTCTATTTTAATTCACAGTCCGAGTTAACGATGTAAAACGGAAATTAACGTTACATTTACCTAAAACTGTGGCTTGTATGAACCTGTAGCCATTTTACCGATCAACAAGCCTTCCCTTGATACGTGAAAACACCACAGGAGGCTTATGGGGCAGAAAATGATCGTAGCTCAAGGTCGTCGCTATTGGATGCTGAAAAAAATTTGCTACCCTCATAACAGCGAGATACTCTCTCAAAACCACAAGCAGAACAAGCAGTTGTATTAGAGACACCCTTTTTATTATTATTACCTTGTTTATCAATAGCTTTAGGCCTTTGTTGAGAAAAGTTAACATAGTTGTCATTATTATTTCTCTTTTGATAAAAATATCTGCCAGATTGTTTATGTTGACTTCTAGACTTATTATCGTAAAATTGATAATCTTTCCTGTAATCATTTTTACCATACTTCTCAAAATCCTCAGAACCAAAATATTTACATCTGTTAAACTGTTTCTGGTTTCTTGGAGAAGACAGATTACAATTTGCTGATCTCCCTTGATAATGTTTCAAATCTGTATTATCTTTCCTGTCATGATTGCTTTTCTTCTTTTCGGTGGCAGCGTGCTTAATCTCTGAATCAGTAATAGGCATAATAAAATCCTTATGGCTGCTAACATACTGAGTATTACTTTGGGCACAAGTACTACTAGTCTTGTCCCTTGTTATGTTTTTATTAGGCTTTCCAACTTCAGATACAAGGTTAGTTTTTTGAACTTTGACATGAAATTTATCCTTGTCTTTACTGTGATGTACAGAGTCAAGTATCACAGTAGTATTAACCTTGTTGGCCTGTCGCCAGGAATTATTAATATTACCAGAATAGTCACTAGTACGTTGAAAATTATATTGGCCACGCAAGGATTTCCGCTTACCACGTTTGATGTCAGTATTGGCATCGAGTGTCTGTTGCTGACTCGACGTCTTTAAGACGTGTTGATAACCGTCTTTCTGTCTAACTTTGTCAATATTAACAGTAGACAGCATTTTTCTACCTAAAATTATATCAACCAAACCGTCCACTCTTTCCCTTAATTCCGTAATTTCAATATTTTTAAGTGAAATCTGTTCACTTTGTTTCTTAATTACGTTATCGAATGTCAAAACTCTACATTTCTCCTCCGCTAGTGATTTCTCAATCTTAGCTAATTTATCCTTCTCCATTATTAACTCTTCCAATCCCTTCTTTTGAACCTCTTCTATCTGTGGCTGAAGTCGAGCCACCTGAGCCTGAAGTCCCTGGATTTGAGCAACTTGTGACTTCGACTCATTAATCTTCTCAGGAAATACTCTATTCATTTCTTTTAGTTGGCGACTGAGAATATCATTATCATCCAGTACATCGCCAAGCATTTCTAAATAAGTCTTCTCACGAACATTGCTCTCAACCTTCAATTTGTCATATATCTCTTTCTGTTCTTGAAGTTTCTGCGTGAGATTAATAGTTTCGCCTTGCTTATCTCCCAAATTAACTTCCAAGTATTTAATCCTGCACAATGCCGAATTTAATGCTTCTTGCCCTCTTTCAAGATCCAAGTTTGATTTATATAAATCACTTTCAAGTTTAGTAACTGTTGCGTGTAATGTCGTGAAACGAAGTGTAACCCACTACTTTGTTAATCACTATGTCGAGATACAGATTTGCTTCAACCAATCAACGATCAACGTTCACCAGTCTCTGAGACAGAATAAATTAACGGCCATCTTGTTCACGCAAGATGGCCGATGAAAACTGAATAAAATTAGGCTGTATGAGACCAGGTACAAAACCGGAGGAAACCAATCAACTTGCTCCGCCAGGAACCAACCGAAAGCTTTCCTCAAGTAGTTACTTGACTATATAATCGGGCGGATTTTATGCTAACCACGCAACCCCGAACTTGACGCCAGAGATACAGACTGAAGAGGGAGAAGCTGTCACCTTGATTTATGGTAACTTACCTGAGGGCATCGACCTGCAACCTACTTCACTAAGTCGCGTCAAAACCTGGCCAGTTTAAAATCTTAGGAGGGTAAATATTTTTACGATAACCGTTGGTATTTGTTGTGTGTCATTTATACTACCTATCAGGTTACTGATTGTATCTTGGGGGGAATTAAGTATAATGATTGTATTTCCTATTATGATTGAAGTATAGGAGACAATAGGTTGAAGTATGAGTCCTATTAGTCTTCGTCTATTCAATCATAATAGGAAATACAATCATTATACTTAATTCCCCCCAAGATACAATCAGTAACCTGATAGGTAGTATAAATGACACACAACAAATACCAACGGTTATCGTAAAAATATTTACCCTCCTAAGATTTTAAACTGGCCAGGTTTTGACGCGACTTAGTGAAGTAGGTTGCAGGTCGATGCCCTCAGGTAAGTTACCATAAATCAAGGTGACAGCTTCTCCCTCTTCAGTCTGTATCTCTGGCGTCAAGTTCGGGGTTGCGTGGTTAGCATAAAATCCGCCCGATTATATAGTCAAGTAACTACTTGAGGAAAGCTTTCGGTTGGTTCCTGGCGGAGCAAGTTGATTGGTTTCCTCCAGTTTTGTACCTGGTCTCAGAGACTAATAGGACTCATACTTCAACCTATTGTCTCCTATACTTCAATCTATTGTCAGTCTATAACTTCAGTCTATTGTCTCTGATAATTCCAAACTGTAAATATAACCAAAACAGTCCTTGTTAGGACTCAATCTATTGTCTCCTATAACCTGCAATATAACCAAAACAGTCCTTGTTAGGACTCAATCTATTGTCTCAGATAAGACCAACTCCAATATAACCAAAACAGTCCTTGTTAGGACTCAATCTATTGTCTCCTATAACCTGCAATATAACCAAAACAGTCCTTGTTAGGACTCAATCTATTGTCTCAGATA
The DNA here is from genome assembly GCA_024509875.1 of Oreohelix idahoensis. Taxonomy (NCBI): domain Eukaryota; kingdom Metazoa; phylum Mollusca; class Gastropoda; order Stylommatophora; family Oreohelicidae; genus Oreohelix; species Oreohelix idahoensis. Next base: position 434,329 of record JAMPIV010023163.1, on the reverse strand, counting down.
AGACCAACTCCAATATAACCAAAACAGTCCTTGTCAGGACTCATTCTATTGTCGCATCTAACTCCAATCTATTGTCTCCTATAACTCCAACCTGATATATCACCAACCAGTCCTCGTCTCATATACTCATATCATAAGAACATAACAATATTGTTAGGATATATGTTACCAGCTATTGTCAGAGAGGGCGTGATATAGTATAGGGGGAAGGACATTGTTGTATCACACCTAGGTGTACATATTATTGGATTTATTCATGTATTGATTTATATTATGGGATGTATTCATGTATAAAATGTATTCATGTATTGAATCTATATTATTGAATGTATCCATGTATTAGTTTATCAGAAAGAATGTTTTGCAAGTAGACACCTGTCTTGTCTCGCTATTGCTAAATCATACTGAGCCATGTTGTCATTCATCCCACATGCATACATCGGAGACACGCTCATTTCACTCACACTAGAAATAGGTGGGCTTGAGGACAGAAATTAGCCCCTATTTTTGCTTTGTTACAGGTTTAATTGTGTCCTAAAAACCTGAGGTCGTATGTTCGAGTCAATCCCGCTGCCTGGAACTCCGCAGGAGCATAGAGGTTGACCAGACTCTACATCTTTGGTCCCCCTCAGTCTTGGGTGGGCTAAAGGAACAATACTCTGCCGGTGGTGTGAACCAAACAAAGAAGAACAGACTTAAGAGAGATGAGTACACATTAGTACCATTTCTGTCGGCATTGTGAGCATAGAACTGTCAATGAAGAAAACGTGAATTAGCGTAGCAAGAGACAATAATAAGATCATAGTGGATAAATTATACGTAAATAACAGCATAGCTGATAAACGTTATATCCTTAATTAACAGCACAGCTGATATAATTTTTGTTCCTATAATTGGAAAACGTGTTGTAATATTTATAAATATAAATATTTGTAAATCATATGTAAACTTACCAATTCATTTCATTCCATTTTTTGCAACATTCACCTTTCTGCACCAGAGTAGATAGTGTATATATACTAAATAAAATATAAGGAAATTGTATTTTGAACGACTTGTCAATTTTATCATTGTTAAGTAAAAATCTGTTTCCTTGCTTTGTTTAATATCACAATTAGTTACACAGCAGAGGTGGCGTTTTATGTCGGTCTCCTCTATACTATTGTTTCGAGATCAGATCATTCACAGCCGTAACTAATTTGTGATACCAGTAGTCCTCTCAGACACTGGGACTTCACCATTTTCTGCAGAAATTCTATTTCTGTAATTGTCAGTACTATACTGATCCAAGAGCCAACAAAACCTCTCGCTACACTGGGGGCTCGTTCCTGGGATATTTCTGTATATCTTGAGCCATACTTAGTCTATTCATCTATCTACACTCTAACTTGTGCCAACCATAGGTAACATAAGAAAATAAATTTTTTTTTGAGAAAATCATTATAGGATTTTTACAAAATTATTTTCTTAGGAGGAGTACCATTTAGTACTCAGTAAATAGTTGATGCTCACAAAGTTGCACGGAAATTTTTTGTTCATTTAAATTAATTAAGTTTAATTACAATAATTGGGTTATAGTAAATATACATACCCTATCTAAGTAACGCCATGGCTGATCTGGTGAAGTTCAGGACTGCAATCATGCAGATGGGTAAGGAATTAAATATTACAGGTGATGCTCTCACTCAGTATGTCACAACAGAAGTGGACAAACATATGGATAGGGAAGAAAGAAAGTTGCAATTAGAGACTGAAGCAAGGAAATTAGAGGCTGATAGAGAAGCAAAGAAATTAGAGGCTGAAGAAAGGCGGTTGCAAGCGGAAGCTGAGAGAGAAGTTAAAAGGCTGGAAGCTGAAAGAGAAGCCAAAAGACTGGAAGCTGAGAGAGAAGACAAAAGATTAGAAATTGAGAGAGAAACCAAAAGATTAGAAATTGAGGCCAAGAAATGGGAGGCTGAAGCTGAGGAAAGGAAATTACAAGCAGAGAGAGACCATCAGTTGAGATTAAAAGAGCTTGAAATTCAGGCAAATACTGGCAATAATGGTGGTAGCTCACCTCACTCTGAGAGTAGCTCCAGCCAGAGCACCTCAAGTGGGGCCATGAATTTTCATCTGGACCCATTTGTTGAGAAAGAAGACGCCATCGAGTCGTACCTGGATAGATACGAAAGATTAGCCACTACCTATGGCTTAGTGAAAGAAAAATGGAGTCTTAAACTATCTCAGGGATTGAGAGGTGTGGCCTACGATGTGTATTTGAAGCTCTCAAGAGATGACCAGGAAGATTATGAAATCCTGAAGCAGGCACTGCTTGTGAGATATGAAAAGAACTCAGAATCATATAGAAAGAAATTCCGAACAGCTAAACTTCTTCCAGGAGAAAACTATCACCAATTCTCTGCTAGACTGGAAACCTATTTGGAAAAATGGAGTAGTTTAGGAAAGTGTCAAAATCTGAAAGAAATGATAATGATGGAGCAAGTGAAAGAGTCCATGCCTCAAGAAATGAGGAAGTTTATCATGGAACAAGGAGCAGAGAGATTGGAAGATATTGTAACTGTTGCTGAGAGATATCAAGCAGCTCAGGCAGAATTATTAGGAAATAAGAAGAAGCAGGGTGAAAACTTCAAATCATCACAAAACTATACCAAATATGAACAAAAGGACCATACCACAAGGAACAAACAAAGATTTGACCAAAAGGACAAAAACCCTCTAAGATCGGATAAGACACCTTACCGGAAGGAAGGAAAGTGGTGTAAAACTTGTCTAATGAGTAACCACAATACTGCGGACTGCAGAAGGAAGAATCCTCCTCATCATGCTGCATGTCTTACAACAGGGAATCAGGGAAGGAAGGAAATGGCAGTAAGTCAGAAAGACTTCCATCATCCCCCTGTCTGTGAGGAAGTGACCGTGAATGGCACTCAAGTACTGTGTTTATATGACACAGGATTGGACTTTGATTCAGTTGTGTGCTCTTCTTTAGTGAGTCCTGACCAGATAACCACAGAAACAGTGGAAATCAGAGGACCGATCAAGGGAGCAAGAACCATGACACTACCCATAGCTCGAATCAAAATAAGTTCTCGCTATGTGGAAGGAGAAATCAAAGCAGCAGTGATGGACGACCCTATTTACCCTTTGATTTTGGGGTGTAGGTATGTTTTCCTTGGAGAACCTATAAAACCTGTAGTTATGGCAACAGTCCAAACCAGGGAAAGCTCCAGGAAAATGGAGGAGAATCCTATCAATACTCATCCAGAAGAGATGAAAAAGGCTCAAGCAGCAGACAGCACGTTGAAGCCTTGTTTTGGCAAATTGCCTAAAGCACATAACCCTCCAGAGAAAGGAGACTTGTATATGAAGAATGGCCTACTATACAGAAAAGCTGGAACAGGACCTAAAGGGCATGGACAGCTTGTAGTGCCAAAATCTTACAGGGAGAAGGTTATGACGCTAGGACATGCTATACCCTTCAGTGGACATATGGGAATAGGGGCCACTGGACAAAGGATAGCCTGTCACTACTTCTGGCCAGGAATTACAGAGGACATAAAAAGATATGTAAGATCCTGTCCAGAATGCCAAAGAGTAGCTCCTAAGCATAGGACTGCACCAGCAACACTGGGAGAAATGCCTATTATAGGAACCCCTTTTGAACGTGTTGCAGTAGATATTGTTGGACCCCTCACTAGGACCAAGAAGAGAAATGCTTACATCTTAACCTTGGTTGATACTTGCTCTATGTGGGGAGAAGCAGTGGCCTTGTCAGCTATAGATTCAAAGCACGTGGCAGAGGCCCTGTTGACAATATTTACCCGATTAGGTTTCCCGCATCAGATATTGACTGACAATGGGTCTCAGTTTAAGGGAAAGCTAACACAAGAAGTATTCAGGATATTTCAAGCCAGGCACTATCATTGTAGTCCCTACCATGCCCAAGGGAACGGTCAAGTAGAGCGGTTCAATGGTACGCTAATTTCAATCCTTAGAAAGCTGGCGAGTGAAAAACCTGATACTTGGGATACCTACTTACCCGCTGCACTATTTGCATATAGGGAAGTACCCCACAATTCAACTGGATTGGCTCCAGCTACCTTGTTGTTTGGAAGACCAATAAAAGGTCCACTGGAAGCATTGCTGCGGACATGGACTGATGAAAAGGCAGAGGAAACAGTGACTTCCTCATACCAGTACGTCAACGAGTTGACATCTCGATTGAAAGCCGGTTGGAAACTGGCCAATGATAACTTAAGACAGGCCAGGAGGAAGCATGCTGCGTACTACAACAAAAAAGCAAAGGATAGGGAACTGGAGGTGGGTGAAAAGGTGTTATTACTGTTGCCAAGCAGCAATAATAAATTGCAGATTGGATGGCAGGGACCCTATGTCATACTGGAGAAACTTTCCAGGACCAATTATAAGATTGACAAGAAAGGGAAGGAGAAGGTATATCATGTCAATCTTCTTAAAAAATACTATGACAAGGAATCATCAGAAGTTGCACATATTATGACCCTAGCCATTGCAACAGAAATGCACGGTGAACCACTTCACTCTATGGAGTATCCACTCACAACTACAGAGGATTATGTTCAAGTAAATATTAGTGAACATTTAACTCCAGAGCAGAAGAAGAGGGTTCAGAAAGTGTTGGAAACCCATGCTGATGTGCTCACAGATAAACCAGGTCGTACGAATCTGTTAGAGTACGACATGAAGGTTACTGACCCTACCCCAGTATGCATGAGAACATACCCTATACCCTATGCGAAAGCCCAAGCACTAAGGGAGGAAGTTGATTATCTGTTGAAGGAGAAAATTATCTCGAAGTCAGACTCTCCCTATAGCTCAAGTGTGGTGCTATTGAGAAAACCGAGTGGTGAACACAGGTTATGTATTGACTACCGGAAGCTTAATGCGATCACAGAATCTCAGGTGGACCCATTACCTGACACCAACCAGCTGTTCTCTACACTGAGTAAGGCTAGGTATTTATCGAAGGTAGATCTAAGCAAGGGATACTACCAAATACCAGTGAAACCAGAAGTTAGGAAAATGCTGGCATTTAGTACATCGGACGGACACTACGAGTTTAATGTACTACCCTTTGGGCTGAAAAATGCTCCAAGTATCTTTTCAAGAATGATGAGGAAATTGTTGGAACCTCTACAAAATCCCCATATCACTAACTTTATGGATGACATTCTTGTTGCTACAAACACATTTGAAGAGCATATAGTAGCGCTCTCCATGTTGTTTGACAGACTGAGAGAAACTGGATTGACTGCACGTCCAACCAAGTGCTATATTGGTTGTAAGGAGTTGGAATTCTTAGGTCACACTATTTCTACAGGTCATATGTCTCCTGACCCAAAGAATATAGAGAAGCTAAAGAAGGCACCCAGACCTCAAACGAAGAAAGATGTGAGATCATTCGTGTCTTTATGTGGGTTCTATCAGAAGTACATACCCCACTTTAACTCTCTGTGTGCACCATTAACCAACTTAACGAAGAAAGGACAGCCTGACAAAATCCAATGGAATGCTGATTGTGAAAAAGCTTACACAGAGCTAAAAGCAAAACTCACCAGCAAACCCATCCTTACACTACCCGATATCACACAGGAATTTGTATTAAGAACGGACGCTAGCAGTATAGGTATTGGTGCAACTCTCTTGCAGAAATCAAAAGCCCAGCCGGAGGAACTTTTACCAGTCGCCTACACCAGTAGGAAGCTGAATGCAGCTGAGTTGAATTACTCGACCATAGAGAAAGAATGTTTAGCTCTAATTTGGTCCATCAACAAATTTTCACCTTATCTGTATGGGACACACTTCATTGTCCAAAGCGATCACCAACCTTTAACATTCTTGGCTGCATCTAAAAAGCTAAATTCGAGATTGTTAAGGTGGAGTCTGCTTCTGGCGCCTTATTCCTTTACCGTGAATTACATTCCGGGAAGAGACAATGTAGGAGCTGATTTTTTAAGTCGACACCCTAGTACTCTGGAAGGACAGACGCAAAAGGATTAACCACAGCAGGGGTTTACACGTCAGCTATGACAAGTCACAGCTAGGAAAGGAGGGGGCTATGTCGTGAAACGAAGTGTAACCCACTACTTTGTTAATCACTATGTCGAGATACAGATTTGCTTCAACCAATCAACGATCAACGTTCACCAATCTCTGAGACAGAATAAATTAACGGCCATCTTGTTCACGCAAGATGGCCGATGAAAACTGAATAAAATTAGGCTGTATGAGACCAGGTACAAAACTGGAGGAAACCAATCAACTTGCTCCGCCAGGAACCAACCGAAAGCTTTCCTCAAGTAGTTACTTGACTATATAATCGGGCGGATTTTATGCTAACCACGCAACCCCGAACTTGACGCCAGAGATACAGACTGAAGAGGGAGAAGCTGTCACCTTGATTTATGGTAACTTACCTGAGGGCATCGACCTGCAACCTACTTCACTAAGTCGCGTCAAAACCTGGCCAGTTTAAAATCTTAGGAGGATAAATATTTTTACGATAACCGTTGGTATTTGTTGTGTGTCATTTATACTACCTATCAGGTTACTGATTGTATCTTGGGGGGGAATTAAGTATAATGATTGTATTTCCTATTATGATTGAATAGACGAAGACTAATAGGACTCATACTTCAACCTATTGTCTCCTATACTTCAATCTATTGTCAGTCTATAACTTCAGTCTATTGTCTCTGATAATTCCAAACTGTAAATATAACCAAAACAGTCCTTGTTAGGACTCAATCTATTGTCTCCTATAACCTGCAATATAACCAAAACAGTCCTTGTTAGGACTCAATCTATTGTCTCAGATAAGACCAACTGCAATATAACCAAAACAGTCCTTGTTAGGACTCAATCTATTGTCTCCTATAACCTGCAATATAACCAAAACAGTCCTTGTTAGGACTCAATCTATTGTCTCAGATAAGACCAACTCCAATATAACCAAAACAGTCCTTGTCAGGACTCATTCTATTGTCGCATCTAACTCCAATCTATTGTCTCCTATAACTCCAACCTGATATATCACCAACCAGTCCTCGTCTCATATACTCATATCATAAGAACATAACAATATTGTTAGGATATATGTTACCAGCTATTGTCAGAGAGGGCGTGATATAGTATAGGGGGAAGGACATTGTTGTATCACACCTAGGTGTACATATTATTGGATTTATTCATGTATTGATTTATATTATGGGATGTATTCATGTATAAAATGTATTCATGTATTGAATCTATATTATTGAATGTATCCATGTATTAGTTTATCAGAAAGAATGTTTTGCAAGTAGACACCTGTCTTGTCTCGCTATTGCTAAATCATACTGAGCCATGTTGTCATTCATCCCACATGCATACATCGGAGACACGCTCATTTCACTCACACTAGAAATAGGTGGGCTTGAGGACAGAAATTAGCCCCTATTTTTGCTTTGTTACAGGTTTAATTGTGTCCTAAAAACCTGAGGTCGTATGTTCGAGTCAATCCCGCTGCCTGGAACTCCGCAGGAGCATAGAGGTTGACCAGACTCTACATCTTTGGTCCCCCTCAGTCTTGGGTGGGCTAAAGGAACGATACTCTGCCGGTGGTGTGAACCAAACAAAGAAGAACAGACTTAAGAGAGATGAGTACACATTAGTACCATTTCTGTCGGCATTGTGAGCATAGAACTGTCAATGAAGAAAACGTGAATTAGCGTAGCAAGAGACAATAATAAGATCATAGTGGATAAATTATACGTAAATAACAGCATAGCTGATAAACGTTATATCCTTAATTAACAGCACAGCTGATATAATTTTTGTTCCTATAATTGGAAAACGTGTTGTAATATTTATAAATATAAATATTTGTAAATCATATGTAAACTTACCAATTCATTTCATTCCATTTTTTGCAACATTCACCTTTCTGCACCAGAGTAGATAGTGTATATATACTAAATAAAATATAAGGAAATTGTATTTTGAACGACTTGTCAATTTTATCATTGTTAAGTAAAAATCTGTTTCCTTGCTTTGTTTAATATCACAATTAGTTACACAGCAGAGGTGGCGTTTTATGTCGGTCTCCTCTATACTATTGTTTCGAGATCAGATCATTCACAGCCGTAACTAATTTGTGATACCAGTAGTCCTCTCAGACACTGGGACTTCACCATTTTCTGCAGAAATTCTATTTCTGTAATTGTCAGTACTATACTGATCCAAGAGCCAAACAAAACCTCTCGCTACATGTAATTTACTCTCTTTAGCAACACTTTCTAAAATCTTTGCCCTTTCCTGAAGCGCACTTTGTTTAACGCCTTCTATCTGCTCTTCATCCCTTAACTCCTCTTTCTGTTCATCAGAAGTATGGTTGTGGATTATTTTGAACATGCTTTGCACTATATGTCCGTGTTCAAGCTCAATATACTGTCGCAAAAACAGACGAAGGTGCCGTAGCAAATTCACCAAATCCTTGGCCATTACCAAATTGCAAACAAACTTAAAGTTATGTTTAGCAAATAACTCCAGGGATGTTGACACATTAATCAAAAAATCATCCATTATCCATTCTCCAAGTCGTGCACCTCTCAATCCCTTACCATCTCTACCTACTACCAATGCAGACTCCAACATAGGCCTTATATCTGTAGGGTACATATCACGATCCATGGTGATTCACTTACCAAGTTCACTGTATATATATATTCACCAGTTATAATTACCACCAGTTTATGTCCCTAAAAATTCGGACAATTACCTTTTCAGCTCACAAAGCTAGATATCCTTTCAAGTAATTGCAAATATCAGTTAATCACTGTATACCATAGTAGCATAAGTTCTTGTGCATAGAACCTTTGTAAAATATACCAATATGAGGGGTAACTTTATATCAATTTGAGTGATGTCAATATTATGTGAAATAGCCTTAAACACTCATGCACTAAAGTCTTACAATAAGTTACAAACAACTAACATATTATATAGACAATAGGAATCACGGTTACAAATACAAGGTACTACAAAACAAACGATAACGTTCGCAGAAGTCAACTGAACAGTAAGGCTTAACTAAGGCAAAAAATTTTACATAGCATGTAATGATAACCGCGAATAATGACAAGACAATAACCAACACCGTGTATAAACGGAAATGTGTATAAAAAATGAAAGTTAGGAAAGAGAGAAAGACACTCACGAACAAATTAATCAATAAACTAAGGAACAAAGAAAAAATACCACAATAATCACAATGAAACGTTACGTCACACCTATACAATTACTTGTCCCAAAAGACAAATCGCAAACTAGACTTCGGTAAGGTCTGTAGCCTTAAACCGGCATCATTAGCAAACTTGACACTTACAAAACAAATCCTAAAGAACACTTAAGAAGCCCTGGGTAAACTGGGATATAATCTTCATAAGTAGCCATAAAACATAGAATATTTAACATGAAATACTCATTACCACAAATAATACACAATATATATAGGAAGACTTGTTGACACAAGATAAAATGGCACAGTTTTCACAACGTAAACCACTTATCTTCAATAAAGGAAAATACGTCCGTCCAAAATGCTGCACATCACAAAGTCTGCTGAAGAAAACAGTTCACCGCATAATGTCACCGCAGCTTGACACTTCTCACTTCAGGTCCTTTGTCCTTGCCACGGTACGATGTGTGCTCGTACACCGCACAGGTAAACAGGAACTGTATTACCGCCAATCATCTACTTGAGGCACACGTGTAGAATGACTGTATATTAGCTTGAATTCCCTCTGTAACTGTAGGGGTACACAGTCTGTCAATCTCGTTGATAATCCACTTGAAAGGAAGTACTTGACATCTTTTGTTTACTATGATGGTAAACTTCTGTAATTGCGCCACCAAAATACTGGCACAGCTCACTTGAAAACTTCAATTCAAAAACAGAACTGAATCGTGAAGCATATCTTGGCAATGGAAATGTTAGATATGTTATCGTCCTCTATGTAGATGAGTATTAATAAGCTGCACTCCATCAGATATGTTACCGCCTAGTTATGTTAACGTCTGTTTTGGGGCAAGTCTTTTATAGTAGGTATCACACCACGTAAGTTTGAAAACAACTACTATTGCACACGTAGTTGGTGATGATGATGGATTCTTAAATGCACCACACAGCATAGAAGAAAGTCACATAACGCAGATGACGTGGCATCACGTCCGAAAGTTTTGGCCACGACTGTTGCCGCTAGGCTTATTGATTGCCGCCACTGTAACAATCAGTATTTGTTGCAAAACGATGTTGCATCCACTGTTGCAGATGAAGTGTACAATTGCTAACCATAGAGTAGTCGAATACCAAGGTTGCTATATATTATATCACGCCACACAGGCCCTTATTATAAATGTCGTAAGTTCGATCCAACTTGAACTGGAAACCACCACTGATAAAGTCAGCTGGCGTTCCAGTCATAATAGTGTACCATAAGGAAGATCCGGATTCTATAATAACAATAATCCATCAAGAAGAACTACTGGCAAACGCAGTGCCCATAGTTATAGGCCTCAAATATATATGACGTCTCAGCGCTTTTTAATTCATGTACATACGACTGCTGACCATTGCAGTACTAGTAAATAATAGGCCTGTAATATTTGACGTCTCAGCGCTCTTTAATTCATGTACATAAGACTGTTGACCATCGCAGTGCTAGTAAATAATAGGCCTTCAATATATATGACGTCTCAGCGCAGTTTAACAGCTTCCTAACAGCTCCACCAAATCGCTGTACTGCAGTTAATCATAATACGGCCTGTCCAAACCTTGGCCTCACAATATAAGTCGACATATCAAGCACTGTCTTTAATCCGTCTAGAAGACTGCTGATAAATAATAGGCCTCATAATATAAATCGACATATCAAGCACTGTCTTTAATCCATCTAGAAGACTGCTGATAAATAATAGGCCTCACCAATATATGACGTCTCAACGCAGTTTAATCCATCCAGAAGACTGCTGATAAATAATAGGCCTCACCAATATATGACGTCTCAACGCAGTTTAATCCATCCAGAAGACTGCTGATAAATAATAGGCCTCATAATATAAGTCGACATATCAAGTAGTGTACAGGCTTCCATCGAAAACACTGGGCTGACTTCTCCAGTCACGCCCAGGACACAAACTCTTCAAAAATGTACATAATCTTTAAACACTGGCCTGTATACTCAAAGGCCCAAGAAACATCTCCTTAATTAATATACAGTTCATCTGGGATAATCACACATAATATATCTCAGCATAAATGCCTGTACACTGGTACACATTGAAAAACACTTTACATCTCTCCAGTGCACTCGCCCAGTACACACTGACACCAAAAACATTCTTCCCCAGAACACCCCAGCCAATCACAAAAGCCTGGGGCTAACTTTCCGAGAACTTTCGCTCACAGCTCAAAAATAGCTTAGAACACTTAACTCACGTGGAACTCCGCCACCGTGACAAGCATTCTGAATCTCGAAGATTCGAATGCGATACTCATATTTTTTTAAAATAAATTAACAGCTAGACAACAGCTGTTCAAGTGGAATAACCACTATAATCTATGGTACATCCAAGACTCATAACGATTACTGCCCTTGCTTAAATTTGGACTTATCAGATGATTAACATCCCCAACCTGCCTCCAAGTACCAGTTAGTTAAAATAGAGTAATTAACACCAATTGAAAATTTTTGACAATGTATTTTGGACATATTATCCTTTGTATGTAAATATCTATATATATATGTAAATATATCTATCTATCTAATATGATTCTCATTGAGAGGTAGTCCTGACCAAAACAAATTTAGGCTCAGGACCAATAAAGATTAACAAAAGAAATTCTAAATATAAAAGTTAACAACTGGAATTAGTTGAGTCTATCATAGTACTTAATATATGTATGTGTATGTTTTTGTATTGAGGTTCTTTAACATCACTCTTACATTACCCTAGACACTAAACATAGCTCTCAATCATACTAGGCCAAAATATAACTTTGAGTGAGATCGTAGGTGGTATCAGCAAGGTTCTCTGAAATACAGCTATCAATTGTCTACATCAGGGACCTTCACAGATTGACCTCACTCAAGTACAACTTTACCATACACCAACCTTCTTAACATCAAAACCCACCACAATAGGAACATTTACACTGCGTTGAAAATGTAAGTATTATATTTAGAATGTACATCATTTCTTTAATCTTTCCCTCCCTGCTCCATAGGGAACCCGGAACTACTTTATGCTTTTAGTTCTCTTTACGAAACTATCAATAAAGCAATCACCAGCCCGTGCAGTGGTGGTTCATGAATCATCACTCTATACGCTGAGGTTGCCAGCCTGAAATGACTTTGACATCCAATAGCGAGTTTCACATATTAAACTTCACATGGTAATATAAATAGATATATGTTAGTTCACATGTTAGTAATAAAACAGAATGAAAATGCAATACTTACGCCAATCTTGGCTACAGATGGTTTTTGCTCAGAGGAATAAAAGAGACGAATCGTTTTCTTACACGCATCTGGGATATCTTTAATTTTGACCATAGATTCCCCCTCTGTCTCCGTGTTTCTTCAGTTTCCTAGTCCCGGGATTCCTTATTAAAATTTAGATAGTTCCTGTGTTCCTTATAAGTCTTATCTGGTTCTCCAATAAAAGGTCCGGTTAACAAAAAGGAATTTTTTTTTTTTTTTTTTTTTTTTTTTTTTTTTTTTTTTTTTTTTTTTTTTTTTTTTGCGTTCGCCCGCTAATACTCGAGGCGAAATCTCAGGTTATTATTTTATGTCTAACCTGACATTGATTTTACGTGAGTATCCCTTTATTTCTTGTACAGAGACAGGTGTCCCTCGCCATTCAGGCAAATACTCGCCGATTTCGGAGGTACCCATTGCAGCTGGGTCGGCTCAGGAGCCGCCAGTCCCTGGTCGACGACACTCCTTCAAATGTACTCGCCAGGTCTCGAGTTAATCCAGTCCAAATCCCGGTCGACGAAAAATCCTCAAATGCCGTCGCCAGGGTTTGATCCTGTATCACCCGGTCGCCAGAGCGGTGTTGTAACCACTACGCTAGCGCGGCTCCATAAAAAAAAAAAAAAGGAATTATGAAACTTGTCTTCACTCTGGCGAGGTCTGATGTTGTCTTGGCGAGCGTGAAATTCACAGTGAAATAAAACTGCAAAATGGTCAGACTATATTCCTATCCTCCCAAGCGTTATTTGTTATGAATCTAATCAGAAAGATCCAATCATTTCAAATCAAACAGATAGGGTGTGATATTTCAAAACAGTCCCACGTGAAATAAGGTTCGTGCCTGCAAAGGTCACGTATTACCATATATGGACATCTGACGCCTTGCATACACTCTCACAAACACATTTGTAGACTCATATTGTCTAAAATGTAACAAATCCATGATTACTTTTAACCAAGTGACTAGAAGCGATTATATCACACTTGTCTGCCCCCATGTGTCACACAGACAGTAATCTCGTTATCTGTCGTATGAGTACGCAAACTCCGTGTCTTATCGGTGATTAAGCCGATAGCGCTGGCCGATGATCTGCCGCACCTATAACCAACAACTCTGGGTAGCGCCCAGCAAATGTGATATTTATCTTACTTACTTACTTACTTAGTCGTTCCCCTTCTACCGTGAGGTGTAGAGGTGTGATATTTATCACCTACCTAAAATCAAATATCTGCTACGTAGCAGAAAAATAACGAGGAAAGAAAGAAAGAAAAGTGCGATAATTGACAGCACATAATAAAAATCAGTACCACAAATGTACCGATACTGCTGGAGAGAACCAAAGATCGCAAAGCGGTCGTCCATTTCATCACAGATACCCCTGTTAAGTCATGTTTTATTAATGGGAGTTAGGTGTTAAAGATTTGTATGTATGGGTCGGATTTTTGTACACACGCTAGTTAGCACGCTGTTAGTGATGAGATGATTTTTTAGTTGGGGGCTTTGTGCTCTGTAATTTTAGAACATAGCTCAACTGAGTAGTTGTTAGTTTGTTTTTTAAAAATAAGATAAAGAAAGTTTTCAAATGTTCTTAGTGATAGTTTGGGGGAAGAGACAGTTGAGCTGAGCTGAGTTCTCACGTGGTGAGTTCGCGCATGGGGAATTTTTACTGAGCTGTTCTGAGAGGCTGTAATCTCGTGACAGTGCGTTCCTGGCAGAGCTTTGGGATGGTCATTATCTATCTCGCTAGTGTGTTCTAGTGGATATTTTTTGAGAAGGGAGAGTTTGATAGATATTGAAGATATTTTGAGGCCATGAGTTGTACAGGCCATTATTTCATATTCATATTCCTATGATGGATTTTTGCAATTGAAGGGAATGTTGTTTCTCCCAGGGGATTTATTATTTAAAGCCACGGATCACGTTGGCTCGTTGATGTATTATATTCGTATTGATTCAAAGCCATGGAGTATGTTGGCTCCGGCTATATTACTGTAAACTGCGATGGATGCAGTCCCTTCGATGGATATTTTGCTGTGATTACTATGGAATGTGAGCTGCTTTGTTCGACAGCCTATGTATTTGGGATTTAGTACCTGTAACTGAGTTTCCAGGGATTTACTTACTTGATGCTTCATATTTTGCTGTAAACTGTGTTTCCATGATGTCTTCGTGACTGTGACGTTAATAAACTGTGTAGAACGTTATACTAGTTCCTGCTTCCTGATCCAATGTTGCTATGGGTGAGTGTGTATGCTATGGATGCTTAATCTAGGAACTTATGACATTCGCGTATCTTGATGTATACATATTTACACACCTGTCGGCCACCCGTAAGCCCGACCATACTGACTTGTCATCGTCAGTGACCCAACACACACCCACCACCATAAACATTCTGCTGAAGGTGTTAAAGAGAAAATAAAAATCAGTTACAGAAAGTGGTGGCCTACTGCTGAGGTTGTTAATAAAAATAAACTTTAACACCCCCTCTCCTAAGAGATTTGTAGAATATCTAGCCATGGGCAGACACTTCTCAATGCGTTCTTCTGTCTCCCAGGTTCTCTCTCTCGTAGAGTTGTCCTCTCTTCCTTTATCTCGGTGGCGAGTGACTGAGTTTCTCGCTTGGCAGTATGCAATTTTCAATGTACTCACGCACATCTGCCCACCGTCTAGGCCAAAATTAATCCTCCTTAAGGTTACTCATGGTATTTCCTACTGAAACATGTTCTCCTGATGATGATACATGAGCCGATTTCATTACGGGGGGGGGGGGGGGTCTTAAGAGGGAGGCACCACGAGTTGCTTTCCTTGCCTCGTCCGTCGAAAAATAATCCCATTCTCGTTGTGGAAAGTTCCCGCTGAAGTATGGTTTATTTTGAGCTGACTATGTTCAGAGTATGGCGCTAAAGTAATGTCTTCCATCTGCGCTCGTCGTAACTCTGCTTTACTACACAGAAATGTCGAGTTGAGGTACGAGTTATCCAACTGTGGTTGTGGGTTACTCTGCTCAACTCTTTCTCTGTAGTTTCATCCTTCTGGTTGTCCGGGCTATGGCTAACAGAGCAATCTCGCACAAACTGTCGAACATCATGTCGCAAACCTGGCCAGAAGTAATTCAGGGAAATATGCCTTACCAGGGCAAATAAACCTTTAATGGTATGGGGCATGGTTAAATGCATTTCTTGCATGAGGCAGGTGCGAAAAGGGAGTGGGACAACTAAATGCCTCTTATTCCCCATCCGTCTATAGACCAAACATTTCTCCCTGTAAAATGCTCCCTGGGGAGTATGGGCATAATTTCCATACAACTTGGAAAAGCAAGGCCTTAGGGTTTGATTGGTCCTTTGTGCCTGCTTCAGCTCTGAAATATTCAGGCTATGTAAAAATGACAACTCAGGGGCCGCTGAGGCGTGTCCTGGGTTCTCTATCTTTTGTGTCGGCCTGGAGTCACCTGAGGGATCTCCAAGGAACACTTATTTCCTCCCTAAAATGAGAGGATAGACTAAGTCGTCTACCACTGCGGCGTTGATGTTGCCCCGAACATATCGGGTGGAAACATCAATTTCCACGACCAGAAGTAGCATAGGCTTTATACTCTTCCGAGGCCCCTGTATTTCTACAGTTTCACCAGTGTATTGGTGGGCCTTCACCAAAGATGGACAAACTAAAGCTGAATATTCTAAGCCCGAATCATACAGGCACCGTATGGTTTGGTTGCCAACGGTTACTTGTTCAGTAATAGAAAAGTAACTAGGATTGTGTTCATATGCCTGGGTCATGTTTCCCTATCGGTCCCCTGATCAGGCAAGCGACATTATAACGGCCGGTTTTCGGCCTTTTACAGTCCGATTTGAAATGCGTGTCAGTTTTGCACGATTTACAATGTCGTCTTCCAGTTCCTTGGGCTGAATTGCTCTGTTTCCACCTCTGGTGATCTTATTGTTGCTGTTGATGGGCTGTTTTGTGTGTTGTGTTGTCCGTACATTTGGAGCTTTCATCGGGGTGATCCTTCTGTTTGGGGTGACTATCGGGGTGGCGCCTTTTAGACGAATTCACTTCCGACTGGGCGCTCTGGTACCTATCAGCAAATAGTATCACCTGCTCAAGAGTTTCGGCCCCATGCTAAGCCAGGAACCTTCTCATGTCAGGGGTGAGCGAGTCCTTGAACTGCTCCACGAGAATCATCTCCTTCAGCACTTCAAAAGATTCATCAAAGGTGTTGCGAGATCCCCACTTCTTCAAGTACGTTTCTATTCGTGTAGCAAATTGTCGAAAAGATTCATCGTTCTGTCTTTTCGCCTCACGGAATTTACCACGAAAAGTCTCTGCATTGAGCATAAAAGGCTGAAGCAGAGCTTTCTTCAACATGTCGTATCTGTTATGTTCTTCCATGGGCATCTTGAGATACACATCATAAGCAGATCCCCTCAGACTCTGGGATAGCTTCATGTTGTACCTCTCCCTCTCAAGCCATATGTAGATGCTAAGGATTCAAACCTAGAGAGATAGATGTCAATTTCCTCTGAAGCCTCAGAGTAAACATCTATTTGAAAGGATATGGAACTAGGTGCCACCACCTGAGTTGCGCTTCCTCCCTCGCTATTTTGAGATATGCCAGACCCGCCATGGTTCGAACTAGAATCCACTCTTCTTCCTTCGAGTTCCAATTCCTTCATTCTAATAGCGTGAGCTCTGTCTTCCTGTTCCTTCCTTTCTTGAAATGCCGTCTTCTGTTCCTTTTCCGCTCTTTCAGCCTGTTCCTTCTCCTTAGCGAATGCCCTTTCGGCCAGTTCCTTCTCCTTAGCAAATGCCCTTTTGGCCTGTTCCTTCTTTTCTTGGCATGCCCTCTCTTTTTCTCTCTCTGCCGCTTCGTGTTCTGCTTTGGCTTTTTCGTGTTCTCTGGCCAGTTTTCTTTCCTGGCGCTCCACGGCTTTCTCTGCTTCCATCCTGTCCTTTTCCTCTTTATCTTTTTCTTTCTGTTCTCTCTCCGAGTCCCTGGCTCCTGTATTCCATTGTTGCTTATATTGTCGTGAGAGTGACCACCGTCAGTGAGACATTTTTTTTTTATAAGGAAGAAGTAGGAGGGAAGCTTAGTTAGTCATGTGTCCTTTTTTTTGGTCTAGTGTGTCCCTCCTTTTTTTCCTTTATTAATTTACGAGTGTCTGCTATTTATTAATTTACGTTTGTTATTACTCACGGGCAGGGCCATAGATACGGAAGGGGGGGGGGACCCCCCCCCCCCCCCCCCCGCACCCAGGGTTTGATGAAAAACATTTGTGGGGAAATTATACTGTACCAAACATGTTTTGTGCCGAAATTTTTGTATAGACCCCCCCCCCTTTTTTTTTTTAAAGTCATGTCTACGGCCATGCTCACGGACCTTGGGTTTCCCTCTTTATTTCCTTGTTCACGGGCTAAATAGCGTATGATTCGTCTTCAGGGCTCCCGGAAGCTCCAGATGTAGATAGGTGGGAAGTTTTACGACACATTGAAGTTACATGGATTGGCGCTAATCAAGACAGAAACGGAAAAACGTGTGCCTGCGATTGTTAATGGCACGTGAGAGAGGGGGGGGATGCTAAGAAACCATTGTTATGGAAGATGTGTTGTACCAATAACTCGAGGTGGTACTCGTATTCACTCCTCTATTTGAATGAAACGCTAAATCTACAGAGTAGTCCAAAAGTCTTTCAGAACTACACCCCCCCCCCCCCCCCCCCCCCCCCCCCCCCACCCAACCCCCCCCCCCCAAAGCACCCATACCTAACGGCAATTTTACTTATTCAAAAGTATTTTTAAAAACCACTGTGCATCACCACAGTACACGAACTACGTAGCAGCAGCAAGGATCCCAATGTGTATACGGGATCACACATTCTATAAATGTTTTTGTGCACACCGTCATTTGCGCATTCTACAAATAAGTGTTACTATTTTCGGGAGAGTACATATAAGGGAAACAATACAATTAATGTCTAACTTTCAACCAAAGTTGCATCCCTTAGCGTTACTGACAGAAAAAGCTGGGATTTTATATATATATTATAATTTTATTTATTTTTTTGTTTTAATATCATCATCATTTTGCATTTTCGCTCCTTTTGGAGCCACTGCATCGGTGGTTTCTCTTGCAGTTTATTTTACATGATGAGGTTGGCAGCCCCCATGCGCAACCTCATATTAGTGGCCTCTTACGACATACCTGAGTGAGCGGTAGGCATATTCTTTATTTGTAGTTTAATATCAGGAGGCGCCACAAAATTCTTATAGAGTTGACAAAACTGCTCGATTTTTTTTTTTTTTTTTTTCTTTACCAGCGGCACTTTGGCTTTCAGCCCTTCGGCCCAATGACATGTCATTGCGAGGCTGGGGAACCTGAGGACTTTCCTTCCAACCCGGTCAGGAGCTTCGCTCCTTCCCATCCACAGAGGGTTTATCACAGGAGCCGTTCAGGCTATTCAGTCAAATTTCCGGCCGTAAACATTTCTTCAAACGCCGACGCCCGGGTTTGAACCATGAACACCTGGTCGCCAGTACAACGCCGAAGCCATTACACCAGCGCGATTTAGAATGTTAAACTTTATAGCTGTTACAGATGTCCATGTTTTTCGATAAGTGTATAGCCGCACGAACGTTCACAAACGTGACAATTATGAGGGGTGTGTAGAATGCTGGTTTAACGATGACGCGGTGCAGTGTCATTGTGTCACAAAAGCGGTGAATGGTCGCACTGACCTTCTGAGCCACTAAACGGGCCTCTGAATGACGAATGGCTAAATTGTAGCTCTTATAACCCAGCAGTAAAAAAAATTGAATTGTTTGTTCTTAATCGTTGAAACAGAGGAGTGTGAGAGCTGACTTATCTTTTCTGTCTGTCTTGCCCATTGCTGTGTTCTTTTTTTTTTTTTTTCATCCGCCTGTTACATGCACTTTTATGTGTTTTTATTTAATTTGTATTTATTTTATTTCTCGTTTCGGTTCAGTTCTGAGTATTAAACTCTCTGTTCTAACAGTACTTTTGCATCTTCCCGAAAAATTATTTCGAATTTTCACGTTTTGTCAGCTCTATTTTGCTTTTTCTTCAATAAACTTTATTTACCTGTGATGATTGGATACTGCAATTATAAGTATGCTGTTATAATACTTTATAATGTTACATTCAACACTTAAAGTACTTGTGAGAATGAAATGAATACCACACACAAGTAGAGAACACGGAAGGGTAGAACCAAGCTTTCACCTCTGGATAAGTAAAATTTGTTCTTTCGTTTTGTCAAACATATCCTCCACTCCTTTGTCTTTTTTTTTCGATCATGCATCCCTCATATATTTCTCCTGTTACTTTCTCTTCTCATAATAGGAAACTCTATACAACAGAAGAATGTCCCCCCTTCGATCAAGTGTTTCGGCCCCTTAATCTCATTTACACTTGGGGGAAAGGGGGGGGGGGGGGAAGAGCCACTTGGGTCGTGACTCCCGTGTGTCAGCCTCCTGTTGTCTTGTGCAGAGAATTCAACCCATTCCACCTTGGTTGCAGTTTTTCAACTTCACTCCTGTTTATCTGCCAGTTGGAGGCAATTGTGAAAGTAACCCTTATGTTGAAAATACTTTTGAATTACTGTCCTGAATTCCACAACCCGTTGCGGTTGTTCCACAGCCAGCACGATGTCCTTTCTGCAGTTTCACTGAGTCTCTTAAGTGCCCTTGATCTTGATATAGTTTATGTGAGCCTTGTTGCTCATGTCCCTTTAGGTGCCACACGTCATCTGTTATTGATGGTCATGTTCGTCATCTCGGCCCTCGTTGTTGGGATACATTATTAGTCTTGTTTTATCTTGCCACATATGGACACGGACTATCACTGTCCTGTTAACATTTTTTGGTCCATCCTTGTGAAACGTCACGGGGAGCAGACATCTTCGTTCTTGAGTGTTGCACTGGCTGATGGGAGCCCGTGTTGTTGTAGGATTTATGTGATATTGTCTCTCCATTTGCTTCTTGGTCTTCATAGTGCCCGAGAAACCAGATATTCTACTGGTGTAGTAGTGGTAGCTTATCAGGCTCCATTCTCGTGAGATGGCCAGCTGACTTTTTTATATCTCTCTGTATCAAGGGTCGGCAACCGGTAGATCCCGAGGCAACATTTGGTAGATCTCTAGGTATCGGGGGGAGAGAATACATTTTTCGATTTAGCCCTCTCCCATGGGAATTAATAGCGCGGTGTCCCCAGGTTTAAAGGTACTTTCACCGCACCTCCAGTGATAAAACCCGCAAGTTAGCTAACTAAAATTCACTCTATTCGTGAACTGTATACGATAGAAAACGATCTTTTCTTAGTGAACTTTGGGTAAAATATCTAGTTTTAATTTTCCATCTTATTGATTATGATACTGCAGAAAGTAGATTATGAGGCAGAGATAAAAAGTTTCATATAGGCTGGATTTATTCCAGATTCTAGATACTGTGAATATTGTCATCTTTTCACACAACATGCCTAAGAAAAATTCACCGAATCTTTTGGCCGAATACCATCACCAACCAAGATCTGCTTACTCGGAGCAAGCAAGAGGACATGCACACCATCATAGCTGGCAGACGCTGGAGCTGGGTTGGCCATGTCCTCAGAAGAGACCCCGATGCCATCACAAGAACAGCTATGCTTTGGACCCCTGAAGGAAAACGAAAGAGAGGCCGACCAAAAACAACCTGGCGGAGGCTGAGATGCAAGGGGTGGGCCAGAGTTGGGGCACTGTACGAAGGATGGCCGCCGACCGAGCAAAGTGGAATCAATTTGTTTTTGCCCTACAAGACGCCACTAGGCGTGATGGCCACTGACTGCTTTGACGGTCGGCGGCTAAGGATCAAAGAAGAAGACGATACTGTGAAACCTTATACATGGTTTTATCAAGGTAGATCTTTAGACAGCTCAGTGTATTTAAAGTAGATCGCTACGGCTCCTGGGTTGCCTACTCATGCTGTATATATTCGATGAAGATTTAGTTCCGACACTTTTCACAAACCAACCAAACGATCAACCACTTTTCGGGGATCAACCAAGCAACTCGATCGACGACGAGGATCGCAATATAGTCAAAATGGTACGGAATTAACCAAGCGCCAAGAAGAGGAAAGTTTACACCAGCCTACCAGCGCTGAACAACAACCATGAGTATAACAAAACCATAAACAGCCACCCGGAGAGAACAGCCGACCCATCTTCAAACACTAAAAAGAAGGTGAAAGAGTCAACTCTTCAACACAGACAGGTACAAGAGGAAGACAGAAGAGCAGAAAAGCAAGACGTCACCTCCCAGCCTGTTGCTGATGAGAGGACAATAACATCAGAACTGAACGAGTTAGACCCAGAAGATATCGCGGAGACAATTATAGACGCACTATACAGAATGCGTGAAGACGGAGACGAGTTCCTTAGCCTCTCTCCAACATTACAAGAAGCAATATTAGAAGTAGCTCCTGACGTTCCAATAGCAGACATAGAGATGCGCCGGAACTCAATGGAGAACAACCAAGTGTCATACGGTGATCAGAAGATGCAGAATCATGAGCAGACAGGCGAGGACAGGCTACCGAGCCTAAAGACAGATACACGACCAGTGGTAGCAGATGGGAGATGCCACTCTGGCGAACTACTGAAAAGCTTTCACAAGGAACTGGAACAAGACCGCAAAATAAAAATTACGCAATTGTCTGAAGGAGAAGCCACCCTCAGGGCACTCCCAGACGACAAAGTAATCAATGTCCTGGAGAATGTAGAAGGCAAAAGAGACATAATAAGTATCAGAAGGCGCCAACAGGGAGTGACACTTGCCCTGAATGATACGGAAAAGACTAAATCACTGATGACTGCTCTGGCGTCCGGGCCTAAAGAATTTCAGCTACCACACCGGATCAAAATCCAAGCAGAAATCCACATAGAATTAATGAAAAGTAGTCATCAAAAGAATAGGCACCAGCTTGTCAGACGCAGAGACCCTCAGCTGTATCCAGGCCGAAAACCCTCTGTGCAGAATCACACACGCCGAAAGGCTAAAGTCCTGGAACAAAGAAGACACCAGACTGATAATAGTTATTTTACAAGGGAAAACAGTTCCGGAAAGCATCACTATTCAGAATAGACTCCGAAGAACACATGACTACATCCCGCCAGTGATGCAGTGTTCAAAGTACCAGGGATTTTCTCACACAAAGAACACGTGCAGAAAATAGACGGTCTGTAGATAATGTGCGGGCAGCCACGAATACAAAGACTGCCCTAAGGCAAAAAAAGACCTCGACTACCAAGCGCCAAAAACAAATAGAAAATGTACCAACTGCCTCGGAAATTACGGAGCACGATACCGTGGGTGTCACGAATATCAACAAACAAGGAAAATAATTACAGTGGCCATTGGAAAGGGGGTATCGTACCAAGAGGCAAAAAAACAGAGTGACGGCAAGTACTCTAGGTAAAAGACCCCAAGACAGCCTAACGGAACAGGTCAGACAGCTCACGACTGAGGTGAGAGATCTGAAACAACAACTGCAAAAGGAGAGAGAAAACCGTCAGCCACACAAAAACAGAGCCTCAACTGCCAGATGTGAAGAAATCCCTGATAGCTCGGAAAGCACGAAACAATTCATAAACGACATGAAAATAATACACCAAGACATGAAAAGAATTCAGCAGCAGGTAGAAGAAGATGTCAGGAAGCTGATTGAGCTGAAAGAGGGTAACGAAGAACTACTCAAAAGAATAGAGGCAGAAAGAATGACCATTGAAGAAATTACATCTAACACACGAGAAACTAAAACGAACGACCAATCAGACGAAGAAGTAATCGAGGAAACGCTAGAAAAGCTACTCCCAACAATTATAGAAAAAGCGCTATTGTAGATACAGGAGAAAAGGGAAGACACAAGAAATAGAAACGAGTAGGGCAAAAAAACACAAACCCACACATGCCAGATAGTGAGGCAGGATATGAAATACACTATGGAACACGCCACGGCAACACGAACAGACAAACAACGAAAAGAAAGTCAGCTAGTGGTCCTTTTTAGGACCAGTCCTTATCAGGACTAACAACCGGCCAGCATCGAAGAACCTAACGCACAATATACCCTAATGATAACCTCTTTGGTTGAACAGGGTATAACAGCAATATAGTCGACGAATGGAGCTGAGAATGATAAGAGGTTGCAAAAAGCAGTGCAACAGGTCCAACAAGGCCAATGGACTACATGGGAAGGAGCCCTGCAGAGGTCCTTGACATGGAATGATATATGGCACCTCTTAGGCTAAGCTTCGTTGTTAGATCAGTGTATGACCTGCTGCCGTCAGCCACCAACCTTGTGAAATGGGGAAAGTTGGATGATGAGCAGTGCCCCCTGTGCCAGGGGAGGCAGACACTTGAACACGTGCTCTCAGCGTGTAAGGTGGCATTAGGGCAAGGGCGATACACGTGGCGCCATAACAAAGTGCTAAATGAGCTTGCTGCGACAATAGATCTGGCAAGGATGAAGGCGAATAGCAAACCCAGGCCGAGCACCGCAAATACATACTTTCTGAGGGCAGGAAAGTCAGCACACCCCAAACCGAGTAAACCTGGTAGCAGTTTACCATCTCTTCTTGACTGTGCAAACGACTGGGAGATGGCGGTAGACCTACCTGGACGAAGGGCATATCCAGAGAGTATCAGAAAATCGCGGAGACGGCCAAATATAGTGCTTCATTCTTCAGCAACGCTTCGGGTCGTACTGATTGAACTGACCGTGCCATTTGAATCCAGATAAGACGAGCAACATTCGTTCAAAGCGGCCAAGTATAGTGATCTGGCCGCGGATCTGAGACACGATGGGTTCACTGCAAGGGTCATGGCTATTGAAGTGGGTGCAAGAGGGCTTGTGGCTGCATCAGTGTATGATTTATTGAAACTGTTGGGGCTGAGGGGACAGTCGAGAACAAGGGCACTGAAGAGGCTTAGTGAAACTGCCGAAAAGTCCACAATACGCTGAGTTTTTTGGTGGTACTGGTGAAAGGGCTGTGACTGAGGGGCAACAGGCGGCGTATATTATAAGGGGTGTCAGGCACAGAATTTCAGTGGCTAGCGCGCAGTGGTTAGACTCGTCGGCTTCGCGCAGGGGTCTCAGTGTGTGTCCTTAGTTGTGATGTGCGACGGAACGAACGGAATAATTTGTCTTCTCTTTGTTACTTTCACAATTGCCTCCACGGCTGGCGGAGTTGTGGATTTTAAAGTTGCTACCATAAGTGAAATGGGTTCATTTTCGATACAAGACAACAGGAGGCTGAGACGCTTGGGAGTGATGACCCAAGTGGGCCCGCCCCCCCTTAGAGTGTAAAGGAGTATATCGGGCCGAAACACTTGTCGGACAGGGGGGACCTCTTCTGATGATCAGATTGCTTCCTGTTGTATCGCTCTGTAAAGAGTTTCCTATCATAACAGCAATATATATATAGTCGACGAAAGAACGAACGAACTATTCCGATGCTTTATCTGATGTCATCATTTCTCATTCTGTCTCTCCTGGTACCATTAATGACTCTTCTCTCGTATTTGATCTCGCACGATGTGATTTTCCTCTCCATTGCCCCGGACAGGGACCATGTTTGACACAGATAGCAATGAGTTGATAAGAAAATAATGTTTATCAATTGTCATTTAGTTTCCGTACTCATGTTCGGATGTACGAGTAGTGGTGACATGTGGTAAGTCACTGTACTGGCCTTAGTGGTATCATGTTTACATATTAGCTGCTTTACATAATGATGATAGCCTTTTTTTTACAATTAAAATTTGTCTTCGTTTTGGCGAGGCGCGCTCCGTTCAACTTACAGGATCGGTTGATTATATTAGAACGCATGCCCAAGAAAAAAAAATGTCTTTTGGTGTGGTTTATTGTGTACTAGCAATAACCCGTCAATAATGACGGAAGTAGATCAAAAACTGTAATATATTTTAAAAATATATTCAATATAAAAGTTCTTTGATGACAAAATTTTTTTGTGAAAGTGCGTGGATTTGTTTCAAAGAAAGTTCCCTGATTAAAAAGTGTTTTTAAAACTTTCAAGCTTTGTTGCTAGGGCGACATAGGGGTGGCCGTGTCTAAAAACAGGTTCAGGAAGGAAAACTCCTACGTGATCAAAAGATTGTCCTTGCGCCTTATTGATCGTCATTGCAAATGCTAAAATCACTGGAAATTGAGGACGTCGCATCCTAAATGGTAAACTTCGCTCGCTCGGTTCTAAGTCAATGCGAGGAATTAAGACTCGTTCTCCCTTATTACTGCCAGTGATAATTTCTGCATCAATCAGACTGATTTGCTCGTTGTGACAGACGCTGTGCTTGTCTTTGTGCCACTTCATGTTGTGAAACTGGGTTCTAAACCGACTTTTCTTCGTTGAGTGTTACTATTTTCGGGAGAGTACATATAAGGGAAACAATACAATCAATGTCTAACTTTCAACCACAATTGCATCCCTTAGATGTGACCGACGTACAAACGGCGAGAATTATGGATTTTGTTGTGTATTAGTTGATGATCGGCCTTCTCTTTACCTTCTGACTCCATTGTACAGAATGCGTACATTATCGTCTTTATAAACTGCTTAATATTATAGGTATCTCAACAAATGGTGTACAATTTCTGAGTTTTTTGATGTTAAAGTACAATTCCATTTTAAAGGTGGCCTTTGACATTTAAAACTCGGAACGCCATTAAGAAAGTAAATAGTATGTTAGGTTTGACATAATGCAGCGACAGTTTATTCTGGTATGTTAGGTTTGACATAATGCAGCGACAGTTGATTCTGCAATACGATCTTCTTGTCGTGTGTATTTTGTGCACTAACCTCTTCTGCGTTGTATTGCAGCAACGGTTCTCAAGATACATTTCCACATATCTCTGAAATTGAGTAATACTGGTTATTTTTGTGAGATTTTTGCGTTCTTAGCTTTCTTGAACCTGTCTTCCGTGCTTACATACATTAGTATGTGTTGTGATTTGTTGCCGTATTTGTATCTTAAATTTTTTTTTTTTTTTTTTTACCATAAACAGGGGTGTCGACCCTGTGCTAAAACCCCAACATAGAGGACCAGGGTGTCTGATTTAGTCTGACCCCTACCCGCGCAGACCTGAGATGGGACCCTGACACCCTCACCAGAGCTGCTATACTATGGACCCTAGAAGGACGGCGATAGAAAGACACCAACGGCAACCTGGCGGAGAACAGTGGAGGCTTGGATGCAAAGCATGAACCAGAGTTGGGGCACGGCACGAATGATGGCCACCGACCGAGCAAAATGGGGACAATTTGTTGCTGCCCTACAAGAAGGCACTAGGCGTGACGACCACTGACTGCTTTGTCAGTCATGGGCTAAGTATCCAAGAAAAAGATGTGTTGCGATGCTCGACGGCTTTTTGTTTTGATATGTGAATGTTTCTTCGGGTCAAAATATTCTACTACCACTTTATGTTCACATAACACTTCGGCTCCACAAAGGAGCCTATACCTTCAGCAAATTCATGCCATCAGGTCAGTGTCTTTTCGTGTCTTCCCTATTCCCGTCATGTCTGTCTACAATTATCTTCTGCGTGTGTTCTTATGAATTTTTTTTTTTTTTTCGATTTATCATCGTATAACTAAAATATCTTTGTCGAATGAGTTTAATCTTAACGGTGAGTAATGTGTACTATTTTAGCTGTGTGATTTTAAAGTCCATCATTTCAAACTCGTGTTGTGTTTTGTACTTTCGCGCATGTGTTTTTTTTAAATAGGAGTTATGCCTTGTTTTGGCGAAGCGCGACCCGTTCATCATAGATACAGGGTCCGTCGGTTATATATATTAGGGTGCATGCTCAATTATTAAAGACCCTGTGGTCTGGATTAGCTACGGAATTATTTATCGTATCATCCAAAAGCCATTGGAGCCGCCTCTGCATGACTATAAATGATATAGTTCGCATCGAACGCTCCACTAACTTAGGTTTTCCTCCAGTACCTCGTCTGACATATGTGAATGTGGGGAGCCGCGCTGGTGTAATGGTTACCACGTTGCGCTGGCGATCAGGTGTTCAAGCCCGGGCGTGGGCATTTGAAGGAGTGTCATTGACCAGGATTTTGACTGAATAACCTGCACGGCTCCTGAGATAAAACCTCTGTGGATGGGAAGGAGCGAAGCTCCTGACCGGGTTCTAAGGAAAGTCCACAGGCTCCCCAGACTCGCAAGGACATGTCATTGGGCCGAAGGGCTGAAAGCCCAAGTGCCGCAGGTTAAGAAAAAAAAAAAAAAATATATATATATATATATATATATATATATATATATATATATATATATATATATATATGTGTGTGTGTGTGTGTGTGTGTGTGTGTGTGTGTGTGAATGTGAGGGCAACTGTAACAATGTTATGGTTACTGACACGAAACGGTTGTAACGTGTTCGAGGTTGACATAGTCAGTGCGACGCTAAGTGACGGGTTACTGTTGTTTCCGTAGCCAGATTTCCTTTTTTCCGGTTCATTGAGTTTTTAGACCTGTGGAATATTTATTGAACATTTCATATTATTTGAATATATGGTAAACGAGTCCGCTGTGAGGACAACATTAGACAGTCTTTGAAGGATCGAGGACTGGAGTGGAACCAGGCCAGGAGGAAGACAGCTGATAGGATAGTCTGGCGCTCTCTCTTCCAAACCTTTATACCTCACGGTAGGATGGGAACGACCAAGTAAGTAAGTGAATATATGGTAAAGGCGTGAATGAGTTGTTGGCAGGGATAACAAGAGTTGACAAGCACGCACGTGAGTGTAGCCTGTTGTAATATATAATACAATACAGATCGAGGTTAACAACTATGTGCAGGCGCCTTAGTCAGTACGTTTTTCTTTTTCTTTTCTACCGGAGTTGTTTGCTTAAGCCACTGGCATTCAGTACATTTTCATTTTGGTATTGAACTCATGGATGCAGTAATTACTTGTCACTTCGTTACTAACGTTCGCAGAATGCATTTTGATTTTGTTTGTCCTAATGGACGTATCCGCTACCAGTTGTATGATATCATGTAAGTGTGAGCCACTGAACTGAAAGTGTATGCCAGGAATGCGTTGTTTCGTGGCTGGGAACATTGCTTTATATATATATAAAAGGCTTTATGCATACTATAGTTTGATGTTTTAATATTTTCTTCTGGTACCCATAACACTGGGTCATCAGAACGAGCGAACGAACGAACTTTCCGAGCTGTGTGCGGTCTTTAGTATGTTGCCTGCTATATAATTGGTACAGACCACGAATAGTTGTCGTGTAACGACTTCTCACCGACTTTTTCTTCTGTCTATTATTTTATTCCTCTACAAATTTCTCCTATCACTAGACAAGAAACCAAAAGTCTCTCTCTCTAGTCTTATATTACACAGCATTTGCTAGCTGATTCTCACGGCCAAGGGCAATAAATTATTCCCTTGGCCAGCATAAGTCTTTCCACTTGAAATGTGAAAAATGGTGCTACGACAGTCCGGAAGTCAACCCTTTGTTTGTGTCACGAACTGGACACACGTACACAGTGGATGCTAGGGCCAGTTAAAATGAAGATAACTTGATACCCCTGGGACCTAAATAGAATTTGCAACAATGCCACCCAAGAAGCAACCCACCCCTGCCCGGGAACAGCCATCCTGGAATTGTGGAGGGAATTTTAAGCCATTAGACCGCTAACCATCATTCGAAGCAGATGGAATCTGTGGACCCCGGAGTGGGTATTACTTGTTGCGAAAATCCGCGAGGGTTCAGTTGAGCGAATCCACCCAGGTTGCGGTTACGAGGTACTAACCCAGGTTGCGGTTACAAGGTACTAAACTAGGTTACAGATCCAGGGTACAAACCAGGGTACAAGTCCACTGTACCAAAGATTACCCCATACCCACCATACCCCATTAACCAGGTTACCTTACCATACCAAACCATATCCTGTCACCCAGTAACCAATTACATACCACACATCCCATAAGCAGAAGAGGTATTCAGCAGAGGTGACTTACCCCATCCT
The DNA here is from genome assembly GCA_024509875.1 of Oreohelix idahoensis. Taxonomy (NCBI): domain Eukaryota; kingdom Metazoa; phylum Mollusca; class Gastropoda; order Stylommatophora; family Oreohelicidae; genus Oreohelix; species Oreohelix idahoensis. The sequence continues at coordinate 404,705 of JAMPIV010023163.1, read as the reverse complement.
TATCTGTGATGTGCACTGAGTCCAGGAAAGCAAACTCTGACACCCTCTGAACCCATTGACTGTTTAGGAGACCTAAGTGCTGGGGCAGACCAAACCAAGAGAGTCCGAAACAAAATCATCTCCGCAGCGACTACAGGCCTTCGGAGAGATCGGTATTAACACCTACCAGCAAAACTACCATAGAAAAGATCTTCTGGTCCATATGATGACATACTAGTTTTTTTCTCTAAACAGTAGAGCTAAACTCTTTTCATATTTATATGTATATTCAGATATGTGAGAATCTATACCTTTTTATGCAATTTACCTTAACAGCGTCTGTTGTTATTTTTCTTGTTAACTTTATTTGGGCTGTATTTTGTTTTAAATATAACTCTACACCCTGGGGGCTGAGCCATAATTCAATTAACTTCTATTGGGTCGGGATATTTTAAATGTGGCTGGACACCAAATCTCTTTCTCAACCTTACGTGCTTTACACAGTCCTTTTGTAGGATTCCTGAGGAAGAATTTATCGTCCAGAAAATATCCTGTTTAGTTGCCAAAATTCTCTTTTAAGTAAATTTCTAGTACACTATTTCCCGAGGAGAGGCAGTTCCATTACGAACTCGTAAACTATCAATAAGACATTATTATCTTTATTCTTCAATTCCATCCAAGCTGTCCTTCTCCTCAAAACCTCCCCACGACATTAGTGTCAGAGATATCACATATCAAAGGGGTATCCTTGTTCTAATTTCAGTCCCTAGTTATCCTTGTATTTGAACTCTGGGATGCCTATTTTAAACTAAGTTGTTTATCAATGTGTACATCGCCCCCCCCCCCTCCCCCCCCCTCCCCCAGACACCATGTTCGAATAGTGTTTACTTTATCACACTCTCCAAACGTTATCAACTACCATATCCGTATCTGCTTAGCCTGGCAGTGTGTGTTTGGTTTCCTGGAAATTATCTTCAGTGTCCGCAGTAATATACATTGTTTGGTCCACTGTTGACACGTGCTGTCTAAACCAACATTTTGGGGAGTGTAGTACAATGTTCTCTTCCAAGATGCCTTATCATACTTAGTGCTTGTTAGTGTCTTTTTTTTAACCCATGCTGACATTTTTATGGCATTCGTTTTGACCTATTGATGTTAGCATTGTCCGTATATATATATATATATATATATATATATATATATATATATATATATATATATATATATATATATATATATATATATATATATATATATATATATATATATATATATATATGAGGGGCGTTCAGAAAGTAATGCACCACATCGTTTTTCTCAGCTAATAATGAAGATAGAAGCATGAAATTTTGCACACTTCAAATATGGCATGTGTCAATTGTGTGTACCAGATTGCACCGCAACCGGCCAAATAATACGGCTGCCCTAAACCGTTGAAATGGAGCGTGTTAGGAACTTGCGTTATAAGCAGCGAATTGTGATAGAATTTCTCGTTGCAGAGAAGGAAACTTGTGAACATTCACAAGCGTCTATGTGATGTGTATGGAAGTTTTGATCTCTACAGGAGTACAGTCAGTCGCTGGGTTCAGAGAATCAAAGAATCAGGAAGTGGAGATACGGAGCTGCTTGATCGGCCGCGCTATGGACGTCCTGCCACAGCCACCAACGCAGAAATGTTGAAATGCGCTGAGGGCATTATTCTTACTGATAGGCGAATCACTACTCAACAATTGGCCTTACAGCTGTCAGTCAGCATTGGTAGTGCAAATGCAGTTATAAAAACTCTCGGATTTTCTAAGGTTTGCGCAAGATGGGTTCCTCGAAGTCTCACAAATGACCACCGATTGCAAAGAAAAGCAATTTCTTCTGAATTGTTGGAGCGTTTCAATGCTGATGGAGAGAACTTTTTGGCTAAGATCGTTACAGGTGACGAAACCTGGGCACATCATTTTGAACCTGAGACAAAAAGATAGTCAATGGAGTGGCATCATCCGCAATCACCACGAAGAAAGAAATTCAAGACAATTCCTTCAGCTGGAAAGGTCATGATCACTGTCTTTTGGGACATTGAAGGTGTGATTCTTGTGGACGTTATGCCAAGAGGAGAGACAATCAATTTGCAAGCTTACATTAAGACATTGAAAAAACTCAATCAACGTTTTCGCAGAGTTCGGCCGCACAAGAATCCAACAGACCTGCTTCTCCTTCACGACAATGCGCGACCTCACACAAGTCTGGCAACACGGGAAGCAATCACCAAATTGGGTTGGACTGTACTACCCCATCCACCCTATAGTCCCGATTTCGCACCCTCTGATTTTCATCTATTTGGTCCACTTAAAGATGCACTCTGTGGAACAAGGTTTTGTCGTGGAATATTCTAATCCACATATATAAATTATCAGGTAAATATAAAGCCTAACAAATACATTTAATAAAGAAAAGAGCAATGGTAAAAGAACAGTGCTGTCACAATGACTGTACTCGAAATCCCCTTGTTTTCTACTTCGTCGGCAAATTGTAACGCTTTCACGTTGATAGTAAAAGCCTACTGTGTCGCTGCACGCTTTCTTCAATGAAACGTGTACTGTATTTCTTGGAAAAACCTTGAGATACGCAAGCTGATCAATGACCTAAATTTAATATTTCATTCATTCCATTTTATACACGGCGTAACTAAAAGACAGATAAAGCAGGAGAGAGAGAGGGGCGAATGAAGGCAGGAAGCATGCAATACTAAACACGCGTCGCGCGATATACAATTGCTGCCATCACGCGTGTAAGGCCACATGCACTAACTTTATTTCAAATCGACAGTGATAAAAACCCTACCCATACCAGAGTTAGGTTTTAAAATTCCGAAAAACGCTTATTGGGAATTATGACAATATACTGGTTTACGTTTGAAAACATGACAGACCGCACGACTATCCTAGAAGAAAATGCATATTGGCTCCATTAAATTTGTATATTTGGGTTCCTTAGGGTTTGCTGACAAAGAATATGTAAAACGTTACGCAAATAGTCTAGGAATTACCAAATTATAACCAAAATAAAATAGTGGGGGTGCCTGACAGCATGAAATCATTTCTGCTCATAAAATTTTTTTATAACGTGTTTGAAAAAACATTACGTTACAGAAATAGCCTACCATGTTAACTCCTATTTGATTGGAGCGCCACAAATGTAAGACTAAACACGATTGGTCAGGCTATAAATACTATCTTGTGTTGTCAGGGGAAACGTGAAAAGGAGTATTTTTTTTGGAAAAGATATGTAGACATGGTTTGATTGGGTAGAGCTGCGAATATACTCAATTCAGAGCGTCTGTTCATTGCCACATCTTGTAATAAACCTACTAAGAAGCAGTGCGTTGAGCACCAGTGTATATTTTTTATAAAATAAAGCCTGGGACATCGACAGATCGGAGTTGTGCTATATTCATTGCCAGTCAACGAAACTGTTTATTATTTCCATAAATTGTGGTAAGCTTGAAATATTCAATATCTTTTAATGAAAATTGAATGTAAATTGATAATTTATGTTTGTATATATGTGTAGTTCAGTAGCGAACATGATGTAAAGCCTATAGAGCTCCAGCCTGAACAGAAGGTGTCGGAGGAAAGTAAAACTGCATGGAATGGCCAAACAGTACACTGACACCTAGATTATTGATTAGACAGAAATAATGCTGGAATTGCAGAGGCGTGGTAACCATTAGGGAGGGAAATACTGGTATAAAGTATTTCAGATGAAGCTGACAGTTGGCCTAACGCTCTGAACTCAATGTTTGTGATGTATTGTGCTCAATGTAGAAATAGAGTGTAAATTAGTTCTGACGTAGAAGGTACAACCTTCTTGTTTCAGGGACCGTGGTCTTAAAGTTATTGAGCAGCACCTGGTCAGAGCTTTGCTGAAGCCAGAGGTGGACAGCATACTCCTTGGTCCATATAGCAACCAGTGGGGTGGCTCCAGAACTCATTAAAGTAATCGAGCAGAGGAGTCTTGTACTGCAGTCATCACGAAAGATAAGAGAGTGTGGCCATGGAGCTCAACATTATGTACCCCCCATCTTAAAATGACATTGTAAACTAAAATTAAGAGGGGAATTTAATTGTTTTAATGCCAGGAACTGAGAACATCTCCAATACTAGTTCCAACAAAGACAAACTATTGAAGTCATGATGTCAAATACCAACAGAGCTTGAACAAAACAAAACCAGTATTACCTCATATTACCACTACACAACTGACACACATAGGATACTATTAATAATATATGTCACTACAAGAATCATATTAATAAATTCTGTACATATAACTTGTAATTAAAATTGATTGTGATTCCTGGTTCCCTTTGTATTTTAATCAGGACACATATACATTCATGACAGCACTGAATACATATTGTTATTTGAAAAGTTATCAGTGACTCCTTTAAGATATCCTCGTAGAGTGTTTTATGTATGTGAGTGTCACAGTGTTGTCAAGTGTGGTGGAATAAAGTAAATTGTTTATCTGTCTGTTGTTGTTATGACTTACACTTCATCATACACATACCCTAGACATATAACGTAGTCATCACACTATTCCAGAATAATTCTGACTGAGGTATACATATGTGGCAGCAAGTAAGGTTATCTATAATACACTACTCTTATTAGATATAGATACCTTCACAGCTGATCTCAGTCAGTACACTAAGTCCCCTATAAATATTTATAACATCCCACTTTACCACAGGTTTGAAGATGATGAAGGAGTGATTCATGCAGCGAAGAAATGGCAACATGATCAAGACAAAATCTGGTACGGGCTAGGAATAGATGCCCTTGTTTCGCGCTGGCATAAAGCCGCACAAGTTGATGGGGATTATGTTGAATAATACCGATGTTTACATGACATATCCATGTATATTGTATATAAATTTCATGCTTTTTGAATAAACAGCTCCTGAAAAAAACGATGTGGTGCATTACTTTCTGAACGCCCCTCGTGTATGTATATATATATATATATATATATATATATATATATATATATATATATATATATATATATATATATATATATATATATATATATATATATATATATATATATATATATATATAATAGCCCTTTCAGTCATAACTGACCATGGGAATGCGCCCCTGAGGTGACAGCCCTCAGCTGCCTATTTTCCTGGTTTGGACGTTTTCTCCTCTCTTCTGCTTGTTGTGTGTTTCTTTTCGCTCAGTCAGAGGTTGCGCCGTAGCATCGCCACTTGGTGCGATCGGCATCTTCATCCTCGCACGTTGCTGGATTTTATGTCCAGTGCCCTTGTGTCTCTCTTGCACACATCTTTGAACCTGAGCTGCGGTCGCCCAACTGTTCTTCTGGCATCTACTAGTGTTGCAAGAAAACCCACCTTCGACAGACATGTGGAGGCGGTGGCTTTGCCACCGCGACACTATGCTGTCTGGCTGCTCGTGCCATGGCCGGTGACTGATTGCTCGTGTCAGTCTCGTCTCGGAGATATAACCCCCCCCCCTCCCTGCACCGGGTAGAGAGTGTCAAACCTCTTGGTATCGCACACACGCCAAAATGGGCCTGGTGTACCATACCGCTGAGTCTAGGATGCTCTTTTGGGGTTGAAACAAAGCCCACACCTCACCTCCCATAACTGGCTCAAGGGTATGAACGAGTGAATAACTCGTCCCCTAAAGGGCAAAAGAGTGAATAACTCGCGCCCAGGGATTCAAACAAACAAACAATATATATATATATATATATATATATATATATATATATATATATATATATATATATATATATATATATATATATATATATATATATATATATATATATATATATATATATAGTGTTCTGAGTTGTCGCGAATTCATCCCGAGTTCTCTGCGATCGGAAGTCATCGTAAACGTTTGCTTACATCAGGCACATTTGGTTTTTATTTTTAATATTTTTGGCACGTGAATTAGTGATTAGAGCCAGGTGGCAGGATGAGTTTCGGCTGGGTAGGAACCTCACGAAGACGTCATACATTAAGATGCCTGCACGAGGAACCGCGTGACGACCTCACACTGAACGAGTCCTGCTCCGCGTATCAAAGTAAACACACCGTATTATTATAAAAAACCAAAGGCAGTCCCAGCGGTTTTTTTCTCTCCCACCCCGTCCCCCTACCACTCATCTCTAATTGACGGCACAAAGTTCGCCACGGTTGGGAAAATTATTAGGCTTGTTTGCTCCACTTAAATTGAGGTCGCTGTGTCAACAGATTTCGATTTGAGAATATGCACTAAACGCCTCTGGCCTAGTTTGGTTGAAATCTATGTGCTTTGCGTCGGTTATCCTGTTATTATTGTTATTATTCTTACTAGTATTGCTGTTGTCTGTTGTTAGCCTGTGTAAAATGAAGGGGATCTATGAACCCGTTTTTTAATTGTCCGTTGTTAAAAATCTGGCATTATATTTTGATGATTGTATTTATTTACCCCAGTATTTATGAGTACCGGTAAAAGAAGTCCCGTTGCAGATACTGCAGTAGGGGAGTAAACCGTAGAGACTTCCATGTATTAAGTTTCAGCTTTACGAGGTGTGGGGTGACCGGTTACTTTTCTCTTTCCCTTTCCTAACTCAGTACAAAAACTTGCTATTATCTCATGTCATGCCTATCAGGCACGTAATGCCACACAACTCAATATTATTAAACCACTACACCACCACAGTGGAAATAGCTTTTTTCTTGCGGACGCAAAAAAATTCACGCAGTGATCTTTGGTCCAGTCTCCGTCTATATGTAGATCTAATAAGATAAGCATACAGACAGGACAGCTTACTTAGCATCGTGACCTCAAACCCGATGATGTTATCATTGTGTTTGTTTTGTGCGGACCAGATTAGAATTGCCTTAGGCGGTGTCTAATGCGTTCACCCGGCGGATTGTCAGCTCAATTTCATCATATTGCGTAAGGTACAGTGTCGGCTGACAAATAGATGGTTATGTCCCACCACGACTTCAGGTTTTTAAGTTGTGTATAAGTTATGTTGACTTTTCCCTCCCCACCCCATATCATGATGTTAAACTTCCCCCGGGAGTCTCTGAAAGTCAAAACAGAATACGATTACTGCTCCCGCCTGCGTGTCGTACAAGGCAACTGGTATGAGGCTGGCAACCTTATCTTGTAAAATACATTGCAAAATAATCCGCCCTGGACCTTTGGTGTCCAGATACATGGGACTTGCTAACTTCCGCCTCGCAGATGGCATGTTGAACTTGAGGCTCAAAAATGTGTTATGTAACAGCTTTTTAATCTTACGATGGTTAACACATTTATTAAAGCTCGTTTGATTTACTGAGTAGACACTTAGAATACAACACAATACAACATACAACTGTTGATAAATAGGTGCATATAAACACGCGTGAGAATGAAATGACTGCAGGCAGTCAGACATAAAGAACACAGTAGCAGAAGTGCCTGCAGATCTGGAGGTTGGTACAAACCGAAAAAAGCCGACCCTTAGTGTAGTGGTTCTCAACTTGTGCCAAATGGCCCCCTAGGGGACTATGCCATATTTCTAGGGGGTCACAGTAAGATGGTAAAGTATCTGGGTTTTTTTTTTTTTTTTTTGGCTAACAGCGAATACGAGGGGGTACAGAAGTAAATGAGGCTAAGAAAGGGGGCCATGCTATTTAAAAAAAAAGACTGAGAACCCCTGATCTGGTGTACCGTATACACGGAACTCTTGGAACTATACGGGATGACGAGGTTTTATGTAATGCGTCTTACTAGGGTCAATGACAAAGAGAATAGTTTACCTTACGGCCAAGCTTCGTCAGGGACAAATTAAAGAAAACAGAAGGCAAAGAAAGCGCGACTCCACCGTGTTTCGAACCCTGCACCTTGCCACGAGACCCCAGTGCACTAACCATTCAGCCAATCGTGACAAGGTTAATGTAAAACTGGGTGAGAGACCAGCAAGGGTACATATGAATGACCACGGACTGTGTGTGCGACTGTGTGTAAATACTCAAGGAAAAATGAATAAAGCAATAAAATTCTGATGTCAATATATTACTCCCTGTACTATCATGTAAATGCTAGAAAATTGAAAATTACAATGAATACCCGTATTATAACCGAAGATGGTTGAACAGGACAGACTCTCCCAAGGTGGTGGATGAGTGGAGGGAGATGCAGCTATTCCACTCACCTCCCATTTTTTTTTTTTTTTTTTTTAATATGCGGCAGATCTCTTTGCTGCGAAAGGTTATCACTAGAAAAGTGCGGGCTGCTACTCCTGCTAGAATAGGAGACACAGTGCGGCAAGAACGAACCTTCAATTCCATTTTGAACGCTGACTGAAGAGGCTGCTGCCTGTCACCTGCCACGCTTGTCCATTACCGAATATCTCACTAGACGTAAGCTTCAAGAGGACACCATGATCTGTACGTGTTGTCACGCGTAGAAGCCAACAGTTCCCCTGTCGTGAACTATGGGCCAAAAGGCAACAAAATTGACTTCTCGGTACTTAATCGGTTTGGTTTTTTTTTTTTTTAATATATATATATTTTTTTAAAATAAGGCGCCGTGATTACGGAAGTTCACAACGAATTGCATGGGGATCGTTTAAATTAATCATGCGTACGTTGTCTTCAGTCCCTATCAAACCTCAACCAGCCCAACTCAACAACATTTGATATAGGCCCTACATGTTCTAATTCGTCTCTATATACGGTAGATCTTAATTATTTGCCTACTGTGGCCTTATTCTGCCACCCCTACGCAACTTCTAACTTAACTTCCTGTGAGAATAGTGCTTTTTAGCGACTTTTACACGATTTTTATCTTGTAATTGAAACACAAAAAGCAGATAAACAGTTTACGTTCAATATTTCTAGCCAGTGGGGAAAAATCCCTTCCAGACACCGAGGAAGAACTGAAATGTTTTTCAAGAACTGGCAGGAAAGCAGAAACACTTGTAGTAGTTCCAGACATGGTGGGTTTTATTCAAAGGACTAATGAAGTATAAGTAGAGATGACAGTAATTATAGTAACAGTGGCTGTAATGTTAATAAAAGTGGTAGTAATACAGTGTGATTCAAAAGTTACTTCATGTTTTTAAATGTTCATATCCTCACTTATATCTATTGGATTTACACGAAACAAAACATTAAAACACGGAGCAAGAACTGCAATTTGACAGATTATTTATTTATTTTTTTTATTCCTGAAAAGAAAATAAACTAAAATAAAATGTAAAAAATCCTGAATAAACTGACGTAACAAGAGACAGTTTGGTTTTAAGGACTATCTTCATTGCACAGGGACAACTCCATCAGTGCTCTGATCTCCTCTCTTAGATCACACAAGGAGGATCTCAGCACAGTGCACGAATTCTGTAACACCGGCGAGAATCCCAATTTGTGTACATAGGAATCACACATTCTATAAATATTTTTTATGGTGGGTAGGTTTCTAATTTTTAAATTTTGCCATGGCAGCGGCCTTATGGCCTACTCTGTACGACTTCCATCTGCCGTGGGATTTTTAACGTGTGCAACTTGCACACGGGATCTCCTATTTCTTCACCTTTATCCAAGAAGGGACATCCAATCTCACTACCCAGGAGACCAGGGGGGAAGTATGACATTATTAGGACCACTGGTTCTGAAAAAAAATTTCTATAAATTTCCTTTACTGGGAATCGAACCCGGTACCTCTAGAATTCAAGACAGACGCCATACCTCTTAACCACTCCGACCCTACAAGAGATAGAAAAAAAAATTGCTGCCCGCTATTATATCATGTCCTGAATGCATGCTGTCATGTTGAGTTGTAATATATATGACATAAGGTTTTACATAATAAAAAAGGCAGTTAATTGTCTTTATTTTGACGTTTCGTTTCCCATAAATTAGTTAGAAAGAAGTGAAGAAATAACAGTTTATTTTTAAACTGTTATTTTTAGAAAAAATTTAACTAAATGGGAGGAGAGCGGAATAGCTGCATTAGGAGGAAGTGACTATTCAATCATCTTGTAATAATAGTAGTTTTTGTTTTTGTAGTGTACTTGTTTAATTAAGGCCGTAAGGAGGCAGCCCCTCCACCATGCAAAGGCACAACAGGCCAATCACCTGTTTGCTTTAAATCATGATTACGCGAACTACAAGAGAGAAAACCGGACTGATTCTAAAGGCGACGAACTGGAACGGACTACGGACTACGACTTATGGAACTTGGAACACAAGAAGTATAAATGGGAAGGAAGAGGAGCTGGTGGAAGAGATGAAGAAAGCAAAACTAGAAATCCTGGCTATAACGGAAACGAAGAAAAAAGGACAAGGAGTCATGGATCTCGATGGCAACATGTTGCTCTACAGTGGTGTACCCATATCTGAAAGGGCTAAAGGGGGCGTGGGTTGCATTGTGGCCCAGAATCAAAAGATAGTATCAAGGGATGGAACTTTGTCTCGGAGCGCATTATGGTTGTAAAACTAAAAGAAGGAGAAACCATAGTCAACCTGGTCATAGTGTATGGGCCAAATGAGGATGAGAGAGCAGAGGTCAAGGAGGAATTCTTCGAGCTGCTTCAAAGGACAGTGGATGACTGCCTAGATGAAGTTATTATGCTCGGAGATTTTAATGCCAGAGTTGGAAATGACCATGCTAGATGGGGTGGAGTTATCGGAAGATATGGAGAAGATACTCTCAATGACAATGGAAAGCAACTCCTTAGATTCTGCAGTGAGCAGAATCTGATCATTACAAACACAAAGTTCCCCCATAAGTGCATACATGCATACACTAGATGTGAACCAACCAAGAATGAGAAGTCAGTGATCGACTATGCCATTGTTCGGAGAAGCTCATTCAGATATGTCCGAGATGCAAGAGTCTGGAGGGGGCCAGAGATTGGAAGTGATCACTACCTGCTAACAATCAAACGAACAACTGAAAGAGTTGCTCAGCCTAGGAACTGCCCAACATCACGCAAGAAACCAAGTAAACGAGCAGGAGAAATGAGCATTAGGACCTACAAGCTGAGATAGCCAGAAATTAAGACCAGATATCAGGGGCTTATTGCTACAGCAGTGAGCAACACAGAAGAACGACCTGATGACTTGGAAACCCTCTGGAATAAATTCAAGGATATCATAAAGACAGCTGCTGCAGAAGCATGCGGTGAAGTCCGACTTGGGAACCAGAGAAAGAGGACACCTTGGTGGACAGAGGAAGTCAAAGAGAAAATAAGAGAGAAGAAAATGGCATGGAAACAATACTTAGGAACTAAAAACACAACAGGACAAATGGAAAAATATAGAGAATATTTGACACTCAGAACAGAAGCAAAGAACAAAGTGCTAGCAGCAAAACAGAAGTCCTGGGAAGAATTTGGAGAAAAGCTAGAAAAAGATGCACAAGAAAACCAGAAATTGTTCTATAAGACCCTAAAGAACATGAGGAAAGAAAAACAATGCCCTCTCAAATTTATAAAGGACAAGCAAGGCAAATTGCTTACTGCCCCGAAGGAAGTAATGGAAAGATGGAAAGAATATTTCTCAGAACTCCTGGATGGTGAGCATGATGAAGCATCAGAAATGATAACCACTGACACAGAAGAGGAAACCAATGATGGTGAAGATGACATAAAGATGGAAGAACTGAGGGCAGCACTAGAGAAAATCAAGATGGGCAAAGCAGCAGGGCATGATGGTATAACACCAGAAATGGTTAAGTACATGGGAGCATCAGGCGACCTATTACTCTTAAAGGTCCTACAGGCAGCATGGTGCAACAAGACCATACCAAAGGATTGGGAGATTGCCATCATAACACCAATTTTCAAAAAGGGTGACAATCGACAATGTGGAAACCATAGAGGCATATCCCTTCTCAGTGTCCCTGGTAAAATCTACTCTAGAATCCTAGAGCAGAGACTCCGACGCCTAGCTGAGCCACAATTGGATGAGGTCCAGTGCGGATTCCGAGCAAACCGAAGTACTCAAGACCTAATCTTCACACTCAGACAGCTGAGTGAAAAGGCCCTTGAGTATAAGAGTGAGATCCATCTTTGTTTCATAGATCTGGAAAAGGCGTTTGACAGGGTCCCCTGGAGCAAACTTTGGGACTGTTTGGCAAGGAAGAATATTCCAGCACCTCTGATTCATGCTATACAGAGCTTCTACAAGTCTTGCAGAAATTATGTGAGGACAGCAAACCATAAGTCAGAAGAGTTCAGGACACCACTGGTGTAAGACAAGGTGATATCCTATCACCTTACCTCTTCATACTCCTTATGGACGATGTCATCAAGGCATGTAAGGAGAGAACAAGAAAGTATTCAGTGGGGTACTGGAAGATGAGACAGGTCTATATTTCGGAGCTGGCATTTGCTGATGATGTTGCCCTGATTGCTAAATCAGAGGCACATCTCCAATCCAACCTGCAAGTCTGGAAGGAAGAGCTGGAGAAGAGAGGGATGGTCATAAGCAGCTCTAAAACAAAATCCATGGTGATATCACGAGAAGAAAGAAAACATCAGATTAAGTTGGGAGAACAGGTCCTAGAGCAGGTCGACCACTTTAAATATCTCGGAGCTATTATAGACCGAAAGGGAGGCATCAAAGAAGAGTTGGCCACTCGAAAAGCAGCGGCTGGGAGACTTTTTCAGGCCATAAATCGTGGATTCCTCAGCAAGAAAGAGGTTGGTAAGAAAACGAAGATGGCTGTATACCGCTCCACCTATGTCCCAGTCTTGACATATGGATGCGAGTCGTGGGCAATGACTACAACCCACAAAAGCCAGATCCAAACCTCAGAAATGAGGTATCTGAGGAAAGTGGTTGAAGTAACAAGAAGAGACATGGTCCGCAACCAGGCGATCCGTCAAGGCCTAAAATCCCATCCGCTGCAGACCCAAATAGAACAGTCCCAACTAAGATGGTTTAGCCATGTCTGCAGAATGGGAGAAGATCGGCTACCACGACAAGCATGGGAAACAAAGAGCCAGGGATCCAGACCTCCAGGACGACCCAGAGTCCGCTGGGAGGACAACATTAGACAATCTTTGAAGGACCGAGGACTAGAATGGAACCAGGCCAGGAAGAAGACAGCTGATAGAATGGTCTGGCGCTCTCTCTTCCAAACCTCTACACCTCACGGTAGAAGGGGAACGACTAAGTAAGTAAGTACTTGTTTAATTATATACTTTTTTACAAATAGTGCATGAGCCAGCAGGGAAAAAAGAATTGCAGACATAGTTGTAAGAATTAGGCATTGAAACAACGGCCATTACCCTAAAGCGGGAACAGTTGCTGCTACAACAAGACCAATCATTTGTTGGTCGTAACAGAGTTTGAAACTCTCCTTTGTTTACAACCACCAAATCTCAGTGGCCACTCGGTAAACAACATGTCACATACCTTACCTTCAAGCAGACAACCAGGATCTAATTGAGATAGACACTCACATTGTTTGTGTGAAAAAAAGGAATGGCAATGTAGGACAGTGACCCGACTAGCCAAAAACATGATGGAAGGTTGGGTTATATAACTGCTGCCCCACTAAATGAATAACTTTGTCATTTAACATAATCTTTATTATCTTTCTTTTAGTTTTAATTAATGTGTTTTGTCATGCTTCTTTTACATTTCTGTGGTGTTTTTTAAATTATTTATTTTATTTACATGTTGTGTGGATGGTGAAAGGGTTTTTGGAACACAAGTATGATCATTATTGTCATCATCATCATTGTCATCATCATCATTGTCATCATCATCATTGCCATCATCATTGTCATCATCACTATCATTATTGTCATCACTATCATCATCATCATTGTCATCATCACTATCATCATTGTCATCATCTTCATTGTCATCATCATTGCCATCATCATTGTCATCATCATCATTGTCATCATCATTGTCATCACTACCATCATCATCATTGTCATCATCATTATTGTTATCATCATCATCATCATTGCCATCATCATTGCCATTATCATCATTGCCATTATCATCATTGTCATCATCATCATTGCCATTGTCATCATTGCCATTATCATCATTATCATCATCATTTTCGTCATCATCATCATTTCCCTGTTTGTTCCTCATGTAGCATGGAGCCAACAGTGCGGCTGGCCGGCCACCCCAGCAGCAAGCCTTACCTAAGCATTCATGTGCTCTTGCAGCTGTAATTTCTGCAGAACTTTGTTGTCCATGATGAGATCGACCGTCCCATGCCCAGCCTTATATTAGTTGCCTCATGCCTGATGAGGCAGTAGTCCCATTATTTCTTTGTCCCTTCAGAGATTCCGTGGACCTAACAAAGGACAAACAAAATCATCATATTTTCTATTGTTCTTGTCACCCCATGTAGTTCCCAGCATGGAAGGGGGGGGGGGGGGGGGGGGGGTGGTCTATTCAGACAATGAAAGAACACAACTCCCTCACACATGTTGTACAAGGTGACCAATATGAGGCTGGCTGCCTAATCATTTAAAACAATTTGCTACAGAAACCACAGCTGCAAGAGCATCTGAATGCTCTGATAAAGGCTTCTTACAAGAGGGCCCTTCTGCCTTGGTGGCTCCTTTCTCCATATGGAGCAAAAATGATAATGATGATTTTTGTCTTCTCAATAATAATGTTATTATCTTAGCTGATAATGCATTGTGTTTATAGTCTTGTCTATGCCCACCTATAAAGATAAAGGAAGACAGGCCCTAAGAACACACACTTTAAACTTATTTACTTACTTAGTCATTCTTCTTCTACCCTGGGGTGTAGAGGTTTGCCATAGAGAGTGCCATACTATCTTATCGGCTGTCTTCTTCCTGGACTGTTTCCAGTCTAGACCTTGATCTGTTTTTGTCTGGGTCATTGGTGAACTCATGATGAGTGTACTACTGTGTCCTTCAGATATTGTTTAATGTTGTCCTCCCAGCAATATCTGGGTCGTCCTGGGGGTCTGGATCCCTGGCTGTTGGTTTCCCATATTTGTGATCATATTATGTATTATTCCCCGTCATACACTGACACACTTTAAACATCTGCCTCAAATTTAGAATACTGGCCAATGAAATGAACACAAAAAAACACTTTTGGGTACAAGGAACTAAGAAATTAATAACAACAATACGCTTGCACAGTTAGATTATCAGCAAGACAAGCTACACACACAGATGAGTAGGGCAGAAGAATTGCAGGAAAATCCCTTGTAATACATGCTAGGTAATTCTGTTCAGAGCATTACAACAGAAGGCAATCTGATCATCAGAAGTTATCCTCTGTCAGACAGTTGTTTCTGTCCTTTGTTTTGTGTCTCCTTTACAGCCCTATATCTGCTTTTATCATACAGATATCTGTAAACAATTTGCTTTATATTTTCCACAGGATAAGAGCTTGGAGCAGAACAGAAATAGTTATTAAGAGACGATACTGAAATTTAATGCAGCAAGATCTACTGCTGACAGTAAATTCTGAGTAGCAAACAGTTGTGGCATAAGTACTGCTGTCATCAGCACAAAGCAGCGCACTCACCATGAGTTTACCAGTCATCCAGACAAAAACGGTTGGGACAAAGAAGCAGGTGACAAACTGCCAGGGCACGGTTGAAAACATTAGAGAATTGGATCTCTCTAAGTCGTTTATCACTGGTCAAGTCTGCCATTCCTGTGATGTTCTGTGTAAGTAGTTTTAAATACAATATTACCTGACTTACTGTTTCTGTACAGTGAAAACGTAATGATGTGCTCAAAGATATTATAAGAATATTAGTTAGTGGACACTATAAATAATTATCTGTGATTTGCAAGAGAGACACTATTAACAGTTAGCAGTAGAAAGTGGTGCATGAGGCTGGTACCTCATCATGTAAGAAACAAATTGCTACATATACTAGTTCTGCAAGAATATATGAATGCTTTAATACAGGCTTCCTGCAAGGAAACTGGCAGCAGGGGTGGTTCCATGCTTCATTTAAAACATGTAAGGAAGGGAAACCCGAGGCCTGTAAACAGTAAATAAATATTAGACAAACATAAAGGTATGTTTTCAGGCACTCGTAAGAAATAAAGAAGTAGAACACTAGACAACAGAAAAACAACAGACGTGAGTGGCTTACCCAGGACTTGAACCCCGGACCTTCCGTGCGACAACACCGCCTAGCTATGCAAGCGAATCACACTATCCTCCCGGCCATCTAGGCATCACCAAAAAATGATGCTTCGATGACCAGTCATTAGTGCGAACCGCAAGACACAACACCGGAAGTTTTAAAGTGCTGCAGAAATTGTTGAGAAAGTGATACAGAAATTATTGAGAAATGAGAAAGTGCAACAAAAATTATTGAGAGGTGAGAAAGGGCTACAGAAATTATTGAGAAGTAAGAAAGTGCTACAAAAATTATTGAGAAGTGAGAAAGTGCTACAAATATTATTGAGAAGTGAGAAAGTGCTACAAATATTATTGAGAAGTGAGAAAGTGCTGCAGACATTATTGAGATGTGAGAAAGTGCTACATAAATTATTGAGAAGTGAAAAAATGCTATAGACATTATTGAGAAGTGAGAAAGTGCTGCATAAATTATTGAGAAGTGAGGTGCTACAGACATTATTGAGAAATGAAAAAGTGCTATAGACATTATTGAGAAGTGAGAAAGTGCTGCAGAAATTATTGAGAAGTGAGAAGGTGCTACAGACATTATTGAGAAATGAAAAAGTGCTATAGACATTATTGAGAAGTGAGAAAAGTGTTACAGACATTATTGATATTGCAATGATAAATACACAAATAAAGGCCTCGGTTAACATAACAAGATGACAGATGTGTGGTCTTTCCTAATAAAATAAATTCTCCAGATGGCAATACTCAAATAAATGGGACAGTTTAAAACAAGTCTATAAATTTAATTATCTGAAGATCTTAACAGTATCAGATGGAAGATGCAGCTTTGAAATATACAACATAGTTTATTTTTTTTAAAGTAGTTACTGAAAATGAAAAGCATTCTTTGCAATAAATCTTTTTATCAGTAGAGGTAAGAGCATTTAATTGTTACATAGAGCCATTACTGTCATACAAAAGTGAATCATTGACACTGAACAATTAAACATGATTGTAATTACTGAAAATGAAAAGCATTCTTTGCAATAAATCTTTTTATCAGTAGAGGTAAGAGCATTTAATTGTTACATAGAGCCATTACTGTCATACAAAAGTGAATCATTGACACTGAACAATTAAACATGATACTAAAGGCCACAGAAATGTGGTTTTAGTGAAAATAAAATTGCAAATCCCATATACAGCTAAAGATGTAATGAAGATGCAAGGAAGGAGACCTGTATGCAAGGGAGAATCTTCTGAAAAAGTAATGAAAGAGACAGTAAACTTCTGCTGGGAATATTATGAGAAGAGGAAGGTACATCACTTGATGACTTCAGGCAACACAAGTGGAAAGAGGAGATGATGGAAAGATAAGATACTGGACACACTAACAACATCTGTGGGATTGGTTTGGTTTGGTTTTTTTTTAAGGGTCATCTTCACTGCGCATTGACAACTCTATCAGTGCTCCGACCTCCTCTGTTAGATCACACAAGGAGGATCTCAGCACAGTGCACAAACTCCATAGCACAGGAGAGGATCCCTATATGTGTGTACAGGAATCACACATTCTATAAATATTTTTGTGGTGGGTAGGTTTCCTAATTTTTTCAATTTTGCCAGGGCACAAGCCTTTTGGCCTACTCTTTACCATTTCCAACTAACGAGGGATTTTTAACATGCACAACTTGCACACAGAACCTCCTCTTTTTTCTCCCTTATCCGAGAAGGCTAAGCATCCTGTCTCACTTCCCAGGAGATCGGGGGGAGTACAACATCATTATGTACCACTGGTTCTTCTTCTTCTTCGTACACTCTAAGACGTCATCTTGAATGTTCAAAGAAAGCAGTGGTCAGCTTGAGGCTATTTCTATCTCCATAGAGCTTTTCCAGGGATGGTACTGGTGATGGCCACATACGCTTTCTCTGTTTCTCATATGTTGGTCATCTTTGAAGCAGATGTTCAGCAGTCATTTTATCAGTGCCACTCATCGGTATTTCCTATCTTTAGCTTGTTGAATCTGTGATATCTCAATCTGTTGTGGTCCGTGCGGAGTCTGAAGATTATCACTTGTTCTGTCCTGTTGTGCTAGTTATATGCATCATTTTGTGTGTGGCCTGGATGTTGTGCTTCCCATTTGTTCCTGTGTCTGCTTCTGATAAAACTCTTTGCCGCTTCAAAAGTTATACTTGTATCAGGCTGAGGTAGCTTTCCACCTTCCTTTTCCAGTCTGTCAGCATCTTCATTGCCAGAAATGTTGCAGTGAGATGATGGGATCCACTGTACTACAAGTTGTTTGAATTGGTGGCTCAGTTTGTGGAGTACTACTCTTAGGTCATCCAGATCTGCATTGTTCTGGCTCTTCAGTGTTGCAATTACTGATAGCGCATCTGTAAAGAAAGCAACTTGTCTCTCTGTGCTTTCCTGTGTCATTAGGACCTCTGCTGCAGTTTTCAAGGCCTCTGCTTTGAAGTTGCTGGAGAATTTTCCTGTTGCATCTGACAGCCTTTTTTTGTCTATCTACCAGTGCTTAAGTTCAGCAACACTCCTCCGCCTTCATCTTCTTTTGCATTTATTGCTGATCCATATGTGTAGGCATGGGTCCAGGTATTGCTTGGGTAATATTTCTGTGTATGTTCTGTGGTTATGGCTCATCTCTCTGTAGCAGTCTGGCTCTTCTTTCTTTTAATACCAGGAATGTTTTCTATCATTTCTGAGAAGCGCTGTTGTTTCCAAGCTGGGAGCTTGTGTGCAGTATAGATGGGTTTAGCTGTTGATATCGCATTTATGGTGTCTGCTCTCATCTTTGTTTTGGCTGATTCTACAAAGTTGCTTCGCTTGATTCTTCTCCTTCCAAGACCATTTGTTTTATGGTACATTGAGTGGTTTGGTAATCTCCTGAATTTCTTGACTTGTTTCTGGGCTCTGCTATCTCTTCTATCCTCCATTGGTTGAAGGTATGTAATCTTTTTATTCTTTAATAGGTGTTGTCTTCATGCCTCCATTTATGGTTCTCATTGCTTAATTTTGGAGTCTATTAATTTTATCGAAGTTTGACTTAGCTGCTGTTGCCCATGCTGCAATGCCATATTCTAGGACTGGTCTCACTCGCCCTGTGTATAGCTTCTTTAGCACACTCTCATCTGCTCCCCAAGCTGTTCCAGCAAGTTTTTTCATGACTTCCATTCTTTGCCCTGCTCTTATCCAGTTTCTTTCAATCTGGTTTTTCTAAGTCAAATGATGATCAAAGGTAATGCCTAGCTAGTTAGGATTTTTATCCTGGCATAAGTTCTTCCCATTTAACACTAGTTTGGAGTTCTGTGGTTTATTTGAGAGGGTGAACACCGTGTATGTTGCTTTCCCTTCATCTATCTTCATTAGCTATGCTCTGGCCTATTCCTCCAGTGATGTTAGGTCTTGCTGCATCCGAATGTTTGCCGTAGTGATATACTCTTCAGAGACCCATAGGGCTAAGTTATCTGCAAATGAGGCATTGTGTGTTCTTCTTGGAATGTTGTCTGTTATGTCATTTATGTATGCAAGGAACAGTGTAGGCGACAGGACTCCCCCTTGGGGGACACCCTACTCCAAAATAAACTTCTTACTAGTCTGTCCTTGTAGCTGTACTCTGGCAGTTCTATTTTCAAGGTAGTGACCAATCCATTTGTACACTCCCCCATACACTCCACTTCTTTGCAGCTTGACTTTCAGTCCCTCTTTCTATACTTTGTGAAATGCTTTCTCCAGATCTACCCAAACTGCGAGTGTATGCTTTTTCTCTTCAATTACTTGAGCTATATAGATGATCTGATCTTCAGTTGATCTGTGTTGTCTGAATCCTGCTTGGTGTGGGGTTAGAATGTGTTTTTCTTCTAGGTGCCACATCAGTCTGGTATTTATCATGCGCTCTCATCATTTTACCTACAGCAACTAAGTAGGCTGATTGGTCTGTAGCCATATGGTTCTGTCAAGTCTTTGTCTTTCTTTGGAACAGGTATCAGCATGGCTTCTTTCCACTGGTTCAGGAAAAATGTCTATCAAATATATTCCCTTTACTGGGAGCAAATCTGGTACCTTTAGAATTAGAGGCAGATGCCATACCTCTTGGTCACTCTGAACCCCCCCCCCCCCCCGCCCCCCCCCCCAACCCCTTCTTTGGGAGAGAGCAACAGAAATGGCAGATAAAGCAGGGGCTGAAGTTATGGTGAGACATGATTGCATATTATCATTGTTAATGATGATGATAATGATGACAGCACACACATTTTTCCCCCCTTCTTAGTAATACATTAAGGTTTAATATTGCAAAAGAGTGGTCACCTGCTAAATTACAAACAGTGACAGATGTAGAGACTAACAGCAGCATACAGACTGCTGACATAATTTAATGGCATGCTAAAAATGTGACAAACATTTTATTTATTTACATCAGTATAAGTCTCATGCCCTTGGGGGGAGAATCTCATGAGACAAAGAAAGACAAGAACTACAACACCCCTCGGGCATGTCATACAAGGCAGCTAATATGAGGGTTGTACATGGGGCTGACAGATTCCTCTTGTAAAAAAAAATATGCTACAGAAAGCATCGCAGGAAGAGCGTGTCAGTGCTTTGTGCAGGCTTCCTGCAAGGGGAGGGGGGGGCAGCTACAGTGGTGGCTCCTGGATTCATGCTTCATAGGAAGTGAGAAGGGACATGATGATAAGTCTCAAACGTTGTCACTGTTTAATGAAAGGCAAATAAAAAATCAAAGTAAAGTTGGGTCGTTATTAGAAAAAAAGAACTAGTAATATATGTTACTGGGGCCTGAAAGGGGAGCACAGCATGGTAACAGTGATGCTATGAAACTCTATACAGAGCGATACAACAGGAGGCAATCTGATCGTCAGAAGCGTTCGTTTCACCATCTAGTGTTTCGGCCCCTCAATCTCCTTTACACTCTAAAGGGAAGAGGGGGCGGGGGGGGGGGGGGGGTATTTGGGTCATGGCTCCTAAGTGTCAGCCTCCTGTTGTCTTGTGCAGAGAATTGAACCCACTCCACCTTGGTTGCAACTTTCAACTTCACTCTTGTTTTTCTTCCAGCTGGAGGCAGTTGTGAAAGTAACCCTTATGTTGAAAATAAATTACTGTCCTGAATTCTATAGCTTGTTTTGGTTGTTCCGCAGCCAGCACGATGCCCTTTCCACAGTTTCACTGAGTCTCTTAAGTGCCCTTGATCTTGATTGTCCTTTCAAGCCCAACAGTTTCAGTAGATCATACACTGAGGCAGCCACTAGACCTCATGCACCTGCCTCAACAGCCATGGTCCTTGCAGTGAACAAGTATAATTGTCTCAAGTCCGTGACCATTATACTTGGCCACTTTGAACGAGTGTAACCTAGCATGTATATCGTAGAAAGAGACTATGGAGAGTTGAGCATGTGACCAATTATCCCATCCTGTAGAAAATTGGAAAACCCGTGGAGAAGAGATTATTTTGTGACTGAAGTATTTGTTAATAATGAATGCTGATTAATACTTTATGACTGAAACAAATGATGATTTATGAGTCAAGTAAACAAACTAATGTATTGTGAAAGAAATGATTAAAAAAAAATTGTATATCTGAAATTGTAGGATTTAGTGACTTAAAAGGGTAAGGAAGGTAAAGGATCCCGTTACTCGCCCATTGAGGCATATTGGGAATATGGTATTGGGCCCATATTTTCTTGACCATCGGCACAATAGGGGTGATGTGGTCAGCATCATGCCGGCCGCCTTAACCTTCCCAGAGTTTCTCTGGTGCCCAATTCATGAGGCTGGGTTGACCCTGGAGCTGTTTGCAGTCTAAAAAATCCCACTTCAACTGGGGATCAATCCATGGACCACCTAGCTAGGAGGCGGTGCGCTAACCACTGTGCTAATGCTTCATTTTAGTGACTTAAGCTCTTAATTTGAATGCTAATTAATATTTTATAACTGAAAAAAAAGGGTAATTTGCATGTGAAATTTTTTAAAAAAAAGTATATTATGAAAAGATGAAGTAACATTTTCATAATATTTCAGTAGCTTTTATATGTCTCACCTGACAGGCAACTATTACTTGGGAGGAGGAAACATGATGTGCCGAGACAGCAGGACAGGAGAGACTTTCCTCCATGTACTCACTGATTACACACACCTCTACCTCTCAGCTAACAGCACCCGCATAGTGTATATGTTGTCCACAAAGATTGATTTAGATGTGCCAGATCACAATGGAGACACAGTTCTGCACAAAGCAGTCCGCGTCACGGGTGCCTGGAGGTTTATAGTTGCACTTATGAGGTCAGCTGGGCTCTTAGTCACTGATTCATTGTTATGCTTTTAACTCGCCTTAGTATTCATTTTTGCCTTTCATCTGCCTATTCATTTTGCCTTTCAGCTGGCTAAGAATTCATTTCTGCCTTTCAGCTAAGTATTCATTTTTGCCTTTCAGCTAAGTACTCATTTTTACCTTTCAGCTAAGTATTACATTTTCGCCTTTCAGTTAAGTATTCATTTTTGCCTTTCAGCTAAGTATACAGTTTTGCCTTTCAACTGACTAAGTATTCATTGTTTGCCTTACATCTGCCTGTATTCAAATTAGCCTTTCAGCTAAGTATTCATTTTTGTCTGTAAGCTGACTAAATATTCATTTTTGCTTGTCAGCTGACTAATTATTCATTTTTGCCTTTCAGCTGCCTAAGTATTCATTTTGCCTTTCAGCTGGTTAAGTATTCATTTTGATTTTAAGCTGGCTAAGTATTCATTTTTGTTTTTCAGCTGGCAAAGTATTCATATTAACCACACCACTGTCAGGAAACCTATAAATCCACAAATTACACCAAAAATGTGTGTGGGGGGTGTGTCTCCATGTGAATCAAACTCTTGGTTGAAAAAAAGAAAATATAGGTTGACAAGCACTTATAGGGAATCTTCAGAGAAATAAAAATTGAAGGAGTATTGTGTAAAATGATAAAATAAATAAAAACTAGAGAATAGCAGGACTGCTGCATGTAGGCATTTTCCATTCCTTACTGTCTTAATTGTTTTTTGTTTTTTTTTATCATTTTTTTCTGTCTTGTCAGTTTATTTAGTTTATAGATGCCTTCTTTGTCTTGTAAATTTGTTTTATATAAACTTTCCTTATTTCCCTGTGGACTTCATCAGTTTAACATGTCCCAGTTATCTCCGCCTGTTCAATTGTAGGATGTTGATTATTGATTAGCTTTCTGATTACATTTGTAATATCACAACCTTTTAATTTATCTGCAGTATTGATCTTGACTACATCCGTAAATATCACTTGGTTTGGTTTGTGTACTTGCCCTGTAAAACAGTATTTGGCCTGAATTATGGGCTAATTTTATTTTTTACCTGTTTGTAATTTCAGTGTGTGCCAGATAATTTGCTTGATTTAATTTTTTTTTTAATTTTGGTACACATTTAACTAGTCTATAATAGCATATCTGCGTAGTCCCCTGGGGTTCTCTGAAGATATAGGTCTGCTGCATCCTAAGGCAGGTCGTACATGTCGACTAATATGAGGTTGTGCATGGTTAAGCATATGGCATACTTTGCATTCCCTCCCATCCAAGGGGGCTCTCAAAATATGCAGGGCTAAATACTGCTCTCTGGCTCTGGAATTGTCACGTCCTACACAAAGCCACTTCTCAGCTCCCTGTGCCCATCATGGGTCCATTGTGAGATCCTCCTGCATCTAGCCAACCTGGTAAAAGCCCTAGTACATCTGGGACTCAAGTGATTCCTCATCATGTAATAAAAATTGCCACAGAAACCACTGCTGTAAGAGCATGTGAATGCATGATGCAGGCTTCCTGCAAGGGGACCAGCTACAGTTGTGGTTCCATGCTCCATAAGGAGCTGTAAGGAAAAAATGATGGTGGTAATAGACTGTGTCGTCAGAGTAACTATGAGAGAGAGAGAGGAGAGAATATGTTTTTAATTGATTATGCCCAACTGCCCCATGTTTGCTAAATGCTAGATAGAGAGGAAAGGTGTTTAAGATAAATATTTATATTATATGTAAACAAGAATATAGAGGTATGGTGTTTATACTTAGATGTGGAGCATGCCCGCTCAAGAGGAATAAAGCAGGTCGCACACCTGAAGAGGAGATACTCCATCTGAAGAATCCAGGTTGGGAGGAAAACCTTCACTGGCTTAGAAAGTATCAGCCAGGTGAGTATAATTGTTGATGATGCAGATGTATAAAGGCTTAGGAGACTTAATGAAGTTAGCTTTATGTGGCCTAAACGTGTATTAACACAAATGAAAAATCTGTTTTCAGACACCATGGGCCATTTTGTTTTTTAGGATGTCTTTTCATTTCTGATCTTATTCTTTGTGTCTGTGAAGATGTTTACTTTTGTTTTTCGCTTAGTGTGGCATCTTTTTACTTTAGAAGACATTGTTCAGTATAGTTTGTCTGACTTGTACCAGCTTTTCTTCTGTATTTCATGCACATTGTTGTTGTTTAACTAGGGCTGCTAAGCTTCTCGCTGTTTTGCAGCCAATACCAAGTTGAAGACTCTTTAGTATTATCTACACTGTAGATCAAGGCTTTTCCTGTGGCTTTTCTGCCCTTCCGAAACATGATGAGTTAAAGTTATGAGCTCCAATTTCTCCAGCCTGGCTTGCATTTAAAGGATCATCACATCTGGTCCCAAGCTAGGAGGAAGAAGCCTGTGGCAAGCTTTTCATTCCCTCCCATCCAAGGGGGCTCTCAAAATATGCAGAGCTAAATACTGCGCTCTGGTTCTGGGCTCTCTCAAGGAATTGTCACGTTCTACACAGAGCCACTTCTCAGCTCCCCGTGCCCATCATGGGTCCATTGTGAGATCCTCCTGCATGCAGCCAACCAGGTAAAAGCCAGAGTTATGTCTGGGGCTCAAGTGACTCCTTCAAGCTTAGTGCGGAATGCTGGATTCTCCTCACGTTTCATCGCAGGGGGAATCCCTGGAAGTGTGTGAATGATTTCAAGAGTCGATGAGGGTGTAATTAGCCTCACAAACAAAGGTTCTTTTCCACATATGTTCCCATAGCATTGTGCTTAGCTGGTGGTCATATAATAATGACTCCAGGAATGCTTGCTTGCATATTTCATGCACATACAATTATTTAGATTGTGCTGGGAGTTGTACACATTTTGTATCTGGATCAGCACTTGTATCAGTTCTGTTCCTTGCACTCTTTTGCATACAGCTGATGAGATTAGACTGACGCCATAGTATTGATTACAGTATAATCCTGATTCTTTGAGAACGCTAATTCCCCAGGACAGACACTCTATCCTGTGCTTCATGGATTAGGAACAGTACTCAAGTGAAAGGATGTTTTTGAGAATTAAAGTGATAGCCTAGTAATTAGTTCTCAATATTAATAGCAGCTTTATTCTGTTTCTAAAAGTTTAAATAATGCAGACACCTGAACTAGTTAAATTCCACATCCACAGGTCTCTGGGCAGCAGTAAAAGCAAAGAATCCAGACCCTGTTCTCATAGAGAGGTTGCTGCGTTATTGGTGCCGGACAGTAAAAATTGTTGGAAATCAAACAGAAAATCTGAAGGTCAGAGAATTTTTGTTTGTTTGTTTGTTTTGCTCCTGCCTGATAGCTTTTTAGATCCTCCCTATGGACAAGTCCACTTGATTAGCACATTTTCACTCTGAGTTAAGACATTCATAATTGTCATGGGATGGATAAGTCCATGAGACATACACATTATCACTCTGGATTAAGACATTTACAATTGCCATGGGATGGATAAGTGCACTTGACATACACATCATCACTGGATTAAGGTAACATTCATAATGACCATGGAATAGATACATCCATTTGACATACACATTTTTTCTGTGGAGTAAGACATTCATAACTGCCATGTGATCAGACCCCTGTTCTTATTTATACCTGAAGCTTTAGAAGCATCCAATAAAGACATACATCAAGAGAAGCGAAAAATCTGTACATATTTATTTTCTGCTCTGTCAGGTATTGTACGGGTCATTCTGGTTTTCCTGTCAGGTATTGTACAGGTTATTCTGATTTTCCTGTCAGGTATTGTACAGATTATTCTGGTTTTCTTGTCAGATATTGTACAGATTATTCTGATTTTCCTGTCAGGTATTGTACAGATTATTCTGGTTTTCCTGTCAGGTATTGTACAGGTCATTCTGGTTTTCCTGTCAGGTATTGTACAGGTCATTCTGGTATTCCTGTCAAGTATTGTACAGGTCATTCTGGTTTTCCTGTCAAGTATTGTACAGGTTATTCTGATTTTACTGTCAGGTATTGTACAGGTCATTCTGGTTTTCCTGTCAGGTATTGTACAGATTATTCTGGTTTTCCTGTCTGGCATTTTACAGATTATTCTGATTTTCCTGTCAGGTATTGTACAGATTATTCTGGTTTTCCTGTTAGATATTGTACAGATTATTCTGGTTTTCCTGTTAGGTATTGTAAGGTCATTCTGGTTTTCCTGTCAGGTATTGTACGGGTCATTCTGGTTTTCCTGTCAGTAGGCTGAGGCTGATAGGCTGATATTATTTCTTTGGTGTGAATATACTTGAATGTGCATTGCTCTGGCCTTCTCCTTACTGTCCCTTGTCACCCATCCTTAAACAACAACAACAACAACAACAAAGACTACACAGAGCACAAATGCTAATCAGTGGCTACCCTTCCACTGTTGAATCACCGAGAGCTAGAGAGCTGATACTCTGTTTAGAGCCATTGGCAAAATGGAGCGATTCAGCCACCCCTTGCCCTATCGATAGGCCAAAACCATCATTCGCAAACAGGACAACTTCTAGTAGAAGAAAGAGGACAGTAGGTCTGACCCAGTTCACTAACTTCATAGATACCAGCAGACCATCCTTTTTTCGCCTGAGCACTGGCCATTGCAGATTACTAGGCCACCTCTGTTGCCTCGATATTTCACACAAATAACTGTCCATGTGGGACTGGAATCCAGACCCCTGAAGACATTCTTCAGAACTACTCAGCCCATAATGATACAGAGCTAAGGCAGAAGTTATGGGGCTGTTCCTGGAGAAGAAATGGACTTTGTACTGACAGCTGGCCTCAAGATTAAGCAGTGGTCTGAAAGCAGAAGATAAAGAAGGTGACAGCCTGTAAGTAATGAAGAGCTTTGTGACAGAATTAAACAAAACTGCCAAGTAACTAGCCAGAAACCTTCGGGGAATTGGGACCTGACACTGACAAGACAACATAGCACAGCAGACATTGATGGCATGAAATCTTCAGAACCTAAGAGAACTTTCAAGTAATGGGTCAGAAACTATCATCATATTTGGACTGGGCATTGAGAAGACAGAAAATATGCCAGATGCTGTCATGAAATCTGCAGCAAAAGAGAAAGTGGGAAAGCCAAGGAGTACATGGAGAGTTGTAACAGCAAAACTGGAGGGATAAAGAGAAATGGAGAAAGTTGTAGAGAGATGAGATCAATGCTAATGTGTGGTCACTGACTGAAAGGTGAGACACACATAGAGACAGATAAAATGGTAGTGAAATGAGATTGGTGGTCAAGTTCAGCTGATGACCTATGCTCCAAAGAAAGCAAAGGACTTTGATTGAACGATTGATTCATTCATTGATTGATTCTTGCATTATTCATCAGCTGCCCTCAAGAAGTAAAGGCCTTGAACAAATTAATGCCAAGTTGTCTTGTCCTGTGCCATCCACTTAAGGTTCTTCCATGTCTTCTTTATCCCTCCAGGTCTCTTCTTCATGTGTTTTTTGGTCTCCTTCTTCCTGTCTTACCCTGGGGACTCCAGAACAAGTGTAATGCTATCCACATGTGTCATCAAGTGTAATGCTACCCACATGTGTAATCAAGTGTAATGCTACCCACATGTGTCATCAAGTGTAATGCTATCCGCATGTGTCATCAAGTGTATTGCTATCCACATGTGTCATCAAGTGTAATGCTACCCACATGTGTCATCAAGTGTAATGCTATCCACATGTGTCATCAAGTGTAATGCTATCCACAAGTGTCATCAAGTGTAATGCTATCCACAAGTGTCATCAAGTGTAATGCTATCCACATGTGTCATCAAGTGTATTGCTATCCACATGTGTCATCAAGTGTAATGCTATCCACGTGTCATCAAGTGTAATGCTATCCACATGTGTCATCAAGTGTAATGCTATCCACGTGTCATCAAGTGTAATGCTATCCACATGTGTCATCACGCGTAATGCTATCCACGTGTCATCAAGTGTAATGCTATCCACATGTGTCATCAAGTGTAATGCTATCCACATGTGTCATCAAGTGTATGTCCTGTCCATCTCCTACATCTTCTTCTCATCTCTTGTTCCACTGGCTTTAGTCTAGTTTTGGTCATCAAGTTTATGCCCTGTCCATCTCCTACATCTTCTCATCTCTTGTTCCACTGGCTTTAGTCTAGTTTTGGTCATCAAGTTTATGCCCTGTCCATCTCCTACATCTTCTTCTCAACTCTTGTTCCACTGACTTTAGTCTAGTTTTGGTCATCAAGTTTATGCCCTGTCCATCTCCTACATCTTCTTCTCATCTCTTGTTCCACTGGCTTTAGTCTAGTTTTGGTCATCAAGTTTATGCCCTGTCCATCTCCTACATCTTCTTCTCATCTCTTGTTCCACTGGCTTTAGTCTAGTTTTGGTCATCAAGTTTATGCCCTGTCCATCTCCTACATCTTCTTCTCATCTCTTGTTCCACTGGCTTTAGTCTAGTTTTGGTCATCAAGTTTATGCCCTGTCCATCTCCTACATCTTCTTCTCATCTCTTGTTCCACTGGCTTTAGTCTAGTTTTGGTCATCAAGTTTATGCCCTGTCCATCTCCTACATCTTCTTCTCATCTCTTGTTCCACTGGCTTTAGTCTAGTTTTGGTCATCAAGTTTATGCCCTGTCCATCTCCTACATCTTCTTCTCATCTCTTGTTCCACTGGCTTTAGTCTAGTTTTGGTCATCAAGTTTATGCCCTGTCCATCTCCTACATCTTCTTCTCATCTCTTGTTCCACTGGCTTTAGTCTAGTTTTGGTCATCAAGTTTATGCCCTGTCCATCTCCTACATCTTCTTCTCATCTCTTGTTCCACTGGCTTTAGTCTAGTTTCGGTCATCAGTTCCATATTGGCAATCTTGTCCTACTATTTCATTCCTTATGTTCGGGACCCAAAGATGCAGCAATAGAGAATGCAGTCAGCAACCCATAGCTTGACTGCTTGCGTCAGGGTCAGCGAACCAGAGCTGACCAAGACCCTACTCCACCTCCACGAGGTGGTCCTGGAAACAGGCTGCATCACTGCAGTCTGGCTGAGAGAGTAGGGATCGAAGAGGGAAGGCAAACCCAGTCCCAAAAAATGCCGTGCTGAAGTTGGATGTGTCGGCCGAAAGGCACAGATATCGCAGCTTTGCTGTAAACAGACACAACGCAACCAACGTCCTTTTCAGGATGAACGAGGAAGAAGAAGAAGATTCCTTATGTTCTGTGCCAGTGCCCATTTATGAAATTCGGTAATTACAACAAAAACGACAACCGAGAAGTTGCAGACTTTTTGAGTGAAGTGTCATAGTCATCATTTAGAGTCACCATAATCATCCAAATTTTGTGTGCCCCATGGAACAGTTTCCTGTTGCAACATTGTTGTCTTAAATGCGCCAGTGCAGTTCTGGTAGCTTTGACTTTCTATCATACTGCTGTTCACCAGGTTCTCATTGGTCTCCTCTCTCTCTCTCTTTTCTTTTCCCTCATTTTTCAGTCAAGGATTTGTCTGATTATTTTGATTGGTGGCCCTATGTAGTTCCCAGGAGTCTCAGAAGAGACAAAGGAAGAATAGGACTACTGCACACTCAGGCGTGTCGTACAAGGTGACTAATATGGGGGGGGGGGGGCTGGTGATGTAAAACAAATAGCCACAAAAACCACCACTGCAAGAGCATGTGAATGGTTGGTGCAGATTGCCTGCTAGGGGGTGGCAGCAGTGGTTACTCCATGCTCCATAGGCGGTGCTAAGCAAAATGATGATGATAATTGGTTATTTCTTGAGGCTGTTGTATGAGTTCTCACTGTACGTCTTTCATGTACTGGGTGATTGAGTGTTGGTGGGTTCCCCTTTACAAAAGTGGGCCATGGACCAGCTACATGAGTAATTGTATGTCTTCTTCTTCTTCGTTTTCAAGTACCGTGCCTAGTGGCGTAGGAGATCATGTCTCTCCACAACTTTCTATCTCCAGTACAATGTATCAATTCTGCTGTATCAACTTATTTCCATGCCACGATGTCAAACTGTCCAGTATTTGCTCTCTTTGTCTTCCCCTATCTCTTTTTTTCCTTCAATCTTACCTGTTGTTACGATATATTCCAGCTTTTCTCTTCTCATAACATGCCCCCCAAAAAATGGATTGCTTCTTTCTAACTTGTGAAATAAGTTTCCTTTGTGCATTGGCCTCTTTCAGGACATCCACATTACTTTTACGTCACACTAAAAAAAAAAATTGTCTCATAGCAGATACTGCTGTGACTGAAATATTAGAGGTTTCACATATACTAGGTCTCAGCTTTATGAAGTGGGCGGGGACAAGTTCTCTTCCTTGCTGCCTTTGTCTTCCCTAGCTTGAGCAGAGTCAGGTACCCATTTACAGATGGGTAGACTGGAACATGATGCTACCTGGCTTCAAATACTAACTTTGACATTGAGAATTGAGTGCTGAGACCACTGTTCTAGTCGATATTCAGTGTTATGCTTCTTCCTCTTCCATTTTGCACCTCAGAAATGAGGTATCTGAGGAAGGTGGTTGAAGTAACAAGAAGAGACATGCTACGCAACCAGACGATACGTCAAGGCCTTAAATCCTACCCCCTGCAGACCCAAGTAGAACAGTCCCAATTAAGATGGTTTGGCCATGTCTGCAGAATGGGAGAAGATCGGATACCACGACAAGCATGAGAAACAAAGAGCCAAGGATCCAGACCCCGAGGATGACCCAGAGTCCGCTGGGAGGACAACATTAGACAATCTTTGAAGGACCGAGGACTAGAATGGAACCAGGCCAGGAGGAAGACAGCCGATAGGATAGTCTGGCGCTCTCTCTTCCACACCTCTACACCTCACGGTAGAAGGGGAACGACTAAGTAAGTAAGGAACATGATGTCATGACTACAGCTGGTCCCCTTGCAGGCAGCTTGCGTCAAAGCATTGAAGTGCTCTTACAGCAATAGTCCCTGTAGCAATTAGTTTTATATGATGAAGTACACTCACTAGTCAGCCTAGGATGCTTTTTTTTCTTATCACTTATGTGAATCACAGTGAATAATTTTGTATCACATTCTTTACTGCGATGAACTGGGACAAATGTTTAACAATGTTGCCTGTTGATTGCAGTGCCAGGTTCACATGTGTGATACCCAGCTTGATTTGGTGTGCATCTTAGAGAAATACGAGAACACAAATGAAATGGCTTTGGCAATGCTAAGCGGAAAGTCACAGTTCATTAATATGTGGAAGAATGCTGGTAAGATATTTGTTCTACAAATTAAAATTTCTTGTGGCAGACATTTCTGATAATAGGAAACTCTTTTCAGGACTCAAAACAAAACTATATTATAATTTTTTTTAAATTGTTTTGGTTCATAAATTTTTTAACTGATCTCATTTATGACTTTCAGATTCTTTTTATTGAATAAAATTTAGGTCTACACAATTTAAACCGAACTGTTTTAAAAAGTTCAGATTTTTTTTGTTGTCTTAATGTATTTTGTCCATTTTATAAACTTTTGCATAAAAAATGTGATGTTATTTTTCCCATTCACTCAAAGTAGTATTATTAATATTCATCATCATCATTTCTACTTTCTACCACTCCAGGTAGTCCCCCTTGCAATAAGCCTGCACCAGATCATTCGTGTGTTCTTGTAATAATATACTACTGGACAAAAGTTAAGGGCCGCCATTCAGTTTAGACAAGGTTTATATAATTGATTGGCAAACTGTCAAGACAAGTGAAAATGTCATTAAAACTGAGCTCAGAGAAATGTGTAAACATTTCTGTGTGCACTAGGTTAATTTTTTTTAAATGTCCAAAAAACTGTCACTTTAACCCACACGTGAAAATTGCCATTGTTGCTGCAAAAACTCGTGGTTTTTGCAACACGCCCCACTAGTTCAAAAGGTGAAAAAGTGAGTTGAATTTGAATGCACGTGGAAAATGATCATCAATAAAGAGTGTTCACCATTGGTATGCAATAAATCAGTATGACAAGTGGTCGAAATGATCACTGCATTAGCCATGCCACCAAGGAGAGGTCTCAGCACTGTAGACCGTGGTCGAGCCATGGCATGGATTCAGGATGGTCAATCTGTTCGTCATGTTGCAAGACGTTTAGCAGTGTCCCATTCTACCATTCAGAGACTTCTTGAGAGATTTCAAGCTACCGGACATTTGGAAAATCGACCCTGCTCACGAAGAATTATATAAACCTTGTCTAAACTGAATGGCGGCCCTTAACTTTTGTCCAGTAGTATAGTTTCTCTAGCAGTTTGTGTTACATTCGCAAATGAAAGCAAAAATTAAGCCATAAAGAAACTTCAGTCTACAAATATGACATACCTAGATTAATGAAGAACGTATTTAAGAAGTATTTGCGGTATAGTTCTACAAATGTCCATTACTGTAATCAGTTGAATTTGAACATTTTTCCATTATTTTTATTTTTAACTTAAAAAGAAAATAGGACACATGGTGTATTTGATAACATAAAATATTTACTGACCATTGACTGTGATATATTGCATCTTCTTGTTTAATTGAACATATAAAATTTAGTTACTGATATTGACTTTATGACACTGAGGGTTGTTTAATCCCTGTGTGAGCTTAATTTTAAAGATAAATGTAGTATCATAGTAAATACTGCCATAGGGGAGTAAAGTGTTTGAGACTTTACTACACTAGGTCTAGCTTTGTGAGGTGAGGGTGGTCAGTTCCCTTCCTTGTTGCCTTCACTTAATCAAGAGTAGAGTCAGTACCCAGCTGGGTAGACTGAAGTGTGACGCTAGTTCCAGATCTTGAACCTGGAACCCAGTAACTTTGCTGTGAGAGGCATACCCTCTTACCACTCTGCCAATCTTATACTGAGCTTAGTACTAAAAAAAAAACATTTTACAGTCCTCGGGTTGTGCAATACAGAGTACTTCTGCTAGTTTATATTGTACGTATGTGGGTTTCTGCGTGAATGAATGTTTAGGAGGGCATACGTAAAACATTATCAGGTTCATAATTGAGGGCTGTGTTGTTAAAGTAATCTTTCTTGGAACTTCAGAAAATCTGAAGAAAGTTGATGTCAACACAAAGGACCACTCGTACCAGTTTTACTACAGGGACTATCCAACAGCACCACGACCTCTCCTCGCTGCTGTCTGGGAAATAGAGCATCTGGAGCTTACCAAGGCCTTCATGGAACTCAACCCTGATATATCTGTAAAGTACACCTTTGAATCTGAGGCAGCCAGTCCACCCAAGCCTCTTTTCTTTCAGGTGATGATAGTGCAGAACAAGCTTAACTTGACATAAAGCAGGAAACAAACATGAAATCTAGAACTAAACTTGGCATAAAGCATGCAGCAAATATGACATAAAACAATAAACAAATGTGACATAGCAAGAACCAGACTTGACATAAAGCAGTAAACAAAAACGACATATAGCAAGAACCAGACTTGACATAAAGCAACAGACAGGCATGATGTATATCAAGAACCAAAGTTGACATAATGCAGGAGACAAACATGACATACAGCAAGAATCAGACTTGACAAAACAATAAACAAACATGACATATACCAAAAACCTGACTTGACATAAAGCAACAGACAGGCATGATGTATAGCAAAAACCAAACTTGACATAATGCAGGAGACAAACATGACATATAGCAAGAACCAGACTTGACATAAAACAGTAAACAATCATGAAAAATAGCAAGAACCAAGCTTGTTGATTCAAACTGGGATTTCTGGAAGATAACTAAGAAAACCAAAAGTTATCTCTATTTCTAGGTGGTTTTCCTGATTCTTATAAGTGTTGACGTATTTCAGGGCTGTTGTATGGTAGGTAGACGTACATTTTTTAATCAGTCAGTCGTAGATAAATTAACATTTTGGAACTACTTACTGGAGATAAATTTTAATTTCTCAGCTTTTTTATACTGATAAATTGACATTTTGAACGAATTGTCACTTTTTTAAACTCGCTTTATAATTGATAAGTTTACATTTATGGATTCATTTAGTCTTGGAATTGGTATATTTTGCCAGTTTCATTTGTCACAATTCAGTGTGTGCATGATTTCAACAAATATTTATTGAATTGCATCACAAATAGGACTGACTATATTTTAGTCATCCTGTTGTTAAAGACTCAGCAGAATTTGAATTCCTGATCTTTGGCTAATTGCCATTTAGTGGTTGTTATAGATCTATAGATGTTGCAGCTGTAACATATAGGATGCATTCATTCATTATCCTTTAGCTGACCAGTAGCATGGGCCTTCAACAAGCTTAAGTTTTACTGTCCCATGTTATCAGTGCAAAGTTTTTCTGTGTTTTTCTCATCCCTTTAATTTCTGTCTTTTCATGTGTTTTTCTGTCTCTTTCTGCCTTTCTTAGCCTGGGGGGATTTTAGAAAATGTTTCCAGGAAAAGATATAACAGGCCAATCCACCTGGTTGTCTTAAAATCTGATTACAAGACAGCTGATAGGATAGTATGGTATTCTCTCTGGCAAACCTGTACTCCCCAAGGTAGAAGATGAATGACTAAGTAAGTAATTTAGTAAGCTTGGCACCTGGAATGTTTGTACATTAAGCGAACAAGGGCAAACTGCAGAGGAGTAACAAGAAATGAGAATCTTCAAGATTGATAGCCTGGGATTATGTGAAACAAGGTGATAGCATGCACTGGAGGCTTTAATGAACTCAATATACATTGATATGTCATAATGTTGTGAATCTCTAATCATGTTCACAAAGTGTGAACATTAGTAAAGTATGTTTGTACACTTTGATGTCAGATGATCAAGTCAGTATAATATACTGTCCCTGGATATAAGTTATTGCATCACATGGTTGAAATTGCTTGGACGGATTTTTAATTGTAGGACTTCATGACTTGCCAGCTCAAACCTCTGATTAAATGGATTCAGTATGGAAGACGAGAGAAAGGAAGGGCAGAATGTTAGACGGGCCTGCGTACCCAATTCTAAACACTTTGAAAATAAAGTTCATTCTTTCAAGAGCAGTGACTTATTTGATATAAATTTTTTTAATGATATTCTGGTATTTGTTTTTCCCAGGGAAGGTGGGAGAGGATATTATGAAGTAGCTAAAAGAATAAATTCTAATTGAAGTAACATTGTTTAAAATTTTTCCAAATGTATTTTCTTCTTCACAGTTGGTCAATCCAAAATCAAGACCACACAATGAGTCTATTACAGAGCATATTCTGCGATACTGTGACCTTAACATTCGCAACGTTCAAGGGCAGACATTGCTTGTTGAGGCAATGTATAATGGAGAAACGGAGGGTGTCATTCGAGTGATCCTGAATGCTGGGATCAATATAGGTGCTAGAGATGCAATGGGACGGACAGCTCGAGACCACTGTGATATTCTGAAACGTGAGGACTATAAGTACGTCTGCCTTTTATATTTTCAGTTGTTCTCTTTTTTTTTCTTATCTTGTTTGGTTTATTATACTGGGTTGCTTTAATTTATAATTATTTTTAAAAAAACAGACCAAAACAGATTTGTCAAGAATGCAGCACCAAAGTAATTGAGACAGTTTTAAAACAAGTCCATAAATTGAAATACCTGGGCATACTGGTCACACATATGACTAGTGGCATCTTAGAAAGAGAACAGAATAGTTCACACGAGGATTGAAAAAAAAAAAAATTCCGCAAAGTTTGAAGTATCCTGTGCAATAGGTCTTTGTCAGTTGAAGAAGTTAGAAAGAGATTATTTTACACAAAAATGAAGTAGAGCCAGTACTGTCATATGGAGGCAAATCATGGACAATCAGTAGATGAAGAAGATACTTCCTGTAAGCCTTAAAAATGTGGCTTTATAGGCAAATGTTAAGAATACCGTGAATAGCTAAGAAGACTAACATTAATGTTCTGAAAGAGGCTGGTGTGAATCATCTCATCTCAGCCCGTAACCCGTCATGGGTCGTAGGGGTGCCGTGAATAGGAAGTTTTAAACACATCCAGAGGGTTGCAGTGCCCATTTCTTGGCCAAGTTATGAAAAGAGGAAAGTTTGAATAATTTTTAACAAAGACATCTTCTTCTTTCTTCTTTGATCTTTAGCCGTCGACCGTCAAAGCAGTCAGTGGCCATCACGCCTGATGGCGTCTTGTAGGTCAGCAACAAATTGATTCCACTTTGCTTGGTCGGTGGCCATCCTTCATACAGTGCCCCAACTCTGGTTCATTCTTTGCATCTCAGCCTCCACAGTCCTCCACCAAGTTGTTTTTGGTCGGCCTCTCTAATGAACAGACATAATTATAGAAAAAAAGACATTTTAACATCATGACGGACATGACAAAAGAAAAAAAAAGTGATATCAGCACAAGGATAGAAGTTATAGTGAGACCTGGTGGTCAGAGCCAGCTATCATGGCAATTAATGATGATTTATTAGAGCAACCATCACCCTAGAATGAGCTGCTTACACCAGTTTTAAAAAGGGAATTTTTTTTTTTCTAATTTAAAGACTACAGCTGTTAGGAAATTTTGATGCTTTAACTCCACTAAAAGTACTGTAATTGCATTTCGTAATACATGATTGTCATTTAAGGTACTCTGTCATTTATGCAGATGGGCACATGCAAAAACACCCTTAAATTGTGCACTCGTGTGTTCATTTGCACAGAAAACTGCATAATAGCAACTTACTTCTACACATGTTAATAGTAGTATCCCTTCACTCATTACTGACTATAGTAATGCACCCACACGACAATGTTGGATGCTTGGGTAAAGAGGTCAAGCTGTTGCCCATGTGGCATGCCCCATGAAGCAGGTGAGTCCAGAGGAACGGCGTAGCCGATACAGTCTGGCACCAGAACACATATATATGCTAAACCTCATGTCTGTATGTATACTATCCACATTAAATTGCAGCATCAAATTAAATGTAGTGTTTAAACTATTATAACATTATCAACACTAAGCCGACCACATCACCCCTAGTGTGCCGACGGTCAAGATAATATGGGCCTAACACCATATTCCCAATATGCCTCAATGGGCATGTAACGGGTTCCTTTACTTTTTTTTTTTTTTTAACACTAAGCTATTCATTTATTCATCAGCATTTTCATCATTGCACTGGTGCATCTCCCATTATCCTCCCAGCTCTTGTTCCACAACATGCTGTAGTCAGATCCATTTAGATTTTTCCTTCCTTTCCACTGCCTTGTTGCAAACGTGTGACACTAAATTTGTTTACAGGTAGAATTAATAACTGCTGTGTTGCTTTCACTGCAGTATTGTGGTATCAAAAAATTAGCAGTGCTGATAGCAGGTAGCAGCATTACACCCCTGATTGGTATGCAAAATATTGGCATACATTTTGTTGGCTGTTGCATGAAGAATAAATTTTTTTAGTTCTGTTTATACTGTGTCATGTATGCCACATCTGCATACGTTTGCATTCATACTTGAGCCCCTTTTTTGTCAATGCGCCCCCCCCACCCCATCTTTCCTCCCTCTCTGCTTTCATTGTGTTAGTTATATTCAAGGGCAGGCTTGGCTGTCAGTTAATTCTGTACATGTTATTTTGTGTGCTTAGCTTGTGTGTGACATTGATAACAAAGGAATGTGTGTACTTAGAGGAATCTGCTCACATAGGTCACATCCATATTTTATTCACTTAAAACCAAAAAATATAAAAGCAAACAAATTACAAATATACAAATGTTATGGAACAACTGTTAAAAAACCCAACAAATATACAAATATCATCATCATCAGTTGCCATCTCCACAACGAAGGTTGGCTGTAATGGATCTCCAACGTCTTCTGTCTCTTGTCTTGGTGGTACACTCTGATAGACTCTTTCCCGTCCATCTCTTGATGTTATCTTCCCACTTATAGCGCTGTCTTCCCCTTGCACGTTTGCCTTCAACTCTCCCTTCTGTTATGGTCTTCTGCAAGGTGTTATGCCTTTTTATGTGGCCAAAGTATTTTAGCTGCCGAACTTTGACCTTTCTCATTAGTTCTCTTTTCATACCTAGATTTTCTAGGACCTCCTTATTTGTTTTCATCTCTTTCCATGAGATACGCCCCATTCTTCTATATATCCACATTTCAAGAGCCTCAATTCTTTCTTCCAAATGCTTATTCATCGTCCATGTTTCTGCACCATACAGAAATGCAGAATATATATCATGGGACAACTTAAAAAAAAACCAACAAAACAAATATACAAATATTATGGGACAACTGAAAAAAAACCCAACACAACAAATATACAAAAATTATGAGGCTTATGTTGCATCGTATGTTGGCAATGGATAGGACACACATTGAGGAGAACATCTGGTGATAGGACACACATTGAGGAGAACATCTGGTGATAGGACACACATTGAGAACATCTGGTGATAGGGCACACATTGAGGAGAACATCTGGTGATAAGACACACATTGAGGAGAACATCTGGTGATGGATAGGACACACATTGAGGAGAACATCTGGTGATAGGACAG
This sequence comes from Oreohelix idahoensis, assembly GCA_024509875.1. Taxonomy (NCBI): domain Eukaryota; kingdom Metazoa; phylum Mollusca; class Gastropoda; order Stylommatophora; family Oreohelicidae; genus Oreohelix; species Oreohelix idahoensis. The sequence continues at coordinate 365,793 of JAMPIV010023163.1, read as the reverse complement.
GACTCACATTGAGGAGAACATCTGGTGATAGGACACACATTGAGGAGAACATCTGGTGAAAGGACACACATTGAGGAGAACATCTGGTGATAGGACACACATTGAGGAGAACATCTGGTGATAGGACACACATTGAGGAGAACATCTGGTGATAGGACACACATTGAGGAGAACATCTGGTGATAGGACACACATTGAGGAAAGCTGTTGGTAGCATTGCAAGGTAATCCTTGTTCTAGAATCCCCAAGGTAAAAATATGGAGAGGAAGACCAAAAGATATTTGGGGGAAAAAGAACTGAAGACAGAAATGAAAAGACCTTGAGAGGAAGGCACAGGACAGGAGAACTTGGTATGAATTTGTTGAAGGCCTGTGCTCCTTAGGAAGATGACAGGCAATGAATGAATTGCAATGTAGGCTTTATCTGTTTATTTTTATTGTATCCATTATTATTTTGTTTGGTTAGTCTTTTTTTTTTTTTTGCAAGTCCTTCTTGTGTGACTGTGTGCTGGTGAAGGTGTTAGTCACACCATCTGGTTTGTCTTGTTTTGTAGTCACATCAAATGTTGTCATAACCGGAAGCGTATTTGAGGATCAGCACTCGATTTCCACTTAAATACTCCTAAGACATGTGAGCAATACATAGCCTCTGATGACAAAAAGCCAAACTCCTGGCCTTCTTGTGGCAGTACTGCTTGAAACTAAAAGGGCGAGTCTCTGGTCACTCTAAAAGCTCCGGATAGATGATGCCCATAAGCCGTGGATGGCAAATCATCTTGGAGTAGGAAAACTGATTTCAATCCATCTACTACCTCTCAGGTAAGCTGGGGACACAGAAGCTAAAGAAAGCAAACCCAAATGAAAATGCTAGTTGAAATCAGATGTGCTGGGCCGAAATGCACAGATATCTCAGCCCAGCTGTAAACTACAACAATACGTATAGTTCATACAAATAGAGCAAACAACGAACAAGCAGAAGAACATCCTGTAAGGCTGACATTTTCCTTATATATTTTCTTTCTGTTTCACGTTTGCATATTTAATTTTATAGCTTCACTGCTTGTAATCAATATTATTATCATGTCTTCATTACCAATCTATACATCCCTTATTAGGCAGTTGATCGACAGTCATGTGATTGAACTGATCCAAGATTGCGATCTTGAGCGGCTGGAGGGCCTGGTTCTCCAGATGTACGACCATGTTATTCCTCCGTCAAGTAAACTTCACATTATGAGCGTTGTTAGGCAGAAATGCTCCAAACAGTTGACTGAGCTACTCAAGTACATTGACTGCAAACAGGTATCTTGTCATTACAAAGTGTGTTAAAGAAATCTGAACTTGATAGTGTTTCAAGGATTTATGACCAGTGTACTATTGATAAACCTTGTGTAGTTCCTGTGGGTCTTTGCGGAGACAAAGGAAGAATAAGACCACTTCACCCTCAGGCGTGTCGTACAAGGTGACTTATTTGAGGTTGTGCATGAGGCTGGCAACCTCATCATTTTGTAAAAATTGCTGCAGAAACCACTGCGACAGGAGCATGTGACTGCCTGTTGCAAGTTTCCTGCAAGGGGACCAGCTACAGTGGTGTCTCCATGCTACGTAAGGAGCGCCAAGGAAAAGAATGAAACTGTAACAGAAATTAAGTTATGTGCCTTTAAAGAAGTTTTAAGAAGGAACGAACTTGATAAGAGGGTAATTTTAGGTAACTTGTATCATGCAGCTAACAGTGGGTAGTTTTATCAGAATATATTTTCTACAAGGGTTAAAAAGAAATGTTTATACAAAGTCAGTTTTTTTTGTTTTTTTTTTAAAGAAACTTAGCGTCTCTAATGAGTTGCATTATTTTGGGGAAATTTTTTATAAGGATTCTTAAGTGAGGTGCTTTAATCCATTTGTTTAACCACCATGACATTTGCAAAAATAGAAAAAGTAATCTTACTTATACACAGAGAAAACGACATCTGCCACTTCTGTCTATGGGTTGTATCATTGTTATTCATTTTCTGATGTATTGTACTTAGTTATCACTTTCTTTCCCTTCTGTTTTTGTTTGTTTGTCCCTGACGAAGGCCTCATGGCCTTTACATAGGCCGTTTTCTTTGTATTTTGCCCTAGTAAGACACATTTTTTTCTCCTACCAAAATAGAAAACAAATGTGCACTTTAAGAAATAAAATTGTCATGCATTAGTAATAAAATCTTTGATTACAGAGTAGTAGTAGCCCCCTTTAGTCATAATTGACTATAGCAATGCACCCCAGAGGTGATAGCTCTCAGCTGCTTTTTTTCCTGGTTTTCTTTCCTTTTCCATGTTCTCTTCTCTTCTACTTGTTGTGAGAGCTTCTATTCGCCGATTCTAAGGTGGCGCCGTAGGGAGAATCTCCACATGGTGCGATCAGCAGCTTCATCCTCCCAGGTTGCTGGATTTATGTCCAGTGCCTTCATGTCTCTCTTACACGCACATCTTTAAACCTCATCTGCTGTCACCCAGCTGTTCTTTTGTCACCTGCCAGTTGTCCATAGAATAAGAGTTTGAGGGATGATAAAACAGATTGAAATAGGTTTTTTATTCCGTGTGGACACAGGCATCACATTTATTTTTTCATACAGTTGGCCATTGTAAGTCTGTACTTCTCAGTCACGCCTGCTGAGTAGAATTGTAGTTTTGTTTTACAGGACAGACGGATTTCCCTGTTACAGTAATTATGAAATGCCCCATGTATCTCCCAGGGGACTCTAAGGACATAAAGAGAGAATACTGCTACTTCTCCCTCCAGCGTGTCGTTAAAGGTGACTTATTAGAGGTTGTGCATTGAACTGGTGACCTCATCATGTAAAACAAATTGCTTCAGAAACCACCACTACAGGGGGTATGTGATTTGACACAGGCTTCCCTGCAAGGGGGGACCAGTCACAGTAGTGGCTCCATGCTGCTTAAGTAATGAAACAGGAGATGAGTTAATGAATAATTGTAAATTTTTATTTTTTTATCTGGAATCTTCCTTGCCTGTATACTTGTGGCGGGATGTAAAAGAATATATACAGATATTTGTATGTGTGAAACTGTTATCATTTTACAATCACAGTATTATATATGTTTAACAAATATATACTGATATTTGTATGTGTGAAACCGTATCATTTTACAATCACAGTATTATATATGTTTAACGTTTTGTATTTCATCCATCAGTGTGGTTGTAATGTTCTGTATGTTGTCTTTACTTCTGACATTAATGTTTTACATTTATCAGTGATTTCTAAAGTACTGGTGATCCCTTATTTCTAAAGTGTAGATTTAAAAGTAAGTGAATTGATTAAATAAAGCAACAAGTCATGTAAATGAAACCAAACACCTCATTCTAAATTCCGCACTTTTAACTGTTTAAAATGACCTTGCTGTCGAAGATTAATTCTTCATATTGTCATTTTCTGATCTTATCTCTTCTTGTATTTCACAGGCTTATATCAGAAAGTTGTTCTTGCTTGTGAGGTCAGGAGATAAGGCACAGCTGATCAAGCAGATGAGCAGAAAATACGGAAACGTGCGAGACAAGGCTGGGCGGACATTGCTTCACTACGCCATCCAGTACAGCCATGACCACAGCACCTGTGAAGATCTGAATGGCAGTGTCGTTCGCGCACCTCTTAACCCAAACAGCAGAATCAACAGCATAAACGGAAATGACGAGATTATCTTGCAAGACATCCACTTAACACACATGGACCACACAGACATGACACGACTTTACAATGGCAACCACAAGAAGAAGTGTGTCATCAGGGAAATGAAGAAGGACATAAAGAGGAGACCTTGCTTTCAGAGATTTTTCACAGAGAACAATTTCACACCAGATTATTTCGGTATCATCAAATATCTTGTGCAGGAGTACCCATCGATGCTGGGAGTTACAAATAATGTGAGTATCCAGACATTGTATGTAGTGTTGTGGAAAAATTAAGATTTAATTTGTATCAGGGAAAAGAAAGATTCACTGTTAACCCTTTCAGCACCTGTATGACGTACGCCGTACAGCATAAATCTTCACAATTTTTGTCGCTGTGCCGTACCGCGTATGTCACGGAAATAGCGCAATACCTCGTTCTCATTCACCTATATGACGTACGGCATACGTCCTATTTTAAAAGCACCAGAACTCTTCTGTTTACAACCGTATCGGCAATTGCTGGGCATAATCGGATTCAGCATTGAAAAATCTGGCCACTAAGCTTGAAACGAACAAAATATTTTACTGCTAGCGAATACAGTAGAACTGATAAGTGATTTTACAAAAGCGAAAGTTCACAAACATGGACGCTGCCGTACCGCCGAACCATAAACATCTTGTGGAAAAAGAGCATGAAAATTCTTGTTTGAGTTGAATTTATTCAACTGGAATGATTCTGACAACTCTTTTTTACTGAGATTCTGGTAATCTTTACATTTTGTGCTGTCGAGTATGTTTAATATGTGTATTTTCGTACCATTTAGAGTTAAGGTTGAGGTTAGGTTTAGGGTTACCCTAATTCTAATGCTGACTCAATACACATATTATACATACTCGACGGCACTAAATGTAAAGATTACACAGATTCAGGGTCAGAGTTTGTGTACTTTGGTTCAGAATATACTTTTAATGGGTTTCCTTTTACGATAAATTGTTTACAGTCAAATTAAAAATATGACCCCTAAAATTACAATTATCCTGTCGTTCAGGGGAATGAACTAAGCTGAAAATGGTGTTGTCATTTGGAATGAAAAACCTGTCGTTGTGAAGGGGTTAATTGTTCTCATTAATTTTCTTTCCTCCTTCTGTTACATAGGAACAAGATACTGCCACAGAAATGAAGTATGGAGAAAGTGGCAGACAGAAGAGACGATTGATTGGAGTGTGTGGCCACTGGCCTATACATATGTTATTTCTTTGTCTTCTCATACATCCCTTATGCTCTTTCACCCTTACCTCTTCCCTGCACATTCCATGCCAAAACCAGACAAGTTAATGGTAGAAAGTAGCAGAGTTTTGAACAGCATCAAACATTTCACTCACTACATGAGGATGATATTTAACTAAGAAACTGAGTTTTCATATTTAACTCAGAAGAGTTACTTCCCTGGGGGCTCTGAAAAAGGAAGAGTAGCACTGCTGCTCACACAGTACAAAGAAAGTAATATGAGGCTGACAGCCTCGTCATGTAAAACTAATTGTTACATAAACCACCAGTGCAGGAATGCAGGAATTTCTGCTGCAGGCTCCCTGCAAAGTGGCGTCCTGCCGTAGTGGCCCCATAAGGATGGAAAAGAAAAAGAATACCACCAAGTTTCCTTGTTTTTTCATAAGTCAAATGTTTTTCAGTGGTTAGTACTTTTTTTTTTTTTTTTTTTTGGTTCGGTTTTTGCCTTCTTCTGGCGAGGCTCATGCCTTTTAACCTATTTGGTTATATCAGAGCGCATTTACCATCCAAAAAAAAAAGTCAACTCTGTTGACTGCTAACCCGATCAGCATTGATAGATACTAAGTCCTGACAGGACCAACATTATCTATCTGCTAGCATAAAGCCCTAAAAAAGACTCGCCAGCTACGCCAATGCACGAGCTAGTATATGTTATATGTGGTTAGTACTGAAAAAGGTGAATGAGTTTTTTTTTTAAATGTATTATTACAGAGATTTCTAATGTATTTCCAGTGCGAACAATACATCCTGTCTGCTTCAAGATTCCCAAAGGAAACAACAGCTTAGACTAATAATTTTCAAATTGTAATTTTAGAGTGGTTGTGGCCAAGTTATTATTTAGACTTTCAAACAGTGTTGAAAACAATTCCACTCTTGGGTTCATTGACATGGAAAATCTTAAAACATCTTCATTTAGTGAGTTAATTTTAGAGGCCTATGCTCCTTAGGGAGTGAAAGTGTGGTGATGATGATTGTGTAGTTGAATTAAATATGAAACATCCTTACGTAGTCATATGAAATTTTAAACATCCTTGTGTAGTTGAATTACATATGAAATATCCTTACGTAGTCATATGAAATTTTAAACATCCTTGTGTAGTTGAATTACATATGAAATATCCTTACGTAGTCATATGAAATTTTAAACATCTTTGTGTAGTTGAATTAAATATGAAATATCCTTACGTAGTCGTATGAAATTTTAAACATCCTTGTGTAGTTGAATTACATATGAAATATCCTTACGTAGTCGTATGAAATTTTAAACATCCTTGTGAAGTTGAATTAAATATGAAATATCCTTACATAGTTGTATGAAATTTTAAACATCCTAATGTAGTTGAATTAAATATGAAATATCCTTACGTAGTCGTATGAAATTTTAAACATCCTAATGTAGTTGAATTAAATATGAAATATCCTTACGTAGTCATATGAAATTTTAAACATCCTAATGTAGTTGAATTACATATGAAACATCCTTGCGTAGTCGTATGAAATTTTAAACATCATAATGTAGTTGAATTACATATGAAACATCCTTACGTAGTCGTACGAAATTTTAAACATCCTAATGTAGTTGAATTAAATATGAAACATCCTTACGTAGTCGTATGAAATTTTAAACATCCTAATGTAGTTGAAACTTGAAAAAATCATTAAGTAGTTGATACACGTATGAAACATCCTTGTGTAGTTGAATTACCTATGAAATATCCACGTCTAGTTGAATTAAATATGAAATATCCTTGCGTAGTTGAATTAAATATGAAATATTCTTATGTAGTTAATAACGGTTAAACTACATTCAAGTATACTTCTGTAATATTTATAGCCTATGAATAAAGAGTTTTTAATTTGATTCACAGACATTTCCCAATATAAATTCTGAAAGACAGAATAATTTGGTGTTAAGTAACTTGTCATGAAAAATAATGAGAATAAATGCAGGTAATGATAACAGGGTTGAACTTGAAGAAACACCAATACAAGATGTAGAATCACACACATATCTTGGCAGTAATATAGACAAAGTTGGAGGGACAGACAGCGATATCAAAATAAGAATACAAAAGGCAAGAGGAGCTTTCATTGCATTGGGAAATATATGGAGATCAAGAGAAATCGGATCCAACACGAAAATAAGAATCTTCAACTCAAATGTGAAGTCAGTCCTATTGTATGGCTCGGAGACATGGAGAACAACAAAGACAACAACCAAAAAGCTACAGACTTTCATAAATGGGTGCTTGCGTAGAATAGAGGGATTAAAATGGTATGACAAGGTTACCAACGTGGAACTGATGACAAGAACTAGACAAGTGCCAGTGGAACAAGAGATGAGAAGAAGACGATGGCGATGGATAGGACACACACTGAGGAAACCTGTTGATAGCATTACAAGGCAGTCCTTGTTCTGGAACCCCCAGGGCAAGAGAGGCAGAGGAAGACCAAGAAGTACATGGAGAAGAGAGTTGGAAACAGAGGTGAAAATGATGAGGAGAACATGGAAAGAACTTGAGATGATGGCACGGGACAGGAGGACTTGGCATGTGTTTGTTGAAGGCCTATGCTCCTTTGGGAGTGGAGGGTTATGAATGAATGAACTTGTCATGAACGGTTTCTGAACATGTCAACATCATCACCACCCTTAAATATGAAACATCCTTGTGTTGTTGTATTAAATACAAAACATCCTTGTGTAGTTGAATTAAATACAAAACATCCTTGTGTAGTTGTATTAAATATGCAATATAGCAGTGTAATTAAATTAAATACAAACATTCTTGTGTAGTTAAATTAAATACAAAACATCCTTGTGTAGTTGAATTAAATACAAAACATCCTTGTGTAGCTGAATTAAATATGAAATATTGCAGTGTAATTGAATTAAATACAAAACATCCTTGTGTATGTTACGGGCTCTTCCGGGACCCCAGTATATTCTGGGTGCTTCGATGACTTCTAGTATTTGTGGATGACCAAGTTATTATATGCGTATTCAGTTTATAGAGTCAAAGTCCCTCGGGTTCTTATCACTTTTGTAGGATTCCGTAATACTGTCCGTTGGTATCGATAATGTCTGCTTTAACCCTTGTGATACATTCTGTGCTGAACATGTTTCATATTAAATATTCGACTCTTGACTGACCTGTATTAGTCTCTTGTCTTATTGATTATATTGGCAGTGTGAGATGCAGCGTGTTAAGACATTAATCATCACTGGTCATGATCAGTTGAAGATAAATAGCATTTAACTCAACTCCGAATACGACAGTTGATAAGACTGTGATTTTGACGACTCAAAATATTTAATTAGTAATTTCATACCATGAGCAGACACCAACTACATGGGAACAAAAGTCACATCACATTCATGTACGATCTGTAAGAGTTCTCATTAGTTCATAAGCACATGTTCACAATCTCTATCTAGAGTTCTGGTTAGAGGTCAGTTCCTTTTAACGGCCAATGTCCTTTGGCATAAATTCAGAGGCTAACTAGACTTAACTATCCTGCTAGTTCTGCAATACACTTATTATGCTAGGCTTACGTCTACTGCTAGTCGTTTAATATCCGTTACACTAGGCTTACGCTTGCCGCTAGCTGTACAATATCCATCTATACTAGTCTTACACTATTGCTAGTAACATAATGTTCCTTTGGCATACCACGCCAGGCTAATCTGCCATAATTATGCAAACTGCGTTATTCATACGACGACTTACGTTTGGTTCAAGAAATACACTGCTCAAATGGCTTCCCAGCCACACAATTACAAAGTGGATATACCACACAGTATAAGTGGCAATGGCCACACTTCCGAAACACACTGCCGTACGGGTCAAAACCCACAAGTCGAATGACGTTATAAAGACATACGCGTCATGCATAGTGATATGCATACTACGTCGTTAATATATATTCAATTGCGATGTTCCACGGTGCAGCAATCCGAGTTGGCCAAACTCAAATGCTTGCACACATGCAACAATCATCGACATCGGTCGATGAGATATATCTCTATTCGTTTGAGGTGTTCCATGATACAGTCATTCGGATCGTGCACAAATCCAAATGCCTGTAGACATGAAACAATCATCGACATCAGTCGCGTAGATATAATCATTTGAGGAATGCGCCATGCTGCAGACATGAAGGAATCCTCAACATCATCCCCCTCACTTCCAAACGTGACACTTGTGGCACGGATGATAGTGATGGAGAAGACGCCTGTCTCCCGAACATATCAATATTAGTACTACCTACTTATAACTATGATAATCTTTAAGTAGACACATTAAATTTTATAACATTAATAATAGCACTTGTCAACATGGTGACTAAAGAGTTAATTCAATTTCTTCTCAGAGACGTTGCGCGATAAAAGATCTGCCAAGTTATTGTCTGATCCAGCAATAGGCAGGATCGTAAATGAAAATTCTTGAATCAACAAATACCATCGGTGTATTCTAGCGTTACGCATAGTTCTAGCTGTTATGTAAGTAAGAGGACTGTGGTCTGTCATAATGTAAAAGTGCGTGCCGATGAGATATCTTGACAGCTTCTCCAGGCACCATACCATAGACAGGAGCTCACGTTCACCTGTCGCATACTTCTGTTCAGCCGGAGTCAGTTTCCTCGACACATAGAAACATGGATGGAGTGTTTCCTTGTAACATTGCAGCAAACAACCACCCATGGAGTAACTCGAGACATCTGATTGAAGTATGAATGGAATACGTATATTTGGTAATAACAAAATTGGTGCATTACTAAATAATTTCTTAATTGTTACCAAAGCGCTTTCGCAATCTTTGTCCCAACGTACCTTATTAGGACTACCTTTGGTCAACAGTGCGGACAAAGGTGTAGATAGTTGTGCGAAATGCGGGATGAACTTATGGTAATAGTTTATCAAGCCTAAAAGGCTTCTAATTTGTTTCTTAGTTGAAGGGGTAGAAATCTCTAGAATTCTTTTGACTGTATTGTCGTCAGGATACAGTTTGTGGTTACCTATGCGGTGACCAAGAAAAGAAATTTCCTGACAACCAATTTGGACCTTTGAAGGTCGCACAGTCAAACCATGCATACGTAACGTATGTAGAAGGGAAGTTAAACCATCAATATGGTCTTCCCACGAGTCATGAAATAGGCAGATGTCATCGATGTACGTGATGACATCTTTACGATCGCCAAGAAGGCGGCGCATCATGCGCACAAACGTCGCTGGCGCATTCACTAACCCAAAACACATATAATTCCATTGGTAGAGCCCAAAAGGAGTTGTGAAAGCTGTGTAAGGTTTGGCATTTTCGGCAAGAGGAATTTGCCAGTAGCCTTTAGAGAGATCTAGTTTGCTAAAGAAGGTAGCATTAGATAATTCTGATAAAAGATCATCTAAAAGAGGCATAGGCTCACCGTCTGTGATTGTAATTTTATTCAATCGCCTAAAATCAATACAAATACGTAAAGAATCATCCTTCTTTTTAACTATCACCATTGGGAATGCATATGGTGATTCCGAAGGAGATATCACACCTAAACGTATCATCTCTTTTAACTCTTTCTCCACCCTATCTTTGTGGTGTAAAGATATAGGATAGGGTCTAAGTTTGATAGGTTTATAATCAGTAAGAGTAATATCATGGGATATAAGCGATGTCTGACCTGGAAGGTCGGTGAGAACATCATTGAAAGAAATAAGAATATCCCGAACTTGATCTTGTTGTGACGAAGATAGTGACGAAGAAATAGTCACGTCTTTCCAAGATTCCGATGATTGCAAAGAAGGTAGTTGGAATTGTAAAGGGATAGACGAAGTAGTATCTTCTTCATGAACAACTGCAAAAGAAGCAGTATGATGTGAAGAATCATCAATAGAGTTAATGACAGGAATTAATTCCTGTGGTCTTTCAACTGCTAATTTTAGCATGTTGACATGGAAGGTTTTGATTTTACCTCTAACGTTTACCGAGTAGTCAACATCTGTGACTTGTTTGATAATATCAAATGGACCTTGCCATGATATCAGTAATTTGTTATCGTTATGAGGTAGCAACAACCAAACTTTTTCCCCTGGTTTGAATGATCTTAATATTCTCTTTTGATTATGTAATAATCTTGATCGTTGAGTGGCTGATTTTATACTCTGGGATGCATAAGTGCACGCATCGATGATTCGTTGTCGGAGATCAATCACTAACTCGTAGCTGTTTCGAGTGGCTGTATCAATTGACGCTCCAATCAACAAATCTTTGAGTATCATCATTGGTCCGCGAGGATTCGAACCATAAACCAATTCGAACGGAGACCATCCCGTGCTCTCGTGAGGCACTTCACGAAAAGCGAAGAGGGCCGCCGGCAGAAGCCGATCCCATTCACGAGGGCATTCTTCAGTTATCTTAGATAACATCTGTTTTAGAGTGCTATTGTAGCGCTCGCACACACCGTTTGATTGAGGCCTATACGCACTACAAAACGAGTGGTGAACAGATAGCATGGATTCTAAATCCCTCATAATGTTGGAAGTAAATTGTGATCCTTGATCTGACAATATATCCTCCGGAAAACCGATTCGACAAAATATCGAAAATAATGCATCAGACACGGATGCAGTTGTGATGGTTTTCAATGGTATGGCCTCTGGCCAACGCGTGCAAAGATCTACGCAAGTTAAAATATAACGAAATCCATTATTTGAAACAATTGATAACGGACCCACTATATCTACTGCAATCTTTTTGAAAGGTCTCTCAGGCACGTCTGTAATCTGTAAGGGTGCCGTATGGAACCTGCCCTTACGTGCTATACCTTGGCATGTTGTACATGATTTGCAGTATAACTTTGTATCTTTATTAACCCCAGGCCAATAAAATTGTGACGTAACACGAAACAATGTTCTTTTGATCCCCATATGCCCTGCCATAGGGGAGTCATGACCTGTTTGTAGGACCAATGGTCTGTATTCTTTAGGTACTATCACTTGATGTATAATTGTTTTGCCATCATCATAATATCTAGTGAGTATTGATTTCTTTATCTTGAACCATTGTTTAGCCCCTCTTGTGTATTTAATAGTTTTTTGTTCTGCTCGGCTAAACAATCCTTGTAAAGTTGGGTCACTCTTCTGTTTTTCTGCAAAAACAGAAGGTGAAACAGTGCCAACTTGAGACATAATTGTATCCATTATAGGAGGAGGTGGTGTAGCCATGTCCGTAGCTAACTGTTGTGCTCTCGTTACAACAGCATTTGCCACCTGTGGGTGAGATTCAACCCACATTGCAATCTCCTCAGGAGTGCAATCTTTAACTCCTGGTATGTTTCCTATTATAATTTCAGTTATGGGTGCTCTCAAGCCGCAGGCATAGACAGTGCCTGTGTAAAAAGGAGTATCAATGTATACTCGTGCCACAGGGAATGTTTCTATATTCCCACCAAATGTGACACACTTAACTGATTTGCCTGTAAAAGCAGAGGGCTCGATAAGCGAGTGCTTAATGCCTATCGTTGAAGACCCAGTGTCACGCAAAACTCTTACTACCTTACCATCCAATATTCCGGGATGAAATGTAAGATAACCGACATTTACACATGCCGACATTGTTGGCATACAATGACCACAATCAAGTGTAATTGTAGACTTTAATCTGTTTTTCGACTGACACTCATAACATGTATCATTCATTACCATACATGCGTTCGCATGATCATTATCATCATTACCTTTTTCCTTTTTAACACTGCAACTATTTGCATGTCTCTGTTTATTTTTGTCTCTCGACGGAGATCTGGCATTACCTTTGTTATTATTGACTGACTTTTTATTGCTATAATAAAAATCAGTAGAGTCATCTTTCCTGGCATCTCTACCATAAGATGATCTCTGTTTATAGTATCCTTTTTGATGTGAACCATCATAATCCCTGCCTCTGTGATACCCACGATCATGAGGTGAATATCCTCTATAACCTCGTCGATATGAATTCGAAGGAGAGCGATGACGACGGAAGTTATAAAAACCTCTGTCGGATTGATAATAATCTGAACGACAACGTCCATCAAAGCTCTTCGATCGAGGTCTGTGATCATGTTGTGCAGCGCACACAGGCATAGGATCTCGAATAGTCGATCTATGAAGATCTTTATTCTGATGTGCGGTTTGATACTGTCTTCCGAGTTTTTCATACTCATCGATAGAATTAGGATGTCTTTCCTGTAAAAATGCTTCTAATTCAGTGCTGCATGCGGATAAAACTTTATCTCGCAGCATGAGATCTATAACACCTTCATATGTTTTATTTATACCAGATAGATCAATCCATCTGCTAAGGAAATGTTTAATAGATGCAATGAATTCACCAAAATCTGCATCCTTGCTTGGTTTAGCAGCATGAAAGCGATCTCTGAATCCAGACTCAGTTAACTGGAAACGTCTTAGTAATACCTCTTTTACGACATCGAAATCGCTTCTGCTCTTTTCATCAAGACTCATGAAACATTTAAGTGAGTCACCAGTCAAAAAATCAAGTAAAAGACTGCTCCATCTTTCCTTGGGTATGTTCAGAGCTGTGACCTTGATGATGAATCTAGATATGAAAGAGTCAACACAATCGCGAGTTTGGTCAAAATGTGGCATTTTTAACTTAGGATAAAAAATATTTGTAGCAGCCGCAGTCTTAGTCTGTTCAGACTGCACTTTAGCTAATTCTAAAGCTTTTTCTTTTTCTGCATGAAGTTTTAATGTTTCCATTTCCATGGCATTTTTATGGGCTTGATCCAGTTGCATAAGTTCCATTCTCCTTAATTCCATTTCTTTATCTTTTTGCTCTCTGTCTTTTTCTTGTTGAGCTAATTCTTTATCTCGTTGTGCCATTCTTTCCTTCTCAAATTCTCTGTCTTTTTTGTTGAGCTATGAATCGCTAATTCCAATTTTTGGATATTTCTTTTATTTTCCCTCTCTTGGGTTAATTCAAACCTCCTAAGCTCATCAGCTCGTTTAGTCATTTCGCGCTGTTCCATTCTTTCCAGACGTGATAAATATTCATCATATTTCGTATCTGCAAAACTTTGTAGTTCCGCTCCTGATTTTCCATAACTTTTTCCAATATCAATGAATTCCTGTAGTGTAGACATGATAATAGGTTTCTGAGTACCTTCAATAGTCTATAATATACACCAGGACTATATAACTCACTATAATATGTACATGAATATATTAATCAATAACAAACAAGTTCGGAGAACATGTGACAAAGACAGTGAAAACAATCAAATGATTTACAATGAAATGATTTTTCAATTATACGACAACACTTTACACTTATAAGGTAAATAAAGGAGACTTATACTCAGTAAGCAGTAAAAGAAAGAAAAGAATTTACATCACACAAAAATATAACAAGACAAGTCGTCTTAAACGAACGTGTAGACAAAGAAGTTTTAGATCACACACGACAACAGTTGTCAACAGTACTGAAAGTAGGTTATGTAAATAAAGAGGACGTAATTCACTTGACGCAACTGCTAAGTACACAAAATATGGTTATATTGCGAACTGAAGAAACATTTATATCCTGACTCCAAAGAAAAAATATAATCAGTCAGATCCTCAGTCAGCAATATAAGCATGCAAATCTAATAGAAGTTAACATTCACTGAAGCTTTCCTGGGAAAATTCCAGTCAATATTAAACACGACGAATATACGAATATACGAAAAACATGAATGGGGGAACACAGATGATAGTAAAAAGTAAGCCAAGTGATGATGAACTGTAGACCAAAGCTAATGCAAGGACAATATGATAATGTTCAAGCGCCCAAGTAAAATCAAGAACTTATCTGTTTAGTTGTCCCTCTGAGAAATACATGAATGCATGTAATTCTAATCCAAGTGTCTTCAACAGCTGAGGTCCATTGATGGTAGACCTTGACCTTCGCAGCAGGGTAACCGTTTGAAAGTATTGCTTCGGTCTTGGAACGTAGTTTCTTCAATCGATCTGCGTCGCAGTCTCAGATGAATTTGATGAAGAGATACATTCTCCAATGGTTCAGGTTCTCGAGTGGAAGATTACCGTTCTATCTGCGTGAATCAGTCTCTTTGGTGGAAGAAAATTCGGATTCTCTCAGGCAATGTTGTCTGCTAACGTTGACGGCATCGATGTAGTGACGTCACTTTCTGTCCTGCGCATTTCAGTTGCCGGTTAGGATTGAATGAATGATTTTGCATTTAAAACGTTCATCATCAGTTTAACTTTCTTCGATACTTGAAGGGGGGGAATCCAGTATTCACGAAATCCAGACACTTTCTGACACCAGTATGTTACGGGCTCTTCCGGGACCCCAGTATATTCTGGGTGCTTCGATGACTTCTAGTATTTGTGGATGACCAAGTTATTATATGCGTATTCAGTTTATAGAGTCAAAGTCCCTCGGGTTCTTATCACTTTTGTAGGATTCCGTAATACTGTCCGTTGGTATCGATAATGTCTGCTTTAACCCTTGTGATACATTCTGTGCTGAACATGTTTCATATTAAATATTCGACCCTTGACTGACCTGTATTAGTCTCTTGTCTTATTGATTATATTGGCAGTGTGAGATGCAGCGTGTTAAGACATTAATCATCACTGGTCATGATCAGTTGAAGATAAATAGCATTTAACTCAACTCCGAATACGACAGTTGATAAGACTGTGATTTTGACGACTCAAAATATTTAATTAGTAATTTCATACCATGAGCAGACACCAACTACATGGGAACAAAAGTCACATCACATTCATGTACGATCTGTAAGAGTTCTCATTAGTTCATAAGCACATGTTCACAATCTCTATCTAGAGTTCTGGTTAGAGGTCAGTTCCTTTTAACGGCCAATGTCCTTTGGCATAAATTCAGAGGCTAACTAGACTTAACTATCCTGCTAGTTCTGCAATACACTTATTATGCTAGGCTTACGTCTACTGCTAGTCGTTTAATATCCGTTACACTAGGCTTACGCTTGCCGCTAGCTGTACAATATCCATCTATACTAGTCTTACACTATTGCTAGTAACATAATGTTCCTTTGGCATACCACGCCAGGCTAATCTGCCATAATTATGCAAACTGCGTTATTCATACGACGACTTACGTTTGGTTCAAGAAATACACTGCTCAAATGGCTTCCCAGCCACACAATTACAAAGTGGATATACCACACAGTATAAGTGGCAATGGCCACACTTCCGAAACACACTGCCGTACGGGTCAAAACCCACAAGTCGAATGACGTTATAAAGACATACGCGTCATGCATAGTGATATGCATACTACGTCGTTAATATATATTCAATTGCGATGTTCCACGGTGCAGCAATCCGAGTTTGCCAAACTCAAATGCTTGCACACATGCAACAATCATCGACATCGGTCGATGAGATATATCTCTATTCGTTTGAGGTGTTCCATGATACAGTCATTCGGATCGTGCACAAATCCAAATGCCTGTAGACATGAAACAATCATCGACATCAGTCGCGTAGATATAATCATTTGAGGAATGCGCCATGCTGCAGACATGAAGCAATCCTCAACAAAGCATCCTCATTTTATTGCATTAAACATGGAACATATGTTCTTCTGAGTTAAATATGAAAACTCAGTTTCTTAGTTAAATATCATCCTCATGTAGTGAGTGAATGTTTGATGCTGTTCAAAACTCTGCTACTTTCTACCATTAACTTGTCTGGTTTTGGCATGGAATGTGCAGGGAAGAGGTAAGGGTGAAAGAGCATAAGGGATGTATGAGAAGACAAAGAAATAACATATGTGTAGGCCAGTGGCCACACACTCCAATCAATCGTCTCTTCTGTCTGCCACTTTCTCCATACTACATTTCTGTGGCAGTATCTAGTTCTTATGTTTTAAACTTCCAGGCTTCTATTTTCCCTGTAAGTTTTATTTCTTTCAGTGCATGACATGATGTGCTAGGAAGCCGACTTCCCTTCATGTAGCCCAGTCTGTTTTGATGTTCTTATCTGTTGCTTTGCCAATTCGTAATTCTGTCCCAGCGATCTTCATTTGTGATTCTTTCTTACCATTTACCTGTATTCTTAAGTTGTGTATGAACGTCTGCGTTCTGTTTTGTGAATGAATGCTATATCTTGGAATTTCAGTGCGAATGTCAGTTACTCAGTGTAAGAGTCTGTATTATGTTTTGTATGTGTAAGAAATTTTCTTCCTGTTTTTTTTGTTTTTTGGTATGAATGTCAGCATTCTGTTTTGTTTATAAATGCCTATTTTATGTTTTGTGTATTAATATCTGTATTCTGTTTCATGTATAAATGCATGTATTCTGTTTTGTGTATTTATATATGTATTATGTATAAATGTTGCTTTCATTTTTGTGTACCAATGTCTGTATTGTGTATGAAAGTATTCTGTATCATGTATGAATGTATTCTGTTTTGTGTACTTATATCTGTAATGTGTTTTGTGTATAAATGTCTGTATTCTGTTTTGTGTATTTATATCTGTATTGTGTTTTGTGTATAAAGGTCTGTATTCTATTTTATGTATTAATGTCTGTATTCTGTTTTGTGTATAAAGGTCTGTATTATGTTTTGTGTGTGATATCATATTCTGGAATTGCATATGAATGTCTGTATTATGTTTTGTGTGTGAATGTATTCTGTTTTGTTTATAAATGTCAGTATTCTGTTTTGTGTATTTATATTTGTGTTGTGTATTGTGTATAAAGTTCTGTATTCTGTTTTGTGTATTAATGTCTGTATACTGTTTCCATTTTCCCTGTAAGTTTTATTTCTTTCAGTGCATGACATGGTGTGCATATGTCTGTATATGTCTGTATTCTGTAGTCCATGTCTGTATTCTGTTTCATGTATAAATGTCTGTATTCTATTTTGTGTATAAAGGTATGTATTTTTGTTTTGTGTATGAATGTCTGTATTATGTTTTGTGTGTGATATCTTATTCTGGCATTGCATATAAATGTCTGTATTCTATTTTGTGTATAAATGGCTGTATTCTGTTTTGTGTGCGATATCTTATTCTGGAATTGCATATAAATGTCTGTATTCTGTTTTGTGTGTGATATCTTATTCTGGAATTGCATATAAATGGCTGTATTATGTTTTGTGTATAAATGGCTGTATTCTGTTTTGTGTGCGATATCTTATTCTGGAATTGCATATAAATGTCTGTATTCTGTTTTGTGTGTGCTATCTTATTCTGGAATTGCATATAAATGGCTGTATTATGTTTTGTGTATAAATAGCTGTATTCTGTTTTGTGTGTGATATCTTATTCTGGACTTGCATATAAATGTCAGTGTTCTGTATTATGTGTAATCTGGGCGTGTTTAAGAATGTCTGTATTCTGTTCTGTGTAGCCCTTTGTTACTGCATGCATGCTGTGTACATAAAACTAAAACTTTAGAAAGCTTTAATATAATATGTTCCTTTGGTGTGTCCATTTATCTTGGTAAACGTTTCTCAATACCAAGAAAGCATTTCTTTTTCTTGTCTTTACATCCACATTTATTCCTACAGTAGAGCTATGAAAATTAATATTTGAAAACTGTTAATGGTGTCCCATTAACTATATATGTGTGTGTGTATGTTGATTTATTTATTTATTATGCTGTGGCAGGTAACTATGATAAAGCATTACATATCATTTTCGCCCCTTATGGAGCATGGAGCCACCTCTGCTGCTGATTCCCTTGTATTTCCATGCTGTTTCAGCGGTGGTTTATAAAGCAATTAGTTTTACACTATGGTGCTGCCAGTTTCATGCACAACCTTATATTAGTCACCTTGTACGACATGCCTACCAAAGGGAGGAGGAGTCCTATACTTTCTTCAGTAATCACTTACATATGTTTTCTCCTTTGCTACCTGAATTTATGCTCTGATTTTTAAAAGTAAACTTAACTATAGTTCTTCTTCTTCTTAGCCCCTGACTGACAAAGCAGTCAGCGGCCATCACGTCCACAGGTGTCTTGTAGGGCATCAGCAAACATATCCCCATTTTGCTCGGGCACCAGTCCTTCGTGCCGTGGCTCAACTTTGGTTCATGCTTTGCATCTCAGCCTCCACTGTTCTCCACCATGTTGTCTTTACTCTGCCTCTCTTTCACTGTTCTTCTGGGGTCGGCATAGTGGTTCTGGGGATGGTGTCAGGGTCCCTTCTGACATGGCCAACCCAATTCCAGCATCTGCCTGCAATAATAATGTGCATGCCTTTTTGACTGCACTGTGTAAGCAGTTCCTAGTTGGAGATGGTATTCGACCAAAAAATTCAAAGAATTTTTCTTAGGCAGGTTGTGTGGAATGAGGATAATTTTTAGATTTTCTTTTCTGTTTTAACTATAGTTAATTAACAGTTAATCTACATTCTAGTATATTTCTGTCATATATGTAGCCTATATATACAGAATTTATTATTCGATTCACAGACATTGCCCACTTTAAATTCAGAAAGACAGAATAATTTGGTGTTAAGTAAAAAGGTAGCCCCAAAGCAGATACTGCCGTAGGGGAGTGTAGTGTTAGAGACTTCACCATACTAGGTCCAATATCAAGAGGTAGGTTGACCAGTTCCTTTCCCTAACTCAAAGAGCAGTCAGGTACCCATTTACAGCTGGGTAGACTGGAGTGTGTCAGTACTGTGATTCGAACCTGGCACCTGTGCCGCCAGAGACTGGCGCTCTAACCACTCGTGTTAAGTATCTTGTCATACACGGTTTTCTGAACATGTCAACATCATCATCACCTTCAGCTCCACAGAGACGATTGCCATCAACAAACATATGCCAGTTCTTCCATGACTTCTTCAACCCCGTCTTGTCTGTCTCCACGTCTCTTCTCCATGTGTTCTTTGGTCTTCCTCTACCTCCCTTACCCTGGGGATTCCAGAATAAGGACTGCCTTGTCATGCTATCAACAGGTTTCCTGAGTGTGTGTCACATCCATTGTCAGCTTCTTCATCTCATCTGTTTTTCCACAGGCACTTGTCTGGATCTTGTCATCAGTTCCACATTAATGATCTTGTCATCAGTTCCACATTAATGATCTTGTCGTACCACTTCAGTGCTTCTATTCTACACAAGCATCCATTTATGAAAGTCTGTAGCTTCTTGGTTTTACTTACTTAGTCGTTCCTCTTCTACCGTGAGGTGTAGAGGTTTGTAAGAGAGAGCGCCATACTATTCTATCGGCTGTCTTCCTCCTGGCTTGGTTCCCATTCTAGTCCTCGGTCCTTCAAAGATTGTCTAATGTTGTCCTCCCAGCGGACTTTGGGTCGTGTTTCTTGGTTTTCTGAACACATATCCCTCAGAATGTCTTACAATTAGAACCTTCTTTTGCAGTACAAAGTGGCACTACTGGATGACTTTTAAACATTTACATATTCTTTATCATTTTTCTTTTTGTTCCATATGGAGCATGGAGACACCATTGCAGCTGGTCTCTTTTACCAGGTGCCTGCACCAAGCATTCAACTGCTCCTACAGTGGTGGTTTCTGTAGCAGAAACAGTTATTACCGTCACATAATAAAACAAGGTCTGAGATTGGGACAAATGTTAAATATTGCTTGTAAAAGGTAAAGGTAAAGGATCCCATTACACGCCCATTGAGGCATGTTGGGAATATGGTGTTAGGCCCATATTTTCTTGACCGTCGGCACACTAGGGGTGATGTGGTTAGTATCACGCCGGCCACCTTAACCTTCCCAGAGTTGCTCTGGTACCCATTTGGGGCTTGGTCGACCCAGGAGCCGTTTGCGGCCTAAAAAAATCCCACCTCATCTGGGTATCGAACTATAGACCACTGAGCTAGGAAGCTCAAGTGATATTTTTTTTGTCTTCAAATTTGCACAAATTTTTATTACTGTGAGTTAATTCTCAGTTAAAAAATTATGTGACAATAGAATCTCAACCCTTCTTTCTATCAGATTGGTCAGACTCCACTCCACTATGCTCACATATTCTCAGCAAGTAAAGAAGTCATAGACTTGTTGGAAAAAACGGGATCATATGCTAATGTGAAGGATGTGGTAAGTAATGTAGAAGATATATTGCATTCATTAGGAAAAAACAGAATTATAAGATCAGAGCTATATCAATACTGCATTCATTTGGAGACAACAGTGTTGTAATATCAATGCTATTAATATTGTATTCATGTGGAGACAACAGTATTATAAGATCAGTGCTATCAGTATTGTCTTCATTTGGAGACAACAGTATTATAAGATCAGTGCTATCAGTATTGTTTCATTTGGAGAAAACAGTATTATAAGATCAGTGCTATTAATATTGTATTCATTTGGAGAAAACAGTATTATAAGATCAATGCTATCAGTATTGCATTCATTTGGAGAAAACAGTATTGTATTCATTTGGAGAAAACAGTATTATAAGATCAGTGCTATCAGTATTGTTTCATTTGGAGAAAACAGTATTATAAGATCAGTGCTATCAGTATTGTTTCATTTGGAGAAAACAGTATTATAAGATCAGAGCTATCAGTATTGTTTCATTTGGAGAAAACAGTATTATAAGATCAGTGCTATCAGTATTGTTTCATTTGGAGAAAACAGTATTATAAGATCAGTGCTATTAATATTGTATTCATTTGGAGAAAACAGTATTATAAGATCAATGCTATCAGTATTGCATTCATTTGGAGAAAACGGTTTTATAAGTCAATGCTGTCATTATTGCATTAATTTGGAGAAAATGGTATTATAAGATCAGTGCTGTCAATACTGCATTCATTTAGAATTATGAGATCAGTGCTACTAATATTGCACAATTAGGAGAAAACGGCAATTTTAAGTCAGTGCTATCAAAAGTAAAATGAAGATGGATATAATTCATTGGCCTTATAATTAGTACAAAGGAGCCAGGAAAACCTAGTAACAGTGATAGGATTCAAGGGAGAAAGAAAAAAAACAGAGAAAAGCCATGAGCGCAGGTCTCAGATGGTATGACAATGTAATCAGGAAAATGTATAGTACCTAAAGTATTGGAATTCTCAAAACTGATTTGCGCTATGAGCAGGAATTGAATGTCAGTTCTGTAGGGTATGTCACGAGACAAATTGTCAAAACATCTGCTTCTAGTCAAGTCTGTACATTCATTATTTTCTTTAAAATTTGAGGAATAAAGAAACTTTTCTATATTTATTAACCAGTGAACCTATAATAATCCCTGGATCTTTCACATTTTTGTTAGACCCTATTTATTTAATTTTTTTTTTTAATTTTAGATATCAAATAGTGATCTGTATAACATAACGCTGATTGCATGTATCCTATACCTTCTGACTTTATATGAAAGTCATCAAAATAAGTGATTACATTTACTAAATGTAAAAAACTAGTCTTACTTATAATCAGCAAGGCTCAAAGACTTTCAAATAACCAAGTTTAAAAAAAAAAAAATGAAGTATTTTAAAATTCAAATTCTGCTGAGAAGGGTATGTAAAGTCTGCTTTCTCAAATGCTCATAAAGCCACATATCATTGAGGAATAAAGAAACTCACTGTTTATTAACCACTGAACTTGTATGGTCCTTAGATCTTTTATGTTTTTATGTAGACCCTTTTTTTCAGGAGTCAGATTCATGATCTGTATAACATGGCACTAATCCAGGGATTGTATGATCAGCCAAATCGTTCTGATTTTATGTGAAACTGATCAGAATAGTTATATTTCCTGTTTGTACCAAGCTATACATGCTTATAATCCAGTATGACATCGAGACTTTGAAGTAAGAGATTTACAAAGAAATAACATTCAACACAGATAAAGTATATTAAAGTTCAAACGCGGAGTGTGTGAAATCTTCTACTTCCTGCTTTGCTGTTATATAGGCAGACTGTCTTAGGCTTATCGCATATCTATATATAATTTTATGGGGAAGGAAATGCTGTCACTTCACTCATTCTTTTGAGCTGGCATTTCTGGAGGAGACCTTTTTTTTTTTTACTCTTTGCTTGTACTCCATACATGGACACATGTCTTACAAATTAAAACTTGAAAAAAACTGATGTTATTTTAATATGTGGTTGCCATCTGAAAATTATCACCTTATTTCTTCTTGGTACAGAGTAAGTTACTATTGTTTTGTCTCACTGAATATTTCCTATGCCACTGTTCTCTGAAATTAGTTTTTGTTATGGCTTTAATAACTGCATATGTTTCTCCTTCAGTAGCAGGTTGCTCCTACTCTTCCATTTCCTTACATCTTGCAGTGGATTTTTACTTTGTTGAATCTATAGGCTTTCATTAATGCTCCTGAAAGACAGTTTAGCTCATTTATTTTTGTAGTTCCTTAGGGCAGTTACAATTGATAGGCAGTCTAATGAGGAACACCATCAGGGCTTCTGTATTATTATTTTCCACAAATGATTTGTGTAGGTGTTTTCATTGCTTGTGTTTCAGCTTTGATGGTATTTGTATATTTTGAGTGAAGTAGGTGAATTGTTGAAAAGTTATCTTTTTTTTGTTGTAGAAGTTTAGCTTCTCAGTACCTAAGTACGTACATAGGTCCTGGTTATGGGAATTCAGCTTCACATACATTGTGACTTTCTTTATGTTGCTTTAACTTTCTTATCCATTAATGTTGATGATATTGAGAATGAAGAGAGTAATTTTACAGCTTTTCACTTTAAAAAAAATTGTTTTCTTATTAAATGTAGTCATATGTACCTTATTGCCATATAGTGCTGTTGTTACAGGTAATGTTGTTGGTATAATTCAGTGTTCCTTAATTCTTTTCTTCCAGCCGTTGTATCAGTAATATTTTTGTCGTGTTTTACATTTTAACTTGAAGTTCTCAGATAGTTGAACCATTTAAAACAAAATTATTTTCTAACAGTTTGATTTTGTGCCAGAGGACTATGATTGCAATCTATGCGGAGATCAGACATTTCAAGTTAGGCGTCGACCTACAGTAGACCTCGATCTTGACATATTTCTCACCGAGTCCAACTTTGAAGACATAGGCGTATAGGAAGCACCTCTTTTTCCATGGAAATTTTTTGGGAAAAAAATTTTTTTTAATACATTTATTGAAAAACAGTTGGAAGTGATTTTCAGGGAATTGATGTGTAAAAAAAAATAATCTATCAATGAAAAAAATTTAGAGTTTCATTAAAGGTTTTAATCTTCATCCTGAAAACCCAGAAAATCATCATCTTCAGATCTAGATAAACCATCTATTGAAATCTTTTTCTGTATCAGAAACCGAGTCATCACTGTCTTCAAATAATAAATTATCCAGAGTGATAATAATAATAATAGCCCCTTCAGTCATAAGTGACTATGGGAATGTGCCCCTGAGGTGACAGCTCTCAACTGTTTTTTTTCCTGGTTTTCCTTTCGATGTTTTTTCCTCTCTTCTGCTTGTTGTGTGAGCTTCTTTTCACCCAATCTGAGGTGGCACCATAGAGAGCATCGCCACTTGGTGCAATCAGCAGCTTCGTCCTCCCAGGTTGCTGGATTTATGTCCAGTGTCCTCATGTCTCTCTTGCATGCATCTTTGAACCTCAACAGTGATTGTGCAACTGTTCTTTTGCCAGTTGTCCGTAGAAGATATCTTTTGGGATTCATGTGGCGGACATGGCCAAGCCAGCGTAGTCTGCACTGTCTAAGCAGTGTATATATGCTTTCAATTCCAGCACATGACAACACCTGGACATTTGTCACTTTGTCTTGCCGCGAAATAACGAGGATGTGGCGTAGACACCCAGATGCTTATAACCGGTAACAGCTACTTCCCATGTTGTGCCAATGCCTTTAGGGTGAAGCTGGAGTGTCCTCTCCAGGGCGCGAGTTTGGGCACAGTTATATGGAGATTAAGCTATTGCCCATGCAGCATGTTCCCCCTCTCCACACAGCCAGTAGGTCCAAAGGAGCGCAGGAGTTACCAGAATAATGTCAAATCAACATTAGACTGCCTTAGGGACTCCCAACTCCCTAAGTACCTATCCTGTGTACCATCAAAAGTATTACTAATGCCACATTTCTTAAATAATTTAACAACTATCTCTGGTTTCACTGCACCATCATGAAGTTTTAACCAATTCACACACTTTTGAAATAACAGGCCACTTCCTTCTTCCTGTCATTGTCACTTAAAAATCTGAAGACTCCAGCTGTTCCACTTCTTCATGAATCCTTTAAATGTTTTATTAATAGAGACATCTAAAGATTGTTACTGGCTGGTTAGGCCTCCTGGAATTGCAGCTGGGTTTTCAACTGGCTAAATTTATTCTTAACAGCCTCAGTTCTGACATCGAAACTTATATAAACAAAGACTAGCAGACTTTTGGCCCATCAAAATTCCACCTGAAATTTCAGCTTTCGGTACATAAGATGCACCCTGTATTTGAGACAAATTTTTAGTGGGGGAAAAAAATGTGTCGTACAGGCTGTTAAATACGGTAATTAGTGAGGTCATTCTCGAGTAAAACATCCAAACAAGAGTCAAACTGGTAAAATGTTATAATTGATCCACAAAACATGAAAGGGAAAATGATTGTCAGTGAACCTTAGTAAAACATCCAAAGGTATCACCATATGTCCTTTCATCCAGTGAGCAAGATAATCAGATATCATTATCAAAACGACATAATATGAATAATAATTGATTATAAAAAAAGCGGTTTTTTTCTTTCCATTGCTGTTGAATGGTTGACTCTTACTGTATGTTTGACCATTGGCACAACTTGATCTTCTTCGGTCGTTGGCCACTGACAGGCACAGCAATCATTGACTATCACACCTGGTGGCATCTTGTAGGGCAGCAACAAACTGTCTTCACTTTGCTTGGTTGGCACCCATCCGCCGTGTCTTCTAGATCCTCCAGAGTAGAGAATGCCGTCTATCATATTCCTGTAGGGGCATCCTCTCTTGCCCCTCGTGTGTTTTTAGGCCTGTCCAATTTCTCTTACCCTGGGGGTTCCAGATCAAGGACTGTCCTGTAATGCTGTCAACTTATTTCCTTAATGTTGTGACCTACTCAGTGCTAGTGTCTTCTCCTGACATCCTGTTCCACTAGTGTGTTACTGGGCCTGAAAGGGGAGCAAAGAACAGCAATGCTGTGCCCTACTGGGCATGTCATACAAGGTTATTAAGGAGGGTTGGGCACCAGGCTGGCTCTTCCATCTTATGGAAACTTCAAGCCTAGAAGGCTTCAACAGCAACTCAGACCCTGGTAATACAGCTACACATAGGCTACAAACCTTGACATTAAATTACAGCTATTGACACTAATATTTTGTAACTAATAACTAGCTGCACGTTTATACAAATGACACTAATTACAGTACAGACTAAACATTCCCTGAGCAGATACTGCCGTAGGGGTGTGAAGTGTTCAAAACTTCACCATACTAGGTCTCAGCTTTATGAGGTAAGGTGATTGGTTCCTTTCCTTGCTGCCCTTGCCTTCCCTAACTCAAGAGCAGAGTCAAGAACCCATTTACCCAGGTAGTCTGGATTGTGACACTGCCTGGTTTTGAACTCAGTACTGTTACTCCACACTATTGTTATTGTTGATCAGAGCCAACATCATTGAACCCCAGGCAAATCCATAGGTGCTCAGTCTCCCTCAGCAAATGTCAAAGGGAATGAATGCTAATCGTTCCTATAGCAACCTGGCAGAATACACGACGAACGCATCCTCTTATAGGTCCATCCCTGCTGGTCTTACGTTTGATGCCAAATTCCAACAGTCTTATCTTTGTTGATAAGATCCTTCATCTATTGCAGTGTCATTCTCAAACAGGTGATCATCAGTTATCCTTAATACTCTCCCTTATCAATTTATATCCATTGCCCCCATTATATCGAAGTTAGTCCGTCAGTTATCTTATTGCCACATAGCCCTGCAGGACTAGGATAGTAGATCCACATTAGTTCCTGAAGACCCGAGGCTTCTGTGGATTCATTATTATTTGCAGTTATTTGAGCATTGTTCATCACCTTGTGATCACTGATATTTTGGACCAGAGATTGTTATGTAGGATATTTTAATTTTGTCCAGAGTCGTATGTATGATATTGTTGTTATAAACTGCCCATGGAGATTGATGATCACCGCTTCAAAGTTGACTCATTTTGGTTGTCAATGCCATAGTTGTTGTTGTGGTGTTTGTGTTAACCTATTTGTCACTGTGCAAGAAATATAGCAGTAACTTGACAGAATTAATTGAATGTTTTTGGCCTTTGAGTTTTCTTCCTTGCACACCCATTTAGTTCAAAAGCTGTTTCAGATAATCTTTCTCATTATGAACAAAGTTACTCCATCCTTGTTGCAAGGGACATGCAACTGCCACAGTATTTGACTCCGGAAGAGAAGAAACAGTCTGAAGTACTTCTAGGAACCAGCAGTGACTGAGCCCAACATCATCTCCTGTATGCTGCATGGGTTTGGACTTTGGTCCAGGGGGGACAGAATAGGGCCAAAATGTACAAGCGTTTTTGTTAGAGGCAGCTAAAAAATGTAAAATATATGCCATCAGCCTGCCAGTGTAAAACCTGTAAAACAGTAGTAATCACCTGTATAATTTATTGCAGAAATAAAACATCATGTCTGGTCCTTTCTGAAAGCAGCTTTATATTAAATGTCTTATTTAACCACAGGAGGGTGATCTCGAGGGTCTTAAAAAACTGGTCATCCCACTGCTGGAACATGAAGGAGAGGCTAGATACAGCAGTGCACTGTTTGATTGTGTTGACAGAGGACATTTTAATTTGGCCAGCTTTCTTGTTGAGGCAGGTTTTCAAACAGACATCTCAAAACAGGTATGAAGCTGTTTAAATCTTGAGAATTTTAAGATGTGAGTGAGAAATTGGGGGATGGAGGGAAATGATCTATATATTTGTACACTTGAAACAAGAATTGGGAAGGTTTGTCATGTAATGTATGTATTGTAATGTTAGGTACATTTTGGACCAGAGTTTGTTATGTAGGATATTTTGACACAAAATGAAGCGCAAGAATATGAAAAGTTGTGATTTGACACAAGAAGTGAATGCACAGGATGAAACAATGAATGTTGTTGTTACAGCACTCAAAAGTGATAAAAATGTAAAATTATTAGGCAGACACCATAAAGGAAATGGCAGATGAAGGCAGTAAGATCTGAGCAACTTGCTCACATTTCGTTGAACTATTTCTGCTTATAACAGTAGCACAAACTTTAGTCTACCAGTTGGAACTAAACATTGTCCATATCAGAACCCAATATGGGAAAGTGTAGAACAGACCACTGGGTTGAAGGAGACCAATTAAGGCTGGGTATTGTGGTCTTCTTCTTCTTCTTTGATCCTTAGCCGCCGACCGTCAAAGCAGTCAGTGGCCATCACGCCTAGTGGCGTCTTGTAGGGCAACAACAAATTGATTCCACTTTGCTCGGTCAGTGGCCATCCTTCGTACAGTGCCCCAACTCTGGTTCATTCCCTGCATCTCAGCCTCCACAGTCCTCCGCCAGGTTATTTTTGGTCGGCCTCTCTTTCGTTTTCCTTCAGGGGTCCAAAGCATAGCTGTTCTTGTGATGGCATCGGGGTCTCTTCTGAGGACATGACCAACCCAGCTCCAGCGTCTGCCAGCTATGATGGTGTGCATGTCCTCTTGCTTGCTACGAGTAAGCAGATCTTGGTTAGTGATGGTATTCGGCCAAAAGATTCGGTGAATTTTTCTTAGGCATGTTGTGTGAAAGGAGGACAATTTCGACATTTCCTTCTCTGTAACTCTCCAGCATTCCGCACCATAGAGAAGCACAGAAAGCACACAGCTCTGATATAATCTTAATTTTGTGCTTGTGCTGTATTGGGAGGACTTCCAGATGTTGTTTAGGCTAAAGAAGGCTGTTCTTGCCTTATTCATTCTGATGTTGATGTCTTTGCCTGCCCCGCCGTCTGGTGTTACTATGCTTCCTAGGTGTGAAGGTATCTGTCTGTACCAATTGCTGATTCCTTACTGATATGGGCTCAGGGTTGCTCACTTTGAGCGTCATGACCTCAGACTTCTTTAAATTGATGTTCAAGCCCACCTGCTGGGTATTGTGGCAGGCTGTTTAATTTATGTCGAGTCTCTGAGGCAATGCAGACAGAATAAAACTACTGCTTCCTCAAAAAGGAAGTGATGGTAATTACGGCAGACTGTTAAAAACTTTGATAGCTACAGAAATTAAAACCAGATTGAATTCATTATAGACATATGGGATGGAAGAAGAATGCCTTTCCAGTATGAAGCATTATGACACAAGATTGTGAAAACTGAAAGAGAAGAAAATGGGAGTAGAAACCTGAAAGACAGAGAGGACTCAGAACTACAGACAGAATGAGTGGATGATAGGAAGGCTTGGAAAAATCTGTTTGATGATCGCAGGGAGCTGACATGTTAAGAAGTAGATATCAATAACCAGTCTTTGAATAAATAAACTGTTTATATGTGTACAGTATGAAGTGTGTGATGCAAATGATCCTGAGTGACATGTGAGTAATCTACTTATATGTTTAGAGTATGAAGTGTGTGATCTAGATGATCCTGAGTGACTGATGTGAATAATATACTTATATGTTTACACTATGAAGTGTGTGATCTAGATGATCCTGCATGACTGATGTGAATAATCTGCTTATATGTTTACAGTATGAAATGTGTGATCTAGATTATCCTGAATGACTGATGTGAATAATCTACTTATATGTTTACAGTATGAAGTGTGTGATCTAGATGATCCTGCATGACTGATGTGAATAATCTACTTTTATGTTTACAGTATGAAATGTGTGATCTAGATGATCCTGATTGTGCTAAGATGGGAATGAACTGTTTATATGTTTACAGTATGTGAATAAAATTGTGTTTGTGTGTTTATAGTATGAAGTATGCGATCTAGGTACTCCTGTTTGTGCTGTGATGTGAATAGTCTATTTATATGTTTACAGTATGAAGTGTATGATCCTGCATATGCTATGGTGTGGATAATCTGTTTTATGTTTACAGTATGAAGTGCGTGATCCAGATGACCTTACATATGCTTTTACTGTTTTTATGTTTACATCTGGATGATCCTATGTGTGCTATGACGTGATTAAACTGTTTATATTTTTTACAGTATGAAGTGTGCGATCCTGATGATCCTATGTGTGCCATGATGGAGTGTAGCCATGCAGTTACCTCATTCAGACAGCGGGCAGTTGATGTTGGTGCCAACAGCCTTGTGAGACTGATTGACAACCTTTCTATGGACATGAGCCAGTCTTCTCTGAGATAGGTAGCTCATGTCTTTCCTTTTAACTCTCAGTAGAAGGCATTGAAAAATTCCCCTCATTTATATCCACCTTATGTGTGCCAGCTCTGTTCCAGGTCTTACCGGAGTGTGTTTGATTCTTCTGTGTGGTTCATCTCCATATTTCTCTTGGTCTTCTTTTTCTTCTGTTTTCATATAATGTTCCATCAAAAGGTCATTTGAGGAGGGTACCTGTTTTCATATAATGTTCCATCAAAAGGCCATTTGAGGGTACCTGTTTTCATATAATGTTCCATCAAAAGGCCATTTGAGGGTACCTGTTTTCATGCATTCTAAATGCACACCATAATCATGTCAGTCATTTTTTTTTTTTTTATAAATGATGCTGCTAATTATCATGCATTTATGTTTCTTCTGTGTTAAATAATTTTTATTGTTGTTGAATTCAGAGGCTTCATTGGTTCATTGGCATTGTCATTCCAGCACCCTTATGACTGCCATATTCTGTATTTGAATACATCACTTCTTTGATCTTTAGCTGCCAGCTGTCAAAGCAGTCAGTGGCCATCACACCTGGTGGCGTCTTGTAGGGCAGCAATAAACTGCTTCAACCTTGCTAGGTCAGTGGCCACCCTTCGTGCAGTGCCCCAGCTCTGGTTCATTCTTTGCATCTCTGCCTCCACAGTTCTTTGCCAGGTTGTTTTTGGTCTTTCGCTTTCCTTCAGGGGTCCATAGCATGGCTGTTCCCATGATGGCACCAGGGTCCCTCCTGAGGACACAGCCAACCCAACTCCAATGTCTGCCAGCTACGATGGTGTGCATGTCCTCCCGGCCACTGCGAATAAGCAGCTCTTGGTTGGTGGTGGCATTTGCCCAAAAGACTCGGAGAATTTCCCCCAGGCAGACCATGTGGAAAGAGGACAATCTCAACATCTGCCACTCTCCAGCATTCCACACCATAAAGAAGCACAGAAAGCACACAGCTCTCACATTCTTAATTTGGTGCCTGTGCTGCGCCGAGAAGACCCCCAGATGTTGCCTAGACCAGCAAAGGCTGCTCTCGCTCTACCTTGATGTCCCCATCCGTTCCGCCATCTGGTGTCACCATGCACCCCAGGTATGCAACTGCGTCCGTCCACTCCAGCACCGCGTTCCCAACTGTTATGGGCCCAGGATTGCCCACACCAAGTGCCACGACCCCCATCTTCCCTAGACCGACGCCCAGACCCACCCGCTGGCCACACTCATTCAGTCCATCTGTTTTCCTCGGATGTGCCGATGTGAATGCATGAGCAGCGCAGTGTCATATGCATACTCCAGATCCTCCAGCGTAGAAAACGCTGTCCATCCAATTCCTTCCGAACCGCCACCCGGCGCACTACCCAGCCCACGACTGTCAAAAATAAAGTTGTTGACAAGGGGCATCCCTGTTGCACTCTCACCCTCACCTAAAAAGTCAGGCCGCTGTGCCCAACGCCACACACAAAGCCAGCACAGAGGAATGCAATGATGGAAACACTGCAGCTGGGAACTCCGCAAGCCCTCAGCACCATCCATAGGCTGTCATTGTGCATGCCGTGAAAAGCCTTCTCAAAACCAACAAAGCTAATGTATAGCTGTCTCTGCCACTCTAAGCCCCGCTCCACATGCTTCCGAGGGTGAACACATGATTCGCACATCCTCCTTTCTCTCCGAACTCAGCCTGCCCCATCATCCATAGCTTTTTAAACTCTCTGGACAACCATCCTGCCCAGTATTTCAGTGGGAACAGACAGGAGAGCAACTCCTCTCCAGCCACCACAGTCTGCAATGTTTCTGGCACCATACAATCCACTCCCAGGACATGCAGTCTGTAGCTCCTCATCTCTGCTGTGATCTGCCCCAGTTTTCCCGCATCATTCACAGCTCTCACATTCCAGAATCCAGTTCTTGCCTCGCATCCCATGATCAGGGCATCCGCCCTCATGCCAGTGGCTTTCCCTCAGCCTTCACCACAGAAAGTCATGCGAGCCTCAGACTCCGGATGTCCATCCCGCTTCAAAGCTTTTTAATTTGTTGCTGTTTCCGTAACGATTGTGATTTTTTTACATAGACAGGGGTGTCGACCCTGTGCTAAAACCCCCAACCTAGAGGACCAGGGTGCCAGCTTTAGTCTGACCCCTGCCCACGCAGACCTGTCCAGCTTGGTAGAACCTGCCAGGCGTAAAACTCCCGCTGGCATAGCTCTGGGGGTTGTCAGGGTCTCAAGCCACCTTACCGCTTCAAGGTATAGGCACCATTGAAGGCAGAATACATCACTAGTGACATGAAATTAAATTCAACAAGTAGTTACTTATTCAATAATTTAATAAATGGAAGGAAAAGAAAAAGAATAAACTGTATAAGCAGCAAGAAAACAATGAAGTCGGAACAACAGCGGAGTGAAAATTTGGTAGTATACAAGGAATGGGACTGACTACTGCACCCACATGCATGTCGTACAGGGTGACTAATATGAGGTTGTGAACCTGACAACCTCATCATGTAAAACGAATTGCCACAAAAGCCACCTCTGCAAGAGAACCAGCTGCTATGTAAGGACTGCAAAGGAAACTGATGATGGTGTGCCTGAAGGAGTAATAGTTCTATTTTTTCTTTGTGCCCTCTGAGATCCCCTGGGAACTACATGGAGGTTGTAAGATGTCATTTATTCCTCTTTTATATACATTTAGTCCAGAAGGAATAAGTGCATTTAGTACCATTCTTTTATCACACCTGAATAGTATAATTTCTTTTTTCTCTTTCTTATGATCAGTGATACTTTTAATTATTACAATTTTATTACCTAATTGTTTGATCTACAGGTGGTACCTACACAGGTTCAGAAAGATCACCTTCAGAGAAGCAAAAATGAGACAGAGCACAAGTCATTAATTCATGCTTGGGACGTATAAAAACTGAACCAAACTCATTGTTATGTAAACCATTTCTACATATATTCATTAGTTCTGTAAAGCTCACTTCAGTCAGGGCATAGTAAATGTTTGTGGTAGACAACTTAGACCCTGATTACACAAACTAGCTTTGGCTTTTGAGTCATGTATGATAAATTTAATGTCACTGAACCCTTTTTCATTTTGAATTCAGTGTCAGTACATTCTCAGAAAGTTACAGACATCCTGATATGAATCCAATGTCAGTAACATTTTAATTATATATAGACATTTTTCTCATTTCAAATCCAGTGTCATTTGAGACACTTTTCTCACGATGAATCCAATGCCATTGACCTGTCAGTCGTGTTAAGACAATCTAATCTCATGGATCCAAATATTGTATGACATATAGCTTAGCATTTTTTCCCTCAATAACTGTTCTTGCTTTTAGGCTGAAGTGAAACTCCACAGAATCCCCACATAAATGAAAGTGGAGTAAAACTGGAACTGTTTTGCGGAATTTAAAAGTAAATAAATGAGACATGCTTTAGGACATGGTATGGAAAAGTTTTCAGATGCTAAAGCTTGTCTGCAAGTCATAGTAACCTGCTTATATCCACTAGAAAGATCAGCCAATCTCATTCAACATATTAACATAGTATATGTGAACACGAGGTTATAGTTATGGAAAGTCTGTATAATGTCTCAGAAACTTCATTTTTCATTGACCGTAGGGTTTCTAAAATAGCATTTACAAAGGACTCCACAGGTTAGATATAGTTAAGGCAAACCACTGTTGCAAGAGCATGTGAATGCTTGGTGCAGCAGGCTTCCTGCAGAAGTGCCAACTGCAATGGTGACTCCCATGTGCCATACGGAGAAAAATGGAAAATGATTTTACAAGATGTGGTTCAAAAGTTCAAGGAGTAACGTTCTAGCTGATAAAATACTAAACTTTATCGTCTGTTTCTGATTTAAACCTAATTCTGTTGCAGGATATGCTATTATCAGAATCTCTCCGTGCGTCTACTCTGACCTGCCACACATTTGATTTATATCAGCCGCACACTATCAAGTAGTGTCCTCTCAAATGCCACTACTATGCTTATTAACCCCTTCGCCACCGCAGGTTTTTCATTCCAAATGACAACACCATTTTCAGCTTTGTTCGTTCCCCTGAACGACAGGATAATTGTAATTTTATGGGTCATATATTTAATTTGACTGTAAACGGTTTATCGTAAAAGGAAACCCATTAAAAGTATATTCTGAACCAGAGCACACAAACTCTGACCCTGAATCTGGGTAATCTTTACATTTAGTGCCGTCTAGAATTTGCCAACAACTATAAACTAACCATTGCAAATACACTATTTCCTCATAAGTTATCAAGAAGAACAACGTGGCATGCCCCAAAAACTGAGATACATGGCCAAATTGATTTTATTCTTGTATCCAAAAGATTCAAGTCCAGTATTAATAAAGCCAAGACTAGGACTTTTCCTGGCGCCGACATTGGTAGTGATCACGACATGGTATTGATGACGCTCAAGCTTAAACTTAAAAAGAACTATAATCAAAACAGATGTTCTCAGTTAAGATTCAATTTAGACAAACTGAAAGATCCAGAAATCGCGGGAATCTTTGAGGCAACTGTTGGAGGAAAATTCGCAGCTCTCAACTTTTTGGAGGATGATATCAACTCAATCACAGAGAACATGAAAGACGTGCTCATTGAATTAGCAACAGAAATACTTGGTAAAAGAAAGAAAATAAACAAACCATGGGTTACAGATGACATTCTGAAGTTATGTGATACACGGCGGGAAATGAAAAAGGTTAAGAAAGAGGTTCCTGAAGCAGCATGGCAATACAGTATGGTGAATAAAAATATTAGGAAGAAAATGAAACAGGCCAAAGAAAAATGGGTAGCTGATCAATGTGAGTCCATTAATACGGGGCTAATAAAAGGTAACAGCAAGGCAGCTTTTGACACATTAAGAAAACTATCAAAACCCCAACAGCCCAGGGTAACTGTCATAGAAGATAGCAATGGGGCTCTGCTCAATGAAAAAACAGCTGTAATGAGAAGATGGACAGAATATTGTAAAGAATTATATAACTGTAAACTTGACACTGACTTAGGCATATTAAACAACATTAAGTGCGAAAACAGGGAACTCGGAAATGCAGCAATATTACGGGAAGAAGTGG
The DNA here is from genome assembly GCA_024509875.1 of Oreohelix idahoensis. Lineage (NCBI taxonomy): Eukaryota > Metazoa > Mollusca > Gastropoda > Stylommatophora > Oreohelicidae > Oreohelix > Oreohelix idahoensis. Next base: position 330,426 of record JAMPIV010023163.1, on the reverse strand, counting down.
AAGAGGCTATATGTTCGATGAAAGGAGGGAAGTCACCGGGTGTGGATAATATCCCAGCAGAGCTCTTGAAATATGGAGGACCAGATATAGTAAAAATCATGACAACAATTTGCCAGAAGATATGGAGTACAAAAAAATGGCCAAAAGAATGGACGCAGTCATTAGTAATACCGCTTCCAAAGAAAGGAAATCTAAAAATGTGCAAGAACTACAGAACCATTAGCCTTATTAGTCATCCAAGTAAGGTGATGTTAAGGATACTTTTGAACAGAATAAAACAGAAATCAGAAGAAATCTTGTCAGAGGAACAGGCTGGCTTTAGACCAAAAAGAAGTACCTCAGAACAAATCTTCAATATTAGATTACTTATCGAAAAACATCTCCAACATCAACACGATTTATACCATAACTTCATCGATTTCACAAAAGCCTTCGATCGAGTCTGGCATGAAGGCTTATGGCAAGTAATGAGAAAATTCAATTTTGATACCAACATCATAGATATCATTGAAGCACTATACAAGGACGCAAGCAGTGCTGTTTTTGCAAGCAACGACATTGGAGAATTTTTCAAAACAACTGTAGGAGTTCGGCAGGGATGTATCCTGTCCCCAGTGCTCTTTAATATTTATCTAGAACATATTATGCAGGAGGCTCTCTACGATTATAAATCAACCATATCGATTGGAGGCCGACCTCTGTGCAACCTACGTTTTGCTGATGATATTGATCTGATAGCTGGATCAGAATCAGAACTTCAAGACCTTACCTCTAGACTGGAGAAAGTAACAAGAACATATGGGATGGAAATTAATATAGAAAAAAGCAAGATATTGGTGAATAGCCATAAGAAACATGTTCCGACCAACATTACGTTAAATGGGCAAACGTTAGAAGAAGTTAACACCTTTAAATATCTCGGGTCCACTATATGCAGTGATGGAAGATCAATTAAAGAAATCAAGACAAGACTTGAGATGGCCTCAGCTGCCATGACAAGGTTGAATGTGATCTGGAAAAGTAACATCAGTTTTCCTGTGAAGATCAAATTATACAAATCACTTGTATTATCTATTCTCTTGTATGGGTGTGAGAGCTGGACACTCACTGCAGATACGGAGCGAAGGATTCAGGCTTTCGAGCATAAATGTTATAGAAGAATTTTGCGCATTTGCTATAAAGAGCACAAAACAAATGTCTATGTTAGAGAGAAGATAAACACCTATGCAGGCCACCAAGAACCACTTTTGTCAACAGTGAAACGTCGAAAGCTTGCCTGGTTTGGGCATGTAACTCGTCATGACTCCCTTTCGAAAACGATCCTTCAGGGAACAGTCGAAGGTAAACGGAGAAGAGGAAGGCAGAGAAAATCCTGGGCTGATAACATCAAAGAATGGGCAGGACACGGTTTTTCCACACTTGTACGCATTGCTGAGGATAGAGAGCAGTGGAGGACCCTGTCTGCTGATGCTTCCACCATGGCACCCCTACGACCCATGACCGGTTACGGGCTGAGATGAGATGATGAATATGTATAATATGTGTAGGCCTATTGAGTCAGCATTAGAATTAGGGTAACCCTAAACCTAACCTCAACCTTAACTCTAAATGGTACGAAAATACACATATTAAACATACTCGACGGCACAAAAGGTAAAGATTACCAGAATCTCAGTAAAAAGAGTTGTCAGAATCATTCAAGTTGAATAAATTCAACTCAAACAAGAATTTTCGTGCTCTTTTTTCCACAAAATGTTAATGGTTCGGCAGTGCGACAGCGTCCATGTTTGTACTTTCGCTTTTGTAAAATCACTATTATCAGTTCTACCGTATTCGCTAGCAGTAAAATATTTTGTTCGTTTCAAGCTTAGTGGCCAGATTTTTCAATGCTGAATCCGATTATGCCCAGCAATTGCCGATACGGTTGTAAACAGAAGAGTTCTGATGCTTTTAAAATATGACGTACGCCGTACGTCTTATAGGTGAATTGGAACGAGAAATCGCGCTACTTCCGTGACATACGGCGTACGGCATAGCGACAAATATTGCAAAGATTTATGCCGTACGGCATACGTCATACTGGTGCTGAAAGGGTTAATGCAACCAGTGATGTAAAGCAGGAAAAATAAAAACCAGATTTTTACATTTGTCCACCCCACATATTTCCCGGCAGAAGGTGTTTGGTCATGCCAGTTCTGCAAGAGTGATTGAAAAAGCCACTTCCTATTTTTTAAATTTGTATTTATTCTTCCTATCCCACTAATTTATAAGAATAATGGAGGAACCCGAGTTTTGTGAGTGATAAATAAATAAATTGGAGTGCACAATTGGCTGTGCATCCTTTTATGATTTACTTTCACAGCAAAGCGATAGCGCAGTTTGGATGGTACTCTATTTGATTCCCGGTAACCCAATCACTTATATTTCTTTTCTGCGGTCTGGTGTTTCCCCCTTTATGCCCAACCAGTGCCCGTTAATTACCTACATTTGTTTACCTATTAATTTATAATAAATAGACGTCAAAATAAAGAGAAGTAACTGCCATTTTATTACATAGTATACGATGTCACATTTACATCAATTCAGCGTGAAATCTGGTCAGTTCAAAACAGGATCTTTGCTGTCTTTTGTAATATCAGTTTAATGGCCATTTTAGATTTTATTTTATGTTATTTTGTTTCTGAAAATAAAAAAATTGAATGTATTAGACCAGTCAGTCTCAACCTATTTTTGCTCTTGGTCCCATTCTGAGCCTCATATAAAATTTGATGTAAGAGTGTAACATGTACACTGGGAAGAATATTAACTCTTTCAGCCCCAAGCAAAAAAGTGGGTTTGGCCCAAGCAAAAATGGCCACCCCCTTGCGTTTTTATTGTTGTTGTTTGGAAATATTTTTTTTAAATGTTCATATGCATAAATAACTTTGTTGTTGTATATGAAACTGAAGGTAATTAGATGTACTTTACTCTTGTGCTACAAGTATAAAAGCTTTCATTGAAAAATGATTAGTTATTCAAGGTAAAATGGAGGACAAAAGAAGAAGCCGGTGCAAAATTAGAGGAAAAGTATTCATTAAAATTCTTCTACAATTGTTCCTCATGAGAATATCCAAGGGTAAAGTTTCAAAATGTCACAAACGGAAGTACTCTTACAAAGTACAATCAGTTTTTAATCAATAAACACTCAGAAGATTGTTAATTTCACAAATTACAACAACAGGTCATGTAAAAAAGATGAAATTGTCAACCCGGTGTGTTTTTATTTGGAAATAATTTTTTAAAATGTTCATATGCATAAATAACTTAGTTGTTGTATATGAAACTGAAGGTAACTGAATGTACTTTACTCTTGTGCTACAAGTATAAAAGCTTTCATTGAAAAATGATTAGTAATTCAAGGTAAAATGGAGGACAAAAGAAGAAGCCGGTGCAAAATTAGAGGAAAAGTATTCATTAAAATTCTTCTACAATTGTTCCTCATGAGAATATCCAACGTTAAAGTTTCAAAATGTCACAAACAGAAGTACTCTTACAAAGTACAATCAGTTTTTAATCAATAAACACTCAGAAGATTGTTAATTTCACAAATTACAACAACAGGTCATATTGTTGTAAAAAAGAGGAAATTTCAGTTTATACATCAGAAAGATGGGAATTATATTATTTACACATGAATAATTGTTAGTAACTGCATCTTGTGCATAATTTAAATTTATCAATAAAACTTATTAGTTAGTAAAATGTAAAGTAAAATGGAGGCGGAATAAGAAGCAGGTAAATTTGAAAGAAATAGATATATTCTTACCTTGCCGAGCTGCTCCTCTTATGAAGATATTATCCATAGGAAAACACATAATCATAATCCATAGGAAAGCACAAAATCCATAGGAAATCACAAAAGATCACTTTCGCTATCCTGTGAATATACTGCAATCACTCTAAAAAATTTCTTCAAATAACTTACGAGCTTGATCTGACGTTAACCTTTTGGGACTACCATTCTAAGAAGTGGGTGTGGCCATTTTTTGTTAGAAAATATGCGCTTTAAAAAATCGCTTTAAAAATCTAAAATAAATATCTCAAAACAGAAAAACGTCCACTCTTAAACACGTGCAGTATTTAATAGAATGTACTTCCAGTCGGAAATGACGTTTTGGGTGGTTTGTGGGTAGTTATAATTAGAAACAGTCTCAAACAGAGGCACATATACTAAACGCTTTTTAAAGTCGATTGGGCCAAGCGCATCTAACCCCTGAGGATATATAAAGTCGATTGGGACTTAAAGAGTTAAGTACAATTTGGTGTAAGAGTGTAACATGTACACTGTGAAGAATATTAAGTACAATTTGGTGTAAGAGTGTAACATGTACACTGTGAAGAATATTAAGTACAATTTGGTGTAAGAGTGTAACATGTACACTGTGAAGAATATTAAGTACAATTTGGTGTAAGAGTGTAACATGTACACTGGGAAGAATATTAAGTACAATTTTCTGTAAGAGTGTAACACACACTGGGAAGAATATTAAGTACAATTTGGTGTAAGAGTGTAACATGTACACTGGGAAGAATATTAAGTACAATTTTCTGTAAGAGTGTAACACACACTGGGAAGAATATTAAGTACAATTTGATGTAAGAGTGTAACATGTACACTGGGAAGAATATTAAGTACAATTTGATGTAAGAGTGTAACATGTACACTGGGAAGAATATTGAGTACCATTTGATGTGTAACATACACTGAAAGGAATAATTGAGTACAATTTGATGGATGAATATAATAGTGGAAGAATATTGAGTACAGTTTGATGATCTTAAAAAGAAAATAGAATTGTCTGCTCTATGAGCATTTTTTTTTAAATGTATGTCTGCTTATATAGCTGTTACACTGTTACCTTATATGACATGACAATAAACGACACAAGGGCCACAAGGCATGAAGAGAAAAGGGAAAAACTGTGGTGTACAGAGTTAAAAAGACCAAGACATACATGAGCAGTGCAGGATGGTATGGTGACACTCATGAAAATTAATTCAAGAAACGGCTGAAGAAAGTAAAAAGGAGCCCTTAGCTCTGTGGTCAGGTCCCTGAACTTGAATAACAATACAGGGAGGTCACAGAAAACCAAAGGCTAGGGAAGCAGTCCCAAATAAATGCATGGTGAAGACAGATGCACTGGGCCACAAAGCACACAACGTAGTGCAACGCAATCACCATGAAAGGCGGATGAAGAATAGCAATACATTTTTGTTGTTTTAGTAGACCTGTCACTTCGACCCCTCCACATAATCTCTTACCCTAAGGCTACAGTCCTTCCCCTCCACCCCACCTTTTGACAGGCCTACCAAGAAGGGACACTTGTATATGATCTATCATCCAACTTAAAGTGTACAAGAAACAGATAAACTTTTGATTGATTGACTAATAAAAGAAAAATGAATGACAGTGAGGAGGAAAAAAAGGGGCTGTTTAAGTATACTTTAATGTAATTAATAATCATTCCCTTGCATATGATAATTCTATGATTGTGTCTTGTCTGTATCATGTTTACCATCCCACTACCAATGTATCACAAATCTTCTTCGTTAACTTTTTAAATATTTTTTTTTTAAATCAAGGGAATATATATGTGGCGGCTGTAAAAGAAAAGATTAACTATATGTTGGAAAATTGAACTGATTATGTCTCAAAAGATGGCAGTTATGTTGAAGCCTAAAAATGTGACCTGTGTTGTGTTAAAACATAATTAAATTATGTGTTTGAATGCCATTTACAGTGTGCTTCTATCATGTGTACAACCAAAGTTATTACAGTCTAAAGTTGCACACTGACTTTATGGACATTCTGTATACATAACAAAAGAACAGTTGGGCGACCGCAGCTGAGGTTCAAAGATGCGTGCAAGAGAGACATGAGGTCACTGGACATAAATCCAGCAACCTGGGAGGATGAAGCTGCCGATCGCACCAAGTGGCGATGCTAACTACGGCGCCACCTCATATTGGTCGAAAAGAAGCTCTCACAGCAAGCAGAAAATAGGAAAAAAACGCCGAAAGGAACACCAAGAAAATAAGCAGCCCCCTCAGGGGGCATACTCATAGTGAGTTATGATTGAAGGGGCTATTATTATTATTAGTATACATACATTGTTCATACATTTTCTTATATAAATAAATATTTCTCATTCTGTGAAGAGAATGCCATCTTTACAATCTGAGTGTCCACTGTTAGTTTCATTTGACTTCTCTTACTACTTGACAAGAGATCAGACTCTTCAGTACCCTTTAGCTCCCCAAGGAGCATAGGCCTTCAAATCAAGACTCCTTCATTACAATATGTATGGCATTAATGCCACCTAAGTGAATTCCATTGTTCAAAAGATGTTTTATGTTAGTTTGTATTTAGGTCCTTTTGCTTTCAGCTTGTGCCTCATGTTGGAGTGTACATGCAGTTGTAGCCTGTCAGTCTTGCTGACCTTCTTCCAGCATACTACATGCAGTGTGTGTTGTCTGTGTTCATTTTGCCTGTTCTGTTTGCATTTTGCAGTTTACACTGAATTTGAATACTTTTATTTTTAATATGTGTTTTATTGCAGTGACATTTTTTTGGGGGGGAATGATATTTTGTACATTTAAAGGCCATAGAGTTCCTTCTGTGTTCTTTAAATGAACAAGAAATGTAGAGGTTGTCCCATAGCAGACACTGACATAGGGGAGTGAAGTGTTAGAGACTTCACCATATTAGGTCCAGCTTGTTTATGAGGTGGGGTAACCAGTTCTCTTCCACTTCGCTTTTGCCTTTCTTAACTCAAGAGCAGAGTCTGGTACCCATTTACAGCTGGGTAGACTGGAGCGTAATGTGAGCAACCCTGAGCCCATATCAGTAAGGAATCAGCAATTGGTACAGACAGATACCTTCACATACCTAGGAAGCATAGTAACACCAGACGGTGGGGCAGGCAAAGACATCAACATCAGAATGAATAAGGCAAGAACAGCCTTCTTTAGCCTAAACAACATCTGGAAGTCCTCCCAATACAGCACAAGCACAAAATTAAGATTATACCAGAGTTGTGTGCTTTCTGTGCTTCTCTATGGTGCGGAATGCTGGAGAGTCACAGAGAAGGAAATGTCAAAATTGTCCTCTTTTCACACAACATGCCTAAGAAAAATTCACTGCATCTTTTGGCCGAATACCATCACCAACCAAGATCTGCTTACTCGTAGCAAGCAAGAGGACATGCACACCATCATAGCTGGCAGACGCTGGAGCTGGGTTGGTCATGTCCTCAGAAGAGACCCCGATGCCATCACAAGAACAGCTATGCTTTGGACCCCTGAAGGAAAGCGAAAGAGAGGCCGACCAAAAACAACTTGGCGGAGGACCGTGGAGGCTGAGATGCAAAGAATGAACCAGAGTTTAGGCACTGTACGAAGGATGGCCACCGACCGTGCAAAGTGGAATCAATTTGTTGTTGCCCTACAAGACGCCACTAGGCGTGATGGCCACTGACTGCTTTGACGGTCGGTGGTTAAGGATCGAAGAAGAAGAAGAAGACTGGAGCGTATTGCTAGCAGGATTCGATTTCAGAACCTGCTAACTTCACCGCTAGAGGCAAGTGCTCTACCCACTCTGCCAATTGAATGTTTTACTTTAGAGTACTGAGTAATAATATTTTCCACCATTTGGAAAATGTTTATTGTATATGGAAATTTTTTTTATTTTGTATGAAAATCTGAAAAGGGAGTAATTACTCATAGTTTCGGAACATAGAGTTAAGACATGAACTTGACTAAACGGTATATAATATTTAGCTTGAGAGGACAGACTCGAACCTGATGCTACAGGAAGGTGATAATTTAAAATGTTTATAATGGTTTAAAAGATACTCCTTATTGTTTCATGAAGTGATTTCCATTATAAAAAATATAATAGAAATATGAAATGTTTTTACTGAAAGTTTTATTGTAATATTTGTATCACACAGAAAGTCAATTTTCATGTTTCTTTTGCTTATATATATTGGTGGAATAAGTATGTCATTATGCTCTTATTGAGAATTAGATGTGAAGTCAGCTCTAAAACCCTCGTACTGTATTTAATTGAAATGGTATGAACATAAATCCATCACAGATATATATTGATTTGTTTAGACCAGGTTTTTTTTTTAAGACCCAAAGTTGTAGTGTCTAATTGCATTTTTATTTTATTTGAGTGATTGTAAATTCACCTATGAGATTGATTTCATTGATGATTACCTATAGTTTTTTTTTTTTTTTTGGTCTGTAATGAAAATTTCATGTTGACATTATTGTTAGTTATTTAGAGATTATTGCCTGTAGTTGTTTTGAAATGGTTGCTGATGTTGCTACAACATGGAGTTTATTAGAAAATTATGCTGCGTCATGAAGTCTTCTGGAAAATTTACACTATTCAATTTACCAAAAGATGTACACTATACCATGCATTCTGCAAGAAAATTTACACGTTTTATTCAATCTGTTGTGCTTTTATATTGCTGACTAGAGTTTTGACTATAAACAAGATACTGTATTTAGCTGTAGCAGACTCAAGTTATATTTATCTTTAACAGGTCCATATCCTTGAATCCCAAATGCTCAAAGACAACTGTGTTTCAGAAATCAGATTTTTTTTATTTCCAGATGTCGCCCCAAAGGTCATCCATGGTAACCCAAAAGTCGCTGAAGTACCCAAAGTCACCCAAAATGTGTTCGAAATTGCCCCAAAAAATCGTTTGATTTTAAGAATATTTTGGTTTTCGGGTGTTCGGACTCAGTGGTAGAGACCTGTACCATGATGTGTAAAAGTGCCCACCTAGCATCACGTATGAATACAGTAGTCGTAAAGATCTGAAGCACCATTGTTGGACCTGCAGTGAAAGAGAAGGCCAAGAAAAATATTAGAAGCGACATTCTAACATATCTGCAGAACTGAATGATGAAGAATGCCCCACAGTGGAGCTAACATTGTTAATGTGCAGGTCATAAGAGGCAACTATGGCGAGGTTGTGCGTGGGTCTGGCAGTCTCCTCATGGGAAACAAATGTCTGTGGAAACCATAACTGCAAGAGTACATTAAGTCCTTGGTGCAGTGGAAGGGGGCGGGCAATAGCGGTATTGACCTTGTTTTCCTTACAGCATGAAAAAAAAGGACATTCAAACATACAACAGATTAATCTTCTTAATGCACATGAGGTGGCTTCAAGTTGGAATCTCCTTCAGCATCTCTTTTGATTATCATTTGACAGGAATGAGTGATGTATAATTGAATGTGTTCTTTGCTGAAACATATGGAGATCAAGAGAAATCAATTCCAACACAAAAATAAGAATCCTCAGAAATCAGTCCCATTGTATGGCTTTGAAACATAGAGGACAACAAAAACCAAAAAAAGCTAAAGACTTTCATAAATGGGTGCTTGCATAAAAAGATAGAAATGGTTTGACAAGGTCACCAATGTGGAACTGATGACAAGAACCAGACAAGTGCTAGGGGATCAAGAGATGAGAAGAAGATGCTGGCGATGGCTGTAACACACATTGAGGAAACCTGTTGATAGCGTTACAAGGCAGTCCTTGTTCATGAACCCCCCAGGGAAAGAGAGGCAGAGGTAGTCCAAAAAACACATGGAAAAGAGAACTGGAGACAGAAGTTAAAATGATGAGGAAGCCATGGAAAGAACACGCTGATGGCAAGTGACAGGAGGACTAGGCATGTGTTGGTGGAGAGCTAAAGGGTATTGATTGATTGACTTGCTGATACCACATCTTTTCTTTCAGTCACATCTTCTGTCCAAACTACTTCTCTGTAGAAATGCCAGAACAGCTGTTACAGGGACTAGCAGTCAGTATAGACTCTGTTCTTGATATCGCTGAAGTTTTGACACAGCACCAGTTAGCTGCAAGTATGTTCTAGTGCAAATCTGTTTAAATATCCTGGTATCACACTACAGTAATAGTAGGTAGCACACAACAGTAGCACTAGGCTGTGAGTCTTTAAATTGGTAGATGCTACACTACAGTAGCACAAGATTGTGTGTATGTAGTTTGGTAGATGGCACACAACAGTAACACTAGATTGTGTGTATGTAGTTTGGTAGATGGCACACAACAGTAACACTAGATTGTGTGATAGACAGCACATTACAGTACCACTAGGTTGTGTGTATGTAGTTTGGTAGATGGCACTCAACAGTAACACAAGTATGTAGTGTGAGATAGCACATTACAGTACCATTAGGTTGTATGTGTGTAGAGTTTGGTATATGAAACACTGTATGGTAGCACTAAAGTATGTGTATATAGTTTGAAGAGTCTGAAATTATTTTATTATAACCGCCTGTAAATATGGTTGTTTGTAGCTATCTTGTTCAGGTTTTATGCTTTTTTTTTCTCTAGTTCCCCATTGTCATTTTATTTTTAACTCTTTTTTTTCCTAATTGTTTGTTGTTATATTGTTATTTGGTTCTTATCTTTTGTTATGATGTTCTTGTCATCTGTTGTTATTTTGTTCATATTATCTGTTATTTTGTTCCTGTCATCTGTTGTTATTTTGTTCCTGTCATCTGTTGTTATTTTGTTCCTGTCATCTGTTGTTATTGTGTTCCTGTCATCTGTTATTGTGTTCCTATCATCTGTTGTTATTTAGTTCCTGTCATCTGTTGTTATAATGTTCCTGTCATCTGTTTCTATCATCTGTTATTTAGTTCCTGTCATCTGTTGTTATTATGTTCCTGTCATGTTTCTATCATCTGTTATTTAGTTCCTGTCATCTGTTGTTATTGTGTTCCTGTCATCTGTTTCTATCATCTGTTGTTATTTAGTTCCTGTCATCTGTTTCTATCATTTGTTGTTATTTAGTTCCTATCATCTGTTGTTATTATGTTCCTGTCACCTGTTTCTATCATCTTTTATTTAGTTCCTGTCATCTGTTGTTATTGTGTTCCTGTCATCTGTTTCTATCATCTGTTGTTATTTAGTTCCTATCATCTATTGTTATTGTGTTCCTGTCATGTTTCTATCATCTGTTGTTATTTAGTTCCTGTCATCTGTTGTTATTGTGTTTCTATCATCTGTTGTTATTTAGTTCCTGTCATCTGTTGTTATTTTGTTCCTGTCATCTGTTGTTATTTTGTTCCTGTCATCTGTTTCTATCATCTGTTGTTATTTAGTTCCTATCATCTGTTGTTATTGTGTTCCTGTCATCTGTTTCTATCATCTGTTGTTATTTAGTTCCTGTCATCTGTTGTTATTGTGTTCCTGTTGTCTATTTATATCATCTGTTGTTATTTAGTTCCTATCATCTGTTGTTATTGTGTTCCTGTCATCTGTTATTGTGTTCCTGTCATCTGTTATTATTGTGTTCCTGTCATCTGTTTCTATCATCTGTTGTTATTTAGTTCCTATCATCTGTTTCTGTCATCTGTTGTTATTTAGTTCCTGTCATCTGTTGTTATTGTGTTCTTATCATCTGTTCCTATCATCTGTTGTTATTTTGTTCCTGTCATCTGTTGTTATTGTGTTCCTGTCATCTGTTGTTATTGTGTTCCTATCATCTGTTGTTATTGTGTTCCTGTCATCTGTTGTTATTGTGTTCCTATCATCTGTTGTTATTGTGTTCCTATCATCTATTGTTATTGTGTTCCTGCCATCTGTTGTTATTTTGTTCCTATCATCTGTTGTTAATGTGTTCCTGCCATCTGTTGTTATTGTGTTCCTATCATCTGTTGTTATTGTGTTCCTGCCATCTGTTGTTATTGTGTTCCTATCTGTTGTTATTGTGTTCCTATCATCTGTTGTTATTGTGTTCCTATCATCTGTTGTTATTTTGTTCCTGTCATCTGTTGTTATTGTGTTCCTGCCATCTGTTGTTATTTAGTTCCTATCATCTGTTGTTATTGTGTTCCTGTCATCTGTTGTTATTGTGTTCCTGTCATCTGTTTCTATCATATGTTGTTATTTAGTTCCTATCATCTGTTGTTATTTAGTTCCTATCATCTGATGTTATTGTGTTCCTATCATCTGTTTCTATCATCTGTTGTTATTTAGTTCCTGTCATCTGTTTCTATCATCTGTTGTTATTTAGTTCCTGTCATCTGTTGTTATTGTGTTCCTATTATCTGTTGTTATTGTGTTCCTGTCATCTGTTGTTATTGTGTTCCTGTCATCTGTTGTTATTGTGTTCCTGTCATCTGTTGTTATTGTGTTCCTGTCATCTGTTTCTATCATATGTTGTTATTTAGTTCCTATCATATGTTGTTATTTAGTTCCTGTCATCTGTTTCTATCATCTGTTGTTATTTAGTTCCTGTCATCTGTTGTTATTGTGTTCCTATCATCTGTTGTTATTTATTTCCTATCATCTGTTGTTATTGTGTTCCTATCATCTGTTGTTATTGTGTTATTATCATCTGTTCCTATCATCTGTTGTTATTTTGTTCCTGTCATCTGTAGTTATTGTGTTCCTGTCATCTGTTGTTATTGTGTTCCTATCATCTGTTGTTATTGTGTTCATATCATGTTATTTTGTTCCAACGCTTCTTGCTGCTTTATTATTTTAAACCTGTAAAGAAAAATGGCTTGCTTCATTTACTGTCTTTACCCAAAGAATGTTCAGCCTATAACAGATTTTCTTGGATTTTTGTTTTCATTACAATGACCTGAGGTGTTATCTTGTTGGTTTGTGATACAAAGTATTACTTTCCCAATATGTGATTTGTCGTAGAAAAATTATTTTAAAAAAAGCAGAGTAAATTCTAATTTATTTTGCAACAGAAGTGGAATTTCTCAGAAGTGAGAAACTTGCATCGATTAAGGAATTCTTTTATTTAATTGTTTAGTTATTTTGTTGAGACTGTACTGCATACTTTGCTGTTATGTGACACTTTTGATGTAAATTGATACATTTATGTTAAGGACATTATGCATAATACATTCAGGTTTGCCTGAAGCCGAAATTTACTGAGGCTTAAAACAAACAAAAAAGTTCAGTCTTTTTCCATATTTTCAAAATGTTCAGCCACTTTTCATTAAAAGTGTCAGGGTACAGTTCGGCTAAGCATTCTCAGATGTAAATAGTTTCCTGTGCAGGTCTTAAAGGTTTTCATGCCAGACTTCATCTGTGATGTTTTGTGTGATAAAATCCCCCTTTTCACTTCCTATGACGCATGGAGCAACCACTGCAGCTGGTCCTCCTTGTAGGAAACCTGGTATCAAAGCATTTATGTGCTCTTTCAGTTTCTGTAGTAATGTTTTTACGTGATGACTTTGCCATCCCCATGCACAAACTTATGTTAGGTGCCCGAAGGAGCAGCAGCTCTGTTCTTTCTTTGTCTCCTCATAGGCCCCTGCCTCAAGTAATTTCCAACTGAATTTCAGCTCTTTGATTTATGTGATTTTTTTTTTTGATTTTTTTATTCTCATATGACCAGTACTGACACTAGAAAATTGCCTGTTTTACACATATATATTACACAAAAGTTAGACATACTGGTAGGAGGTGTCCATTTTCTACTCATATTATTGAAAATATATGTACAAGTAGAGGTGTAGACTGGAAGACCATAACGTGATTTGAAAATGAAAGATTTATCTGAAGGTGAATATTTAAAATAGGGTTTCTTAACTTTATTTTTTGTGTATGTGTGCCATGGGCCCTTTTGATTATCTGATAAAGGCTATGGGCCCCTTTGATTGCCCAATGAAGGCTATCGACCTGATCTTGGAAAAAAAATATACATAAAAGCATAATAAAAAAACATTACATTTTAAATTTGAGATTATGTACACGGACCCCCTAGAATCCACTCCCAGACCCCACCAAGGGACCACAGGTTAAGAAACCCTGATTTAAAAGCTGCAAGACAGGTTTACCATTCATTCATTCATAACCCTCCACTCCCAAAGGAGCATAGGCCTTCAACAAACACATGCCAAGTCCTCCTGTCCCGTGCCATCATCTCAAGTTCTTTCCATGTTCTCCTCATCATTTTCACCTCTGTTTCCAACTCTCTTCTCCATGTACTTCTTGGTCTTCCTCTGCCTCTCTTGCCCTGGGGGTTCCAGAACAAGGACTGCCTTGTAATGCTATCAACAGGTTTCCTCAGTGTGTGTCCTATCCATCGCCATCGCCTTCTTCTCATCTCTTGTTCCACTGGCACTTGTCTAGTTCTTGTCATCAGTTCCACGTTGGTAACCTTGTCATACCATTTTAATCCCTCTATTCTACGCAAGCACCCATTTATGAAAGTCTGTAGCTTTTTGGTTGTTGTCTTTGTTGTTCTCCATGTCTCCGAGCCATACAATAGGACTGACTTCACATTTGAATTGAAGATTCTTATTTTCGTGTTGGATCCGATTTCTCTTGATCTCCATATATTTCCCAATGCAATGAAAGCTCCTCTTGCCTTTTGTATTCTTATTTTGATATCGCTGTCTGTCCCTCCAACTTTGTCTATATTACTGCCAAGATATGTGTATGATTCTACATCTTGAATTGGTGTTTCTTCAAGTTCAACCCTGTTATCATTACCTGCATTTATTCTCATTATTTTTGTCTTTTCCCTGTGTATTTTCAGACCCAATTGCTGTGACCTCTCATCGAGTGTTTTCAATTTGTCCTGCATCTGATTACGGTTATGGGACAGAAGAGCTAAGTCATCAGCAAAATCCAGATCATCCAACTGCTTAGTCAGAGTCCACTGGATTCCATTTCTGTTGTGTGTTGTCGATGATCTCATAACCCAATCTATTGCCAGCAAGAAAAGAAATGGAGACAAGAGGCATCCCTGTCACACTCCTGTTCTTATCCCAAACGGTTCTGTAAGCTGTCCTTCGTGAAGAACTCTGCATGTCATGTCTTCATATGTTTTCTTTATTAAATTAATGATCTTCAGGGGAACTCCATAATGCCTCATCAATTTCCAAAGTGATTCTCTGTCTACACTGTCAAATGCCTTTTCGTAGTCCACAAATCCGATGTATAGTGGTGAATTCCATTCCAGACTTTGTTCAACTATTATTCTCAAAGTGGCTATCTGGTCTGTACATGATCTGTTTTGTCGAAAACCTGCTTGTTCATCTCTCAGTTTCTTGTCTATGGACTCTTTTAATCTCTCAAGGATAATCCTGTTTAATACTTTTCCTGGCACTGATAGTAACATTATTCCTCTATAATTTGTGCACTCTTGTAAATTTCCCTTCTTAGGCAACTTAACCAGATATCCTTCCTTCCATTCTGCTGGTATCTCTTCCTTTTCCCAGACTTTACCAAGTAATTTATATAACATCTCTGTAGCCGTGTCGATATCTGCTTTGATGGCCTCTGCTGGAATACCATCAGGTCCAGACGCTTTTCCCTCTCTTAGAAGCTTTATGGCTTTCTTTATTTCTTTCTTCGTTGGTCTTTCGCCGTTAATTTGTAGCTCTTCTTCTGCTGGCTGGATGTCCGGCGGGTTTTGTGGAGCTGGTCTATTGAGAAGGTCCCCAAAATATTCTGTCCACCTCTTCATTTGCTCTTGTATATTGCTGAGCAGTTTCCCATTCTTGTCTTTTATGAGGCAACTTGTTTGCTTGTATTTCCCTGTTAGCTTCTTTGTGCTGCTATACAGTTCTCTCATATTTCCTTTGGCTGCAGCATCTTCTGCCTCTCTTGCCAACTCCTCAATATACTTCCTCTTGTCTCTTTTGATACTTCTTTTTACTTCTTTGTTTGCTTCTGTGTACACTTCTTGAGCCTTGGCTTTGGAGCTTCTAGTTTTGCTTGTGTTTAACTCTGTTTTCTTGTTTTTTCTGTCTTTTATCTTATTGATGGTTTCTGTTGTTATCCATGCTTTTTGTTGTCTTTCCCTTTTCCCCAGTATTTCTTCACATGTCTCCTTCCATACTGTTTTGACCTGCTGCCAATAGTCTTCTGTATTCTCTACATCTTCCATCTGTTGGAGCACTTGGAATTTGTTGGATACTGTGACCGCAAATTTGTCTCTTGTTTCTTGATTTCTTAGCTGTCCTACATTAAACTGTTGTCTATAATTTTGCATTGTTGCATATCTCTTGAGTTTCATTTTTACTTTGGCTATCAGAAGATGGTGATCTGATGCCACATCTGCTCCTCTATATACCTTTACATCCTGCAATGATGATCTAAACTTCTTGTTTATGCATATATGATCAATCTGATTTTCTGTTCTATGGTCTGGTGATATCCATGTTGCCTTGTGTATTCTCTTATGTGGAAACATGCTTCCTCCTATAGCCAGTTGATATGAAGCACAGAAGTTTGCGAATAGCTCTCCATTTTCATTCATTACTCCTAGCCCATGTTTTCCCATGACTTCTTCAAATCCAGTGTTGACTGTACCTATCTTTGCATTCATGTCACCCATCAAAATTGTGATGTCTCTTCTTTTTACTTTATCCATAATTTCCTGTAGTTTAGTATAAAATGCTTCTTTCACAGACTCTTCTGTGTCATTAGTTGGTGCATAACATTGGATGACATTTACATGAATTTTCTTTTTAGCTGTTTTGAAAGAAGCTGTTATTATTCTGGGTCCAACAGCTTCCCATTCAATTAGTGCTTTCTGTGCTTCTTTAGATAACATAAGAGCTACCCCTTCACTGTGGTGTGAACTTTCGTCTTCATGTCCTGAGGACAGCACCAATTCACCTGTGATGAGTTTCTTCCTGTCTACCCCCTTCCACTTTGTTTCACACATTCCCAGAACCTCGATTTTGTATTCCCTCATTTCTGCTGCCACTTGCGCCATTTTCCCTTGTTCGTTTAATGTCCGAACATTCCAGGTGCCAAATCTGGAAGTTCTCCTAGAAGAAAGAAGGTTAGTCAGCAACACAGACTCCTTTCGGCTTTCTCTGTGTTGCATCATACGCCTCCCCGCGAGAGGACCTTCTCCTGTCTTGGATGGCTGTGTTTTATTTTCTTTATTTGACTTGTCCATATTTGTTGAAGTTTTTTGTGGTTTAAAATTTTTTTTTACAGGATGGTGTAACCGGCCCCATGCCCAACCCTCCTTAGTCGCTTTTTACGACATGCTTGGTAGGGGACAGTGTTACTATTCTTTGCTCCCCTTTCGGGCCCCGGTAACACACGGGTGAGGTTTACCATTGCATACATGTAACTTTGAACTTGTCCTAACATTCAAATATTTGGGAGGTGCCTATGTGTCATGGGTACACAATGAGAGCAGTTCAGGGTGGCATGTTGTCAAGAGGCCCATTGAGTTTTGCAATTTCTTTGGGCAAAATACAAATCTGCAGTTTAAAAGTTATTGGCAGCTTGTTGACGAGTATGATGAATGGGTTGTGAACCACCAGAATGTACTAAATTAGTATAAACCTTTTGCTAAATGGAGAGTCTTATGTTCACGATGACAGGAGTAGTGGGCAGTACACCTCTTTAAAAAAAAAACCGGAATACAACACATTGTGAAATGATTTCAAGAAACAGGTTCTGTTTGCAAGGACCTGATTTCTTTGCTGATAGATCCACGGATAACATGTTATGACAAGTGCCTAAACCTTCAGGGTGACTAAGATGAAAAATAGGTAGTTCCATTTCTGGAGAGAAATGTTAATTTGATAAAAATCTTTCTGAATAAAGAAATATTTCAACTTGTATTTTCTTTCCGATCAGCATATGAAGTATAAACTGTTTACATCTAAAAATCTTGTTTTCTACTTTGTTTCTGTTTATAGTCATATGATACAGGTAGAACATCACATTCAATATTTAAACAAAAAAAAAGATCACATCTCATATTTAGTTAAGATCCATGACTCCCACTGTTAATTATGACTCATATTTCATCTTTACTTTTATGACTAGTGTTCTATCCCATGTAATCCCCATCAGCTGTTAGTGGGCATTAGTTCTGTCAACATCAATGGTTCAAGTTAATAAAGATTTCACATATTTATCTCTAAATGCTTTTGTTTGTTATCACAAACTATAATTTACATCACGCTTTGTGTTGATTTTTGTTTCCGTTTTATCAGGAGCAAGTGGGAAGTAGAGCATCCAGGCCACCAAACAAAAATATGCATATTACCAGCTCAGCAGAAGTGAACAAGTGGTAATGTTCAGACATCTGCTCCAATCCTGCTCAACTAACAGCAGTGAACAGGGTGGCATATGGCAACAACCCACTTCTCTTCACGAAAAACTGTTTGGAGATATTAGGAACTACTGCTTTTATTATAGTCATTAATGTGGAAGTCTGAAGACGAACGAGGAAGATGAAGAAGAAACTGAAACAAATTAACTCACTTTACTTTTAAAGGGCCAAAAATTGGGCACGTATGCCTGTTTGAACATTCAGCCCATGGCTTCAATTTTCATTCTGAATACAGACATTCACACAAGCGGTCAAACAGTAATTTGTACATTTTCGCAGGCACCAGCAATACTAAAATTCTGAACACAGGCTTGCATAAATCTATACATTCTGAAAAAAAAAACATTACTTTCATACACACTTCTGCTGAAGAATAACATACTAGTGTTTTTTAAAACATATATGGACCTTTCTGGCATACATTTTCTCATATGGGAATTAACAGATCTTCGAAAATAAAAGAGGTCAAGACAAAAGAAGGACGTGATAAATGTGCGTTCGTTGAAAAAAAAAAGAACTAGAACTCAAGAAAATTAAGCTGAGGTAGAAAAAAAAAGAAAGGCAGACAAAGGAAGGAACTGCCTTTACTCATTAACGTAGAAATCTGAGGGCTAATGAAGAAGACTTCGCACAGGTCACGACAGATTGGGATATCACCTACTCAACACGTTAAAGATTGGAACGACTGCTGAGTGTAACTGTGGCACGAATAAAATGACTGCTAAACATTTGCTTCAAAGGTGCCCAACAAATGAGGAACAGAGAAAGTGCATATGGCCATCATCAGTACCATTCCTGCAAAAACTCTACAGAGATATTAACAGCCTCATGCTGACCACTGCTTTCTTTGAACATATTCAAGTTGACGTCTGATGGTGAACAAAGAAGAAAGAGAAGATTATTCTTTCCTCCCCGCACCTTCCTCCTCCTTATTTTATTTCTGTTTGGATGTACTGTATGTCTAGCATTCAGTATTACAAGTATTTATGTGTTGATTCAAGTTGCCCCATGTAGTTAGAGAAGACAAAGGAAGAATTGAACTAGCTCCCTTTGGCATTTCATTGCTATCGTTATTCAGAATTGACTTCATTGCAAGCCCATAGGTGCTCATACTCCCTCAGCAAATGTTGAAGGGTATGAATGCTGATTGTTCCCCCTGTAATGGTGGTCCTACAGATTGTAGTTTAGACTACACATGATCAACATAGTAGGTTCGTCATCACTTCTGTTATTACCTTCTGTCAGTTTATCATCTATTCGGATATCACTACATTGATGTTATTTCAACATTTAAACTCACGATGGGTTTCGATGATTTTATTGGTGCTACCAATTTTTACAACAAATGTACAGCAATGTTAAATAAACGTAGACATCTGTATCCAAACATTATAAGTAATCGGGCTCATTCAATCTATGACATTCTCGTTGCTTCATCACTGGTCATAGGTAATCTCTTGACTAATCTGCTTCTATGTATGATGTGATGTCTTCAATGATGCAACTCGTTCAGTGTTCATAGGCGATGCTTGAAGTTATTGTATGACTGATTGACACTGAGGAATCTTAATTTCTTTCAAGGCTGATACCTTTCTAGTGCTATCTTGGCTCTTAGCATGAATGTCTAACTTTGCTACACGAAGCGTAAAATTTTATAAATATTTCACCACGTACCCTCAATACATTTTGGACATCCCCGACCAAGAAATATCATAGTTAACTTCTGCTTTTTGCAATAAAACACTTGCATCTACTCTTGAATTCATACTTGAATTCTATAATGGAGTTTGGATGATATCTGTCTCCACAGATTCGCTCTTGCACGAAAATGGCAAGGCAACAACCCCCAGCACTCACCATCGTCTTCACTCTTTGACGACTCGAGCAGAAAGGCCCTCGCACATTGAATTGCGATGTCTTTTTTGCTTCACCTGCCCCACGTAAACTTCGCTGAGCACACCTGAACATTAGCTCACCCCATGTGACAAGACAGTTCTTCTACAACAATCTAGTGGCCTACAACTTGGCCTCAAGAGAGGGGAACTCTTGCCCCAACTGTTTAATAATTCGTGTTACTTCCCTTTGACTATTTCTCAATGTGTTCATCTCCCAATTTCATTATTTATGGACTAATCCTCTAAATCGGCCACATATACACGCTTGACCCATCCTCTTATACGTCCACCTCTGGTAAATTTACACTGAAGCATGCCATTAGAGGTAAGTAATATGAGGTTGTGCATGGACCTGACAACCTCATCATATAAAACAAATTACTGCAGAAACCAATTTGCAAGAGCATGAGAATGTTTGTTGCAGGTTTCCTACAAGTGGACCAGCTGCGCTAGTGCTCCATAGAGAGTGAGAAATAATTATGTTTGAATGTGCTGTATTACAGTAAGGACAGCACTTGGCATTGTTTGTGTAGTTGATTCAAGTTATATGTATGAGTCATAAGAGTAGCCATCTCTTGTTTCTGTGTAGCTTTTGAACATTGTGCTATTGGAAAGAAAACACATTATGTAACTGAATCACTCATGTTTTGAACAATATTTTTAGAGCCACAATATACAGTGTGACATAATTTGTGCGCTCTCTTCTCCTCTCTGGCAGTATTGAACTACAATTGTTGTGCATACTGAATTATGTGCATTATCCAATTGTTAGCACCTTCTTTTTCCTTTCTGTCATTGTTCATGTTTCACGCTTCGATGCCTATTCCTGAGAGATTAATTGAGTCCCTAAAATGTGTTAATACCACAATGACTCCAGGTAAATGCGAGCATGGAGTGTTTGCTTAAGATTGCATAATTACTTCTGACTCGACAGCAGGGTTAGGTGATTATAGATAAATGCAATCTTGGAAGACATTTGGAAGAGCGATGTGAGGAAACTTCTGGCCAACCTGGTTGTGATCAGGAAAAATGTAAGAAGTTGTAATGTAAACATTACCAAGAATTGTCGGATGTAGCAACTCCATATATGGAGGATGACTGTTTGAAATTTTCAAATGCATGAGTCATACAGAATACGACATGATGAAAAGTTTTCATAACATGAACTTTGAATGTATTGGCTGGCATTTGAGGCACCAATAAACAACCAAGCTGATTGGGAGTTTTGTCAAAAATGCCAGGTGAAAGCATGGGCCGGGAACTTACAATATAACGTAGAAAAAGTTTGACATACGGCACTGCATTCCTGAAAACGTCAATGTAGACAGCTAGGACCTTGCCACAGAAAAGAATAGAGTTGGATTCTGAATTTATAGGACCAGACAAGATGTATTAAGAGCATCTCTGTACATCAGTAGAAAACTCGCCAATATTAATACGGAACCCGGAATTCTACAGGACCAGTCACAAGTCACAGAGGGATTCTGAAATAGAAATAATACCCTAGACGTGTGTTCAAGGCATCTCTGTTAAGCTGCCAAGACTATTCTACTGAGCAAGAAGTCTAAGATTGCTCAGTTATTGAGGTGAGTGTAACATATTTTTTATGCTGTGAATTTGACATGTTCATACTTGCTAGTGGGGTTAAAGATTCATACTAGGTTGGCAACCTCAGCATGTGAAAAGGATACATTCATGAACCACCACAGCAAGCGCTGGTGATTGCTTCATACTAGTTCTCACAGAAGAACCAAAAGCAGAGGTAATCCCAGACTCCAAATGGAGCAGGGAGTGAGTGATGATTACATCAACTTGTGAAAATTGTATGTTATCATTCGAAGAATGTATGTAAATTTTATATGTCCCGTCAGGCACAAGCCACTGCCGCTGTCCAATCACAAATCTTTCCTTAAATTAACTGACATACTGGTGAGTTTTCATCGTGATATGATAGACGCTCAGGGAGAATTTTAAAATCTGAGAAAACAAATGGCTGACTGACAGCGGGAAAAGGCGCCTGATTAATTTCAGGCAAACAGATATTTAGCAGCGGAATTTGTTATTTTATTACCTCTAAAGTTTGTGGTACTAGAACGAGGTGACCCGACTAAATGTGGTACGACCCAGAGAGACCATTTACTGGACTACTAGACTGTAGTTCGAAGCTTGAAATCGACACCTGAAGATTCTTACCTTGACCCGGAGAGGTTACTTCCTGAACTGATCTGGAAACGTACCCATCACCACAGAGACGAATCTACGGAAAATCAGCATTGGCACTTCAGCATTTTGGCAAGTCACAATTTTAACAGGCCAACAAAACAACCGAACTTCATTTTGCAAAATCCATCGAGCCTAAAAACTTTTCGGTGATGAAACCTAATTATTTCTCATAATCACCAGTCATATTTATTTACATTTGTTTCAAAGTAATTGATCATTAAATGTGTATATGTTGATTTTGACAAATTCATAGTTGAATAAATCATTACAGAGAGAAAGGCATATGTATGATCCAGAACCTATATATATATATTATACATATTATATATATCTATATATATATATATATATATATATATATATATATATATATATATATATATATATATATATATATATAGAGAGAGAGAGAGAGAGAGAGAGAGAGAGAGAGAGTGGCGGATCAGATAAAAAGTTAACAAGATTATTCTTGGCAGAGTTGTAGATAGAAGGATAATGACGCTTCTACCTCAAGGTAATTTTCATAAGATATTTCAGAAGTCAAAAACAATGCTGCATTGAGCAGAGCAATTGTTAACATATCTGATCCGCCGCCTTTTGTGAAGAATTAAGCAATTATTAATTTCAGATCGTTCAAGCCCCCACCCTGATTTACTCAGTGGAATTCTTATTATGGTATGGCTCTGTTTAGAGTGTATTTAGTAAATTGACTGAGAAACATGCAGTACATCCAAAATGATTAAACCGACGTTAAATTTGTATATTTACAAATAACAGATTTAATAATCAACTATGTTTTACCAGTTTTAAAAAATGGAATAATCTTTAACAGAAAATACTCATCATCGTGTGATGGTAGGTTTTTTAAGGTAAGATGTCACTTGGCAGCTTTTAGGTTTGACTTAGCTGCAAATTGTAGTTTCTTTCCCGCTGGGTTTTTGGGTTCTGTGCAGATAGGTCACTGGAGTTCTCGCGTCTCTGGTCAAGATTAAAGGCGCAGCACATTCCAAGTAAGATCAGGGAGTAACTGCAAAGCTGGCCCCGCGTCTCTAAGACCCTATGATGATGGTGTCTAGTTCGACGTCAGTTCACTTCTACCCTCAGTTTGCTCCAGAGATTAGTACCCTCACTGGTACCACCAACAACTATGGTAAAAGAATAGAAACAAAACGCTCTCCTGAGTATTGCGTTTTCCGACACATAGTTATGGGTCCCCTTCTCCCTATTCCACCATCCCATCTACCTCAGAATTTACCCTCGATGAGAATTAAGCTTAATCCCTCGAGAGAAAACTTTCTTTACATTTAAATTGAATAGCTTTATATTTACTTTACATTCAAATGAAAAGGTTAATAGTATAGATAGAATGCGTTTACATTTACATTTACATTGGCTGGAAGATGTTCACAAAATAGATTGAATATGTTTTCAGTTACATCTACACTGGTTGAAAGATGTTCACAATATAGATAGAATATATTTTCATTTACATCTACACTGGTTGAAAAACTTGAAAACTTTCATTATTTTAAAGTGAATAGGTTTACATAGACAGTTACACTGGTTTGTACTTGTAAATATTATAATTAGAATGTACATCATTTCTTTCATCTTTCCCTCCCTGCTCCATATGGCACTTGGGACTACCTATGCATTTAGTTCTCTTTTAAGAAACTAGCTATAAAGAAGTCACCATCCCTTGCAGTGGCGGTTCATGAAATCATCATTCTATATACTGAGGTTGCAAGCCTCAAATGACTTGGACATCCACTAGCGATTTTCACATATTAATATTCACATGGCAATATATACATATTAGTTCACATGTTAGTAATGACAAATATAGAATGTAAAATGCACAACTTACGCCAACCTTGGCTCACAGACTGTTTGTTCAAAGGAATAAAGGCACTGGAATAGGCCTCTTACATGTGTTCTTAAGGGTCGTTATTTTAACAATGAATTCCCACTGTGACTCTGTGCTTTAGATTCCGAGTGTCCTTTTAAATGGTAAAGTTTATTCTGGGCTCTGAAGTCCTCAAAATTACTCAAACAATGGTTTGGTTCCGATATAAGAATCTTGATTCTTGGCTCTGGCAAGGTCTGGTTGTCGTCTTGGCAAGCGATTCTCACAGTGAACTAGACTTGTAAAAAGTATCAGATTATATTCAGTGTCTTCCCCCGCATTTGTTTGTTACGATGATAAGCAGGGCTCCAAAAGTTTCAAACATGCGTGTTTAGGCGGAGTAATTTCAAATTATTTCCGCCAGAAATAATGTGCGTGATGCAAAAGGTCCCCTCTCCCATATACGGCAATAAAACATCCGATTGCCTTCTCTGCAAATGCCTACAATTACATCTTACTTTCCTCAAGGTGCGCAGGAAACGATTATGTCATTCCAGTGCGCTGACAAATAAGTTATCTTCCCGTAGTGGCTATCAAACTTTTAGCGTATTACCATCTTGGCGACGAACGCACCCTGGCCTTATCAGCGATTAAGCAAATGCGCTGGGCGATTTTAATGCTACTCTGTAGCCTGATGTCGGCCACTACCGAGATTAACCAACATGGTTGTCGGTTAATATTGCATCACCTGTCTACTCTCTCGGCAGGTGTCACGTGGTTCTTTATATCATTAAATTACCTACATCTTCTTCCTATTCTCTCACCCTAATCCTTTCATTTATATTCTTTCCATACTTGTTTTTCCTGTATTTTTCGCATCACTCGGTTGCGAAAAATATTTTCTTTAGTATTTTTAAACTTTACCTGTTTCTTTCTCAAAACTGAGAATCGCGCTAGGACGATATTACGTAGATGTCAGGGCTGCAGGGCGTCAGAAGGCGTGATAAGTCGGTTCGCTGAACATAGGACGTAGACAATCGTCTACATTCTCACCGAGCGCGCGAGCTTCTTCTCGGCATAAGTCCCGGTGAGGTGTGATACTTTACATCTGCACCGGTCAGTATTCAGACATTTGTCTGAAAAAATCCCAAACTGACACGGCGCTCACTGTGGGCCATGGTCAGCTGTAGTGTGAAAACTGCCCTGCATTGGAGACAGGTTGTCTGAGATTTCGCAACTGACACGCAGAAAGTGGCAGTTTACGACAGCCTCTTCTAGTTACGTAGTTGTTATGAGAAAGGGGAGATTATTTCGTTTTTGCGAAATAAACGTTCATCTCTTTGTCGGGGTTTTCATATATACTAGAATGAGCTAGATTTCATTATCACTCAGTAACTTCGCAGTCAAGACTAGAACAAGCCTCGTTCGATTTCTAAAAAATCTCTGTTAAAAGAGATGGCCTTTAGTTTGATCGAAGTGGTTTAGTTCTTAGGAATTCTGTGTTTGAGAGATTTCTGTGGTAACCTAACTATACCAGCGTTACGTACTGATGAACCTATCCTGTGAAGACTAAAAAAACTTTTCCCTTAAAGACTTGGTCGTAAGCTTTTCAAGAACTTTAACGTGAACTGAAATAACGGGCCCAGGGTGCCTGAATTAGTCCTTCCAGAAACGTTATTCTAAAGTACAGCCCTTGTGGCAAGTAACATTATTCATAGCATTAAACTTTCCTACCTCTTTTTGACCAAATGTGTGGTGAACCCTGATTATCTGTTGAGAGAAGCTGTCCACCGGTCATTTTCCTAATTTAGGGAAACCTCGTGTTCTGACATTGTGTGTTCGCTTAACCCTAATTCTTACTTCGTGAGTCAAGATACACTAACTTTAGTCTGAAATAGCTGACGCCTGAAGCTGATGCTCCCCGGAGAAATTTCTGAGAAAAAAACAAAACCAGCAAACCACTCTGTAGAGCTGGGATCCGCTTCAGTGAACGACAGAACAGACAAAGGGTGTGAATGTTACCAAGGTTGCGCCAGACGGCAAGCTACATCACGCATGTAATTAGTACAGGGCCCTGATGAAAGAACCGAGTGAAAGTAGACGGTGTGAGGTATGTGAATTTCACCCATGTTTGTAATTCCATTTATGAAATTTGTTGTCAATGCAAGAATATTTTTTGACTTCCCTCAGGTTAAAACCTACTACATCTAAGTCGGTTCATATTTGTTTACGAGGAAAGAAAGAAAAATTATTAGACAAACTCATATGTATCATTGAATCTCCTGGCTTTCACTTTACTCATAACGGGACTGTGGGCTTACCTTGAGGGGATGAGATCATATTGGGGTCTATCATTTCTTGTAGCAATTTCATTGATTATTGTTTTGACCACGTGTATATGTTTATTTTTCTTTTCTTGATGAATTTTATGTGTTGTGAGGATTTTTTTAGCTGATAAATAAAAACTTCCCTTTGAAACTAAAAGCAGCGTGTTGGGTCAGCTCGTTCAGAATATATATATATGTGGTAAAGTGGGATGTTATAAATATTTATAGGGGACTTAGTGTACTGACTGAGATCAGCTGTGAAGGTATCTATATCTAATAAGAGTAGTGTATTATAGATAACCTTACTTGCTGCCACATATGTATATCTCAGTCAGAATTATTCTGGAATATTGTGATGACTACGTTATATGTCTAGGGTATGTATATGATGAAGTGTAAGTCACAACAACAACAGACAGATAAACAATTTAATTTATTCCACCACACTTGACAACACTGTGACACTCACATACATATAACACTCTATGAGAA
Organism: Oreohelix idahoensis; assembly: GCA_024509875.1. Taxonomy (NCBI): domain Eukaryota; kingdom Metazoa; phylum Mollusca; class Gastropoda; order Stylommatophora; family Oreohelicidae; genus Oreohelix; species Oreohelix idahoensis. Next base: position 303,490 of record JAMPIV010023163.1, on the reverse strand, counting down.
TATCTTAAATGAGTCACTGATAACTTTTCAAATATCAATATGTATTCAGTGCTGTCATTAATGTATATGTGTCCTGATTCAAATACAAAGTGAACCAGGAATCACAATCAATTTTAATTACAAGTTATATGTACAGAATTTATCAATATGAATCTTGGAGTGACATATTTTATTAATATTATCCTATGTGTGTCAGTTGTGTAGTAGTAATATGAGGAATACTGGTTTTGTTTTGTTTTTTTTCAAGCTCTGTTGGTATTTGTCATCATGACTTCAATAGTTTGTTTCTGTTGGAACTAGTATTAGAGATGTTCTCAGTTCCTGGCATTAAAACAATTAATTTCCCCTCTTAATTTGATTTTACATTGTCAGTTTAAGCTGGGGGGTACATAATGTTGAGCTCAGCTGGCCACATCAGCTTATCTCTCGTGATGGCGGCAGGAACAGACTCCTCTGCTCGATTTCTCCCCTGTGCTCTGGAGACACCTCACTGTTAGCTATATGGACCAAGGAGTATGCTGTCCGACTCTGGATTCAGCAAAGCTCTGACCAAGTGCTGCTCAATAACTTTAAGACCACGGTCCCTGAAACAAGAAGGTTGTACCTCCTACTTCAGAACTAATTTATACTCTAGCTCTACACTGAGCACAATACATAACAAACCTGAGTTCAGAGCGTTAGGCCAACTGTCAGCTTCATCTGAATTACTTTACACCAGTATATTCCTCCTTAATTGTCACTACGCCTCTGCAATTCCAGCATTATTTCTTTCTAGTCAATAATCTAGATGTCAGTGTACTGCTTGGCAATTCCATGTAGTTTTACTTTCCTCCGACACCTTCTGTTCAGGCTGGAGCACTATAGGCTTTACCTCATGTTCGCTACTGAACCACACATATATACAGACATAAGTATCAATTTACATTCAATTTTCATTTAAAAAGATATCAAATAGTTCAAACCTACCACAATTCATGGAAATAATACACAGTGACGATGAATGGCAATGACTATAGCACAACTTCGATCTGCCGATGTCCCAGGCTTTTATTTAGAAAAATATACCCTGGTGCTCAACGCACTGATTCTGTAGTAAGTTTATTACAAGATGTGGCATGGAACAGACGCTCTGAATTGAGTATATTCGCAGCTCTAACCAATCAAGCCATGCCTACACATCTTTTCAAAAAAGTACCCCTTCTCACGTTTCCCCTGACAACACAAGATAGTATTTATAGTCCGACTAATCGTGTTTAGCCTTACATTTGTTGCGCTCCAATCAAATAGGAGTTAACATGGAGACTCATTTCCCGTACAATGGTGGCCTAACGTTTCTGCCACTGAGCGATTCTGATTTTGGTGTTGTCTGACACCCTCACTATTTTCTTTTGGCTATAATTTGTTAATTCCTAGACTATTTGCGTAACATTTAACATATTATTTGTCAGCAAGTCCTAAGGAACCCAAATATACAAATTTAAAAGAGCTAAGTGGCTGCGTTCAAAATATGCAATTTCTTCTACCTCCTGTTTACTTCGAAGATGTGCTGTCTGGGTACTGTCATGTTTTCAAACATAAACCAGTATAATGTCATAATTCCCAATAAGCGTTTCTCAGGATTTTAAAACCTAACTCTGGTATGGGTAGTGTTTTTATCACTGTCGATTTGAAAAAAAAGCTAGTGCTTGTGGCCTTACACGCGTGATGGTAGTAATTGTGTATCGCGCGACTCGTGTTAGTATTGCCTGTGCCTGCTTTCTGCCTCTCCCTTCTTTCTATCTTTAGTCCATCTGTCTTTTGTTTTTGGTAACATAGTGTAGAAAAAGACATGAATGGAATTTTAATTCTAGGTCAACTTGCGTAATTCAAGGTTTTTCTTAGAAATGGAGTACACTTTTTAGTGTGTTTGGGAAACGCGTGTATACTGCAGAAGGCTTTACTATCAACGTGAGACGTTACAATTTGCAGACGCAGGAGAACACAAGGGGGATTTCGAGTACAGTCATTGTGACAGCACTGTTCTTTACCATTCTTCTTTCCTTTTATTAAATTTATTTGTTAGACCTTATATTGTCCTTTTAATTTATATATGTGGATGTAGAATTTCACGACAAATCCTCCCCTCTTAAAACAGACGTTATATGTCAGTCTATAATTCTATATACACATAGAGAAATTTCTTATTATTCCTGGGGTTTTGGGTGATTCTCATCACACGGATGGCGGCTTAAAAAATCCGCTCCCAAATTTGTTTTCCCACTTATATACTCTATGCTGAACTCAAATGGCTGTATCAATAAAGACCAACGGAGTAATCTAGAATTCTCATGTCTAGCCTGTGCTAGAAACGATAAAGGTTTGTGATCCGTTTGCAACTTAAATGCCTTCCCATACAGATAAATATTGAATTTCTTTATCGCCCATATTACTGCAAGACATTCTTTTTCGCAAGTTGAGTAATGGGTTTCAGCTTTATTCAACTTTCTGCTAGCATATGCCACTGGGCTTAATTCCCCATCCAATGCATCTGATTTCTGTAGTAGAGTTGCACCTAACCCAATATTACTGGCATCCGTCCTTACTATGAATTCTTGACTTAAGTCAGGTAATTTCAAAATAGGTTTGCTTGTGAGCTTTTCCTTCAATTCTTGGTAAGCCATTTCACATTGTGGTGTCCATGTAATTCGATCTGGGTTTCCTTTACGTGTCAAATCAGTTAGCGGTGCACATATGGAATTAAAGTTTTTGATATACTTCTGGTAGAAACCACATAATGAGACAAAGGATCTCACGTCCTTCTTGGTTTGTGGTCTCGGGGCTTTCTGTAGTTTCTCTAAATTCTTTGGGTCAGGGGTCCTGTTTCCCTGATAAACTGTGTGTCCCAAAAATTCCAATTCTTTACATCCAACGCAACATTTGGTTGGTCGGGCTGTTAAATTCGTTTCCCTAAGTCGATTAAACAGCATGTTCAGAGAGTCAATGTGTTCCTCAAATGTTTCTGTTGCTATAAGGATATCATCCATAAAATTTGTGATGCATGGGTTATTCAGAGGGTCCAATAATTTTCTCATCATTCTAGAGAAGACACTAGGCGCATTCTTCAATCCAAATGGCAATCTATTAAACTCATAGTGTCCTTCTGAGGTACTAAAAGCTAGGTATGGTCTAACTTCAGGCTTTACTGGAATCTGATAGTATCCTTTACTCAAATCCACTTTTGAGAAATATTTAGCTTTATTTAGCCTGGCAAACAACTGATTTGTATCCGGCAATGGATCCACCTGTCCTTCTGTAATAGCATTCAGTCTCCTGTAATCTATACAGAGTCTATGTTCTCCAGAGGGCTTCCTTAAGAGTACAACACCGGAACTATACGAGGATTCACTGTGTGAAATAATTCCTTCCTTCAACAAATAGTCTATCTCTTCCTTCAAAGCTTTCTCCTTAGCAAACGGAATCGAATATGGTTTCATACAGATAGGCGTGGGGTCTATCAGTTTCATATCATATTCCAATAGGTTTGTATGCCCTGGTCGGTCTGTTAACACCTCTGCATGATTATTTAGAACCTGTTGCACTCTCTCTTTCTGAGTTTTCGTTAAATGTGTACTGATTTTCACCTGTGCCGCTGTCTCACAGGGGTGTAATGGATATTCAAATGATGAAAGTGGTTCCTTTTTCATCTCCATGGCAATGGACAAGGTCAACAAGTGTGTCTCTTCCTGATGTTCTCTTTCCAAATATTTCTTCAGGAGATTCACATGATAGATTTTTTCTTTCCCCTTCTTATCTATCTTATAATTGGTTCTAGACACCTTCTCTAGAACTGTATATGGACCCTGCCATCCAATTTGTAACTTATTCTGACTACCAGGTAGAAGAAGCAGTACCTTCTCTCCCACAGCCAAATTTCTGTCTTTCGCCTTCCTGTTATAATAGGCAGCATGTTTCTTCCTGGCTTGTTTCAAATTTTCATTGGCAAGTTTCCAGCCAGTTTTTTAAACGAGTGGTCAGCTCATTCACATATTGGTATGAAGATGTAATATTTTCCTCTGCCTTTTCATCAGTCCACGTTCTTAACAGCGTTACATATGGACCTTTAATTTTGTGGACCTATTTGTCCATGCACCGGTATGGTCTCTTCCACTTAAAGCGCTATAGTGATGATTTTTCTTCCCAGAATTATCATTCACAAAACGACCGCTACCAATTTTCCTCTTGGGGCTGTCTCCCCACTTAAAATTCTTGATGAGAGATTTCCTCTCTACATCCTCTTCCTCCAGTTTGTTTAAGTCCGATTGAGGGATTTTCGGCTTATCCTGGGGTAAGACATCTTTTTGCATTCTCCGCATAGTGGCCATTGTAAAACAGTTAAGTGAAGCTTGTCCGTGAAAAGGGGCTTCCCATTCCCTTTGGTCCACTTTATCAAATTTATTTTTCTTCGTATTTTCAGGCCTAGTTTTACCCCTTGGCGTGTCCAGGTCCTGATCCATGTTCCCACTTGTGGGTGTTCCCTCATGTGCTATGCTACACCTTTCTACAAAATTCTCAATGTCCCATCTTGCCTTGGGCCAATAATAATTGTGAGCCACCTTTTGTATGATGGTACCTATTTTCTCATGGTCCCCATCTGGTTTCACATGTAGGCTCCTTATTAAGTCTGTCCTATATCTTTTAGGAAGTACCAGCTGTCCCTGACCTTTGGATCTAGCTCCAGTCTTCCTATACATCAACTTGTTTTTCATGTAAAAATCTCCCTTGCCTGGAGTTGTATGACAAGTTGACAATTTCCTGAAACAAGGCTTGAGTGTTTTATCCCCAGCCTGTGCCTTCCTCATCTCTTCTGGAGTGGTATCCAACATAATATCCTCCTCCTTTCTTGAGGTCGACCTGACCTGAAGGGTGGCCATATACACAGGTTTCCTTCTGCAACGGTCAGTGTCATGATTGTCCATCTGACAATTTTTACACCACCTTTTTCCTTGGTTGAAAGATTTTCTTTCATCATATTTCCTTTCATCGAATTGTGGGGTTTTATTTTTATTTTCATACCGTGGCCTATCAAATTGGTGCTTACCTTTGTTTTGATCCCTAGGATCAAATTTATTAAAGTTCTGTGGTGTCCTAAAATTATCCACCTGTTTCTTTTTATTACCTGTTACCTCTGCTTGAGCTGCTTGATACCTTTCAGCAACATTTAGCAACTCACCCAGCCTCTCTGCACCTTGTTCCATGAGAAACTTTCTCAGGTCTGGAGCCATGGACTCTCTTAATTGCTCTATAAGGACCATTTCCTTAAGATCTTGGGTTTTCCCCAGAGAAGTCCATTTCTCCAAGTATGTCTCTATTCGTGCAGAGAACTGGTGATAGGTTTCACCTGACAGTAGTTTAGCATTCCTAAATTTTTTTCTATAAAATTCTGCATTCTTTTCATATCTTAACAAAAGAGCCTGCTTTAGCATGTCATAATTTTCCTGATCACCTCTGCTCATTTTGGCAAAAACTTCATAAGCTGCCCCACGAAGTCCCTGAGATAACTTTAAGCTCCACCTTTCTCTCTCTAACCCATACGTGGTAGCTAATAGTTCGTACCTATTTAGATAGCTCTCAATATCATCGTCTTTCTCAACGAAATGATCTAAATGAAAATTCATAGCTGAGGTTGAGGCTCCTTGGCTAGCAGTGGCATCAGAGGTAAAGGGACTGGCACCATTTTCAGGAGCATGGCCTTGAAACTCAAACTCCCTTAGTCGTAACTCATGTTCCCTTTGTAATCTCTTCTCCTCCTTTTCTGCTTCCCTCTCTGCAGTCAATTTCTTCTCTTCCCTTTCTGCAGCCTGTCTTCTTTCCTCGGCTTCCAATGCTTTAGCCTCTTTGTCAGCCTCAATCTGCAACCTCTTAGCCTCAGCCTCAATCTGCAACCTCTTAATTTCTTTTTCAGCCTCTATCTTTCTTTCGGCCTCTTTTTCTCATCTTCTTTCTTCCCGTTCAATATATTTGTCACATTCAGCAGTGACATAAGCAATCATAATTTGCCCGTCCATTCCTAACTCTTTCGCAGTCTGTACAGCAGCAGATCGAAATTTTGCCAGGTCGGCCATTGTCTAACAGATAAATGTCTAAAATTTTTAACTAAACAATTTTATCTATGACTAATTAACTCAGGACAACACAGGCACTGTGAGCTCAACCTTATTTATTTTCACCCAAGGATACCTTTTAATTCTTATATTCCCTGAAGTGAATTACCCCCAATATTTTTAAAAGGGAAAGATTCAAAATCCCGAGAGCGAGACCCCAATATATGTGGTAAAGTGGGATGTTATAAATATTTATAGGGACTTAGTGTACTGACTGAGATCAGCTGTGAAGGTATCTATATCTAATAAGAGTAGTGTATTATAGATAACCTTACTTGCTTCCACATATGTATACCTCAGTCAGAATTATTCTGGAATATTGTGATGACTACGTTATATGTCTAGGGTATGTATATGATGAAGTGTAAGTCACAACAACAACAGACAGATAAACAATTTAATTTATTCCACCACACTTGACAACACTGTGACACTCACATACATATAACACTCTATGAGAATATCTTAAATGAGTCACTGATAACTTTTCAAATATCAATATGTATTCAGTGCTGTCATTAATGTATATGTGTCCTGATTCAAATACAAAGTGAACCAGGAATCACAATCAATTTTAATTACAAGTTATATGTACAGAATTTATCAATATGAATCTTGGAGTGACATATTTTATTAATATTATCCTATGTGTGTCAGTTGTGTAGTAGTAATATGAGGAATACTGGTTTTGTTTTGTTTTTTCAAGCTCTGTTGGTATTTGTCATCATGACTTCAATAGTTTGTTTCTGTTGGAACTAGTATTAGAGATGTTCTCAGTTCCTGGCATTAAAACAATTAATTTCCCCTCTTAATTTGATTTTACATTGTCAGTTTAAGCTGGGGGGTACATAATGTTGAGCTCAGCTGGCCACATCAGCTTATCTCTCGTGATGGCGGCAGGAACAGACTCCTCTGCTCGATTTCTCCCCTGTGCTCTGGAGACACCTCACTGTTAGCTATATGGACCAAGGAGTATGCTGTCCGACTCTGGATTCAGCAAAGCTCTGACCAAGTGCTGCTCAATAACTTTAAGACCACGGTCCCTGAAACAAGAAGGTTGTACCTCCTACTTCAGAACTAATTTATACTCTAGCTCTACACTGAGCACAATACATAACAAACCTGAGTTCAGAGCGTTAGGCCAACTGTCAGCTTCATCTGAATTACTTTACACCAGTATATTCCTCCTTAATTGTCACTACGCCTCTGCAATTCCAGCATTATTTCTTTCTAGTCAATAATCTAGATGTCAGTGTACTGCTTGGCAATTCCATGTAGTTTTACTTTCCTCCGACACCTTCTGTTCAGGCTGGAGCACTATAGGCTTTACCTCATGTTCGCTACTGAACCACACATATATACAGACATAAGTATCAATTTACATTCAATTTTCATTTAAAAAGATATCAAATAGTTCAAACCTACCACAATTCATGGAAATAATACACAGTGACGTTGAATGGCAATGACTATAGCACAACTTCGATCTGCCGATGTCCCAGGCTTTTATTTAGAAAAATATACCCTGGTGCTCAACGCACTGATTCTGTAGTAAGTTTATTACAAGATGTGGCATGGAACAGACGCTCTGAATTGAGTATATTCGCAGCTCTAACCAATCAAGCCATGCCTACACATCTTTTCAAAAAAGTACCCCTTCTCACGTTTCCCCTGACAACACAAGATAGTATTTATAGTCCGACTAATCGTGTTTAGCCTTACACTTGTTGCGCTCCAATCAAATAGGAGTTAACATGGAGACTCATTTCCCGTACAATGGTGGCCTAAAATTCTGCCACTGAGCGATTCTGATTTTGGTGTTGTCTGACACCCTCACTATTTTCTTTTGGCTATAATTTGTTAATTCCTAGACTATTTGCGTAACATTTAACATATTATTTGTCAGCAAGTCCTAAGGAACCCAAATATACAAATTTAAAAGAGCTAAGTGGCTGCGTTCAAAATATGCAATTTCTTCTACCTCCTGTTTACTTCGAAGATGTGCTGTCTGGGTACTGTCATGTTTTCAAACGTAAACCAGTATAATGTCATAATTCCCAATAAGCGTTTCTCAGGATTTTAAAACCTAACTCTGGTATGGGTAGTGTTTTTATCACTGTCGATTTGAAAAAAAAGCTAGTGCTTGTGGCCTTACACGCGTGATGGTAGTAATTGTGTATCGCGCGACTCGTGTTAGTATTGCCTGTGCCTGCTTTCTGCCTCTCCCTTCTTTCTATCTTTAGTCCATCTGTCTTTTGTTTTTGGTAACATAGTGTAGAAAAAGACATGAATGGAATTTTAATTCTAGGTCAACTTGCGTAATTCAAGGTTTTTCTTAGAAATGGAGTACACTTTTTAGTGTGTTTGGGAAACGCGTGTATACTGCAGAAGGCTTTACTATCAACGTGAGACGTTACAATTTGCAGACGCAGGAGAACACAAGGGGGATTTCGAGTACAGTCATTGTGACAGCACTGTTCTTTACCATTCTTCTTTCCTTTTATTAAATTTATTTGTTAGACCTTATATTGTCCTTTTAATTTATATATGTGGATGTAGAATTTCACGACAATATGTAATCATTTTGATAGTCTTCCCACGTCTGTGTGTCTACCTGTTGTCACTGGTGTGTGTGCACGTGAGTGGTATGTTCATTACATATTAGCATATGTTGTCAATAGTCTGTCCGACTCTTACATAAGTGTCGTAGAAGATAGGCCTGAGAGAGAGAGAGAAGAATCTTGTCTTTTCCCAGGGGACCGTTCTATTGATTCGCTACCACTGCACTCGTGCAAAGATCTATTTCTGTATTAACTCTCACTGCAGCTATCACTGATTCTATCTATTCAGAAGGGACCAACTTAAGTCTTAATTTCCTATCAAAAAATCTACGACTCTTTAAAGATTTTTATTCTGTAATAGAGTAAGAGTGTGATGTCTTGTGGTTTTTATATCTTTAAATAATTTATCCCCTAGACTAACGATCTGTGTACGAGCGTGCTGACCACACAAACTGATAAGTTTTTCCACAGCATTAGGAAGCATTATACATTTGGTTTACAGGTTGATTTTGTCGGAATACATGTTAATTAATGATTTTGTAATACTAAACGCTGGTAAAGTTTTGTGAGTGTATAACATTCACAAGGGTTCTGAAGCAGGTAGGTGTTTGAGCAAAGCTAAGGAGTGCGTTTCGGACTATCCGTCCAGATTAATTGCCTCCCTCACCCGAACTGTCTTCAGGGGTAAACTTGATAGTGGATTAAAAATTAAGGGATTATTTTTCTCTTTAATTTTTACAATAATTATTTTGCTTTTCCACTGTAGCAACTTATTTTTCAGAAGTAATCTTAACTACCATTTAGTTGGCGTAGTCGTGTTTTGCATTAAGTGCTTTATTGCCGATAATAGCAGCGATAGTTAGATTTTATTTTGGAGGAGGTATCCCAGGGTTAAGGATATCATCTTTCGGATTTTTTGTATTTTTTTCTCCTAAGTGGTAGGAACCAGGTTATTCTTTTTCCTATTTGCTATCTCCACGTGTCTCAGTCACTGACATAATATGGCCGAGAGGGCAAAGCTTAGACAACTCCTCAGGAACGAAGCGAGAGAGGAGGGACTGGAAGGATAGGAAGCGAAAGCTTTTGTCAGAGACGAACTTGAGAGATATGACGCGGAGAGGAAAGCAGCTGAAGCTAAAGAGGAAAAAGAAGCAGCCAAAGCTTTACAGCAGAAGAAGATGGATGAGGAAATGGAAATTCGCAGGATGCAGCATGAGGAAAGAGAGAAGGAGAAGGAGAGACAGCACGAGAAGGAGAGGGAGGAGAGACAGCAGGAGAAGGAGAGGGAACAGAGACAGCACGAGTTGGCGCTTAAAACTCTAGAGTTCCAAAGTCGTGGTGCTGCCTCTACCTCCAGCAATGGAGAGTCTTCTCCTCATTCCTCCTTAACTGATCCTTCTAACACTCAATCTACTCATCTCACTGCTATGTCTTTTCCGCTAGAGTCTTTCCCATGTCCTAATGAGAAGATTCACACTTGGCTAGAAAAATTTGAGAAAATTGCAACTCTGTACGGTTTAGAGAGGTCGCGTTGGAATATAAAACTTTCCCAGGCCCTAAAAGGTTCTGCTTATGATGTTTATTCTAAGCTGGAAAGTAGCCAACAAGACGATTATGATGTGTTGAAGAAAGCGTTACTGGAGCGCTTTGAAATGAACGCTCGCAAATTTTTGCAACTGTTTCGCAACAGCAGAAAGGAGAATTCTGAATCTTTTCACCAGTTCTCTTCCCGGCTAAAGGGATATTTGACAAAGTGCCTTGAGCTCTCGCAGCTCCCCTCTACCTACGAAGGTCTTGAGGAATTTGTTTTAACAGAACAAATAAAGAACACATTGTCTGCTGATACCCGGAGATTTCTCGCTGAGCAGGGGGCAGAAAAACTTGAAGACATTTTGGAAAAGTCTGAGCGTTATCACAATGCGCTGGCTGAACTACCGGCCACAAAGCGGAAACCGACAGAGGAGCATTTTCGAAAACATAACCTTGAGCAATCTTCTCAGACTTCTAACCTAAATAACCACAGAGAAACTGGACCTCAAAACCCCCCTCCTGAAAAATCCAAGTTCTACAAGAACAAGTACCCCAACCACCCCAAACAGTCTGATCAACCCGACCGCCCTACATGGCAGCGTGGCCAGAAAGGACAAGGTGGCAAAGGGAGAACCCCTGAGCACGGGACATATGATCAGACCGAGCACACCGAGCCTAAACGCATCGGATGCTTATTAACAGTCTCGCAAGGTGGAATTATTGACAGTGATTCCCAACCTGTTGGGGATGGACCCTCAACGCGAGGTACGGTTTTTTTGAACGGTTCTCAAACTTCTTGCTTATTTGACACGGGGCTTTCTTATGATTGCATTGTTGCCAGAAACCTGGTCAAACCCGGTCAAGAGACAGGAGAGACCGTCCAATTTTGTGGAGTTCGTAAGAGTGATGCACCTACAGCGCTTCCCATCGCATTGGTGGAGATACGCTCTGACTTTGTCAGAGGCGTGATCAAAGCGGCTGTGATGGATGATCCCATCTACCCAGTCATACTTGGCGGAAGATACGTGTGTATTGGGAAACCGGAAGAGCCGATTGTGGCAGCAGTAACTACAAGAGGGCAAACCAAGAAGGAACGGGAGCCTGCGCCTAATTTGTTACCCATGGAACTTAAAGAAGCGCAATACAAGGACCCTACTTTGGCCCCCTGCTTTAGGAAACTGCCCATGGCTAAGGAACCCAAACAGCACGGGGAAATTTTTTCTAAGGATGGCGTACTTTATCGGAGAACGGGCAAGCCTGATCAAGGTTACAACCAGCTCCTAGTACCGAAACAGTACAGAAGCCAAATCCTAGAAATGGGGCACTCTCTTCCCTTCAGCGGACACATGGGACAGAACGCCACAAACCAACGTATAACCACTCATTATTGGTGGCCAGGAGTAAACACTGATATTATCAGGTACGTCAAATCCTGTGCCCAGTGCCAACGTGTACCACCCAAGCAACGGATACCCCCAGTCCACATGGGTGAAATGCCAATAGTGGGAACACCATTCGAACGGGTTGTGATCGACATTTTAGGGCCTTTCGAAAGGACTAAAAGAAGGAACAGGTTTATCCTGACCTTAGTCGATACATGCACTTTATGGGCAGAAGCTATCCCGCTAACATGCGCAGATGCCAAGCATGTCGCAGAAGCCCTCGTGCAGATTTTCACTCGGTTGGGATTCCCTCAGCAAGTGTTGACGGATAACGGATCTCCATACCGAAACCTGTTGATGGATGAGATCGTTAAGATCTTGAGGATCCAACACATCCACACTAAGCCATATACTCCGACCGGAAAGGGGCTCGTGGAACGTGCTAATGGAAACCTCAACATGCTGCTAAGTAAACTGGCACAAGTGAAACCTGAAGATTGGGACCTTTGTATTCCTGGAGCTTTATTTGGCTACAGAGAATCTCCTCATACTTCCACAGGATTTCCGCCAGCTACGCTCTTATTCGGCAGACCCATTAAGGGCCCGCTTGAAGCCTTACTTCAGTCTCTGACAGACGAGAAGGCTGATGAGACAGTTGTCTCAGCAAGTAAATATGTGTCGGTTTTAAAGGAAAGGTTGAAACTAGGGTGGGACCTAGCAACGACTAACTTTAAGCGAGCTCGCACAAAGCACGCTAACCGATAAGGAAAGTCGCGAAAGAGAGAGAACTGGAAGCAGGAGAAAAAGTTTTGGTGTTACTCCCGACCGAGAACAACCAACTGAAGATCGGATGGCAAGGGCCGTTTACCGTCCTGAAAAAGATTTCTAAGGCTAACTACCACATCTCTATTCAAGGAAAGGAGAAGGTTTTCCATTTAAATCTGTTAAAGAGATACTTGGAAAGACCAGTGCCAACCTCCGACCATCTCCTGACGATCGCCAGAGCTGACGAAGATGATGATAGTGGCAGGGATATTCCACCGCTATCACAAGAAATCTTTCAAAAATGTCAGAAGCGGCGACGCTCTTTCAAGCGCGCATGGGAGACATTCCAGAGGAAGGAAACTTTGGGGAGTAGACTCGAGTAGGAATTGGAGAGAGATGGAGGGGGAAGATGAGAGGGAAGAAGACAGACACCCTGAAGCTACGGTTATAGGAAATTTAATTCCATAACGTAGACATGGAGTGCTTCCATATCTTAAGGGGGGACGTCCTGTCACGTGGTTCTTTATATCATTAAATTACCTACATCTTCTTCCTATTCTCTCACCCTAATCCTTTCATTTATATTCTTTCCATACTTGTTTTTCCTGTATTTTTCGCATCACTCGGTTGCGAAAAATATTTTCTTTAGTATTTTTAAACTTTACCTGTTTCTTTCTCAAAACTGAGAATCGCGCTAGGACGATATTACGTAGATGTCAGGGCTGCAGGGCGTCAGAAGGCGTGATAAGTCGGTTCGCTGAACATAGGACGTAGACAATCGTCTACATTCTCACCGAGCGCGCGAGCTTCTTCTCGGCATAAGTCCCGGTGAGGTGTGATACTTTACATCTGCACCGGTCAGTATTCAGACATTTGTCTGAAAAATCCCAAACTGACACGGCGCTCACTGTGGGCCATGGTCAGCTGTAGTGTGAAAACTGCCCTGCATTGGAGACAGGTTGTCTGAGATTTCGCAACTGACACGCAGAAAGTGGCAGTTTACGACAGCCTCTTCTAGTTACGTAGTTGTTATGAGAAAGGGGAGATTATTTCGTTTTTGCGAAATAAACGTTCATCTCTTTGTCGGGGTTTTCATATATACTAGAATGAGCTAGATTTCATTATCACTCAGTAACTTCGCAGTCAAGACTAGAACAAGCCTCGTTCGATTTCTAAAAATCTCTGTTAAAAGAGATGGCCTTTAGTTTGATCGAAGTGGTTTAGTTCTTAGGAATTCTGTGTTTGAGAGATTTCTGTGGTAACCTAACTATACCAGCGTTACGTACTGATGAACCTATCCTGTGAAGACTAAAAAAACTTTTCCCTTAAAGACTTGGTCGTAAGCTTTTCAAGAACTTTAACGTGAACTGAAATAACGGGCCCAGGGTGCCTGAATTAGTCCTTCCAGAAACGTTATTCTAAAGTACAGCCCTTGTGGCAAGTAACATTATTCATAGCATTAAACTTTCCTACCTCTTTTTGACCAAATGTGTGGTGAACCCTGATTATCTGTTGAGAGAAGCTGTCCACCGGTCATTTTCCTAATTTAGGGAAACCTCGTGTTCTGACATTGTGTGTTCGCTTAACCCTAATTCTTACTTCGTGAGTCAAGATACACTAACTTTAGTCTGAAATAGCTGACGCCTGAAGCTGATGCTCCCCGGAGAAATTTCTGAGAAAAAAACAAAACCAGCAAACCACTCTGTAGAGCTGGGATCCGCTTCAGTGAACGACAGAACAGACAAAGGGTGTGAATGTTACCAAGGTTGCGCCAGACGGCAAGCTACATCACGTATGTAATTAGTACAGGGCCCTGATGAAAGAACCGAGTGAAAGTAGACGGTGTGAGGTATGTGAATTTCACCCATGTTTGTAATTCCATTTATGAAATTTGTTGTCAATGCAAGAATATTTTTTGACTTCCCTCAGGTTAAAACCTACTACATCTAAGTCGGTTCATATTTGTTTACGAGGAAAGAAAGAAAAATTATTAGACAAACTCATATGTATCATTGAATCTCCTGGCTTTCACTTTACTCATAACGGGACTGTGGGCTTACCTTGAGGGGATGAGATCATATTGGGGTCTATCATTTCTTGTAGCAATTTCATTGATTATTGTTTTGACCACGTGTATATGTTTATTTTTCTTTTCTTGATGAATTTTATGTGTTGTGAGGATTTTTTTAGCTGATAAATAAAAACTTCCCTTTGAAACTAAAAGCAGCGTGTTGGTCAGCTCGTTCAGAATATATATATGTAATCATTTTGATAGTCTTCCCACGTCTGTGTGTCTACCTGTTGTCACTGGTGTGTGTGCACGTGAGTGGTATGTTCATTACATATTAGCATATGTTGTCAATAGTCTGTCCGACTCTTACATAAGTGTCGTAGAAGATAGGCCTGAGAGAGAGAGAGAGAAGAATCTTGTCTTTTCCCAGGGGACCGTTCTATTGATTCGCTACCACTGCACTCGTGCAAAGATCTATTTCTGTATTAACTCTCACTGCAGCTATCACTGATTCTATCTATTCAGAAGGGACCAACCTAAGTCTTAATTTCCTATCAAAAAATCTACGACAGCAGGGATGGTCTGGTAAACAGACAAGATGAATTATTACTGAAAGGAGTGAAAGAATGTTTGTAAATACCAAATATCTGCTACATAGCAGAGAAATAAAGAGGTGCCAACCATTTAAAATCAAGCAATCAGCCAGTACAACGAATGTCACTGATTACTGCCGTAGTGAAGCAGAGATCGACCCAAATAATGTCACATAGGCGTCTGGTGGTGTTAAAGAAAAATAAGAATGTTTACAGTGAGCTCTAGTTGTTGGCACTTATCTAATTATTCATGTTTGTGATGGGGTCTTCCTCTTATTATTATTATTATTATTGATATTGGGCTAAGCCTACAGAGTTTTCTTCTCACATTGTTTTGTAAATAGGCTCAAATAACGATTGCAGATAAATAAAGATAGCAGCTCAACCAACTTTGTTTGTCTGACCTTCCATCTTTCGTTTTCTTTTCTCCATAAATTTGATTTTGTAACAATTACATTTTGCCTCCTTTTGCCCACGCCCATTCAACCTAGACACTGAGCTCGTCGGTCATATTCTGGCGCATGTCCAAACATTAAAGACCTTCCGGTCAGGAATAATTATATAAACATATATTTATATAAAAATGTGAGCCAATTAGCATATCGTTTTATAGTCTTGCCTGACGTCACACGCAATGGATCGCAGCTGGGAAAGGCATTGTCCCGAAAGATAGCGCTTGTAGCGAATGTGCGTTTCACACGTTTCATGATATAAACAGAAAACTACATTGTATATATATTATATGTAAAGGGCAACAGATGAAGAAGAAAGGAGCCAAAATACACGTGGAGAACAGAACTGGAGACAGACATCAGACGGATACAGAAGGCTTGTAAAGAACGTGAACCGATGGCGCAAGACAGAACGGCTTGGGCTGAACTAATAAAAGCGTATGCTCCACTGGCAATTGAAAGCCAAAGAAGAAATTGACTTAATCACAATTGATTATGGATGTAATTAAATCTGAAATTCATAGGAATTCGAACTGTTTTAACAAATTCAAAATTGTATATGTTTTAAATTCTGACGGATTTCCGAGTAGCAACTTACGTACAATGCGTTTCAAAATTATGTATACACACTTTGAATGCTGATAACTCAATTATCGTTTGAGACAGAATTATGAAATTAACATATTTAAAGTCACAGATGTTCAAAGTGTTGACGACCTGCATCAAAGTTGACCTACCCAAGGAACTACACAACATAATAAAATTGTATATTATCAAAACAAAAATTAACATATAACTACCAGAACCAAGGAGAATGATTAAAGAAGAAACAAATATATAAACAAAATATTCACCATAAATGTTCAGCACAAAAGTAAGATAAATTACAAAATATTACAAACCAGTGCATTCTCATAACAAATACATGAGCCAATCTCATACCTGTCAGCCTGTACGAATTGTTCGTACAATGTACGAATTTTTGATACTTTTAGCAATGTACGGCCGTACAGACACGTTGTACGGATTTTTCCTCCCTCCCAAAAAAAAAAAAAAAAAAATAATAATAATTTTTTTTTTTTTACATTCTAAAAATATTTTCCAACCCAATTTTTTTTTAAATCAGAAAATATTTTCTAGCCCAGGTTTTTTTTAAACCAATTTTTATATTCCGGGAATCTCGGCGTCTGTTTTTAAACTGAAGCCTCTTTCAGCAACCAATCAAATCCTTTTATACCCAACAATTCGCCAAAAACTTTGAATTCGGCCTCAAACACTTTCGGCTTTCAGCGTGACGACGTATTTTTAAAGTTACCTGTTATCAGCCACGCTTGCCAAGACACTTCGGCGCCAATTAGTTTAAAAGAAGCTACCTATAACTTGGTTAAATATTGCTGTTGTTTTGCTTTGTTGCAATTTAATCGCTGTCTTAATCTTTCCAGTTATATCTTGCCCTTCAGTATATTTCCGATAAATTAATGTCATAATATTCTGTGTAGGCCCTGCATAACTATAAAAAAAAAAAGTTTCTTTGCGTTGAGTAGGCCTACTTTATTCCGGCGATCTAGATTCACTGCTTTATTTTTCATAAAGGCTATCAATTTTTAAATAATCATTTTGTAACTTTTTGGTAGTACATTTTTTCTTCCTAGATTAATATTCTGTTCACAATTTAGTTAATTTTTTTTATTTTTTGCTGTTGCTTTGCTTTGCTTCGTTGTATTTTATTTTTGTCGTTCTCTTAATCTCTCCAGTTATATTTTGACCATTTCAATATTTCCAATAAATTAATATCATAAAATGTTGTGTAGGCCCTACAAAAGTAGAAAAATAAAGTTTATTTGCATTGAATAGGCCTACCTACTTTATTTCAGCGGTCGAGATTCGCTGCTTTATTTTTTAATAAAGTGGCAATCTATTATCACTGGTCTAGGCTACCAACTCTTAAATAATTTTGTAAATTTTTGGTGCTACGTTTTTCTTTCTAGATTTGATATTCTCTTCATAATTTGTTAATTTTTTTTTTTTTTGCTGTAAGCTGTTTGCTTTGCTTTGTTGTATGTTTTTTTTTTTTTTTGTCTTTCTCTTAATCTTTCCAGTTATATTTTGATCATTTAAATATTTTCAATAAATTAATGTCATAATATTCTTTGTTGGCCCTTTATAACTAGAAAAAAAGTTTGTTTGCGTAAACTTCGCAAAATTCAATGGTTTGTGCAAGGTCCTAAAATTAACAACAACCTGCAACAATGCATTGCTCAGTGATGAGCAACCGACTGTGATTCTGTAGTGTTACTAAGTTAATAGTGAAACGTGCAGTTTTAATTTGATATCTCGGGTCCCTTACTGTGCGCGTTCTGAGTTGAGCACAACCTTCTTTTTTTTTAAAACTCCACAAGTAATAATCTAACGGCATTATTTATTTGCATCTTGCATTATTCCGATCCATTCTTGCAAAACAGCAAATTTTTATGTTAAATATGTTTGAGTTATATGCATTCGAAGTACGTTTACATAATTTTGAAACACCATATACACAGCAAACCCCCTCTTAGAACTGTTAATTCGTTCTGGAACAATCGAGCGCTTACCGAATAAGCGCTAAACGAAAAAAATCTATTTCCTATAAGAATTAATAGATTACAAATTAAATCGTTCCCAAGTTCCAGAAAGCTGTATAAAAATTTAGTGAAATGTCATACTAAACAAAAACTAAATACAGGGTGTCCATAAAAGATTGTACCCTTTTCAAAAAATTTATTCTCGGCCCCATGATGTGGTACGAGGATGCTTTCGATCACAAAAGTAAGATAATCTCTGCACGTTTTTAAGCATACCTTACAAAGACACAATATGTGCACCCTTCGTGACGTGACAGATATCTAGTCGATAGTCCATTTCTTCCCACACTCTAATCAGCATGTCTCGTGTAACAGCAGCAAAGGCTCCAATGATCCGCTCTCTCAGCTCCACCAGATCTCGAGGCAACGGTGGGACAAAGACTCTGTCCTTGATGAAGCCCCACAAAAAGAAATCACATGGTGTCATGTCTGGGGACCTCGGAGGCCATCTCAGCAACACTGCATCGTCAGGACCATTGCGACCGATCCACCGTTGTGGGAGATGTTCATTGAGGTACCCTCTCACTCCTCCATGGTAGTGGGGTGGAACTCCATCTTGTTGGAAAACGAAATCCCGTGAGTCCTCTTCAAGTTAGGCATCATCCAATTGTCGAGCATGTCAAGGTACGAGAGTCCAGCAACGGTTTTTCCGCAAAGAAAAATGGCCCGTACTGGTCAAGTACGTGAAAAAAAAAGAAATAGGTACATTCTTTAATGGACGCCCTGTAGTTAACAACATTTATTAACTACATGTAATTGTCAAACATACTGAACACAAACGAAATATTATTTATGTACTGTATTTACAAAAAATATTTATAAAATATTTTAGGACTTAATCGCTACTGCTTTCGTCGCTTGTGGCTGCAGTTGTCAGAGCTGTCTTCATCGTCAGACGACTGGTTAGCAGAAGGTTGTGTAGAGGTTGAAAAGATTTTTCAGTCTCTATATGCCCCTTATCAACAACTTTATTTTTGACAGTCATAGACTGGGTGATGCGCCAGACAACAGAGGGCAGTTCAAGAAGAATTAGATGGACAACGTTTTCTACACTGGAAGATCTCAAATATATAGATGGCATTGCACTACTCGCACATTTACATCAACACATTCAAAAGAAATCAGATAGACTGAATAAGTATAGCCAGCAGGTGGGTCTGAACATCAGTCTACAGAAGACAGAGGTCATGACACTCAATGTGGGCAGTCCTGAGCCCATAACAATAAGGAACCAGATGCTGGAACAGATGGAGACCGTTACATACTTAGGATGCGTAATAACACCAGACGGCGGAACAAGCAAAGACATCAAGAACAATATGAATAAAGCGAGAATAGCCTTTGCTAGTCTCAACATTTGGAAGTCTTCCCAGTACAGCACAAACACCAAATTAAGAATATATGAGAGCTGTGTACTTTCTGTGCTTCTCTATGATGCGGAATGCTGGAGAGTAACAGAGAAGGAAATATCGAAACTGTCCTCTTTCCACACAATCTGCTTAAGGACAATTCTCCAAATCTTTTGGCCGAATACTAACACTGACCAAGAACTACTTGCTCGGAGTAACCAAGAAGACATGCACACCATCATAGCTGGCAGACGCTGGAGTTGGGTTGGCCACGTCCTCAGAAGATACCCCAATGCCATCACAAGAACAGCTATGCTATGAACCCCCGAAGGAAAGCGAAAGAGAGGCCGACCAAAAACAAAATGGCGGAGAACTGTGGAGGACGAGATGCAAAGAATGAACCAGAGCTGGGGCACTGTACGAATGTTGGCCGCCGACCGAACAAATTGGAATCAGTTTGATGCTGCCCTACAAGACGCCACCAGGCGTGATGGCCACTGACTGCTTTGACAGTCGGCGGCTAAGGATCAAATAAGAAGATGTAGAAGGCACGACTACTTGGCCAATGGGAGGCAGAAGATATTGAAGGAGAAGTAAAAAAAAAAAATTGAGCTTGTTTTGCTTTGTCACCTTTTTCTCTTCAAGAAGCACCTCGTAGCTATTAAGATTTTGTTCCATGTTACGAATTACCATAGAACTGTATTTAATTTTGGGGGGCATGCTTCATCATGCTAGCAATGACAATGCTTCTTGGCCCCCCAACCACTATGAATTAGCTTATTTTCTGCATGCCATGGAATTTAGCGCACAGCATATAACGGACATATCGCGTAAAATAGAAACAGTGTTGTATCGAAAAAAAGAGCTAATCGAACAGCGTAAGACAGGGGGATTGCTATATATATATATATATTCTGTTATTAACTTGTGACATGCAAAATGTGGAGTTCAAATCAATAGGTCTCTTCAAATCGCTGAACGTTCAGAAACATATGAAGATCAATAGAAATCAAGTCCAACACAAAAATAAGAATCTTCAACAAGTCAGTCCTATTGTATGGCTGTGAAACATGGAGGACAACAAAAACAAAACGCTGAAGACTTTTATAAATGGGTGCTTGCATAGAATAGAAGGATAGAAATAGTATGACGTAATCACTAACGTGGAACTGATGGCAAGAACCAGACAAGAGTCAGTGGAATAAGAGATGAGAAGAAGACGCTGGCGATTGCTAGGACACACATTGAGGAATGTGCTGATAGCATTACAAGGCAGTCCTTGTTCTGGAACCCCCAGAATAAGAGAGGCAGAGGTAGACCCAAAAACACATGGAGAAGAGAGCTGGAGACAGAAGTGAAAACGTGGAAAGAACTTGAGCAAGCGACAGGAAGACTTGGCATGTGTTTGTTGAAGGCCTATGCTCCTTGGGGAGCTAAAGAAATTGATTGATTGAAATTGTTAAACACCCTTTACCTCGTGTATTAACATTTGCTGTATGAATCCATCACTATTTGAAATATAATCAGGTAAGCACTATTAATAGATCAAATTAGACAAAAGAGTTATGTGCCACCATGTTGGCACTCGTTCGATTTTAGCATGTTTTTATATAATACTTTTTTCTACCACACTGTCAGTAAATACTGGCTGAAAGTTCACCATTCTCTGAAAATTCTATACGTTTGAAATGATGGCGTTCACTGCAGTGGCGTAATTACAATTTTAGGGACCCACGGGCACAAATTAAGTGAGAACCTCCTATTATAATGGATACAACCACCCATAGGCGTACTAAAGGGTTCCGAGGGGTGCGGTCCGCCTTGGTTACCAGTCAGGTTGCCATCGAGAGCGAAGATGTTCCAATATAAATGTTGAAACTAAATACAGTATTCCCGAACTAATATTCCCAACGTCGATAAATTCAGGGAAAGTCATGTTTCCTTTACCGCTTACGAAAACAGTTGGCTAAACCTGTATATTAACCATGTCGTCAGCAGCACAAAGGATAGTTTGTTGTAACCCAATCAGACACAGGCGTGCCCCTGATGATGGTCTAGTTTTCTGGCAAACGACCTTTCGGTCACCGTGTCAAATTCTTATAAGATATTAGGAATTTTAGGCCATGGTACTCACGAAATTCGAAATGTAGTAATAAAAATCTTCGGTGCAATTTAATGATTTATCGTTGAACTGTAGTTTTCATCTGATGTTTAAGGTAAAGGTTGCCACACAGCAGATACTGCCTAGGGGAGTGAAGTGTTAGAGGCTTCACTTTACTAGGTCTAGCATCAAGGGGTGGGGTGACCAGTTCCCTTCCTCGTAGCCTTTTCCTTCCCTAACTCAAGAGAAAAGGCAGGTATTCATTAACAGCTGGGTAGACTTGAGCGTGTCGATACTGCGAATCGCGCACCTGGCACCTTTGCCGCAAAAAAACCAGAGCTCTAACCACTATGTCAACTGAACGCTCATCTTGTGTTTAGTTATAGGTATTAAAAAAAACGAACGTAGTGCTTAAATAGGCACTAAGTAACATTGTGCTCATTTATACATGTACTCGTAGCTGTATACCGCTCCACCTATGTTCCATCATTTATGTATGGATGCGAGTCATGTGCAATGACTACAACCCACAAAAGCCAGTTCCAAACCTCAGAAATGGCGTATCTGAGGAAAGTGGTTGATACTGGCCATCAAAAATTGAAACGACTGTTGTTTGTTTCTGTTGTGTAGTGGTAGTAGGGTCTATTAATTGGTGTACATCGTACTGATCACACGAACGCATAAGGGCTTGTCACCACAGGACATGAAAACTGGCAGAAGAACATAAGTTGTCTGGTAATGAGTCCACGATACACGTAGTACAATATTTATTTAGTTCCTTCACAATACAATGGCAAAATTTGGAGAAAATCGTGTACATCTGTCTCCTCAAATAAAATGCATGGTCAGTCCATAAGTAAATAAGCATGCATGTTGATATCATAAATATATTCGTCTCATCTATTCAGTTCTGGCCGTTGTACTAGTAGGTGTGTGTCAACCACGGACATCCAAGTATTGCGAACCCGAAACGTGAATTGATATTTCTTGAATAAAATACTTCTCTACAAGGTGCGGAACTTCTTCATAAGCTCGGGACCATCTTAACGATCGTTGAAAACAAGTGGCGGCCTTCGAAAATATAATAATGAAACATAAAGGTACTAAGTTTCCTCCACACTCCGGGAGCTCGAAAAATACGTCTTGCATGGACGAATGAAGTATACGAAAGGCCCTGAATATTAGCCGTCAGAATAAATTAGAGCTACCGCGTTACGTCATTGACAACCGGTGTCGTATCAAAGTATACTTCGTTCAATACAAGTTAAAGATCGTGCAAAACATGCATTACCATAAATAGACATCAACGTTTTTCAAATTCCTGATCCTGATGACGCCATCGCATATTGGACAATGATATTTTATAGTATTTTTAATAAGCATGCGCCTACTAAAGAAATTCGCGTGAAAAGGCAAATTAAATCTCCATGGATCACACAAGAAGTTCTTGACGCTATGAGGCAAAGAGATAGAGCGCATAAAAATAAGGATATCACTACATATCGGACAATAAGAAATAAAGTACAACACTTAATTCGCAGAGAAAAGAAAAACTACTTTATAAATTTAGTTCAGAGTAAAACAAACAGTAAAGAGATATGGAAGGCAATCAACACTTTAGTGAACAAACGAAATTTTCCAGACCCACATACTCCCAATACGCCACTTACTTGTACTGACTTCAGCAATCATTTTCAGGCAGACATCAACAATATAAAATCCACCATTCCGTCTCCCCCTTGTGACTTAAGCAAATTATCAACGTTCTGCGAGAACAAATGTACTAACACAATTCCACCCGACATCCCTTTTATAACAGTTAACGAAGTTTACAACTATATTACTGGCCTTAAAGATAATAACTCATCGGGACTTGATGGAATCAGTAATCGAATACTGCGTTTTGCCGCACCTGCTATTAGTGATTCACTGACATACATATATAATCAATGTATCGCAAGGAGTTACTTTCCATCCGCTTTTAAAAGCGCTAAAGTATACCCACTTCTCAAACCAGGTTCATCTGATAGTAGTAATCTTAGTAACTATAGGCCCATTTCTCTTATATCGTCGCTGTCCAAACCACTGGAAAAACACATCCACAAAACAACACTACAACACCTAGTAGATAACGATCTGCTAATCGACAGTCAGTCGGGGTTTAGACCAAAGCATTCATGCCACACAGCCTTAACAAAGATGATAGACAATTGGCACCTAAACATCAATAACGATAATATATGTGGAGCAATATTTGTAGACTTCAAAAAAGCATTTGATATGATAGATCACTTTATTTTAATCAGAAAATTAGAAACAATGAAAGTAAATATTAAGCTGGTAAAGTTAATCAAATCGTTCCTGTCAGACAGACAACAAATAGTCTCTTACAATAATTCCTTGTCGAACCCAACCGTTGTCCATACAGGTGTTCCTCAGGGCTCTATTCTCGGCCCTCTTCTATTTACCGTATACATTAATGATCTTCCTCTATATTTCAAATACTCATCATGTGACCTTTTTGCCGATGACTGTACTGTCTATACTAGTGATAAATGTTGCACCACACTAGAATAATCTTTACAAAACGATACACATAATCTTATTACGTGGAGCAACGAGAATCGCATGCAAATAAATATTAGTAAAACAAAATGTATGTTAATATCAACCAGACAAAAACTACAAAACTTGCAGAAAACAACACTTCAGCTCTTCATTGGAACATCACTAATTGAAAACGTAAATGAACACAGAACTCTAGGTATCACTGTTGACCAACACCTAAGTTGGAACTCACATGTACATGCACTCACAAAACAAACAGCACAAAAAGTTTACCAATTAGCCAAAATTAAACATTTCCTGGATGAAGAGGCAAGGAAAATGTTCTACATATCTCATATACAAACGCATCTAGACTATTGTTCCACAATCTGGGATGGTTGTTCTGTCTCCAACACAAGAAGGCTCCACTCGCTTCAAAAACGCGCAATGCGCCTTGTTGCTGATAAACACCAATCACATTGTATAGATTTATATAATTATCTTCAAATATTACCCCTCAGGAAGCGCTTCCTCTTTAACAAAGGGAAATTTATTCACAAAATCCTGTCACAGAATGCTCCAAAGTATCTTTGGCCGCTTTTAAAATACAATGACAGACGTAGTCAGCGCTTAAATAAATTACAGGTACCCAAGCCCAGGCTTGACCTATTTAAAACTAGTTTGGCTTACTCAGCTGCTCATCTTTGGAACAATCTTCCCAATGACCTGAAAAACACGCACAGTCCTTACTCATACAATCGTATACTATTCAAATACTTTATGAGTGCTGATTATATGCCACCCTAACTGATTGTGTTGTACTTTTATCTAATATACTGTATGGAGGCTCTGATGATCTAGTTTTCATTACAATATACTTATTCTTAATATTATATTCTTAATAACTTATATTCTTAATTTTATGATCAGGTACTGTTAATGTGTGCTGTTATACTTCCTTGTAATGTTGCACTGTCCTTAAATTAATACTTTCAGTACGCTGGAGAATGTTGAGTAACAGTAATAAAAGATGAGCAAGAGGATGGAAGAATGCAAGAGGGGACTGTGTCCGATTTTCAACCCTTGGCAAATTAATTGCTTTCGTATATGTCTATCTAACTATCTACCTAGTCTGATTCTGGTCTTGAGTTTGGGACGCAAAGGAAATGGAAAGGAAAATGGAAAGTAACTGTCTACCCACCTCATCTTGATGAACCTTAAAAAAAAAAAAAAGTCCCTGAGTCATTCAGTTGAACACCGTATGAACATTTTACAAGTTCTCATAACATACCTCTGAATATGTCTCAAATCACTAATTTACAGTACGAAGAATTCGATTCTTTTTTTTTTTTTTTAATTATTTTATTTTATTTTAAAAACACTTTAATTATGATGATTATTGCAAATGTAATATTACTTTTATAATGATAAATGCCTTAATAATGCTTAAAGTAAATGTGAGGATGAAAGGATATTATTATACATGATGAGAGAGAGAGGAAGGGCAGAATGTCAGACGGGCCTGCGTGCCCAATTCTTAACCCTTTGAAAATAAAGTTCGTTCGTTCGTTCGTTCGTGGTTATATGCCTGCGTGTGGCAATATACCATGTCACATTAACTTTATTCCTTAACAACAACAAGAAAAGACATGGTCCTCAACCAGACAATACGGCAAGGTCTCAAAACCCAGCCACTGCAGTCCCAAATAGAACAGTCCCATCTACGATGGTTTGACCATGTCTGCAGAATGGGAGAAGATTGGCTACCACGACAATTATGGGAAATTAAGAGCCAGGGATCCAGATCTCCTGGACGACCCAGAATCCGCTGGGAGGGCAACATTAGACAATCTCTGAAGGACTGAGAGCTAGATTGGAACCAGACCAGGAAGAAGACAGCCCATAGGATAGTATGGCGCTCTCTCTCTCTCTTACAAACCTCCACACCTCACGGTAGAAGAGGAACGACTAAGTAAATAAGTAAGTATACATGTAGCCTACCTAAAGTAGATTTGTTTTTTAAAACAGACTGCTTCAAATAGTCCCCGTGTAGATTCCGACGGTCTCTTATGAGGCAAAGAAAGACTAGCCCTACTGCTTTATCACGTATGTCGTACACGGCGACTAATATGAGGTCCTGCAAGTGGCTGGCAACCTCAGAATCCTATATATATATATATAAAATTCCAGCTTTTTCTGTCAGTGCGTAACACCAAGGGATGCAACTTTGGTTGAAAGTTAGACATTAATTGTATTGTTTCCCTTATTTAGGTACTCTCCCGAAAATAGTAACACTTACCAAAGAAGAATGCACAAATGAAGGTGTGCACAAAAATATTTATAGAATGTGTGATCCCGTATACACACATTGGGATCATCGCTGCTGCTACGTAGTTCGTGTACTGTGGTGATGCACAGTGGGTTTTTTAAAAATACTTTTGAATAAGTAAAATTGCCGTTAGGTATTGGTGCTTTTGAATTTAATTCCCGTCTTATGGCGGGCTTTTACACTAGTGTAAAATAATTTGCTACTGAAAGCTCCGCAGCATTATCATGTGACTGCTTGGAGCAGGCTTCCTCCAAGAGGACCAGCTGCCAGTGGTGGTTCCTTGCTTCATAGGGGGTGAAAAATAAGTGATGATGCTGTTTCAAATATTTATTATGGAAAGATGAATTAGTAAGTCTTTAATTATGGTTATACTAGCAACAACCCGCCAAAATTGGCAGGTTTTAAATTATAGTATGTTGTTTCTGTTACATGTATTACAGACGGTACTATCACTACTGTGGTCATTTCATTGCAGACGACCGTCTTTAGATATTTGTAGTGAAAATTATATAGATGTATTAAATATGAAGACATGGAGTAACCCAACCTAAATGACATGTAGAGCAGTGATAATGATCTAATGGACCATAAATTGACTAAATAAATGACATTTCTTTTATGACATCATGTCTTGCAATTGTTCGTTCATCTTTTAAAATCTTTCCCTGGTCGACTTACTGCCTTTGAGACGCCTTGGTCGACTTACTGCCTCTGAGAACTGTCGCGAGAGGTTTAAGATGTTATAAAGAATAAGATATCCTGGACATAAAGGTGTATCAGATGATACCAGGATAGTGTCAGATAAGAGTCTGGTCTTATCAGTAATACCCCCTTCTCTGAAGAGAGTAAGGGTGTATAGACACAAAGGTAGGGTCAAGCTATGTAAGTTCCCAGATAAGATGGTGATGTAGTACTCTGAGTCCCTAACTGCTACCTCTCATGATCCGCCTCTGTGATTATGGTATTTAATATGTTTCTGACTCTGCTAGGGGTAATTTATATAACTATATATTCATCAACAAGAACTGTAATTCAACTTAAAGAATCTAAGAATGTCTTCTGGTGAATGTTTACAATTTAATTAAACAGTTTCTCTTTTCTGTTTGAATTTTACAACATTAAATAAATAATAATAGTTAACAAATGTTTTTCTCTTGGGTCAAAATGTCTATCATCTTGTAGACAACTTTCGCTTGCTTGATCATTCCCTTGTAGAATTGTTTATTATTATTACTATAAGTTTATAGAAACACTATACTAGTTTGGTCATCACAAACTGGATGAATTTATGTCTTTATTGAGTCTGGATAAGCTGCACAGTTGCCTTAAGCAACTTATCTTTGTCACTACAGATGGCTCCCTTATATGCTGGATATAAAATTCAGATTAACTCGTTCCAGTAGTTACAAACGTGATGACGGGCCTGCTATCATCAACTGGCACTGCATTCGTTGCAACTTTTGTAAGAGCAGCCTCTTTTGATTTGGAGACTTTTGGTTAAAGGATTAAACCTGCAATGAATTCAAACGCAATCCCTTATTTTTCTATCCATATCCCTCTTATGACACAGATGGGGACGATAGACAGTTTCAGATAAGCGTGCGAGCAGTTGCACAAAGTATAGTATAGTTATCAACAATCATTTTAATTCAAAGTGATCACAATTTACTTCTACATTCTTAATTATAAGTATTTTCCCATGATTCGCCTCCCTACAATAATTTGGTTGCGAGTAAAACTATTAAATAATATGTCAAACGATACTGTGAATCAATCCCTTTCATCCTTCTTTATGTTTATCGCGAGAGGTTTGGATGTTATTAAAATAAAGACTTTCCTGGACACAAAGGTGTATCAGATGATACCAGGATAGTGCCAGATAAGAGACTGGTCTTATAAGAAATACCCCCTTCTCTGAAAAGAGCAAGGGTGTATCGACATCAATAGTGGGGTCAAGCTATGTAAACCTTCAAGTATGATGATAGTGTGGGGTACTGAAGATCTATCTGCTATCTCTCTAGATCCCACATTGATCAATCAATATACTTTTGTTTTACTGGCTATTAGCTATCTAGGCTATCTAGGGGAAAATTGAATTAATTACATTGGTATACACACATTTTGGTGCCTTAAATTTTATAGCTGTTCTTGGTTAATTTTGGGTTGCTGATTCCAAAAATGTAATCAGATTTTTTCTATCAGCTCTAGTTTTTGAGATAACTAAGAATGACCATATTAGTAGGGCAATTGTTATATACAATTCTAGAGTTAGGTGCTATCAGTGGCATTTTGACTTTAGTCTGCATTCATATTATATGTAATTACTGTGCATATATTACCAAAAATGTAATAAAACTTTATCACTAGCACTTGTTTAGTCAACACGGAAAAAGGATCTTTTCGAGGACTTCCTGGAATGTGATATGCCCGGACAGTCACGCTTAACGGTCCAACAGTAATCTGCCATCATGTAGGCATCCCAAAGTCCCTGGTATCTCTCTTCCATTGTTTTTATATCTTGGTGAAATCTTTCACCTTGCTCCTCACTAAAGTCGCCAAGATTCTCCGGAAATAAATGTAAATGGTTATGGAGGTAGTGCAATTTTTTTGCTCATGTTGCATCCAAGTTCACAAAAACTCGACAGCATGTTTCCAACTAATTCAGAATAATTGTCTGCTTTAAAGTTACCCAGAAAGTGTTGCACAACTAAAACAAATGATGACCAGGCTGTGGACTGTTTTGTTCATGGAATCAATAAAATTTGGATCGTTTATTAACTTTCTAATTTGAGGTCCATCAAAAATTCCAACTTTAAGTTTGTCTATGCTCAATTCTGGAAACTTTCTGCATAAGTAATTAAAACAGGTACCATCTTTGTTCAGTGCCTTAACAAATTGCTTCATCAAGCCAAGCTTTATATGTAATGGTGGCAGGAGAACTCTTTTTCGATCAATGAGAGGCTTATTGATAATATTTTTTTCTCCAACTTTAAATTCATCCCTCAACGGCCACTGTTTCTTTTTCCAGTGCATATCTTTTGCCCTGCTATCCCACAAACATATAAAGCATGGATATTTGGTGAATCCCATTTGCTGGCCAAGCAAGAAGTTCATCATTTTAAGATCTACACAAACCATCCAGTTATGTTCTAAATACTTCAATTTTTCCAGAACTGTGCTTATTGTAGCATACTCCTCCTTCATTGTAGTAGAATGAGCAATTGGAATTGAGCCATATTTGTTACCATTGTGTAAGAGAACACCCTTCAAACTTCTTTTAGAGCTGTCAATGAAAAGTCGCCACTCATCTGGTGTATACCTTACACCCATTTTGTTAACAAGACCTCCTACATTAGTACAAAACACAAGGTTGTTTTCTTTACAAAAGAATGGAATAAAACCTTGCTCTCTGCTGCGATAAAATGTAACCTTTGTTTCAGCAGTCAGTAATTTTTTTTTCTTTCAATCTTGAAGCCAAAAGTTCTGAAGATTCCTTGGAGAGATATAGATCTCGGAGTAGATCATTTAGTTCAAGCTGGTCGAAGCGTTGAGCATCTGAAAAATCATCTTCGAAATCACTATTACTGTCACTTGTCGTTCCACATGCCACTGCTGTCTCATCTTCTAGCAGGGAATCCGAAATCTGACTGAAAGTTGGAATTGGTATGTCATCTCCGTGTGGAACAGGTCGCCTAGCAGAATCTAAATCTGGATATTTCCACTTTTTGTGATTTTTTTCCATTAATTCCCTTAATATTCACAACACAGAAATAACAGTCATCATAGTGGTTCTTGGGCTCTCTCCAAACCATTGGAATTCAAAATTTTAAACATTTTCTTTTCCCACAATTCCACTGTCGCAGGTGTTCAACACATGTTTTGCAAACAATATGAGGAGCCCAAGACTTGTCCTGGTCACCTAGTTTTACTTTAAAGTAAGCAAAGTATGCCTTTTTCACAAAAACAGTAATATGTTTCCTATGTTCTTCTTTGAAAGTGTACTCTCTACAAATATAACAAAATAAATGCGGTGAAAGAAAACATGCTCTTCTTGAAGATGATGCCATTCTCTGTTAGAAGTGTAATAAAATAAGTAGCATACTAACATGCATGCAGTGGCTTAAAATCTAAAAAAGGAAATTCTGGGAAGATTCTTGGAAAACTGAAACTGAGAGTAAACAAGAAGTTTTCTTTTGTAAAGGACTAGACAACAATAGTTTTTTTTTTTTAACATAGCCTTATATAGAAAATATTGTAATAATACAAAAATATCTGTATCTCAAAAACTAGAGCTGCTACAGACAAGTAAATGTGATATTTGGATTGAGCAGGCCTCATTTATGTACAATCAAGAGTAAAATGTTTGGCACCAAAAAAGTTTTTTTTTGTGTGTAGGGCTGTGTTATATGTAATAAATCTCAATACAGAACATTAACTTAATAAGAAGTATTAAGCAAGACTGACTGAAATTATTTACAATTTATTTGTCCTCTACCGATTTATTTTTTGGTCAGGAATTCTAAAAGAAATCAAATGGTATTTACAACATTAAATAAATAATATGAATGTACTTGTCCATAAGGAATAATATGGTAAAGGTAACTAGATAATGTCAATTACTTTCTTTACTAATCTATAATCACTGTCCCTGGACTGAAGAATTCACTTTATTGAACAAATGTCCTTCATATATCATCAATTAAATGTTTTTTTTTATTTTTATTATGTGTGGTTTTAAAAAAATGTAGTTTTGGCTGGATGTGCCGTTCAGTGAAACTAGATTCCACCTATCTTATTTGATGATGATCTGCATCCATAAGGCCGGATTGACACAAACTGCAACTCCAGGCTGGGAATCGTGGTATGGCTCCAGATATATAAGGAGCTGTAGGCACCAACAGTCTTCCTCTACAGTGGATGTTTCGTACTTTGTAATATCGAGATAGAACCATCAGGCAATAATACACAAGCTGATACAGACATTCAATGGGACTTTTAAGTCCGCTTCCAGCTCACAGCGGCAAAAGACTCTGCAGTAACAATTTGCGCTCGATTCATGCAGCTCGGTATTTAAATTTTGTGGCGGACTTCCCTAAGTCCCAGTTCTATATATAGCGCCGTGTCCGCCCAATCGGAAGCACGGTCCAAAAGTGTGTTTAAGAATCAAAACCTGAACGTTTTTTCAGCCTGCCTGTATTATGTGACTAAGTTTAAATATTCTATATGTAACTTAGTACTGGGCCGTTTTTAATTATTTAAAGTGATATTTAAACTGCTAATTTATCTCTATCTTTCTATATCTTCGCTGTTTAGTTATTACATGGCATTTAAATCTATGCAGTCTATAATTAGCTAAATCGGGAGCTACCCTGATATAGAAATATCACTAAAACCAATTTTTCTCTTTAATTAAATTACTATTATGAGGCCGTCTTTGTACCTACTTATTAAGTAATATCCCAGATGTTATAATAGTTATGTATTTCCCTGTATATATCGTTATGCTTTAAGAAATAAAATAACTCCTTCCTATCAAATACACAGAATATGCCCTTTCTGTCCAACATAAAAAGGTTTCTTTATACATACTAGAAAAGGAGCGTCCTGATTGGCTATTCCATCGGTCCATTTATCCTATAGTGAGCGCGGTAAATATGACCGTGTTGTTAGAGAGATTCAAAATACGACATAGCTCCCCCGTTAAAAAAGCGTGAACCACTAGTGAAGCTTTCATGTCTGTATTACAATCACGTCATATTACGCCAAATTTAATTTCACTCTGCCTTAGTGTTATCCTGGTATCCTGCAGGTGGGTGCCTACTTAAGAAATCTGCCCCAACGTTCTGCGATCCAGGAATGTACTCAATGGTAAACGAGTAAGGTTGTATGAGAAGAGACCACCTTAGCAATCGTGCATTACCATGCCTGAGCAAGAAAAACCAGTGGCTGATGATCGCTTTGGACCACGAAATGCCTACCATACAGATATATTTGGAATTTCCTGATGGCCCAAACTAAGGCTAAACATTCTTTTTCTACTGTGGAGTAATTTTTCTCCGCTTTGTTCAATTTGCGGCTGGCATAAGCAACGGGGTTCAATTCTCCAGCTGGTAATGGAGATCTTTGTAACAATGTTGCTCCCAACCCACATTACTAGCATCCGTTCTCACCACAAATTCCTGACTCAAATCTGGTAGTTTCAATATAGGCTTACTGGTGAGTTTGTGCTTTAGCTCAGTATATGCCAGTTCACATTCTGCTGACAACTCTATTCTGTCTGGCTTGCCTTTCTTAGTCAAATCCGTCAGAGGAGCACACACAGAATTAAAAGTCTTGATATATTTTTGATAGAATCCACATAGTGAGACAAAGGATCTCACATCTTTCTTAGTTTGTGGTCTGGGTGCTCTCTGTAGTTTTTCTAAATTCTTAGGATCAGGGGTCATACTACCCTGACATACAGTGTGTCCCAAGAACTCCAATTCCTTGCAGCCAATACAACATTTAGTGGGTCTAGCAGTTAAATTTGCCTCTCTGAGTCTGTCAAATAACATATTTAAAGAAGCTAAATGTTCCTCAAATGTTTCAGTGGCGATGAGGATGTCATCCATGAAATTGGTAATACATGGATTTTTCAGGGGATCCAATAGTTTTCGCATCATTATGGAAAACACACTGGGAGCATTCTTCAATCCAAAAGGCAACATATTAAACTCATAGTGCCCTTCCGAGGTGCTAAAGGCCAGATAAGGTCTGATCTCAGGCTACACTGGAATCTGATAATATCCCTTATTGAGATCGACCTTAGAAAAATATTTTGCCTTATTCAACCTGGCAAACAGTTGATTGGTATCAGGTAATGGATCCACCTGACTCTCTGTGACAGCATTCAGTGTCCTGTAATCTATACACAGTCTATGTTCTCCAGAGGGTTTCCTCAACAGTGCCACACTGGAGCTGTAAGGAGATTCACTGTGGGAGATAAAACCTTCTTGCAATAAATATTCTACCTCTCATTTTAAAGCTTGTTCCTTAGCGAATGGGATAGAATAGGCTCTCATACAGATGGGTGTTGGGTCTAGCAATTTCATATCATACTCCAACAAGTTGGTGTGCCCCGGTTTGTCCATTAACACGTCTGTATGATTCTCCAGGGTCATCAAATGTGCACCTTCCAACACTTTCCTATTATGATATTTCTTGAGGAGGTTCACATGATAAACTTTTTCCTTTCCCTTTTTGTCTATCTTATAGTTAGTTCTAAATACCTTTTCTAGAACAGTGTATGGGCCCTGCCAGCCTATCTGAAGTTTATTGCTGCTGCCGGGTAACAGAAGAAGCACCTTCTCCCCCACAGCTAGCTCTCTATCCTTCGCCTTCCTATTATAGTACTCAGCATGTTTCTTTCTGGCTTTCCTCAAATTATCATTTGCTAGTTTCCAGCCAGTTTTTAACCGAGAGATCAACTCGTTCACATACTTATATGATGAGGTTACAGTCTCTTCTGCTTTCTCATCTGTCCATGTCCTCAATAAGGCTTCCAATGGACCTTTAATGGGCCGGCCAAATAACAAGGTTGCCGGTGCCATTCCTGTTGAATTATGGGGGACTTCCCGATAAGCAAATAAGGCCGCGGGTAAGAATTGATCCCATGTGTCAGGTTTTTCATGTGCCAGCTTTCTCAGGATAGAAATAAGTGTCCCGTTGAACCTTTCCACTTGCCCGTTCCCTTGGGCGTGATACGGACTACAGTGAAAGTGCCTTGCTTGAAAGATCCTGAAAACTTCCTCAGTTAGTTTTCCCTTGAACTGTGATCCATTATCAGTCAATATCTGGTGGGGAACTCCTAACCTTGTGAATATTGTAAGTAACGCCTCTGCCACATGTTTGGAGTCGATTGATGACATGGCTACTGCCTCTCCCCACATAGAACAAGTGTCCACCAGAGTAAGAATGTTACTGTTTCTCCTCTTGGTTCGTGTGAGAGGTCCAACAATATCCACTGCAACTCTCTCAAAAGGGGTTCCCATGATTGGCATTTCACCAAGAGTTGCAGGTGCAGTCCAATGTTTTGGAGCTACCCTTTGACATTCTGGGCAGGATTTTACATATCTTTTTATATCTTCAGTTATTCCTGGCCAGAAGTAGTGACAAGATATACGCTGTCCTGTGGTGCTAATCCCCATATGACCACTGAAGGGGAAAGCATGGCCTAACTCCATCACCTTTTCCCTATATGAAGATGGAAGAACTAGTTGTCCATGACCATTGGATCCTGTTCCAGCTTTCCTATACATCAACTTATTCTTCATATAAAATTCTCCTTTCTTTGGAGGGGTATGGCTTTTTGGTAGTTTTCTAAAGCACGGCTTTAATGACTTATCCTCAGCCTGTGCCTTCCTCATCTCCTCTGGATGAGTATTTATTGGGTTATCTTCCTCCTTCCTTGACTGTGACCTGGTCTGTACTGCTGCCATAATCACTGGTCTTTTGGGACTTCCCAAAAACACATATCTACACCCCAATATCAGAGGGTAGATTGGTTCATTTATCACTGCTGCTCTAATCACTCCTTCCACATAGCGAGTTTTTACATTTATTCTTGCAATGGGAAGTGTCATGGTTGCTACGTCCTTAGTTGCCCCTTGTATCTCCACTGATTCTGTGGTATATTGATCTGGGTGCACTAGGTTAGAACACACAACGGAGTCAAAATCCAATCCAGTATCATAAAGGCACTTGATAGTGGCCCCATTACATACAACTTCTTCACATACAGGGGGATGATGAGGTTCTTGTTGTCCTGTAGACATTTCCTTCTTTCCCATGTTTCCTGTTTTAAGGCATGCAGCGAAATATGGAGGGTTTCTCTTCCTACAGTCTTTTGTATGATGATTATTTAACTTACAAATTTTACACCATTTTCCTTCTAGTCTGTAGGGTTTCTTTTCATTTACCTGAGGGTTTCTGTCTCTATGATCAAATCTAGGCCTATCATAACTTGGTTTATATCTAGGTGGTTGATCCCTATTTTCAAACTTATTCTGATTTTGTGGGGTTTTGTTACTATCTGCTTGTTTCTTTTTCACACCAGCTACTTCTGACTGGGCTGACTGATATCTCTCAGCAACATTGAGAATCTCCCCCAATCTCTCGGCACCTTGTTCCATGAGAAATTTTCTCAAGTCTGGAGCCATGGACTCTCTTAACTGCTCCATCATGACCATTTCTTTCAGGTCTTGGGTTTTCCCCAGAGCAGTCCATTTCTCCAAGTAGGTTTCTAGTCTTGCCGAAAATTGGTGGTATGTTTCTTCAGACATCAGCTTACTATTTCTAAATTTCTTTCTATAAAATTCAGCATTCTTCTCATATCTAACTAACAATGCTTGTTTTAGGAGGTCATAGTTTTCTTGATCTTCTCTACTTAATTTGGAGAAAACTTCATACGAAGTTCCCCTCAACTCTTGTGATAGTTTTAGGCTCCACTTTTCTTTCTCTAGCCTATAGTTAGTAGCTAGTCTCTCATATCTATTGAGGAATGACTCAATGTCATCGTCTTTCTCTACAAATGGGTCTAAGTGGAAATTCATGGCTGAATTTGAGGCACCCTGAATTACACTAGAGTCAGAGGTAGTTGGGCTGCTTCCACTATCTATAACATGTCCTTGAAGTTCCATTTCTTTTAGTCTTAACTCATGTTCTCTTTGCAAACGCCTTTCCTCTGCCTAGCCTCCTTTTCATCCTCCATCTGCAATCTTTTAGCCTCCTTTTCAGCCTCCATCTGCCTAGCTTCCTTTTCAGCCTCCAATTTCCTAGCTTCCCTATCAGCTTCTAATCTTCTTTCTGCTTCTAACTTCCTATCTTCCCTATCCCGTTCTATAAATTTATCACATTCAGTAGTAACATACTGAATCAGAGCGTCCCCACTCAGGCCAAAGTCCTTTGCCGCCTGCACAGTAGCAGATCTAAATTTTGCCAAGTCTGCCATTCTCTTTCACTCTTACACAAATTACACTGACAAACAACGTTTTTCTTTCTTATATAAGAATAAGTGTTCTTAGGTCAGTTTCTTGCGCTGATTTCAAATTTGAAATCCGTTTATCTCTATCACGTCGGGTTCTTAAGATATTTGTGAATAAATATATTTTTGGGAAACCGTTATTTGCTCCGTTTCATTTTTACTATATAACTTTTTAAAAATTAATAAAATGCAAAATAATTCTACTTTTTATACTGCTAAAAGATGCATGACATATGTTACGTTATATTTCAAATAGTTACTGTATTTTGAAATAATTCTGAGTGAAATGTGGCTTCTAGAAGTTGTAGAAATTCGGCTGATCTGTTCTGTTACGTGTGCGGATATTTTACCGATCGTGTTCACCAGAAAAACTTTACACCATAGCTAAAGAAAGCATATGAACTTTATTTCGATTCGAAAGTTGATAATGCAAATAAATCTTGGAAGCCAAATGCAGTTTGTTCGACTTGTGCAAATACATTGGCAGGTTGGTTACGAAAATCGTCAAAGCATAAGTCGATGCCTTTTGGAGTGCCAGTAATATGGCGTGAACCGACAAATCACGCTACTGATTGTTACTTCTGCTTGACAAATATCTATGGTTTCACATTTAAAACTAGAAAGTCTGTGGTTTATCCAAATATTGAATCGGTTTCGAAACCAGTGCCTCATGATCCAATCACGTGTCCGATCCCAGCTCCACCAGAACAATATCCGTTGGACGTGAATGAACCATCAGAAAGTGATAGTTTACCTGCTTTAGAAACTAATTCTGACTCGGATTATGTACCGGTGAATGATGGTGTTCAATAATTAACCATTCAGAACTTTGAGATCTAATACGTGATCTCGCTCTCACCAAAGGACTCGGTTCGCGACTCAAAGAATGGAATCTTTTAGCGCCCAATACTCCGATATCTAAATTTCGTCATAGACACAGAGAACTTGTTCAATACTTTGAGATGGATGATGACATTTGCTATTGCAAAGATGTAAAAGGTCTAATGGTGCACCTCGGTCATGAGCACATAGTCAACGAATGGCGATTTTTCATCGACTCTTCCAAGACTAGTCTAAAAGCCGTGTTATTGCATAATGGAAATTTATTTTCATCAATTCCAGTCGCCTACTCTGTTCATATGAAAGAATGACGATATGGCTATACTTTTGGCAAAAATAAAGTACAATGACTACCAATGGCGGATTTGTGGAGACCTAAAGGTCATTGCAATTCTCACGGGCATGCAGACTGGGTATACTAAATTTTGTTGCTTCCTATGTGAATGGGACAGCCGCAACAGACAGGAACATTATGCAAGAAAGGTGTGGCCTATCAGGGATCGTATGCAGCTCGGGCATAAAAATGTAATACACGAGCCATTAGTTAACAAAGACAGCATCATTTTACCACCGTTACATATAAAGTTGGGGCTCATGAAGAATTTCGTAAAAGCGTTAGATAAAACGAGCAAAGCTTTCACTTATCTTCGAGAAAAGTTTCCGCAAATTAGCGATGCAAAGATAAAGGAAGGTATCTTTGTAGGACCTCAGATTAGGAAAGTTATTGCAGACAAACAATTCGAGAACTTGTTACATGGTAGTGAACTTCGCGCATGGATGGCATTCAAATCGATCGTCGATAACTTTCTGGGAAATCACAAATCTGTCGACTATGTGCATATTGTTAAGCAGTGCATAGATGCATACAGAATTATGGGCTGTAACATGTCCCTCAAAATCCATTTGCTCGATTCGCATCTTGACTTTTTCCCTGACAACCTTGGCGAAGTCAGCGATGAACATGGAGAATGATTCCATCAAGATATCGCCGTAATGGAGTCACTTTATCAAGGACGGTGGAGTGTGACCATGCTTGCCGATTATTGTTGGATGCTTCATCGCGATGTACCACATGCCATTCACCGACGAAAGTCGACTGCAAAGAAATTAAAGCCTACATAACTGTTATACTTCTTGTACGAATGATGTTGTAATACTTTATGCGTTGTTAAAAAACTTCAATTGCGTATTTCTAGAGATCCCGACCTGATAGAGAAAAATGGTTTGCAGATTTAAAAACAGCGCATTAAAATTGACCAGAAAAACATAAAGATGTTAGAGAAAGAAAAAAAAAAATTTTTTTTGTTAGTCAGTGTTATTAACAACTTATATTATAAATTAGCAAATATTAACTAATTTACTTAACTATAGTCAATGACGGCTCATCCAATTCACCCCAAGTTGTTTCATTTTATTAGCTTTATTATTCCCTACAGTAAGAGCCCCAGGGTATGGTGGAAAAACCCCGGACAGGACACCACTATGTCATAAGAGGTTTTGATGTTACTAAATGTATAGGCTATCCTGGGCAAATAGGTGTATCAGAGGATACCAGGATAGTACCAGATAAGAGACTGGTCTTATAAGTAATACCCCTTTTCTGAAAAGAGCAAGGGTGTATAGACAATCAAGATGGGGTCAAGCTATGTAAGTTCTTAGAGTAGATGATGATGATCTCTGAGTCCCTAACCGCTACCTCTACTGATCCCAAATGATTTAGCTACGGGTCTAGGGGAAATGTATTTACTTTATTTAATGATTAATTTCAAACAGAACTTCAACTTAATAAAATTAATTAAGCAAGGCTGTATGAAAGTTTATGTACAATTTAATTTTCATGAACCTCAATCTTTTGGGTCAGGAATTATCAAAATCAAGAAAGGTTATTTACATAATGAAATAAATAATTTGGAAACTCTGGTCCATGTCTTTTAAAGGGTCACTGGAATGACTACACGTACTGTTACTGTTCTTAATATTTATACTGCTACCAGTCTTACACTGCAAGGTCTACTACTTTCATCATCCCACAGTGGTTAAGTTTTATTGGGTGAATGAGGTTGGATGAATCGCCATTGTCTTTCTAAAGGACTTATCTTCAGAATGTTGCTGCTTCAGTTCTTTGAATAGTAGTCAGGATCACAAACTCTGTGACTCCTGGCTGAGAAGATGGGGTCTATCTCCAGTCTTTAGATGGAGCTCTCAACTCCCACACGCTCTTCTTCTCAAGAAATTGCAGCCACGAGGTAAATTCGTGATATAACCTGGAATAGAAGGACAATCCATTCCCTGTAGAGATCTGCCTCAATTAATTCACCCCTAACAATATTAAAGCTTACCATGGTCAGGCATTTGTGCTAACAAGTTGCACAAGACCTTGAATACCGTTGTCTATCATCAGTTTTCATGCCATAACTCTTTCTTTGGGTTAATCAATGCTTGGGTACCTCGTCCATGCTTGGCTTCCATACAATAATCATGGCAAGTACAATACAGCATGTGACCTGTTGATTACTTCATTCTAACCTTCCCTAGATGTTTATTACATGAACTATGAACAGGGTGTCACTCCAGAAGAAAATACTAAATTAAATCGCTTCTAACACTCACTGTCGTAAATTTGCAAACACTATGCACCAATTTTTCAAGTCGAACAAGTCTGCTACTACACACTTGCCTACGTAGGTCAGCGTGACCCAACACATCTCATCGTCAGTTACACTTTCGAACAAATATGGCACACATAGCCTGTTTACTTTACAGGTCAATTCTTTCACAAAGTATGCAAATAAAATTATCAATCTTACCCTCAGGTAAATAAGTTCACACACACTCAAGCTGACTGGCTGTAAAATGGTTCTTAGCCCGCGCTACCAGTCCAACCGACAAAGGCTTGGTCTACAGTCTTTTTGTATACGTCAGCTCAGTGTGATTTTTATGATTTCAATGGCGAAAACTACAAAAGTTTGTTACTATTTATAGCAATACACCCGGCCAATCAGAGAGAAGTCAACAAGTTAATTTTTGGATTCTAGTATTTATGCGATTCTAAGCGTGTCTGTATGATCTGACTAAATTTGAACATTTTATATTTCAGTTATATGTAGACCGATTTTAATTATCAAAAGTGATAATTAAACGGCCAATTTTTCTCTATCGTTCTATATAGTTTTCGTTTAGTTATTCCTTTGCATTCAAATGTGGGTAATTTTTTTGTAATCAAATTTGGCCTTACCCTGATGTGAAAATCTTACTAAATTAATTTTTTTACTACCATAAGTTTTTTATGAGGGAATCTTTATGCGTATATGTTAAGCATTATTAGCGCTATAATTTGAGATATCCCTTTGTCATAAAATTAACAGTGATACAACGTAAAAATATCTCCAAAGGATAAAATGTAGGGATAAAAAGAATGCGTAAGTTACTAGAAGGCATGATCGCCCACGCCGCAGGTCACTACCCTCCATAAAAATTGACTTGCTAGATGGGAAGTCAAAACGGTTACCATTTGAACGGGATGAGAACGGCGGATCAAAAGGAAAAAAAAAATTATGACTGAAAAATTGCGTGAGACTAGCAAGGCTTAGGAG
This sequence comes from Oreohelix idahoensis, assembly GCA_024509875.1. Classification (NCBI taxonomy): domain Eukaryota; kingdom Metazoa; phylum Mollusca; class Gastropoda; order Stylommatophora; family Oreohelicidae; genus Oreohelix; species Oreohelix idahoensis. The sequence continues at coordinate 262,655 of JAMPIV010023163.1, read as the reverse complement.
ACGCAATTTAGGGGGGGGGGGGGGAACGGGGGAAAAGTCACGTCCCCAAATTGACACGAGGTACGGAAAGGGACGCTTATGCGATACCAAGCCTTTTATTTGAATTCAGCGGCAAAAGCATTACAACGCAGATGCTTGAAATATTACAAAATTAAAAAAGTAACTTTTTCTTAATACTAATGTTAGGAATATAAAAATTAGCTGGCCGGATGGCCCATTTTGAGCAGTGAAATAATATGCTTTTATTTATACAGACGGATAGATAATAATGAAGACATTGACAAAAGACTGTGTTGTTCACATCAGCGAAAGACTGCATTGAATCAAACATGTCACTAATTTGCACAAAAACCACGACCTTGAGACTCAAGTGTCCAAATCTAGTTAGAATGAAAGAGAGGGACATTGGTGGGAGCTGTGGCTAAAAATAACTTTAAAGACAAAATTTGTAGAGGGGACGGATAGGTTGGTTCAAAAACCAAGTACGTTTTTTGTGAAAACGCAAGTAGAGACGGACGGACCAACAGACAAATATGCATACTTGACTGAGGTATGACTGAAATGACTTTAGTGTAGGAAATTTGAATTGAAAAAACACAAGGCATTGATTGGCCACAGACAATCATATTTTCAGCGCTCAGACGCGCTTTTTTTGCCATTCCTCAATAGTTGTCCAGTGATAGACACAGCAAATTTTAAGTGTGGTGATTTCCAATGAAGTAAATTGAAATAAGTTCAGGGACGCCATACTATAGCCAGCAGCTCAGCTGAGTTTTGCTAGCATTTCTGTGTTCTTTATTCATAATCTGAGCTGTGAGTTTTTTATGTTGACACCAAAAGGTGGTGTCAAATGCTGGGTAAATAATTGACAGTGAGGACCCGTGCAGTGTCGCATCTCGGCAGAACAGCCTTGTATTGCCCCCAAGCACGGAGAGGTGGGGCCACCCGATATATTGCCCCCAAGCACGGAGAGGTGGGGCCACCAGATTCCAGCACCAGAACTACTCTTTCAAAGTTACGTAAGCAGGCTGGTCTGCTGGATTTACACCAACTTCATAGACATAGCACCCAAAGTGAATTACTACTAAAACATCCCATTTCATTCCATCATAAATGGACAATGTTTGGTAGGCATAGACAGGGAGGGATGAAGCCACCCCAACAGCACATCTATTCATCGTTCTCCCAGGGAAAATAAAATTATGAACTGTAGAAATATTAACTAATCGTGAAAATTGTATACGTACACACCTTTTATTTATCATGCCATTTATTCATGCCATTCACTCATAAATTCCAAAATCTTTCATATGTTCTGGCCAAAATAAAACCTTGGTTCAGAACAAATAAATTTAAAAAAGATTTACTTTCTAAAATTTCACCAGCTGAATTTAGTTCATTGTGTTCTAAATTTTATTGATAATATTATATTATTTAATATCTGTGTGTGTGTGTGTTTGTATATGTCAATACAACACATTACATTCAGTACCCTAGATTTTAACGTAGCCACATTCATTAGAAAAAAAAGATAGGTGTGAGGTCGTAGTGGTAGCAAGAAAGGCCTTCTGAAAATTCACAGCTACATTTTATCTCAGGAGCCTTCACAGCTGACCTCATACATCACACTTAGTAATATCACCATCACACAATACCATCAAAACCACTACATATATTGGGGGCTCGTCCGGGATAATTAGCATAAACAGTAATATAAGGATCTCCTGGTGGGAGAAATAAAATTAGGGGAACAAAATTGTAAAATTCCCTTAAAATTAAAAGTGTCCCTTTAAATTAATAGGGCAATTAGAAGTTGGTGAATCTTCACAGCCAGTGTTAGTTAATTAATTAATTAGAATTATTTTAGTCTAGAGTAATTATAAATACTTTAGGGTTGGAAATTTTATTTTGCACATTGCTAGATTTGTTTAGAAAGTATGGCGGAGCTGGCAAAATTTAGATCAGCTGCTGTGCTGACCGCAAAGGAGATGGGAATGGATGGTCAGATTTTAATTCAATACGTAACGGCTGAATGTGATAAGTATATTGAACGGGAAGAAAGAAGATTAGAAAAAGAGGCTGAAAGAAAATTAGAGTCTGAAAGGTTGGCTGAAGAGAAGAGGTTAGAGACTGATAGAGAAATTAAGAGGCTGCAGATTGAGGCAGAAGACAAACGACAGCAAAGGGAGGCAGAAGATAAAAAGGCCGAAAGGGAGGCAGAAGATAGAAGGTTGCAAAGGGAGCACGAATTACGACTAAGGGAGCTGGAATTACAAGGCCAGGCTCCTGAAAATGGTGCCAGCCCTTTTGCTTCAGATGCTACGCCCGGTCTGGGAGCCTCAAACTCAGCTATGGGGTTTCATTTAGACCATTTTGTTGAAAAAGACGATGACATAGAGGGGTACCTAGGACGTTTTGAGTTATTAGCTACTACATATGGGTTAGAGAGAGAGAGGTGGAGTTTAAAGTTATCACAAGCACTGAGAGGTACTTCTTATGAAGTCTTTGCTAAAATGAACAGGGAAGACCAAGACAATTATGACATGTTAAAGCAGGCTCTGTTATTAAGGTACGAGAAGAATGGTGAATTTTATCGTAAGAAATTTAGAAATGCCAAACTGTTGTCTGGGGAGACATACCACCAATTCTCTGCTAGACTGGAAACCTATTTGGAGAAATGGACTGCTCTGGGGAAGACCCAAGATCTTAAAGAAATGATCATGATTGAGCAATTGAGAGAGTCCATGGCTCCAGACATGAGAAATTTTCTCATGGAACAAGGTGCAGAGAAGTTGGGGGAGGTTTTAAATGTCGCTGAGAGGTATCAGGCAGCCCAGGCAGAGGTAAGTGGTGCTAAAAAGAAGCACATAGATAATTTTAAAGCTCCACAGCCATTTAATAAATTTGACAATAGAGAACAGGGTAATAGAGGTAGGACAAACTTTGAGCGGCCAAGAAATGACTATCGCGACAGAAACTCACAGTTCAATGACCAAAAAAATAATGAAAGGAAACCGTTTAACCAAGGAAAAAGATGGTGTAAATGGTGCAAGAAAGATAACCATAACACCGAATTTTGTAGAAGGAAACCTTCAAACATTGCTGCAATGAAGTCGGGGACGCAAAGATTAAAGGTTAATCCTAAGGGACAGCAGGAACCTTATCACCCCCCAGTTTGTGAGGATGTTATTTGTAATGGGGTCACCATAAGGTGCCTTTATGATACAGGTTTGGATTATGATTCAGTTGTGAAGTCTAGCCTAGTGGACCCAAGTCAGTATACCACAGAAACAGTGGAAATACAAGGGGCGACTAAGGACATACCACTCATGACACTTCCCATCGCAAGGATAACGGTGAAAACTCGCTATGTGGAAGGAAAAATCAGAGCAGCAGTGATAGATGAACCAATCTACCCTCTGATATTGGGGTGTAGATACGTCTTCTTGGGGAATCCCGAGAGGCCTGTGATCATGGCGACAGTGCAGACCAGGTCACAGAAGAAGGAGGAAGAAGGTGAACCTATAAATGCTCATCCAGAGGAGATGAGAAAGGCGCAGGCTGAGGATAGGACACTCAAGCCATGTTTTAAAAAATTGCCCAAATGCCACACACCTCCGAGCAAGGGAGAATATTTCATGAAGAACAAACTATTATACAGGAAGGCCGGAACTGGAACAAATGGTCACAACCAGCTGGTTCTTCCCACTTCATATAGAGATAAAGTGATGGAACTCGGGCATGCGATTCCTTTCAGTGGTCATATGGGGATCAGCGCCACAGGACAGCGTATAGCTTGTCATTACTTCTGGCCAGGGATAACGGAGGATATAAAAAGATATGTCAAATCCTGCCCTGAATGTCAAAGGGTAGCTCCAAAGCACTGGACTGCTCCTGCAACTCTAGGGGAAATGCCCATAGTGGGAACACCTTTCGAGAGGGTTGCAGTGGATATTGTGGGACCTCTCACTCGGACCAAGAGGAGGAACAGTTACATCCTTACTCTGGTGGACACTTGTTCTATGTGGGGAGAGGCGGTAGACCTGCCATCAATTGATTCAAAACATGTAGCAGAGGCACTACTTACAATATTTACCCGATTAGGATACCCGCATCAAATCTTGACGGATAATGGTTCTCAGTTCAAGGGGAAACTAACGGAAGAAGTTTTTAAGCTATTTCAAGCCAGACACTTTCATTGTAGTCCGTACCATCCACAAGGGAACGGCCAGGTAGAGAGGTTCAACGGGACTCTCATTTCTATCCTGAGAAAGCTGGCACACAAAAAACCGGATCTGTGGGATCAATTCCTGCCCGCCGCATTGTTTGCGTATCGGGAGGTACCACATAGTTCAACCGGGATGGCTCCCGCAACTCTGCTATTTGGGAGGCCAATAAAAGGTCCTTTAGAAGCTTTATTAAGGACCTGGACGGATGAGAAGGCGGAAGAACCTGTTACCTCATCTTATCAATACGTGAACGAACTGACCACTCGTCTGAAAGCTGGATGGAAACTGGCAAATGATAATTTGAAACAAGCCAGGAAGAAACATGCAGCATATTTTAATAGGAAGGCAAAGGACCGAGAACTAGCTGTGGGAGAGAAGGTGCTTCTTCTACTACCCGGCAGCCAGAATAAATTACAAATTGGTTGGCAAGGTCCATATACGGTTCTAGAGAAGGTGTCTAGAACAAATTATAAAATTGACAAAAAGGGGAAGGAGAAAGTTTATCACGTAAACCTGTTAAAGAAGTATCTGGACAGACCACTCCAGGAAAGCACCCCCTTACTGACCTTAGCTATCGCAACTCAAATGCAAAAGGAACCACTCACCTCACATGAATACCCATTACATCCTTGTGAAACAGCAGCACAGGTAAAAGTCAGTAAGCACCTGACTAAAAACCAGAGGGAGAGTTCAACAGGTTCTGGAGGAACATACAGATGTATTAACAGATAAACCAGGCCATACAAATTTGCTACAGTATGACATGAAACTGGTAGACTCAAACCCAATCTGTATGAGAGCCTATTCTATTCCGTTCGCGAAGGAGAAGGCATTGAAGGAAGAAATAGATTATTTATTGAAGGAGGGGATCATTTCACACAGTGAATCACCCTTTAGTTCCAGTGTCGTCTTGTTGAAAAAACCGTCTGGGGAACACCGACTGTGCATAGATTACCGGAAACTGAATGCTGTCACAGAAGGACAAGTGGATCCATTACCAGACACAAAACAGTTATTTGCCAGACTGAACAAGGCAAAATACTTTTCAAAGTTGGATCTTAGTAAAGGCTATTACCAGATCCCAGTGAAGCCTGAAGTGAGACCTTATTTGGCTTTTAGCACTTCGGATGGACATTATGAATTCAACATGCTACCATTCGGACTGAAAAATGCTCCGAGTGTATTTTCAAGGATGATGCGCAAATTGTTGGATCCCCTGAATAACCCATGTATCACGAATTTCATGGATGATATTCTCGTCGCCACAGAGACATTTGAAGAACACATTGAAGCTCTAGAAATGTTATTTAATAGGCTTAGGGAGGCGAACTTAACTGCTAGGCCAACAAAATGTTGTATTGGATGCAAAGAGTTGGAATTCTTGGGACACACTGTATATCAGGGTAACATGACCCCTGATCCCAAGAACTTGGAAAAACTGCAGAGAGCACCTAGGCCACAAACAAAAAAGGACGTGCGATCATTCGTGTCGTTATGCGGATTTTATCAGAAATACATCAAAAATTTTAACGCTATTTGTGCTCCTCTGACTGATCTGACTCGCAAGGGACTTCCAGATAAAATTATTTGGACTGCACAATGTGAACTAGCGTTCCAAGAGTTAAAGGAAAAAAACTCACTAGCAAGCCTATTCTCAAACTGCCTGATTTGACACAGGACTTTGTCTTAAGAACCGATGCAAGTAATGTAGGACTCGGAGGGGCTTTGTTGCAAAGATCATCTTCACCTGATGGGGAACTGAAACCAGTCGCTTATGCAAGCCGCAAATTGAATAAGGCGGAACAAGGATACTCCACAAGCGAAAAAGAATGTTTAGCGTTAATCTGGGCAATAAAGAAGTTTCAAATCTATCTGTATGGTAGGACTTTTGTGGTCGAGACGGATCATCAGCCTCTCGTATTCTTATCTCAGGCTAAGCATGAAAACGCAAGATTGCTGAGGTGGTCTTTATTGCTTCAACCTTATCAGTTTAGTATCCAATATATCCCAGGCAAATTGAATGTCGGTGCAGATTTCCTCAGTCGGCACCCCTGTGATCAAAATTAGAGTAATGGCAGGCGTGAGGAGAGATTTTATCTATGTGTATCACTGGTTTTAGAACTTGCCGTAGGCATGTTTTCAAGTGGGGAGATGTGTCATAAAATTAACAGTGATACAACGTAAAAATATCTCCAAAGGATAAAATGTAGGGATAAAAAGAATGCGTAAGTTACTAGAAGGCATGATCGCCCACGCCGCGGGTCATCACCCTCCATAAAAATTGACTTGCTAGACGGGAAGTCAAAACGGTTACCATTTGAACGGGATGAGAACGGCGGATCAAAAGAAAAAAAAAATATGACTGAAAAATTGCGTGAGACTAGCAATTCTTAGGAGACGCAATTTGGGGGGATGGGGGGGGGGGGGAAACGGAGGAAAAGTCACGTCCCCAAATTGACACGAGGTACGGAAAGGGACGCTTATGCGATACCAAGCCTTTTATTTGAATTCAGCGGCAAAAGCATTACAACGCAGATGCTTGAAATATTACAAAATTAAAAAAGTAACTTTTTCTTAATACTAATGTTAGGAATATAAAAATTAGCTGGCCGGATGGCCCATTTTGAGCAGTGAAATAATATGCTTTTATTTATACAGACGGATAGATAATAATGAAGACATTGACAAAAGACTGTGTTGTTCACATCAGCGAAAGACTGCATTGAATCAAACATGTCACTAATTTGCACAAAAACCACGACCTTGAGACTCAAGTGTCCAAATCTAGTTAGAATGAAAGAGAGGGACATTGGTGGGAGCTGTGGCTAAAAATAACTTTAAAGACAAAATTTGTAGAGGGGACGGATAGGTTGGTTCAAAAACCAAGTACGTTTTTTGTGAAAACGCAAGTAGAGACGGACGGACCAACAGACAAATATGCATACTTGACTGAGGTATGACTGAAATGACTTTAGTGTAGGAAATTTGAATTGAAAAACACAAGGCATTGATTGGCCACAGATAATCATATTATCAGCGCTCAGACGCGCTTTTTTTGCCATTCCTCAATAGTTGTCCAGTGATAGACACAGTAAATTTTAAGTGTGGTGATTTCCAATGAAGTAAATTGAAATAAGTTCAGGGACGCCATACTATAGCCAGCAGCTCAGCTGAGTTTTGCTAGCATTTCTGTGTTCTTTATTCATAATCTGAGCTGTGAGTTTTTTATGTTGACACCAAAAGGTGGTGTCAAATGCTGGGTAAATAATTGACAGTGAGGACCCGTGCAGTGTCGCATCTCGGCAGAACAGCCTTGTATTGCCCCCAAGCACGGAGAGGTGGGGCCACCCGATATATTGCCCCCAAGCACGGAGAGGTGGGGCCACCAGATTCCAGCACCAGAACTACTCTTTCAAAGTTACGTAAGCAGGCTGGTCTGCTGGATTTACACCAACTTCATAGACATAGCACCCAAAGTGAATTACTACTAAAACATCCCATTTCATTCCATCATTAATGGACAATGTTTGGTAGGCATAGACAGGGAGGGATGAAGCCACCCCAACAGCACATCTATTCATCGTTCTCCCAGGGAAAATAAAATTATGAACTGTAGAAATATTAACTAATCGTGAAAATTGTATACGTACACACCTTTTATTTATCATGCCATTTATTCATGCCATTCACTCATAAATTCCAAAATCTTTCATATGTTCTGGCCAAAATAAAACCTTGGTTCAGAACAAATAAATTTAAAAAAGATTTACTTTCTAAAATTTCACCAGCTGAATTTAGTTCATTGTGTTCTAAATTTTATTGATAATATTATATTATTTAATATCTGTGTGTGTGTGTTTGTATATGTCAATACAACACATTACATTCAGTACCCTAGATTTTAACGTAGCCACATTCATTAGAAAAAAAGATAGGTGTGAGGTCGTAGTGGTAGCAAGAAAGGCCTTCTGAAAATTCACAGCTACATTTTATCTCAGGAGCCTTCACAGCTGACCTCATACATCACACTTAGTAATATCACCATCATACAATACCATCAAAACCACTACACCCTTTCATTTTAAGTATCTTTAGTTACAGTATTAAGAAATAAATTATCTACGTTCGACCGAACACAAAATAGGCATTTATTTCGCGTCAACCAAAATTTTCTTACCACTACAAAATATGGAAACGATTTGATTGGTTGTTAAATTTTGTACTATGCTCTTCGATAATTTTTGGGACGGGCGGTAACTTTTTACTTGTTTCTTATAAAAATTCAAACACTAGATAAATTGTTGGCGGTAAATGTGACTTGCCCCTCAGAAAAATTTCAAATACTTGTAGTTATTTATAGATTTAAAAAATACGATAGCTAGGTTGTTTTGAGCGGGGAATTTGAGCGTGTTGTCATACGGGTTCACTTTACTACAGTACATATAAAGGGAAACAATACAATTATTGCCTAACTTTCAACTACAGTTGCACCCCCATAGCAGTGCTTGAAAGTTAATGCACTCTCTTGATAAAAAAAAGTGCGTAAATGACGGTGTGCAAAGTGTGACAGACCGACTGACCAAGTACTTACGGCTGAAATTATGTATTGTGATGATGATGATGAATTTTTCTACGTGCACTGTAGATTGTGTATGAGCATCCATTACTACGTAGAAAATATTTATGTAACACTGTCTTCGAAATGTACACGTTTCGAGAGTAGACTTATCACAGAAAACAAACATCGGTCACTCATCGGTGAATTCTTTCTGCAGGAATCTTCGGATATGAATGATCAAAACAGGAGTAAACACGTCATTTAGTTTGGTTATATTTCTACCACTTTTACTATTCGGTATCATTATTTTCCTTGTCGCTCCGTACGAAGCATGGAGCCACCATTACAGCTGGTCCACATGCAGGAAGCCTGCACACGTAATGACATGTTCTTTGAGCGGTGGCTTCTACAGCAATTTATGTTATGTCACGAGGTTGCCGCGAAGCGCAATGAGCAGCTGTAGTTTGTGTTCTTGAGTCAAGTGTGTCGCGTTGGCTGCTATGAGCCCGTGCCGTTGTTTGAATTCTGCGATGTTATATATCTCTATCTGCCTCTTGATCTTACCCATTCTCTGAAAACATTTCTTCTACTGTTGTAGGAGGATAATGGCAATTTATCGGGCTCCTTTCCATGAGATGGCTAAACCGCTTAATTTTCTATCTTTCTATATACTTGGTGCTGGATTTAGTTCCTACAATTGTTCTAATGTTATCATTTCTGATTATGTCTCTACAGGTAACATTAACAGCATTTCATAAGCATTCATTTTTCGTGTGATTTGGTTAGGGAAAATAAAAAGTTATTTTAGTTCTATGAGCCGCGGTAGCGCAGTGGTTAGTGCACTGGCTTCCTAGCTCAGTGGTCCATGGTTCGATCCCCAGTTGTGGTGGGATTTTTTAGACCGCAAACGGTTCCGGGATCGACCGAGCCTCATGAATTGGGTATCAGACCAGCTCTGGGAAGGTTAAGGTGGCCGGCGTTATGCTGACCATATCACCCCTAGTGTGCCGATGGTCAAGAAAATATGGGCCTAACACCATATTCCCAATATGCCTCAATGGGCGTGTAACGGGATCCTTTACCTTTTTTTTTTTTAGTTCTATGAGTAACAAGAACGCATGCTAATGGTTTACATTTCACGTGTTTTTGGTGTCAAAATTCATTTGACCCCCGCCCTCCTCCACAAAAACACACCTAAAGAGGTGACCTCGCTTGCTACAAAATATTTTATCTGGAGTCAACCGAAAAGGACAGAAATACAGTAGCGACTTTTCAATGGGGGCAAATAGCGGTGTACTCCTAGTGGTTACAGGTAAGAAAAGTGAAACCGTCCATATGTCATTAAGAAAGACGAGAAGGGTTCGATCATTTACCAGAAACCATTACGCGGTCAGGGAACACCTTGGCCGCATTAACAAAATCCTACACAAGATTTAAATTAAAGAGCGAACTGTTTAAATTTTTCATACAAGTTCCACCGGCCACGTGGAACTTGGGAGGTTAGCTTGCATTGCATTTATAGGGAATTTTTTGTGTAGCGTCCTTGGAAATTCATTGGTCAAAGGTTGGTTTGAACTTGTTTTCTCTAAAGAGTTTTACTGCGTATATTTCAGCATTTTCCAGCTAATTTCATTAATTATTTCATCAGGTTTAGCTATTTTAGAAATGAGATAATATTAACATTGTAATATCGCAGTATCCAACTTTGTCTAGACAAAGTTAGACAGACTTTCATAAATGGGTGCCTGCGTAGAATAGAAGGATTAAAATGACACGATTACCAATCGGAAACTGATGACAAGAACCAGACAAAAGATGAGAAGAAGACTAGGGCGGTGGATGTGACACACACTGAGGAGACCTGTTGATAGCATTACAAGGCCGTCATTGTTCTGGAACCCCCATGGCAAGAGAGGCAGAGGTAGACCAAGTGACACATGGAGAAGAGATCTGTAGGAAGAGGTCAACATGATGAGGAGAACGTGAAAAGAACTTGAGATAATGGTACATGACTGGTGGACTTGGCATGTGTTTGTTGAAGAGAGCTGAGGGTCATGAATGAATGTTGCAGTATGACAGGATATTGAGACAACAGCCATAATGCTGCCATTTAGCTAAATCATAAGTATACTGCCACTGACAACAGCTACGAACATTGCAGGTAAAGTGCAGATACATTTTACCCTGTTACGCAACTCTAAATTTCGAAGAAAAAAAAGGATGGTAAATAATTAAACAACACATATATATTGGCCTGTACAGGAATACTTCGCTTTATTGCGCTTCGCTTCATTGCGCTTGGCAGATATTGCGTTTTTTTTTCTTCAAATTATTCATGTTTATTTATTAGAACGTTTCTTCTTCTTCCGATAGATTTTGGCTCTAAACCAGCAAAAACATTAGGATTTGCTGTAGGCTCAGATGATGAAGATTAGCATTTTTTTTAGCAATAAAGTATTTTAAATTTTACAATAGTGTTTTTAAGACCTAGCGCTATTGCGCACTTAATGGACATAGTGTAAACATGATTTTAGGCTTTTATATGCAATGGAAAGCAAAATAAATTGGTATGACCCGCTTTATTGCGATATTCGCTTTATTGCGGTGTTCTGGAACCGAACCCGCAATATCTCCGAGGTATACCTGTATATCGATTTCAAGAAAAACGTTTTTTCGTCTGTAAAAAGTTTCATTGTTAGCAAGTTCAAGTTTTTATAGATAAGCAGCTTTATTTTTAATTTTAAAAAACACAAGCAAATACAAATTTGATAATAATAAAAATCTCCTGTTTAAGTACCACTGACTAGTACATATCGCGTCACGAATCTTTATTAAGGCTTTCAAAAGAATCATATTTTGCAGAAAATTAAGAATTTTCACATCGAATTTTCATTGATTGTCATTTTTTTCTTTCTCACAAAGTTTAGTTTCGAATTTAACACAAGTAATTCATTGATGCGTTTATTTAATTCTAATAAAGTATTAATGTCTAAAATACAATAATTAAAAACTTAGATAAATTTCCAAATTGTATATATTTCTCACTTTTATTAGGTGTTAATGGCGATTCTAAATCTGAGTTGTGTAAAATCATTAACTCTAAACAAACCTACTCTCTAGCAGGTACGTACCTAAACTTCCTGTTGTCTTACTTTTGATTCAACAAATGCATTGGTAACTCCCTGCAAGTTGTTTCTTGGACTTTGAGCTTCCTCGTGTTCAATTGATTGAATACTTAAACCGCTAAAACGTTCTTGGCTAAATTATTTTTTTAAAGTTTTAGTTTCGAACATGATCTTTCAGCAGTTGCAGCTGTGACATGTATCTTTAGGAAAAGCATCACAACTGTAAACACATCTGGGAAACTGGTCGAAAGTGCTGAATTTTCAAAAAGTAATAGATAAGTGAGGTCTTTTACTGTAGTACATTTTGCAACACTACCTCTAAGGCAAGATCGCAGTGATAATATCAGTTGTGTTGGGAAATTATCAGTGATGCCACAACTAAATCTACGAACTATTCTTCGAAACTGTGCATAAAGTGGATTATCCGATAACTTTGCTGTTCCTGTGGCTGAATTGATTGAAAAGTGTGGATCACATGCGCTAAATTATTAAATGGCTCTCGCAGTTGCACGGTGGCAATATCTAGATATGAAAAAAAAATTAGCTCGGAATGAAGACTCTGTGTATAAGTCTCTCGTCCTCACATATTTCGTCAAAATGACATTTAGCTTTCTTCGCTCGCTTCTTACAAAATACTGGTTCCACTTTCCAAACAACGCTTAATTCTATGGCAGTTTGTTTTGCGTCATCATACGCATCTCGGAACTTTCTCAGCTCTACGAGTGCTTCTTTAATCAGAACATAGGATTTCGAAAGATCTGAATCAAGTTTTTGCAAGTTAGTTGAAACAACGTTAGTACACATCAGTATTTTTGAGTGTAATACAACTTGGAAAATAACATCAACAGTTTCTAGTTCTTTCTTCAGTAAACATGACTCCTCTCTTTCAGATAAAATTTTACTTATTTAAAATAATTTTTGACAAGGCTTGCATGATCTGGAGGTACCTAAATCTGACAGCAAGCATTACAATCTGACATATTTTGATGACCATCGCGTGGGACAAAAGTGCTTCTAATTTTATGCCACACTTACTTCTTGTCGAATAAAAAAAGTTGATAAAAACAGCTCAACTTTTAATACTATTAGCAAACAAAACATAAATTCACAATTTCGCTCAAGGATATTGTAGCAAATGTAATTTTTGCTGGGGAGGTTAAGATGTTATGCCTAACAAGAAAGATAGTTGTGTCTGTGGTAACTGTGTGAGGTCAACCACATGTAGGTCCCTGACTATAAAAGTAATGATGATGATGATATATTGTATCAGGGAACCTAACGCTACCTCCCTAGATCTCACACAGTCCGTATTTTGATTATAGTGGCTGGTGTATGGTGTCTCTAGTATCTAGGGGTGAAATGAAGATGATGGTACATCAACACAATACACTTTAACTCACTAAAAGAAAATAAATAAGACGGTGGTTAAAGTTTTCTTTTAAAATTTGAATGTTTTTTCTTTATACAATTTAATCTGCCTGTCCCGCCAACTCTTTTGGACAGGTCTTTGAAAATGAGGAAATATATTTACATAAAATGCTTTAACTAAAAATATGGACTCTTGGTCCTATGAATATATTGTTAATATAGAGTTCCTGTAGGTGTATTCACAGACTAAAACTTTAATAGTTGCTAATGATTGTCATTTGTTATGAGGAGCTGTTGTTTTCATCATGCCCCATATAATTCAATGTTATTTTGATAGGAACTAGTTTCTTAGGATGAAATGTCAGATGTCCCAGCTGATAACATGTCACCTGGGATTCTTGGTAGGTCGAATATGTCAGTATATCAATGTAGAGACAATGTAGATCAGCACCCACATAAAAGCTCCTTCAGGCTATCAGCTGACAGCTTAAACTTTATAATGGAGACTTTACACCCACTCATCAGGTTTCCTGTCACCGGATGGTAACAGGAAATAAAAACTCTGCAATAAAAAGACACCCTGGCCTTTTCAACCTGATCACAACTTCTTATCCCTATATATATACATGACGGTATGGGGTCAGCCTCTTGTGCATTCATGTGCATCAGCCCCTAATTTATGACTCACACCCTTCTGTGACCACACCACAGGTCCCTATGGCAGATACGCCACTGTACTTTTACATAGTTTGCTTCAATGCAATAACGTGGAGTAACCACATCTCCTTTTATATGATTTTTTTCTTTTCTTTTCTAACTTATAAACGCACTAGGCATGTTGAAAAAGTGTTTCATAGAACACAGAGGCTTCCTAACATTTCCAATACAAAATATTAATACAAAATCATAATAATATGCAACAGTCAAATACAGTTCAATGTGAGGACTCAATAATGTTTGCTTCCGGCATGTCCTTTACTTTTCCACAGCAGTATCTGACTTTTTCAGTTTTAATCAAGCATGTAAATACATAAAGCATTCTTACCACTAGTTCAAAGAAATATGTCACAAATAACGTTGACTGGCAAAGAATATGGCCTCAGTTTTGCTCTGCCCCGTCCAGATAGTGAATTTAGTAGTTAATTTTACAAGTTATCACATCTGATCTCAACGTAGTTGTTTGAATAAAATTTTCTACTCAAATGGCCACGAGACCACTATGCCTTTTGCCAATATCTATTAGAGCCGACCAATGAAAGCAGGCACTACTACCTCTTTTTGAATTTAGTTTGAAAATAACAAAACAATTCCAAACAAACTATGTGCCTCGTAGTCCATTGGTCAGTCTGCGTTAGTTATGCCAATAGAAAAAGATGTTTCGTTTTAGTTAACATTTTTCCTATCTCTCCCCTTTTACTCCTATACTCTTATACCAACCAATAGAATTTGAATTACTACAATGCCTCTTTTTTTTTAAACTAGCGTCCCCAATAACGTTATGTGTAACGAGCAAGAACAACAGTTTGTCCGGCCAAGCGTTCTTAAACATTTAGTATTTTCTCAATATCTTGGCTAATACTTGGACTACCATATTTTATAAAACATATTTTTGCTCAGGGGACTCTAAGTTATACTACCATATGATTTTTATGGTCAGTTTCAGTATGGTTTAGATTTTCAATTTTGTCACTGTCAATCGTCAAAATTAACTTTTTACACAAGTCGGACAACTCCCCCCCCCCCCTTTTTCTCCCCCCCCCCCCCCCCCCCGTCTCTAACATTTTCCTCACTATTCAAATAAACCAACTAGTTTGAGTGACGTCAGAATATTACCGCTAGGAGGAAATGAAAAATTGTCTGTGTGTTTGCCTCTGCTGGCTTTGCCCACAGCGTGTATATATTAAAGAGACCGCGTGGAGAGCGAAGAGGGGTTTTTCAAAACTTTGGTAGTGTTTTGCGTTAATTATTACAATCGTCTCGTTCTTACAACTGTGAAATGTCCGAATTATTACAAATTTTAGTGTTAAAGTTAACATATTACGTTAATTCAAACACCAGTTTGGTCTCACAGTTCTGGCAAGTCGTTAATTACAAGCTTTCCCCCCGTTTCGTGCAGCAGATCGGCGAGATGTTAAAATGTTTATTGTACGTTTTCGAAACCGAAACTAAAGCGTGTTTAATTTTTACGGCGGGTCATTTTTTTAGCATTCCCACTGCACAAAAGGCAGCTCTACTGGCGTTGAAGATGAAACCAGTCAGACACCTGAGGGCTGGTGTATTTATTCATCATAGGACTAAAATCTTACTGAAATAAGCGATTATCTCACAGATTTTGCTACAGATATTTAAAAACTTAATTATTTCAGGAAGTCCGTTTATTGCATCATTGAGGACAAGATTCAAATTATGAGCAGATCAGTGAACGAACAGTGCATTCTCTTCGTGCCACCACCAGAATGAAAGGGTTTAAGTGAGGGCACACAAATAGCCTTACCTACGCACGTGTAAGGAGGAGGAGCTTGCCTGTCTAGATTAAGAAATGACAGAATGTTAGACGGGTCTGCGAGCCAAATTCGTAACCCTTCGAAAATAAAGTTCGTTCGTTCGTTCTTTATCCAGAATTCGTCTCTGAACTCCAGTATACACACCGCACATTACTGCTGCTCTGTCATAGCCCTGTCCTCGACATATTGACAGTTCTATGCCTTTAGCTTCTATGCTGCGAATAATGTCTTTTTCCATACCTGCAGCAGATTGATTCTTAAATTTTTATAAACCCGAGAAACGACGCTTTAATTTTGATTTCGCTGGCTTATCATTTTCATCTTTTTCGATTTTTAACATAACGTAAAAACTTGACTCGGCTGATCTGCTTTCGAAATATCTTGAGTTGTGTCCATTATTGTAGAAAAAAAAAATGTTCTTCTTTAATGTCAGCAATTATTTTGTTTTATACTGTCTTCGACAGAAGATCGATTAGTTCATTTTGAGTTTGAGGATTTAAGTATCGAACTGATCTAGCAGGTTTCGAAATAAGTTCTTTTCCAAACACGATCACATATAGCAAGCAATTCAACACTCGATAAAAACAATTACAATTCCAACCTACTTCACCCTCAATTACTTAACGATGCTCTCTAAATAGAAGATTACACATGGCTAATGTGTGTTATATTTATGATTTAGTCCAAAACTTCGCCGCCTTAAAGCGATTTTTCCCTCAGTACTTACTATTCGAGGTCTTTGTGAAAAGCCTTATTGAGACGCAAAGTTCACATATTACACACGAATTATGATGAATTCCAGAACTTTCATGATCTTGAATTTTGTCACTCAGTCTCCTCCACGCTCTTATCCCATATACCCAAGCTGGTTAAAAATGTGGGTTTTTTTTTTCTTTCAGCAAACAACCAGCATGGCTCGCAGTAAGAACAATCAAGTAATTCTGAATAACACAGCCAACTGCGTGAAATTTTCAATCCATCTTCATTTCTTATTTCATAAAATTAGGCAGAGAGGCGAAAACCTGTTTCTTTGTCATTGGGAATGCATAGGTCGACAAGATCTAGTTGAAATGATAAATCTTTATATCATCTGCTATAAGAACATCTTTAAAGTGGACTTTATCTGTAGGGTTCTTGTGCTGTCTATATGCTAGCATCGCTATAAGAACATCCTTAAAGTGGACTTTATCTGTAGGGTTCTTGTGCTGTCTATATGCTAGCATCGCTATAAGAACATCCTTAAAGTGGACTTTATCTGTAGGGTTCTTGTGCTGTCTATATGCTAGCATCGCTATAAGAACATCCTTAAAGTGGCCTTTATCTGTAGGGTTCTTGTGCTGTCTATATGCTAGCATCGCTATAAGAACATCCTTAAAGTGGACATTATCTGTAGGGTTCTTGTGCTGTCTATATGCTAGCATCGCTATAAGAACATCCTTAAAGTGGACTTTATCTGTAGGGTTCTTGTGCTGTCTATATGCTAGCATCGCTATAAGAACATCCTTAAAGTGGCCTTTATCTGTAGGGTTCTTGTGCTGTCTATATGCTAGCATCGCTATAAGAACATCCTTAAAGTGGACTTTATCTGTAGGGTTCTTGTGCTGTCTATATGCTAGCATCGCTATAAGAACATCCTTAAAGTGGACTTTATCTGTAGGGTTCTTGTGCTGTCTTCTTCTTCTTCTTTCGTTCGCTTGAAATATATTGTCTATATCTGCAATGTTGTTTCTTGTATAAACTTCACTGTCTTTTGTAGTTCATACAGAGGTCCATATAGTTTTGCTTCCAGTGTTGTTTCTCTGGGCCAGTGGGTTTGCCTCAATATATCATATTCGGGGCAATCTTGCAGTACGTGCTCCGCTGTCAGGGGTGCCTGTCCACATATACACATGGTTGAATTGCCAATCTTGAATTTTGTATACATGTGGCTGCGGAGTCGGTTGTGTCCTGTTCTGAGGCGCAGAATGACTATTTTTTCTGATCTGTTCATAGCTTGGTAGTCATCCTGCGTTGATGTTGGTGGCTTTCTGATAGATTTGATCATCTTTTTCTTCTGATGGTACGTAACTGGTACATCCGGTTGTTCGTCTGCAGCACCTTCTTTAGCCAGTCCGTCTGCTCTCTCGTTTCCTGGTATTCCACAATGAGACGGTATCCACTGCATGGCGACCCTGCGCTGGTTGCACAGTTCAGAAAGTAGGGCCTGTATAACTGGCAATTTTCTGGACTGAAGTGCTTGGAGTGCTGATCTTGCATCTGTAGGAATACTACAGGCTGTGGACCGAGATTGGTGTTCAGTAGTTTCTCAGTTGCCACCTTGATTGCCTGGACTTCTGCATCATAGTTGTTACAGAATTTCCCCGTTGGTACTCTGACCGTATCCCTAGTGTTGTTTGGGTATTCTATGTACACTCCTGCTCCTCCATTCTTTACTGCATTCTGTGCTGACCCATCCGTGTATACTCGGACCCAGAGGTCCTGTGGGTATTCATCATCCAGGAAACTGAGAGTGACTGTCCTACGTTGCATGCTGTTCTGTTCATCCCTGTCGAATATTCCTTTCACTTTTGTGTGGATGTGTGCTGGTAGTCCATGCTCCTCTCTCCATTGGGTTTGTTCTGGTACAGACTTTAGGGGGCTGTTAACTTCAGGCAGGTCTGAGGTTTGTCTATGAAATCGTTTGGCCTGGTGGATAAAGCTGCTTCTTTTCAGTCGCCCCATTGCTAGGTTTTGGAATCTGTCCTTCATTGGATGGCTCGGCATACAGAGGAACTTTTCTGCCTGTGTTAGCACTTTCGTGTCTCTGCGTTCTCTCAGTGCTTGTATCCTCCCCATTTTCTCCATCTCCACTATAGGCGTTGATTTCATTGCCCCCGTGATGACCCTAAGCGCCTGGTTTTGCACCTTATCTAGCTCTTGTAATGTGGTGTTTGATGCTGGACACCACGCAGCTGACCCATATTCCAGGTGTGGTCGTATGCCCTGCTGGTAAACTTTACTAAGTATTTTCCCGCTGGCTCCCCATGTGGTTCCACTTAGTTTTCTCAGGATGGCTAGCTTCCTCCTGGCCTTTGTTGCTGCCTTGTTGATGTGCTGCTTCCATGTCAGCCTATCATCGAATGTAACTCCGAGATAGGTGGGTTGTTTATCTTCTCTCAGCAGCTCTTCGTTTATCTTGATGACACCAGCTTTTTGTTTGGGAGAGAGGGTGAAGAGCATAGTGCTGCACTTGTCTGTGTTGATGCTGACACACCATCTATTTGCCCATGAGGTTAAGGCATCTATAGCTCTTTGTAGCAGTTTGGTGGCCACTGTTGCATGCTCATCTGTGCACCATATTACCAGGTCATCAGCGTACATTGCCACTTTCATTCCATGTGGTAGTTCAGCAACCAGGTCGTTGATGTAGACTAGGAAAAGTGTGGGGGACAGAACCCCTCCCTGAGGGACGCCATGACGCAGTAGAATTTTCTTACTCTTGAGGCCATCTAGTTGTACTCGGGCTCTTCTGTTATGCAAGTATGCTTTCACTCATTTGTACATCTTACCATTCACTCTACAATTTCTCAGTTTCTTCAGAAGCCCTTCTTTCCAAACCTTGTCAAATGCTTTCCTTAGATCTATCCATGCTGCTAGTACCAGTTTCTTATCTTGGAACGCATCCTCAATCTCTTGGGAAAGGTAAGTTGCCTGATCTTCGGTGGAATAACACTGCCTAAAGCCCGCCTGCTGTGGTACAAGAAGGTTTTCACTTTCAAGGTACCACTGTAGCCTGAGGTTGATGATACGTTCCATTGTTTTGCAGAGGCAGCTTGTAAGGCTGATTGGTCTGTAGCTGGAGGCAGTGGAACTGTCTTTTCCATGTTTTAGGAGTGGTATCATGATTGCTTCCCTCCAGGTCTGTGGAACTCTGCCTGAGTTCCAACAGATATTGAAGATCTGCAGCAGCTTTGTTTTTGCTGCGGTTCCCAAGTTCTTAATCATTTCATTGGACACTCCATCAACTCCTGGCGACTTTCTCATTTTCAATTTGGATATTGCAAGCTCCAGTTCTCCGAATGTGATTGGTGCCTCCATAACTTCAGGTATGGTTCCATCTCGTCCTGCGTGTTGTTTCTCACGAGTCTCCTGTTGCTTCTCTGGCTAACTTCGATGTTGTTGTCTTTAGCAAAGGAGTCTGCAAAGTGATCAGCTGCCTGTTTTCCCATGAGGATGTTTCCATCTTTGTACAAAGCAATCCTTGAGTTTCTCCCTGTACCTTCATCGTTAAGTTGCTTTACCAGCTTCCACAGTTTTCTCGTATCTCTTTCAAAGTTCAAGGACTCTGTTTTCTCCTTCCAGCTTCTTCGCCTGGCCTGCAACTTGGCCCTTTGAAATTTGGCCTTAGCTTGCTGGTAGTTATTGTGGTGTTCTTGGCATGGACTGGTCTCTGCCTGCTTTCGAGATGTTTCCACGTCGTTGTGCAGCTGCTCTAGTTCACTATTCCAATATGGTTTGTAGTGCTTACGAGCCCCTCTAGGTATTGTTTCACGAGCAGCCTGTAATATGCATCTGCTGAGTTCATCGACTAGCTTATTGATGTCTTTGTCTACAGTCAGATCTCTAGCCAGTATACTAGTACGGTGCTAGTACATTGTCCAGTCTGCCTTCTTGTAGTTCCACCTAGAGAGAGTGCTGCTGTCCTTGACAAGTTCATTTTCCACAATTAGGAAGACTGGCCGGTGGTCGCTGCCTCCAAGTTGTTTCCCTACAATGCGTGTGGTGTTCCACTCCAAGCTGGGTGAGTGGAATGCCAGGTCTGGTGTAGAGGTGGTGTGCCATGATCTCGAGTAGAAGGTTGGTGGGTCGATTGGCTGGTTAATCAGGATAAGCCCATTGTCATCCTGCCAGTTGGCCAGTAGCTCTATTCTCATGCCTCCTGGCTCCACGGGGCAATTGAGAAGGACCCCCAGTAGTAGGGGTTGGGCCCTTCCGAGGCAGAGGGCCCGGCACTGCGCCTGCCTGGGTGTCCGTCACAGGGCGAGTGCCATAACGTTTTGCAGATATAGGCATACTTCCCATAGCGCATGTGCGTGGCATCCTGATTGCTGTGGTGCGCCTCTTGGCTGGTTGCCTCCGTCTTCAGCACCTTGACTTGCTAGGGCAGACTGTGGTCTTGCTCGAGTCTAGGAGGGCCTGGCCAGTCTTGGTTTTCAGCCGCTGATGGCTGTACTTGAGCCCCATCTCCACGTCAAGGAGCTGGCCTTGATGGGGGTTGTGCTGTCAATATGCTAGCTTCGCTGTAAGAACATCCTTAAAGTGGACTTTATCTGTAGGGTTCTTGTGCTGTCTATATGCTAGCATCGCTATAAGAACATCTTTAAAGTGGCCTTTATCTGTAGGGTTCTTGTGCTGTCTATATGCTAGCATCGAGTTGGTACTCATTTCTTGCACTTTTATATCATCATCTTGTATGTGTAATACAATCGCTATCAAAACATATTTTTCTCAAAAGTGGCAGCGCTACTTTTCTCAAAAACATTGCTAACACTACAAGTGACGTTATCGCTCTTTGGAGATGGCTCTAAGAAATGCATAATTTTTGTCGATCTCTTGACAGCTGCACTGCTTTCAAATGTTTTCATTCTTTTTTTTTTTTAGCACCACTCAGATAAACACGTTTGTTGAAACTCATATTTGAGATCTGTATGCCCTTCACATTTATGTTTTTCGGCACTATAAATGTCTGTCTATATGTACGTATATAATTTTTTAAAGTCTATTCTGTTTTTCCACTATAACTCCCTGTCAGCTACTTAGTAGACAAATAAACGTTTTACATTCCAGTGACACAAATTAATTGATCTGCCCACAAAATTTACTTTAAACTAGTTCTGACCGGTGCACACAGCTGACGAGTTAGGTTGTAGGAATTTGTGTCCTGAAAGTCTGTATGCACCTATCAGATTACAGCGAGACCATAAAATGACAATTGTTGACTACACTGGCCTCTAAACAGTACTACCCCCTAGTCCAGCAAAACAAACAAAAAAATATGCGGCGTTTCAAATTTTAAGCGCCTTATAATGAACAACCTGAGATTCCATGGGAAAAGTCAGTTCTCGGGTATTGACTTTTGGAAGTGTCACGGATTGCCTCCCCTTGCTTTGCAGTAGTAGTCCACTAATGGTCACAACGCACTTTCTTCTTCTTCTTCTTCCGTCCTTAGCCAAAGACCGACCAAGCAGTCAGAGGCCATCACGCCTTGTGGCGTCTTAAGGGCAACAGCAGATTGATTTTCTCTGTTGTAGTTTCCCATCACGCCTAGCGGCGTCTTTAGGGCAACAACAAATAGATCCATCTGCCGTTGTTTCCGTAATCGGTGTGACAAGCCAACGGGTGATCAGCCCATTGGGCTCACAACGCACGCGTATCTAAAAGTAGATCGTCCAAGGTATCTATCTCCGCACAAGATTACTCTTGGCAAAGATGTAGATAGAAGATGAATGGCGCTTCTACCTTAGGGGAGCCTTCACAAGATATTTCCAGAAGTCAAGAACAAATGGCCTCTTATAAGTAATGGCTCTATATATGTATATATGATTATTAAATATTTTCGCTCATACGTTTGCTTTCATACTTCTAATGACTGAATAAACAATTATTTTAGTTTAAAATAACATACAACAAATTTAATAGTCAATTAGTTCAACACGTTAAAATAAATATGGAAAGATGGGGTGAAATTGTAATTACATTTTTCCTCATTGAGGTTTTGGTAGGGCGTTAATAATGTCCGTATTTTGCTGGTGCCTGTTTACACAAAAGACTTAACTCCAGATGAGTCCTGTCTCGGTGGTGTAGTTAGTTCTTCGGTGCTCAGGGCCCTTCTCCGCCCAACGGGTGTGATGAAGAGGATTCCCTGCTTTTAGCTTAGAACTCTTCGTCTTTCAGCTTCGTCTGCTAGCTTTTAACCACGAACTGTGACAAATAGAAAAACAAATGCCTTCTGCTAAGTACATTTGTTCGCCGCAAACTAACAGGCCCATTGTCATGCGCTCCACCCACCAATGTTAACCTCTCAGAAGAATTAAATTCCCGAGCACACAATGTAACTCAGGGAATATGATGAAAATTCACCAATATCCTTCTGGGTGTCAACTAGGAAATTGCGTCTGGAGTGCGTGAATAATGATCTGCCTGAATTACAATTAAAAAAGGTACATAAATCTTACAAGATAGTACGTTACACCTTAGGCACATGTGATGTAATCATCACTCACTATTCGTCGCTACTCCCGTCGGAGTCTGGGGTCGCTCTGCAGTCGGATTTTCCGCACGAAACCATCCCCAGCTCTTGCAGTAGTGGTTCATGCATATACTATTTTCGTATGGTGAGGTTGCCAGCCTCATATATAACCACTTAGCAAGAAACCTGTAGAATTTACATTAGTAAATAAATTGTTTACACTTACCCCAAAATTGGGAATCTACAACTCTCCTTGCACAGCTTTAGGATGGACACAGCTCTGTATTAGAAGCTTCAAATCACGTAGGTCTGGAAATTACCTAGTGTGATGTATGAGGTCAGCTGTGAAGGCTCCTGAGATAAATGTAGATGTGAATTACAGAAGGCCCTTCTTACTACCACTTACGACCTCACACATATCTTTTTTTACTAATGAATGTGGCTACGTTAAAAGTCTAGGGTACTGATATGTAATGTGTTGTGGTAGATTACACACACACACACACAGATATTTAAGAAGTCTAATAATATTAATAAAATTTATAACACACTGAACTAACTCAGGCTGTTTTAGTTTTAAAAGTTAAATCTTTTGATAAATTTATTTGTTCTGAACCAAATGTTTAGTTGGTCAGAACATAAGAAACATTATGAAGTTATAAATGGAATGCATAATTGTATGACATAATAAAATGGAAAATGTGTACCTAATTATTTCAAATGACTGGTTAATAATAATTATATTAAGATAGTCCCAGGAGAACTTATTACTAGATATGCTGTTGGGGTGGTGTCATCTCTCCCAGTCTATGACTACCAAACATTGTCCATTAACTTAGGGGATGAATACATGGTTTAATTTCCCACAATGGTATGTCTTTATTTGATGGTGATTTAGAGATAAATTAGTTGAAAATTTCGTGGGTAAATCAGTTGGTGAACGTCCAGCAGGCCAGATATCACTTATCTCGCCTGCGTCGATCCTGTACAAGAGTCTTGTGGCCCCACCTCTCCGTGCTGGGGGCAATATACGGCTGCTCTGACACAATGATAGACTGCACTGGTCCACACTTGTGTATAACACTACAGCATTTGACACCGCTTTGGTGCCAAGCAGAAACTCACAATTCTGAAACAAAAGTATTGGTCATGTGTCAGAACTCTACCTCCTGAGCCACTTCTGCACACAACACTACACAACAACACCACACAGACTGGGTCAGATCTCTCTGACCACACAGCACATCTTACCCAGTTGGTTTCACATAGTATTAGTTCCCCAAGACTACATTACATCTGAGATATGTTCAATAGCTTCCTGCTATTGAATAAGATAGGTGATATGTTCCACTGATCTCAACACTAGATCCTTTTTTTCATAGTTTCATTTAGGCGTTCCTATATATTTTCGGTGTATGTATGTCTCTAGACCCTGAACTTGGGCTGGGGACCTAGAGCGAACACTTACTTGTCGTAATCATTTTTATGATATGGCAGTATCAATCACTCGAATTATTAAAATATACCAAATAAATATTGTTCATTCTTACCAGAATTCAGAATTGAGAACACAGTTAAATTTGCTAGCAAAACTCTGCTGGCTGTATGATGGCGTCCCACTATATATTTGTATTCTTATGGAATCAACACCACTATTACTTTAAACTGCGTCTCTGAACAGACTTATGTCAAATGGCAAAATTTCACCTCTCTGTCCCGCTACTATAAAATGCGTTGACCAATCGCCGACTTCCCCCCTTGCTTTCAAATTTACAACCAAAAGTCACTTCAGTCAAATCTCAGTCAAGTATGTTTTACGGTCTGTTAGTCCGTCTGCCTCTACTTGTTTTTTCATAAAAACACGCTTGGTTCTACATGCATTTCCTACACGAATCTGCCTCCTAGTTATTTTTAGCTACAATTCTCCACCTTTTTCCCCTCTCTTTAATTACAGCTCGATTTTTACGTTTGCATGCTCAAGGCCAAGATTTTGGAAACTTTTAGTGACATTGGTTAACAGTGCAGTCGCTCGTCTGATATGAACAATACAGTCTTTTGTCAATATCTTCTTTATTATCTATCCGTCTGTATAATTGAAAGCATATTATTTCTCTGCTCAAGATGGGCTATCAAACTAGCTAGGTTTTATTTTCATAACTCTATTATTAAGAAAAAACATATTTTTTTTTCAAGTTTAGTTTTTGAAATTTGTTCGAGAACCTTCTCTCATGTGTTTTGCCGCGGCATTCAAATAAAGACCAAGTATCGAAAAACGCCCAAGAAATGACTGTCTCGAATAAGAGCTAAGGTCCTTTTCTTGTCCATTTCCTTACTTTATGTCAACTAGGGACGTGAATTTTTTTCCTTTCACCCCCAATTGCGTCTTTTTGCCGTTCGAACTTCAAACACGTGTTCAGTCATATTTTTCCTTTTTTGTGTCCTCCGTTCTCTCCCGTCTACAAAGGGTAAACGTTTCGTCTGCACTTCTAACTCGTTAGTTTTAAATGGCGGTGGGAAAGGCTGGCATGGGCGAGCATGTCTCCTAGTATCTGACGCATTATTTTTAACCCTACATTTCATCGTTAATTTTGGAGATATTTTAACGTTGTATCATGGTGACATCATCACATGTTTCTCTGGCATAATGACACAGGGATGGTCGCTAGTCACCTGTGTTTCGCCAGACAAACAAATCTGGTTCTATTCAGCACTCCTGTCCCACACAACTTGGATAAACAAGCACCGTGGCTTGAAAAAATGGTCAGACAGATTATGCGATAAAATATCGTCGCTGGCCTTCTAATAACTGGCGTAACTTAACACGTCTTCGTGAAGCGTGAATGCGACACAATCAGGTAAGAATTACTCCCGTAGCAAATACTGACATAGGGGAGTGGCGTGTTAGAGACTTCACCATGCTATGTCCAGCATAAAGAGTAAAATGAATGAAAGGGCAAAAGGAAATGCCAAATAACATAATGAAGAAAAGAAGTTTACTGCCGGAGGGCTGAAGGTGTGAGAGATCACAAAAAAGGACAGGGACAGCCATTTCGTCACAGGAAGAAACAATTAAGAGAACATTTAGTGTAGGGCAAGCGATAGTGACACCGGATTCGCCAGAAACGTCAGGTAAGAACTCTGAACCTTTGAAAGTAGAGAGGAAATTTTTCTAAAATGGAAATGAGAAACAGGACGTTCAACGCATGAGCAAGGGAAATTAAAAGGATTTGTATGAAGGGGTGGGTCCCTTCTGACCAATACTTTTCGGGGCCCCTTCGATTTAAGGTGCCTCCGGGACGGGCCCGGTCCGACATGGCGGTAGTTGCACCACTGGTTCACTGCATGGCTCAGAAGTTGCGAGAGCTTCACTGACACAAGAGCAAATACCATTAGTCAGCTTGCTGTAGGCGCAGGGGTCGGAAACTAGTCGATCCCGTTCTACCGTTAGATCCCATCGGATGATTTTGGTAGATCTTTAGGCGGCTGCGAGGAGCTACAAAAGACTTTTTTAAACCAGGAAAAATTCGGACTAGTCCTCTACCGTCGACATTTAAAATCGCGGTGTCCCCGAGATCAAAGGTACTTTTTCCGCATACCCAATGAAAGCACTCGAGGTGGCAACTAAACTATAAAAACATAGCCAAGGAATATATTTATCAAATAACTAAGGGTAGCTTAAAAGTAAACACTGATAGATCTCTGACAGAGAATTATGAAAAAAAGATTTTATTATCTACATTTTTCTTCCACCTGGCTTCACCTTGCTTCCTTATTAGTTATGCACGGTTTGTTAACGCAGAACTCTCCTACACTTAGATATCTGTCTCTTTCTTAATTTAGCCACGCCTAATTCTTTCTTTTCTCTACACTAGGAATGTTTACTATGATGCACGTAGCGAGAGAGAAGGGGGAGATGAGCTAATGAAGAAAAACCAAGGGGGCGATAAGTTGAAACGTATTTTCGGTAGACATTGATCAGGGGGAATTATCTGAGTAGAAGGGGGAGATAATCTGAAAGAAGGGGAGATAAATTACAATTACCCCCCCCCTCCCCCTTATTCATTCGTTCGGGAAACGTAAATAAGCTACAGAACGACGAAGATCTAAGACCGTCAACTCGTTGCCAGAGTCCAACAGGCGGCGAAAAGGTGGCAAATTTGCCTTTCATTCAGAATTTGAACACAGAATTTCCCAAAGGTGTTATGTCTCACACCGATCAGCGACTTTTTGTATATTTAGATATATACTCCAGCTTTTAAAATCCATTATTCAGTACCCACAGATTTTTCCAGAACCTACTAGCTTCGATTTCTAGACCATTGTTATAGTGGATTTCTTAGTATTTTCGATTTGAGTTAGTTCAATTTCTGTGTTTGCGGTAAATATTATAATAGAAGTTTGAGTGATTTAATTGTTAAGTCCGTCATTTTATTTCACTAAGATATTTCTGTGTAGAGTGATTTAATGGTTAAGTCCATCATTATATTTCACTATGATTTACTGTGCTAATTGACTAGCGAATTAAAATAATCTATAGCTAAATTGTTCCGGCTGTAGCGTTAATCTAACTAACTGATTTAATCAGTAAGAGATATTTTAATCGACTAGGAAATGCACTATTCATTTTGAGTACTGACGAAATATCTATTTATTTCTAATTCATTATGAGTAAATTTATAAATGACTAGCGCTTATTTCATGGGGGTTTTTGTTAACGGTAAATAAGCTATACCCGGTTAGTTCTATTCAAAGTTAAATAACCGAGTGTATAACAAATTATAATTCTGCGCGGGTTAAGTAGGATAGAATAGTGGTGTAGTGGTTATTGTGATTATATGGTTGTTTTTTTTTTCCCATATCTAGTACTGGGTCACTTACCCAAAAACCTACCAGCGGTCTAAGCCTACGCTTAAACCTGAATCGGAGAATAACGGATCTAAGTCCAAAAGTACAAAAATAACATTCGTATATATATATATATACATACATTGGGTCTTCAAGGTGAACCTGTCTGGCCTGTTGTTTACACCCAGAAAGAGACAGAGTACCAACCCAAAGAATATTAAGAATAACTTTTTAACTGGGCCTATAGCTATCCAGATTTCTTTTTCCCACTTTCATTTACATTCAGCCCGTTGTGGCGACATAATCAAACATTAACATTTCCTGACCATCGACCATTTGTGGTGTGACAAGGAATTTTATACTGAGAGAATTTACCGACCTGACATTCCTTTATGTAAAATTGAAATCTCAAGCTACTGACACTGTGAGCACTGTTAATTTTCTTTCCTGGGAGTAATTAATGTGACATAAACAGAAATCCTAATAACAAGTAACGAAATAAACGTTCCCCCGAAGAAGAGGATTTAATCAATCTTTGTGGAGCTGGGGTTTATTTTGCCAAAATAACACTGGATTTGCTGTGTGAGCCATGCAACTATGTTCCAGATGCTATTAAATCTACAATTCGGTAAGAAAGAATGAATGTGGCCACGGTCGACTGAGAAGAGAGGAATGAATGAATGAATAATTCTTTATTGTATAATCCATGTACTCACATTGTTTATTTCTTATTATGTTTTTGCTAATGCTGTCCATTTTAGAATAGATTAACTTATAAACTCTGTTATTTACAGTATAGGCAAATTCTAGACCATATCGCAAATCTTTTTGACCTTTTTTTTTGGGGGGGGGGGGGGGGGTTAATAACTTTCTTCTAACGGGATCTTGTCTCAACAGAGGAAGGGGTATTACACCTATGAGTCTATTCCTTTACTAATTCTAATACCTATGATTTTTTTATATTTTTTGTTTGATATTCAATAATAGCTGTTGTAAAGTTCTTTATGGTAAATATTAAAAAATATATATATAAATAGAGGTATACTGTCTGACGAACAAAGTTCTGTTGTAGAGATAAGCTGGACTATAGAGGATCTTCTCAAATGGAGGGACAGACTCTACCTTTTTCACCATTTTCACTCGTGAAATCTATTCCTTTACCTTATCTCTCACTGAGTTACCACCTGTTCTAGTTCTATTCAGACGGGACCAAAATATATATTAAATACCTATCAAAAATCTACGACAGGATCTAAAGTAGAAAATGAAGAACTGGGTATATGAATACATATCCCATCATGGAGGCTAAAGAAAAAATTATAGTATAACAGAAAATACATCATCTTCACAGCAGAAATTGTTGCAATAGCAAAAGCTCTGGAAATAACTACTACCAAGCCTGCTAATACGCTAACAATCTTAACTGACTTGCTATCAGCAATATAAGCACTAAGTAATGCACATGAATGTAGCCGACCAGACATAGCGGAAGACATATTTCAACTTAACACTAACCTAAATATCAGAGACTGCACAGTTCTATTAGCATGGATACCCTCAAACGTAGGAATAGAAGAAAATGAGGTAGCG
The DNA here is from genome assembly GCA_024509875.1 of Oreohelix idahoensis. Lineage (NCBI taxonomy): Eukaryota > Metazoa > Mollusca > Gastropoda > Stylommatophora > Oreohelicidae > Oreohelix > Oreohelix idahoensis. The sequence goes on along the minus strand of JAMPIV010023163.1, from coordinate 233,208 downwards.
GCCAAGGAAGCTAAAACAGGAAGAAGCAGTCTTAACCACATAAACACAGGCTTGGTCTCAGTAGAGATCAAAAGCCTAATAAAAAGTCTAATAGCAACGGAATGGACAGAAGATTGGAAACAAAGTCAGAAAGGTAGACATGCTTATAAGCTGCTGAAAGATCCAACACGAACATGTCAGATAAATAGAGAGGCAAAAATCTCATGCAATAAAAACTTATTACACTACAATTAAGAATAGGACATTTTGTGTGACAGAATGGGGTGACCCTTCTCGATCTCTGTTTCACTACGGCAATATCAGTTACATTTTTGTAATGATTTTTATTGCGTGCTTTCAATTGTCGCACTTTCTTTCTTTCTCTGCCAGGTGTAGCAGAATTTTGTATTTTCCTTCTTACATTCTTCTCAGAGATAAGTCATCACGTCTGTTTGTTACCCGTCCCTTCCCTAAACATTTGCTGGAGCGGTTGAGATAATATTATCGACAACCATGTTGGTTAATATCGGCAGCGGCCGATATCAGACATCAGCTTAACACTAAATCGTCCAGCGAACGTGTTTAATTGCTGATAAGGCCAGACTGCGCTCGTCACCAAGCTGGTAAAACGAGATGACACATTTTGGACAGACAAGATTATTTTCGATAAAGTAATAAGATGTTACCTCTTACACACTTTGCTGAGAGAGTTTACCGATGCGTTTGTGAGTTGGTACACAATGCGTCGGAGGTTTGATTGCCATATATGGGAAACGTGACCTTTGCATCACGCGCAAAATTATTCCATTTCTGAATATTTTGAAATTACCCCACCCAACATTTATGTTTGAAAATGATTGGAGCTTTTGCTTAGCTTCATAACAAACAGATGCGGGGGAGGACAATGAATATAACCTGACGCGTTTCAGAGTTAAGACACTGTGAGATTCACGCTGGCCAAGACAAAACCAGACCTTGCCAGAGTGTAGCCTAGAATTCAGAATTTCCATTTATCAGACCGGACTTTGTGGAACAATCTTGAAGGACTTACATAGCCCAGGAAAACCATTTTAATCAGAAAGGCTGAGGAAACTGAAACACACGGAGTCATAGAGGGAATTATCTTATAAAAGTAACGACCCCCAAGAACACGTGTAAGATGCCTAATCAAGTGCCTTAACTTCATTCATTTGAGCAAAACGTCTGTGAGCCAGGATTGGCGTAAGTTGTCATTTTATATTTTTTTCATTACTAACATGTGAACTAATATGTATATATTGCCATGTGAATATTAATATGTGAAAATTGCTAGTGGATGTCCCAGTCATTTGAGGCTGGCAACCTCAGCATGCAGAATGATGATTTCATGAACCACCACTGCACGGGCTGGTGTAAAAGTCTGTTTACTGTCTGCTTAAGGCTGGAGATGTAGAGATGTAACGTTCTATTCGCTCCAGATGTATAACTGCCCGTTTGTGTTCGTGTGTTGTAAAGATGGCAGAGTGGGCGTGTCACAATGATGCAGTGTAATCTAGGTCACCGGCATGAGGTGCTGCCAAGGTATAGTAGAGACACTCATAGAGTCAGCATACGTGTAGATACATACGTGTAGTACTTGTATAAGACTGTGGTTGATCGTGTAGGTGAGTGAATAGTAGTGCTGACAACACGAAGGCCATATAGGCTCTTGGACGACTTCACATAGACTCACACAACCACAAGTAGAAGTTAGTGAAGTAGGGAATGCTGCTGACGTTTACAATATTTATTCGTGACGTACGATAATATGATGATGGACGAAACAGTCAATAGTATTAGATCATGAACATTATATGTGTAGTTATGAAGGTTAGCATCAGGCATCACAGATCCCGAACAGCTTAGACATGTAACAATGTCTTGACCAATAATTACTGTTCATGCAATAGCTCTAATCCCTGACTGAGCCCCGTCAGGTAAGCCCTAGCAAATATATTGCCTAGTACGGGCGATATCAGTTATTTAACAAAGTCAATGCTATTGTCCTACAACTAGCCAAAGACTTCATTCTGGCCTCACATGCCAGGTACTTCATTCTGGTGAAGATTGGCCGTAAACACGGACCAATTTAATGACGACGAAATCAGGCCGCAGATCGCGGGCCTCGATAATCAGGTGACTCTCAGTTTACATAAACTTCTGAGAATAAATATATTTCTGCCAAACAATATTCCGCCTGCATTGCGGATCCATAAAGTTGATTCTTAGGCTTATATGTATAACAGGTCAACTTAGACCTAGTCTTTCAAACATGTAGCCATACTGGGGTACAGTATATTAACTCCTCGTGAGCTTCGCTCACTATGTCGCCATCAGCATTAAATGTACCTTTAAGATCTAATCGAGACGAAAAAGATCGAATAATGTTTCAGTTACCTTCTCGAAGAATCCTTACACTCTAAGGTAACACAACACAGCCAATACTGGCATAAAGAATCACTCAGGGAAGGAAGAATGACAAATCAGTCATTCCCAGAATTTCCAAATCCCTATCGAAACTTGGCAGAGAGAAATCTACGGATCGGTACATCCGTTCTAAGCCTCAGGTACACTCTGTTTGAAACAAAGTCTCTCGGTCTTTGCGCCAAGACCTGCGCATGCCCAAAGAGCATAGACCAGATCGAGGCTAAACCAGACCAGGCGTTTCCGCCCAAACGTGTGGTAAAGATACTCCGTATATGGTCCTATAAATAGACTTAAGACATGTCAACTATAAGACATTGCCTGAGACAGGACAACATAAGACAGGGTCAGATAATCACCAGTCAAACCTGTCACAGAAAGATAATGAACATTTATCTTTCTTTGATCACATTAAACCAAACATAAATTAGGTTGGTGTCTTTCACACCGTCAAAAATGACAGCAACATATTACCACACCTCCCGGGAAAAAAAATGGCACTTTTTTTTTTAAATACATCTATGAGCCAGGTGCATTAAGCTCATAACGCATGAGTAATGCGCCGATGAAAGGATCACCATAAATGTAACATCATAATGTCAGATCCAATCGACGCACAGTAGAGCGTCTGGTGAGAACAAACAAAATCTCACTAGATAAGAGAAACTATTTTCTCAAAGTAAATATATCCGGGGAGGTGTTACCAACCAACTCAAAGGTGCATGTAATGTTACAACACTTATATAAAGAAAAAATTCATATCAATATGTGTATAAATGTTGAATGACAATTTCTATTAAGAAATTACACCAACATCGAAATCTCACGACGTGTAATGTCTATATAACCATAAATTCAAATGGTCAATCATTACCAACATTTCTAAAGTCTCTTTACAAACATATGATTATACATGTGTATAGTATAACTAATAGGTGATGACGTCAGAAGAACAAGACGATGCTCTATTCCGGAGATGTCTTGTAAGCAAGATCCTCAAGGAACATCAGGACGTCGATAGTAGTCATCGTAGTTCTACAGTGTTCCAAGATATCACACCGGTTTGCTGAGAACAATACAAATAGCACAATTCTTAGAATGTTATAATGTACCATAGTCACTTAATATATATCTAAACTATAAATGTGGCCGAATTAATTTTTTTGACCTTTATTTCATGTTAAACAAAACCTTCCTCTGTTTTACCAAAGATGGTACCAGAGAAAGCAAGTAATCAATACGTAACCATGAGTTTAAACAAAGTGACAACAAGTGTTATAGAAGCATGATATTGTAAGAATAGATCATAACTTTATGTATTTAACAGTAGATCTAGACAAAAGAGCTAAGTAGCTTCATGTGGGCATCGCGACAATATGTCTGCCATCACATTATCCGAACCACGGATAGCTCGTACCGTGAAATGAAAAGGTTGAAGAGCAATAGCATATCGAGTGGATCTCGAACTCTTCAAATCCTTACTCTAAATTAATATTAGACAAACATAAAGGTATGTTTTCAGGCACTCGTAAGAAATAAAGAAGTAGAACACTTGGACAACAGAAAAACAACAGACGTGAGTGGCTTACCCAGGGTTCGAACCCCGTACCTTCCGTACGACAACTCCGCCTAGCTATCAAGCGAATCACACTGACCCCAATTCTAACCTTCCAATTCAATGGCATGATATAGCCATTTATATGTGCATTTTTGATGGACCAGGGTCAGTCCTAGAACTCTATATGAGAGGAAAATTTATGGAGGTTAGTATTTAACTAGAATCCTCAGAAGGAGGAGAATAATCGTCAAATTCGTATGAAATATTCAGACTCGCAGTCTCACTGTCGGCAGGTAGCCATGTCTAGCTGCGCGTGCATATAGCTGTGATGTTCTGACGACAATACTGCATTGTATTCTACTATTTACTGGACCCAGTATCAAGGTCTTTGTCTTGTTTGGACTGACACATACTGTTAATAGGAGAACAACAGAAGTGATTGCGTCATTTTAAGGGCTGAGTTGCCCACTGTATACTTCCGGTGTTATCTTGTGTGTTTCGTACTGATAAATAGCCAGCAAAGCATCTTTTTTTGGGGATGCCTAGCTGGCCGTGGGGTCAGTGTGATTCGCTTGATAGCTAGGCGGAGTTGTCGTACGGAAGGTACGGGGTTCGAACCCTGGGTAAGCCACTCACGTCTGTTGTTTTTCTGTTGTCCAAGTGTTCTACTTCTTTATTTCTTACGAGTGCCTGAAAACATACCTTTATGTTTGTCTAATATTAATTTACTGTTTACAGGCCTCGGGTTTCCCTTCCTTATGTGTTATTTAAATCCTTACCCTGCATAGCTGTGAGAGCTTTTTGGTCGGTTTCTACTATAAAATGCGCGCCGAGAAGGAATCTTTGGAGTTTAAGAATTGCCCAGACCATAGCTAGCAATTCTCGGTCTAGAACAGAATAATTCCTTTCTGCCGCATTCAGTTTTCTCGAGACATACATTACAGGATACAGAGTCTCAGAATACTCTTGCATCAGTGCCGCCCGATCCCTATTGATGAGGCGTCACTACGAAGGACAAATGTCTTATCGGCTGTAGGTAGTCTTAAAATAGGAGGAGACGAAAATAATGACTTAATCTGATCCAATGAAGATTGGCATTCTTGGGACCAACGCACCATATTAGGAGACCCTTTCTTCAATAGGGTTGAGAGTGGTGCCGTAATAGAGGAAAGATTCGGAATGAATCTTCCGTAGAACTGTATTAGGCCCAAGAGACTACGGATCTGTTTCTTAGTCTTAGGAATAGTGATGTTCAGTATCTTAGAAGTGTTGTGGTCTTCTGTCTTCAAGAGACCATGACCAACACGATGACCAAGAAAAGAAATCTCACTAAACCCAACATAGCCTTTAGAGGGTTTAGCTGTCAAATTATGCTCACGTAGAGTAGACAACAGTTCATATAATCACAGATAGTGATCTTCCCAAGAATCGCTGAAAAGACAGATATCGTCCAAGTATGCAATTACATCAGAACGATATGACAAAATTCGACGCATCATGCGTACGAATGTAGCTGGGGCATTCATAAGGTCAAAAGGCATAAAGTTCCATTGGAACAAACCCCTAAGTGTGGAGAAAGCAGTGAAAGGTTTGGCTTGTTCGGTCAGAGGAACTTGCCAGTAACCTTTAGACAAGTCAAGCTTTGTAAAGAAACGAGAGTTGGAAAGTCTAGTAAGTAACTCATCCAACAGAGGCTTAGGTTCAGCATCGAACTTCGTTACTTGATTTAGTTTACGGTAATCGACGCAAATGCGTATGTTATTGTCTTTCTTTCGGACAATAACCATAGACGACGAGTATGCCGAATTGGATGGTTCAATTATTCCTAACTTTATCATTTCATCCAACTCTTTCTCGACCTGAGTTTGGAAGTGGATAGGAATAGGATAAGGTCTGACCCTGATAGGAGTATGGTCAGTCAATACAATGTCATGTTCAATGACTGTAGTGTGTCCAGGAATGTCCGTGAGAACATCCTGAAATGTTTGTAACATGGAAGAGATTTGTGACTGTTCCTCAGTTGACAATTTAGGTGAAATTGCAACATTTTTCCATGATTCCGTAGAATGAAGTGGAATCATCGGAAGAGGAAGATTAACGTCAGAGAAAGTAGATTCCTCATCCTGTATGACAGACAGAGATGAGTAATGACCACGAGCGACTGTAGCGTCGTCCGTCGCTTGAAAGATAGGTTGTAAGTACTCTGGACGTTCATAAAATTCCGTAAGCATATTTATGTGAAAAGTTTTATGCTTTCCGTCAATATCGACAACATAGTCGACATCAGAAATTTTAGATACAATCACAAAAGGACCTTTCCAACCAATAAGAAGTCTATTTTCCCTGGAAAGAAGTAATACGAATGCTTTGTCTCTAGGACAAAGTTGACGTAGGCATCTATTTTTATTTGCGAACTACCTTGCCTTTTCTTTAGCAAATTCAGATGCGGAAGTTGCTAATTTGCAAGCTTCAATGACTTTCTGCCTGAGAGCAATGACATATTCATAAGAAGATTGAGTGTCATCACTGATATCATCGGCAGCTATTAAATCGTGAAGCAAGGACATTGGGCCGCGCGGACGCGCGCCAAAGACGAGCTCGAAAGGAGAAAACCCGGTATGTTCATTAGGAACCTCTCTATAAGCAAAGAGAGCAGCGGGTAAGACTCTGTCCCAATCCTGAGGATGATCCTCAATTATTTTCCCAAGTAAATTTTTGAGAGTTCTATTGAGACGTTCGACTAGTCCATTAGACATCGGATGATAAATACTACTCAGTGACCTCTTAATATTAAGAGTAGACATCACATGCGACGTTGTCTCAGATATCAGTTGGGTGCCATGGTCTGACAAGATTTCCCTAGGGAATCCCAACCGCGAAAATATCAGCCAAAGAGCGTCTGCAATATCGGCAGTCGAAATGCTCTTCAGAGGTATGGCCTCTGGCCATCGAGTACACATGTCAACACATGTAAGAATAAATTGATGTCCTCTGGCTGATTTTATTTTGAAAGGACCAATGATATCTATCGCCATTTTTTGAAATGGACGGATAGGAATGTCCGCAGACTGGATAGGTGCTGCATGGCCGGGACCTTTCGATTTTACTTCTTGACATACTTTACACGAGCGACAATACAGACGTATGTCTCTGTTTAAGAATGGCCAAAAGAAAGCCGCAAGATCTCTCGACTTCGTACGTAAAAATCCCATATGACCAGCGCATTGGGAGTCGTGAGCATGTTGCAGTATTCTAACTCTCATGTCTTTCGGAACAAGAATTTGTGAATGTATAGACATGTCTGAGTGTTGTACCATACGCACTAGTACGCCATTCTTCATAGTGATCCAAGATTTGTGATCTGTGTTCTTATTTGGGTCACCATTTTTAACCAGAACGAAGAATTTTTTTAACGAAGTGTCTTCTTGTTGACTTTTGATAAAAGAGTCACGTGAAATCACATCATGATCATCTTGATCACATACCTCATCACCTTCGGTCGATGAAGTCTGAGGCATATTCTGTGCCTGTGCTCTCGTGATAACTGCATTAGCAGCTTCCAAATTATGTTCTTCCCAAGCAATAATCTGCTGCGGGGTACACTCTTTAACCCCGTGTATACGTCCAACCATAAGATCCGCGATAGGATTCGGAAGCAGACACGCTTGGACCTCTCCCGTAAAGAAGGGAGTAGCTATACGGATGATAGCAGTAGAATATTTTTCCACTCTGCCACCAAATGTTATACATTTGATCACTCTTCCAGTGGCACAGGAATGATCTACAAGAGATTGTCTAACCCCAATAGTGGTACATCCAGAATCAAAGAGGACTGAGACTGGATCATTATTCACTAGACCCCTATGTAGAATAAGAGATCTTCTCCCGTCATGCGCCGCTGCGGCAGGAAGAGCGGGCAGAGGATGACCGCAACTCAAGGTGGATATAGTAGTAGGTTCAAATAAAGTGGTGCACTGTGGGCATTGAGATGCTCTCCCAAAATCAAAGGCAGAACAAGTAATAGCACTAGCGTTAGGTTTACTATTGTTTTGTTCATTACTAACTCCTTGTGACTCTTGTTCAGCACAGTTAGCATGATGACATGATCTATTATTATTGTGCTGCCATCTACCTCCATTATTATTTCCTTTGAAATTATGGCAATTACCCCTATTGCTATTATTATATTGGTTTGAACCGCAGTTTTCACAGTTGTGTTGTGATTTACACCTTGATGAGAATATCTATCAGACTGATATTGCTGTCTTCCTGAAGAATTATGGCGAGGATAGTTTCTATTGTGGCTACCCCTTCGAAAGTTACCAAATTTGTTGGAACCATAATTATGAGGGCTATCAGATCGCCTCCAGTTCCTAGAAGACGAGCCTCTTTGGGATGAATCACCTTGATCCTGTCCGAAGTTACGCTTACTTTTCTTATCAAAGTTGCGCTGAGTACCTTTACCTCCGAAATTATAATTGCATGGAGTCGCAGAAGCCACGGGTAAACCTTCTTTAATCTTAGTATTGCTAATCGTTTGTTGTGGATGAGCAGTGACATATTGGCAACAATATTGTTCCATTTCTTTTATGTCCTTAGGTTTACGTTCGTGTATAAAGGCAAGAAAGGACTCATTAACAGATGACATTACTTTGTCTCTAAGTAACAAGTCCATAAGTGCTTCATAAGTATGTTCAGTCTTAGACAACTCAATCCATCTAGTGAAAGTAAGACGTATCTTTGTAATAAAGTCTGAGAACTCTACACCAGCTTCTGGTAACATAGTCTTAAAACGAAGACGGTAATCATCTTCTTTAAGCTGATATCTTTTCAATAAGGCTGCTCTGACAACTTCATAGTTAGTCCTATCATGTTCTTCTATTGCCATTATAATATTTAATGGTTCACCTGTAAGTAAATTCAACAGTTGTCCAACATATTGTGCCTTATCTACTTTATGTGTTACGCAATTAAGTTCTAGTCTATCCAGATAGAACGTTATGTCATCTTTTGTAGGATTAAAAGGAGGAAGTTTGACCTTATAGTCATGACCTTTTGTGCTCGAAGAAGTTGCTTGAGAACTACCCATATTCATCACTTTTAATTTATCTATCTCCAAAGCCATGAGTCTTTCTTCATGTTCATGTTCCATTTTCTGTTTTCTCTCTTCAGCTTCTCTTATTAACTTCTTCTCCTCAAATTTTCTGTCTAGCTGCGCTTGAATCTTTTTCTCTTCAAATTCTCTGTCTAGCTGCGCTTGAATCTTTTTCTCTTCAGCTTCTCTGTCTAGCTGCGCTTGAATCTTTTCAGCCTTTTTGTGCTTTGGCATATTGAGCAAGCGCAAACTCCTCCAATTTCTCATCAGTTTTGCCAAGGACTATCCCTTGCGCGATAAAGTAATCTAATGTAGACATCCTGTCTACAAATGTGCTGTCAATATCTCTGAAATAGCAACACAAGTTATCCCAACCTCATTGGGAGATAAGTCTTTTACAAAGACTAAGTACAATTACCTTGTTTACTAAAGTCACCAGTAATCAGCTCAGTATATAATTTGCATCATATAATAACAGTACATGATCAGGTATACATGAAGACTGTATATATCAACAACATCACGATAACTAAACAAAGACAAGCATCTAAACAAACGAAAACATTCGCAGAGGTCAAAAGAAAATAAAGCTTAACTAAATCAAATGTTGCAAAAAATTACAATGATAACTGCGAAAAATTCACAATAATACAATGACAACACAGTGTATAAACAAAAGGGTGTATAGAAATTAACAATAGAAAAGAGAAGGCAGACAAATACAAACAAAACGAATCAAAAACTAAAGTACGGAGAAAAAATAACGAAAACAACACTAACACATCTCGTCACGGCTAAGAAAAAATAAATAAATAGCAACAAAAGTCGCTTGCAATTTCCACTGTGGGAAATATGCACAATCCCTATAGAACGCTTACAGTAATCCTCGGTTGAGTGGGATATTTACTGTAAGACCCTCCAACCTTTGCACCCGCAGAAAAAAAATACACACTAACTCAACAAGTAAACAAAGAACAAGTAAACAATAGAATGCATATAATGAATGTGTAACGAGGAAGGCTCAGTTACACACAAAATAAAGGTTCAGTTTAACACGTAAAACAGACCCACTTATCTTTAAGCGCAATCCTCTTCAACCGCAAAGATGCAGTTCAATGCAGTACACTTGTAAACACACTGGTAGACGTTCCACCGTTGAAGGTCACCGTAACTTGACAACAGATGTAGTAGTCTCCAAAGTGAAGCTATCAAACCATACTCGACTTCAGTTGAGAATATTTGAAGAATATCTTAAGTAAACAACAGGTTGAACTGTTCTATGTTTACAATCCGAGCTTGCACGTAAAATTGTGACGTAAACTTTGACACATATGTCTTTCGACGACTGTCACAGTGTTAAACAACTTCGTCAGCAACTGTGGTCTACGTAGCACTCTTGCAGCAGCTGTGGTCCATGTAGCGATTCTGTATCATACATAAATGTTTACGTCGGTCAGCAGACGTTGACCTATTTCCTACTGTCCTGTGTAGCTGACAACTAACTGTCAATCTTGTCTTCCGGATGTATAAATCCAGATGTGGGCAGGAAAATACGTGTCGTTGACAAAAAACCCACGAATCTGGTCCACCAGATGTAAAAGTCTGTTTACTGTCTGTTTAAGGCTGGAGATGTAGAGATGTAACGTTCTATTCGCTCCAGATGTATAACTGCCCGTTTGTGTTCGTGTGTTGTAAAGATGGCAGAGTGGGCGTGTCACAATGATGCGGTGTAATCTAGGTCACCGGCATGAGGTGCCGCCAAGGTATAGTAGAGACACTCATAGAGTCAGCATACGTGTAGATACAGACGTGTAGTACTTGTATAAGACTGTGGTTGATCGTGTAGGTGAGTGAATAGTAGTGCTGACAACACGAAGGCCGTATAGGCTCTTGGACGACTTCACATAGACTCACACAACCACAAGTAGAAGTCAGTGAAGTAGGGAATGCTGCTGACGTTTACAATATTTATTCGTGACGTACGATAATATGATGATGGACGAAACAGTCAATAGTACAAGATCATGGACATTATATGTGTAGTTATGAAGGTTAACATCAGGCATCACAGATCCCGAACAGCTTAGACATGTAACAATGTCTTGACCAATAATTACTGTTCATGCAATAGCTCTAATCCCTGACTGAGCCCCGTCAGGTAAGCCCTAGCAAATATATTGCCTAGTACGGGCGATATCAGTTATTTAACAAAGTCAATGCTATTGTCCTACAACTAGCCAAAGACTTCATTCTGGCCTCACATGCCAGGTACTTCATTCTGGTGAAGAAGATTGGCCGTAAACACGGACCAATTTAATGACGACGAAATCAGGCCGCAGATCGCGGGCCTCGATAATCAGGTGACTCTCAGTTTACATAAACTTCTGAGAATAAATATATTTCTGCCAAACAATATTCCGCCTGCATTGCGGATCCATAGAGTTGATTCTTAGGCTTATATGTATAACAGGTCAACTTAGACCTAGTCTTTCAAACATGTAGCCATACTGGGGTACAGTATATTAACTCCTCGTGAGCTTCGCTCACTATGTCGCCATCAGCATTAAATGTACCTTTAAGATCTAATCGAGACGAAAAAGATCGAATAATGTTTCAGTTACCTTCTCAAAGAATCCTTACACTCTAAGGTAACACAACACAGCCAATACTGGCATAAAGAATCACTCAGGGAAGGAAGAATGACAAATCAGTCATTCCCAGAATTTCCAAATCGCTATCGAAACTTGGCAGAGAGAAATCTACGGATCGGTACATCCGTTCTAAGCCTCAGGTACACTCTGCTTGAAACAAAGTCTCTCGGTCTTTGCGCCAAGACCTGCGCATGCCCAAAGAGCATAGACCAGATCGAGGCTAAACCAGACCAGGCGTTTCCGCCCAAACGGGTGGTAAAGAACTCCGTATATGGTCCTATAAATAGACTTAAGACATGTCAACTATAAGACATTGCCTGAGACAGGACAATATAAGACAGGGGCAGATAATCACCAGTCAAACCTGTCACAGAAAGATAATAAACATTTATCTCTCTTTGATCACATTAAACCAAACATAAATTAGGTTGGTGTCTTTCACACCGTCAAAAATGACAGCAACAGCTGGTGACTGCTTTATTGCTAGTTTCTTATAGAGAACTAAAAGCATAAGGTAGTCCCAAGTTCCATATGGAGCAGGGAGGGATGGTTGAAAGAAATGATGCACATTCTAAGTATAATAGTTGCATTTTCAAACGAGTGTAAATGTCTGTATAAACATATTCACTTTAAAGTTAATGAAAGTTTCAAACGTTTCAATCGGTGTCAGTGTCAGAAAGAAATGATGCACATTCTAAGTATAATAGTTGCATTTTCAAACGAGTGTAAATGTCTGTATAAACATATTCACTTTAAAGTTAATGAAAGTTTCAAACGTTTCAATCGGTGTCAGTGTAAATGAAAACAGACTCAGTTTATATTGTGAACACTTTTTCAAACAGTGGAGATGTAAATATATTCTATCTGTGCTATTAACCTTTTCTTGTAAATGTAAAATAAGGATAAAGCTATTCAATTTAAATGTAAAGAAAGTTTCTCTCGAGGGATTAAGTTTAATTCTCATCGAGGGTAAATTCTGAGATAGATGGGGTGGTAGAATAGAAGAAAGTGGACACATAAGTATGTGTCGGGAAACGCAATACTCAGGAGAGCGTTTCGTTTCTATTCTTTTACCATAGTTGTTGGTGGTGGTACCAGTGAAGGTACGAATCTCTGGAACAAAGCGAGGGTAGAAGTGAACTGACGCAGAAACGCGGGACCAGCTTGGCAGTTACTCCTTGATTGTTCTGGGAACGTGCTGCCCCTTTAAGCTTAACCAGAGACGTGAGAACTCTAGTGACATATTTGCATAGAACCCATCAGCGGGAGCAGAAACTACTATTGGCAGCTAAGTGAAACCTGTAAGCTGCCAACGTGATTTTTTTTAATTAAACCTACTATCAATCAATGATGATTATTTTCTTTTAAACTATTCAATTATTTTAACCCTTGTTAAAACTAAGTGATTATTAAATCTGTTATTTGTAATTATACAAATTTAACTTCGATTTAATCATTTTAAATGTACTGCATGTTTGTCTCAGTCAATTTACTAAACACACTCTAAACAGAGCTATACCAGAAAAATAAAATTCCCCTGAGTAAATCACAGGTGGGGGCTTGACGAGCTTAAAAATAAATAAGTGCTTAATTCCTTCACAAAAGTTGTCGGCAGACCATAGAATTAACGTGCTCAGCCAATGCAGCATTGTTTTCGCTTTTCTGCATATCTTGTGAATACTACTGCGGGATAGAAGCGTCAATATCCTTCTATCTACATCTCTGCCAAGAGTAATATTGTGCGAAGGTAGACACCTTTGACGACCCACTTTAGATACTCTCGAGTTTTGGCCACTGTTGGACCACTACTGCAAAGCAGGGGAGGCAAAACCGTCAAATAGAGGTACCCCACTGTGAAGTATGTCTTGAGAAAAATACCATAGCCCATTATGTGCTAACATGCAAGAAATATGAACAGCAAAGAAAACCACTTAACGAACATTTGAAAGCACAAAACTCATCATCACCATCACTAGAAACTGTACTAAAAGTTGACCTACCCAAGGAACTACACAACATATTAACATTTTATATTACCAAAACAAAAATTAACATATAAGTACCAGAGAAAAGGAGATTGATTGAAGAGAACAAAATTCATAAACAAAATATTCACCACAAATGCTCAGTACAGACGTAAGCTAAATTACAATACATTACAAAGCAGTGCATCCCCAATATAAATACATGAGTTAATAGCAAGGGCAATAAATAAGAAGGTAGCATTCCATAAATCAAGAGTACAAATATCTCACAACTCAACAGGGTGACGGAAGATCAACTCAAAAGCAGGGAAGAGATACACCAACAGATCTTAGAAAACGCCACACCAAACGGCAGCGAATTTGCAGTCTGGGAAAACAACAAATGTAAGGTACTAAAAAGAAACACTATATAATTAACTTATAACCCAGTTGGGGTTGAACCGGGTATCCCATGCACAAAACAAAATTCGTCAACTGCATTAGATAGGAACGCGATATTTTCTTTATAAGGTTATCATACTCACCCCCATCCCCATTTCCGCTTAAAATTTACACAGACACGCCCACATATTGGATATTTAGAGGGCTCTGTTACTAAAGTAACACTAACGAGATAGGTGGTAGGAATTTGTGACGTTATCAGCAAGCATATAACAAGTATCAAGGGCCAGCTCATTCAGAATCTGGCTTGCACACTTTGGAGATGGCTCTAAGAAATGCATAATTTTTGTCGATCTCTTTCAAATGACTTCCTTCTTTTTTTTTAGCGCCACTCAAATAAACACGTTTGTTGAAACTCATATTTGATATCTGTATGCCCTTCACATTTATGTTTTTCTACACTATAAATGTCAAAAGCTACTGGGTAGCTGACCCCTGCTGTAGAGCATAGACCTTTAATTAGATCACGCCAAGCAAGCCCTTGCTGTCTTGAAGTCATGTACAATCAGTCAAATTGATTCCATGTCTTCTTTATTCTTCTCATGCCTTGTCTCCAAAGTCTCTTCTCGTTTTTTTTTTTGGTCTCCTAATATTTTACCAAGGGGATTCCAGGACAAGTATTGTCTTGTGGTACTGTTAGCTGCTCCGATCTCCTCCCTTAGATCACACAAGGAGGATCTCAGCGTAGTGCACGAACTCCGTTGCACCGGCGAGAATCCCAGTGTGTGTGTATATAGAAATCACACATTCTATAAATATTTGTTGTGGTGGGTAGGTTTCCTAATTTTTAAATTTTTGCCAGGGCGTTGTCCTTGTGCAATGAAAATGGTCCTTAAAAAACCAAACCAAACCAAACTGTTTGCTGGTTTCAAGCTTCAAAAAGTGTTGTGACTGGACGACATATCTTCTAAGGAAGAAACATGTCGAGGAGGGATTTTTAGACCACAAACGGCTCCGGGGTCGACCCAGCTTCATGAATTGGGTCCCAGAACAACTCTGGGAAGGTTAAGGCGGCCGGCGTGGTGCTGACCACATCACCCCTAGTATGCCGATGGTGAAGAAAATATGGGCCTAACACCATATTCCCAATATGCCTCAATGGCCGTGTAACGGGTTCCTTACCTCTACTTGTCTTGAGAAAAACGCGTTCACAGTTTTTGGGTTACTAGTTGGAAAGAAAGATATATCATATTAAAATGAAATTGTATACGATGATCCAAACTTAACTGTCAGATTTTGTGTAAGATGATAGATTAAACTATATGACGTCGATTTACGACCTCAGGTCAATTTTGATCAAAAGTGGAAACAGTGGCGTCACTAGGGGGGTGCCGACCGCACCGGGTGACACCATCAGAGAGGGTGACACCAAAATGACTGTCTGTAAAATTTGTGTGCAGTATTTCAGCAGAAATTTATTATTTTTTAACGTTTTAAGTTTAACTTTAACATGAACATAATTTTGATGTAGTTCTTAAACGTTATTACTTCGAATTCTATTGGTTTCTTACCGAATTTTTACTTTAACCATATGAAACTATGTAAATGTAAATACATTTAGGCTGTGCGTATGATATTGTAATTTAAAGGTGTAATTTTAATTTTTGTAGTTGTTTATGTCACTACTATTGCCATTACATTCAGTGATATACGGGAATTACGATTTACAAGTAACATTAATACAACAAACATGACTAAGGATTCTGTATGGTCCATGGCGATGACACCATGAGTTACCGCAGTGGTTGACACCAACCCTTGTGGCGCCACTGGGTGGAGATGGAATTAAAGAAGTACTAAAGCGACGACGTCCTAAAAAAGTGAAGTATTGTATGTTATTTAAATTGTTTACTCGTGTTCAATAAACAAGCGTGTGTTTTTGGAGTAGTACACTGAGGAAACATTCATAGCAGTACAAGGCAGAGCTTATTCTGGAATTCCCAGGGTAAGAGTGTTCGAGTGTTAACATCGAAAAAACAGATGGAGAATATAACTGAAGGTAGATATGAAAGGGATAAAAATGACATGGAAATATCTGGAGGGGGTGGCACATGACAGGAGAACATGACATGAATTTGTTGAAGGCTTATATTTCACTGGGAGCTAATAGGTAATAGTGATGATGTTGGTGATAAAATAGAAATAATCATCAGCTTATTTGATCCCCTTATCGAGCATAAGGAGTCAGTACTACAGCTGTTGCTCGTCACCTATTTCTATTTTGGATAGCCTTTTTCACGTCCCGGTAGATGTGGATTCTTTGTGTTCTCTCGCCAGTTCTTTTCGCCGTGTCTTTATAGATCTCCCTCTATCTCTTACCCTGGTGGTTCCAGAACTAGGACTGTTTTGCAAGGCTATCAACAGTTTTCATCAATTTGTGTTCTACCCAACGCCAGCGTTTTCGTCTCATCTCTTTTTAACACTGGTACCGTACCTGTCTATTATTCTTGTTATCAGTTGCACATTGGTGACACCATTTCAATCCTTCTATTCTTCGCAAGCACCCATTTATGAAAGTCTTACTGGATTAGAAATCAATAACCAACTTTCTCCCCCCCCCCCCCCCTCGAAAAATAAAAGAAAAAAAGCCCCACTTAATTTGAAGTCCACTGAGGACAAGGTAAATGTGATGACTCCTTCCCACACGCAGTCAAGCAATCGATGGCCCTGTCAACAAACTTCCCAGTTAGGCGGGACTGGCACGGTTTGTCAGTAATAGTTAGACATGTGTTCTTTGGTTGCCCTCTACCTTTCTTACCTCTTCCAGAATAAGGATTGCCTTATAATACCATCAACAGGTTTCCTCAATGTGTGCCCTATCTCAGCATCTTTTTCTCATATATATATTCCCACAGGCACTTGTTTGTTTCTTATCAGTTCCACATTAGTGATCTTGTCATACCATTTGAATCCTTCTGTTCTACGCAATTTATGAAAGTCTGTAGGTTTTGTTGTTGTTTAATTTTGTTTTTCTCACACCCATGTTAGTCCAATAAACATTCCGTCCCTCTACTCTGTCCCGGGAAACAACATTTAACCTAACCGGAATAATGGCTGTGTTTTGCTGGCTCAACCAAGCTGCACTGTGTCTGAAAAGGGTTTTAAAATATAAAGTCTACCGTTCGAACCCGATTGTTCATCGATGACCAAAAATCGAATCCGTTTTCAGGTCGAATACTTGGTTAGTCGCAGCTCTAGAGTTGCAGGCAGTGTGTAAATAGTCGTCGGTCGCTGACGATTTAGGCGTAATGTGATCATTGAGTCCGCGCCACGCAGAACTGAAAAGCACAAGAACTAACACGTTTGCAATTACAGCAGTAAACACGCAATGCAGGCTGGAATGTTTAGATATTTGACCCGATCGAGTTTTCTGTGGGGGGTCATTGGTTTCAGCGATATACTAGTAGTTAGAATGTCAAGGCATGTCATTTAGATTGACCTGTGTAAAATTATTTCATTTCAACACGGTTCATCAATTGTTTAAATGGACTTTTCGTTGTGCATGACTGCTTATCGATTACACACATGAAGAAGTTCGCTTTGCCTGTGATGGCCTTTGGTGTTCGCATTGGATAAAGCTTAAATAGGACATAGGTGTGTGCTAAGACATTTTGGAAATAAGTAAGAATAGTATATACAATTTTAACTGCATAAAGTTAAAGTTAAAGGCAGTCCCATAGCAGAAACTATCGTGAGTAAAGTGTTAGGGACTTCATCTTACTAGGTCTAGTTTTATAGAGTGGGGTGACAAGTTCCCTTCCTCACAGCTTCTGTCTTCTTAACTCAAAAGCAGAGTCAGTTACCCATTTACAGCAGGATAGACTGGAGCGTGGTGCTACCAGGTTTCGATCCTCGAACCCGGTAACTGTGCCACGAGATGAAAGTGCTCTAACCGCTCAGCCAGTCCGACGCATTAGACAGACATGATTTAAATCATTGATCTTTTGGCACATTAGAAAAAATGGAATCAAATTCTCCAGGACATAACTCGACCTGGGGCTCCTCAGATGTGTCCAGAGCTCCAAGAGTCATTTTTCTGGTTGCCTTCATGATGGCCTCCTCTGTTGGCAGTCTATTTATTATAACTGTGCTAGTCCAAAACGTCAAACTGAGATCTGTGCAGAATCTTCTCATCGCCAACGTGTGCGTCGTGTGCATAATGGACTGCATCTTCAACATGACCCTCGTGATGGGCTCTTTAATTGCTAACGAGTGGGTTTATGGAGCTTTCATGTGCAAAGTAAACAGCTTTTTCATGAATCTTGTGGCCATTAAGACAATGCTGATGTTAACGGCTCTAAGTATTGATCACTATTTTTCATTTCGGTTTGCGTCCAAATACGAGACCTGGTTATCCTCATACCGGATTCGGCCTATTATAGCCTATTTTTGGCTGCACTCTCTCGCCTTCAGCATTCCCTTTTTAACTAATGGCGCTAATTCTATATTCCGTCCTCAGCTCAACCTGTGTACAGTCACAGGAGAGGCATCACTGGCTTTTATTTTCATTACTTTGCTTGTTTGTTTCCTGGGACCTTTGACTATCATCGTTGTCATTCACATATTCAACTGTAGACAGACATGCAGACTCAGATACATAAAGAGAACAGAGGTAGCTGAAAAGAGTTATACCCAAATTCGTAATGAAACCCCGCATACAACGCACCAGTCTCATTCGTACATGTACATAGTGATATTGTTCTTACTGTGGCTTGTACTAGAAATTCCTTTCATTGTAACATCTTACATAGAACAGTACGAGTACAGTCAGCAGCTAATGCTAGGTACTGTAATAGACTACTCCTGGGAAGTAAGTGCTACTTTCGTCTGGATGAGATTTTTCTTCTCCGCCGTATTTCCATTCGTTACCTTTTTCTTCAAAAAAGAAATATGGCAAAGTGCAAAAGAGTGTGTACTTTGTCGAAGACATAATTCCATAGTTGATATTGATGTCGTGAACGCTGCTTCTGATTTAGCTGGAAGAAAAGAAGTTGCTAAAAAGGTTGAAAAGGATGTGCCTTCAAAGGCAAAAGACAGGGATAAAGAGAATTCAGAAACACCTAATTCTCTTGCATTTAACGTGCCAGTTCTCTTTGCAACATCGACGGGTATCTGCATTGAAGATTCAACTACAGGATACAGCATTGGTGAGTCGGATCACACAACCAGTACAACTGATACTCTCCAGCTGAAAGGGAAGACATTAGATATATCATACCCCAAATGCGAGTACGTGGACGATCTCTTGGATGACACTAGTGATTATGATTCAAGCTGTGAAATCGACCAGTACTCATCTTCACAGCCCGTGTCTTCTAGAAATGTTTTACGAGCAGTTCGCCGTACTCGCTCCATGTCCGATCCAGAAATCAGCTGTCATCATGGCAAAATGAAAGTCAAAGACAACAACAAAGACTTCTGTGTGACCTTCATTGCGGATTCAGGGTTAGATCTTAGCGGTACTGGCGGGTCCAGTTTAGAAGGAACAATGAATTCCAAATCAAGGGTAACTCGTGTTACTGGATTAGTTTCTGGAAATTCACAATTAACGGAAACGGCAGCGGACACTCATAAAAGAGATAACGTCAATCATTGTCCAGAGCCGTCTTCTGAGAATCTACGTCTTCAGCGTGAAACTGAAAGCACTGAGTTCTTTGAATCAAATGACGCCTCCAGCAGTCATCTATCTGTACATCTTACGCCTTTGGAAATCGATAACGCAAGTTCCTTCGATGCAGGGATAACTCGGGAGAGACATAAAACTGAAAAATGCAAGGGAAGTTTAAGTTCTGAATCCTCACCACAGAAGAAACAGAGCAACGTTGCAGAGGAGAAGAAAAGAGCAGAACCGTCCACTACTCAGGGAAAGTCTAATGAAGCAGACTCGAGCAGAATAAACATTGAAGGCAAGGGTGACAGACGAACTAAGGCAGATATGGACGTCAGTGTTAACAAGCCCCTTAAATGACAAAATGTAATGCCACTTTGGTAAGAAATAATGTTTTTTGCTTGTCTTCATTCTGTCATACTGGATCTATTACCGCTATTGTCTTTCAGTCTCTATTATTTTTCTTCTTACTGTTTCTTTGAGTTTCATTTAACGAGAAAGGTATTTTTCTCTTCTGTATATATTTGTGTAGATATGAGTGGTTGCGTGCACACGTGCGTGTATGTATGTATATATGTGTGTGTTAAAGCATGAGGAGATTCAAATAGTATGGCAAGATCACTAATGTGGAACTAATGGAAAGAACCAGGCAAAACACCAGTGGAACAAGAGACGATGAGAAAACACTAGCGCTAGATAGGTCACACATTTCTAATTTTTAAATTGTGCCAGACCGTATAGCCTACCTTTTACGATTTTCATCTGCTGAGGGATTTTTAACGTGTACACGGGACCTCCATTTTGTTCGCCCTTCTCCGAGAAGGCTAGCCATCCGACCTCACTACCCATTATATATAAGGATCCCGTTACATGTCCATTGAGGCATACTGGGAATATGGTGTTAGGCCCATATTTTCTTGACCATAGGCACACTAGGGGTGATGTGGTCGGCATCACGCCGGTCGCCTTTAACCTCCCCAGAGTTGCTCTGATACCCAGTTCATGAGGCTGGGTCGACACCGAAGCCGTTTACTGTCTAAAAGATCCAACCTAAACAAGGGATCAATATATATATATAGGCTGTATCAAAGTTAAGAAAAAAGTGATTTTAAAAACTAGATAACAACATTTATTAACCACATAATTATCACACATGTTGAACACAAACGAAATGTTATGTATGCAAGAAATATTATAGGACTTGATTCGCTGTTACTTCCGTCGCTGGTGGCTACAGTTGTCACGACTGAGCTATCTTCATCATCAGACAACTGGTTAGCAGAAGGTATTGCAGGTGTTGAAAACGTTTTTCTGGCACCAGAAATAGAGCGCACAGCTGTCTGGTTAATGGGAACAGAAGATATTCAGGAGACTAAAAAAGAAGAATCGATCTTGCTTTGCCACCGTCTTTTTCTCTTCAAGAAGCACACTGTAGCAATTTAAATTTCGCTCAGTGTTACAGATTAACATAGAACTGCATTCCATTTTAGGGTCATGTTTCATTATCCTAGAAATGACAATGCTTCTTGGCCATCCCACCACCCTGAATGAACTTGATCAGCATGGGAAAATGATATTCCTTCATCGCATGGAGTTTAGCGCTCAGCATAAGATCGAATTTTTTTAAGTTTATAACAGAACTATAGCATTAAATATAAACAGCGTTATATCGAAAAAAGCGCTAATCGAACAGCGTAAGACCGGGGGATTCGTGTACTTGTAACAAATTACTGTTCTAGTATTTTTTGTAAAATGCAAAATACCCAGACCAAAACAGATGTTACGTGATGATGATGAACAAAGAAGAAGTACTAACTAAATACTACTTGACAGGTCGGGTCAGCTGAAGAGAAAGCCCAGGGTAGAATAAACAAAGTAAATTTACTAACCCAGCTTGTAGAACAAACGAAAAGGAGGTGACCGAAAATTAAACGCATTTGCAGTGATCAATACCATTTAGCTCCCCGAGGAGCATATGCCTTCAACAAACACATGTCAAGTCTTCCTGTCCTGTGCCATCCGCTCAAGCTCTTTCCATATTTTCCTCATCATTTTCACCTCTGTATCCAGTTCTCTTCTCCATGTGTTTTTTTTAAATCTACCTCTGACTATTTCCCTGTGGATTCCAGAACAAGGACTGCTTTGTAATGCTATCAACAGGTCTCCTCCATGTGTGTCCTATCCATCGCTAGCGTCTTCTTCTCAACTCTTGTTCCACTGGCACTTGTCTGGTTCTTGTCATCAATTCCACATGTGTGACTTTTTCATACCATTTCAGTCCTTCTGTTCTACGCAAGCACCCGTTTATAAAAGTATGTAGCTTTTTAGTTGTTGTTTTTGTTGCTCTCCATGTCTCAGGGCCATACAATAGGACTGACTTGACATTTGAGTTTAAGATTCTTATTTTCGTGTTGGGCTTTATTTCTCTTGTTCTCCAAATGTTTATTTGCAGTGATAGCGAGGAAAAATTACAAGAGATTACACCATATACAACTTGACAAGAGAAACACTGTCTATATCTATAAGACTATAATGAACAAACAAGTCAAATACAACTAACACAAGTTATGTTGAACCTATTCAAATGAGGCACTAATAACTTCCAGACGAAATCGTCCCTGTTCTCATAAGAAAAAAATAACACCCGTAAAAGACACAATTATCACCTGTGTCGTGAAATATTCTAATCCACATATATAAATTATCAGGTAAATATAAAGCCTAACAAATACATTTAATAAAGGAAAGAGAAATGGTAAAAGAAACAGTGCTGTCACAATGACTGTACGCAAAATCCCCTTGTGTTCTCATTCGTCTGCAAATTGTAACGCTTTCACGTTGATAGTAAAAGCCTACTATATTATTACCCGCTTTCTTCAATGAAACGTGTACTAAACTTGAGATACGCAAACTGATCAATGACCTAAATTTAATATCTCATTCATTCCATTTTATACACGGCGTAACTAAAAGACAGATAAGCAGGAGAGAGAGAGAGGGGCGAATGAAGGCAGGACACATGAAACACTAAACACGCGTCGCGCGATACACAATTGCTGCCATCACGCGTGTAAGGCCACATGCACTAACTTTTTTTCAGACGGACAGTGATAAAAACACTAACCTTCCCAGAGTTAGGTTTTAAAAAACCTGGAAAACGCTTATTAGAAAAGATGACATTAGATGGGTTTACGTTTGAAAACATTACAGTACCCAGACAGCACATCTTCGAAACAGGAGGTAGAAGAAATTGCATGTTTTGAACGCAGCCACTTAGCTCTTTTAAATTTGTATATTTGGGTTCCTTAGGACTTGCTGACAAATAATATGTAAAACGTTACGCAAATAGTCTAGGAATTACCAAATTATAACCAAAATAAAATAGTGGGGGTGCCTGACAGCATGAAATCATTTCTGCTCATAAAATTTTTTTTATAACGTGTTTGAAAAAACCTTACGTTACGGAAATAGCCTACCATGTTAACTCCAAATTGATTGGAGCGCAACAAATGTAAGACTAAACACGATTGGTCGGGCTATAAATACTATCCTGTGTTGTCAGGGGAAACGTGAAAAAAGGAGTACTTTTTTGAAAAGATGTGTAGACATGGTTTCATTGGGTAGAGCTGCGAATATACTCGATTCAGAGCGTCTGTTCATTGCCACATCTTGTAATAAACCTACTAAGAAGCAGTGCGTTGAGCACCAGTGTATATTTTATATAAAATAAAGCCTGGGACATCGGCAGATCGGAGTTGTGCTATATTCATTGCCAGTCAAAGAAACTGTTTATTATTCTATGAATTGTGGTAAGCTTGAAATATTCAATATCTTTTAATGAAAATTGAATGTAAATTGTTAATTTATGCCTGTATATATGTGTAGTTCAGTAGCGAACATGATGTAAAGCCTATATTGCTCCAGCCTGAACAGAAGGTGTCGGAGGAAAGTAAAACTGCATGGAATGGCCAAACAGTACAATGACACCTAGATTATTAACTAGAAAGAAATAATGCTGGAATTGCAGAGGCGTAGTAACCATTAGGGAGGGAAATACTGGTATAAAGTATTTCAGATGAAGCTGACAGTTGGCCTAACGCTCTGAACTCAATGTCTGTGATGTATTGTGCTCAGTGTAGAAAGAGAGTATAAATTAGTTATGACGTAGAAGGTACATCCTTCTTGTTTTCAGGGACCGTGGTCTTAAAGTTATTGAGCAGCACCTGGTCAGAGCTTTGCTGAAGCCAGAGGTGGACAGCATACTCCTTGGTCCATATAGCAACCAGTGGGGTGGCTCCAGAACTCATTAAAGTAATCGAGCAGAGGAGCCTTTTTCTGCAGTCATCACGCAAGATAAGAGAGTGTGGCCATGGAGCTCAACATTATGTACCCCCATCTTAAAATGACATTGTAAAAATAACATTAAGAGGGGAATTTAATTGTTTTAATATCAGGAACTGAGAACATCTCCAATACTAGTTCCAATAAAGACAAACTATTGAAGTCATGATGACAAATACCAACAGAGCTTGAACAAAACAAAACCAGTATTACCTCATATTACTACTACACAACTGACACACATAGGATACTATTAAAAATATATGTCACTACAAGATTCATATTGAGAAATTCTGTACATATAACTTGTAATTAAAATTGATTGTGATTCCTGGTTCCCTTTGTATTTGAATCAGGACACATATACATTCATGACAGCACTGAATACATATTGTTATTTGAAAAGTTATCAGTGACTCCTTTAAGATATCCTCGTAGAGTGTTTATGTATGTGAGTGTCACAGTGTTGTCAAGTGTGGTGGAATAAATTAAATTGTTTATCAGTCTGTTGTTGTTATGACTTACACTTCATCATGCACATACCCTAGACATATAACGTAGTCATCACACTATTCCAGAATAATTCTGACTGAGGTATACATATGTGGCAGCAAGTAAGGTTACCTATAATACACTACTCTTATTAGATATAGATACCTTCACAGCTGATCTCAGTCAGTACACTAAGTCCCCTATAAATATTTATAACATCCCACTTCACCACATATATTGGGGTCTCGCTCTCGGGATTTTGAATCTTTACCTATTAAAAATATTGGGGGTAATTCACTTCAGGGAATATAAGAATTAAAAGGTATCCTTGGGTGGAATCAAATAAGGTTGAGCTCTCGGTGCCTGTGTTGTCCATTAGATATATATTTAGAGATTGAATTGTTAGTTAGACATTTTATAAACTTACCTGATAGACAATGGCGGACCTAGCCAAATTTCGATCTGCTGCTGTTCAGACTGCAAAAGAGTTAGGATTAGATGGGCAAGTTATGGTTGCCTATGTCACTACTGAATGTGACAAATTTATTGAACGGGAAGAAAGAAGATTAGAAAAAGAGGCCGAAAGAAAGTTAGAGGCTGAAAAGGAAATTAAGAGGTTGCAGATTGAGGCTGAGGCTAAGAAATTGGAAGCAGAAAGAGAAGACAAAAGATTAGCTGCAGAAAGGGAAGCCGAGGAAAGAAGACAGGCTGCAGAAAGAGAAGAGAAGAAATTAGCTGCAGAAAGAGAAGAGATTAGCTGCAGAAAGGGAAGCAGAAAAGGAGGAGAAGAGATTACAAAGGGAACATGAGTTACGACTAAGGGAGTTTGAGTTTCAGGGCCATGCTCCTGAAAATGGTGCCAGTCCCTTTGCCTCTGATGCCACTGCTAGCCAAGGAGCCTCAACCTCGGCTATGAATTTTCATTTAGATCATTTTGTTGAGAAAGACGATGATATAGAGAGCTATCTAAATAGGTACGAATTATTAGCTACCACGTATGGGTTAGAGAGAGAAAGGTGGAGCTTAAAGTTATCTCAAGGACTTCGTGGGGCAGCTTATGAAGTTTTTGCAAAAATGAGCAGAAATGATCAGGAAAATTATGACATGCTAAAGCAGGCTCTTTTGTTAAGATATGAAAAGAATGCAGAATTTTATAGGAAAAAATTTAGGAATGCTAAACTACTGTCAGGTGAAACCTATCACCAGTTCTCTGCACGAATAGAGACATACTTGGAGAAATGGACTTCTCTGGGGAAAACCCAAGATCTTAAGGAAATGGTCCTTATAGAGCAACTAAGAGAGTCCATGGCTCCAGACCTGAGAAAGTTTCTCATGGAACAAGGTGCAGAGAGGCTGGGTGAGTTGCTAAATGTTGCTGAAAGGTATCAAGCAGCTCAAGCAGAGGTAACAGGTAATAAAAAGAAACAAGTGGATAACTTTAGGGCACCACAGAACTTTAATAAATTTGATCCTAGGGATCAAAATAAAGGTAAGCACCAGTTTGATAGGCCACGGTATGAAAATAAAAATAAATTCCCACAATTCGATGAAAGGAAATATGATGAAAGAAAATCTTTCAACCAAGGAAAAAGGTGGTGTAAAAATTGTCAGATGGACAATCATGACACTGACCGTTGCAGAAGGAAACCTGTGTATATGGCCACCCTTCAGGTCAGGTCGACCTCAAGACAGGAGGAGGATATTATGTTAGATACCACTCCAGAAGAGATGAGGAAGGCACAGGCTGGGGATAAAACACTCAAGCCTTGTTTCAGGAAATTGTCAACTTGTCATACAACTCCAGGCAAGGGAGATTTTTACATGAAAAACAAGTTGATGTATAGGAAGACTGGAGCTAGATCCAAAGGTCAGGGACAGCTGGTACTTCCTAAAAGATACAGGACAGAATTAATAAGGAGCCTACATGTGAAACCAGATGGGGACCATGAGAAGATAGGTACCATCATTCAAAAGGTGGCTCACAATTATTATTGGCCCAAAGCAAGATGGGACATTGAGAATTTTGTAGAAAGGTGTAGCATAGCACATGAGGGAACACCCACAAGTGGGAACATGGATCAGGACCTGGACACGCCACGGGGCAAAAGTAGGCCTGATAATAAAAAGAAAAATAGATTTGATAAAGTGGACCAAATGGAATGGGAAGCCCCTTTTCACGGACAAGCTTCACTTAACTGTTTTACAATGGCCACTATGCGGAGAGTGCAAACAGATGTCTTACCCCAGGATCAGCCGAAAATCCCTCAATCGGACTTAAACAAACTGGAGGAAGAGGATGTAGAGAGGAAATCTCTCATCAAGAATTTTAAGTGGGGAGAAAGCCCCAAAAGAAAAATTGGTAGCGGTCGTTTTGTGAATGATAATTCTGGGAGGAAAAATCTTCACTATAAAGCTTCGAGTGGAAGAGACCATACCGGTGCATGGACAAATAGGTCCACAAAATTAAAGGTCCATATGTAGCTTTGTTAAGAACGTGGACTGATGAAAAGGCAGAGGAAAACATTACATCTTCATACCACTATGTGAATGAGCTGACCACTCGTTTAAAAACTGGCTGGAAACTTGCCAATGAAAATTTGAAACAAGCCAGGAAGAAACATGCTGCCTATTATAACAGGAAGGCGAAAGACAGAAATTTGGCTGTGGGAGAGAAGGTACTGCTTCTTCTCCCCGGGAGTCAGAATAAGTTACAGATTGGATGGCAAGGTCCATATACAGTTTTAGAGAAGGTGTCTAGAACAAATTATAAGATAGATAAGAAGGGGAAAGAAAAAATCTATCATGTGAATCTCCTGAAGAAATATTTGGAAAGAGAACATCAGGAAGAGACACACTTGTTGACCTTGTCCATCGCCATGGAGATGAAAAAGGAACCACTTTCATCATTTGAATATCCATTACAACACCCCTGTGAGACAGCAGCACAGGTGAAAATCAGTACACATTTAACGAAAACTCAGAAAGAGAGAGTGCAACAGGTTCTAAATAATCATGCAGAGGTGTTAACAGACCGACCAGGGCATACAAACCTATTGGAATATGATATGAAACTGATAGACCCCACACCTGTCTGTATGAAACCATATTCGATTCCGTTTGCTAAGGAGAAAGCTTTGAAGGAAGAGATAGACTATCTGTTGAAGGAAGGAATTATTTCGCACAGTGAATCTTCGTATAGTTCCGGTGTTGTACTCTTAAGGAAGCCCTCTGGAGAACATAGACTCTGTATAGATTACAGGAGACTGAATGCTATTACAGAAGGACAGGTGGATCCATTGCCGGATACAAATCAGCTGTTTGCCAGACTAAATAAAGCTAAATATTTCTCAAAAGTGGATCTGAGTAAAGGATACTATCAGATTCCAGTAAAGCCTGAGGTTAGACCATACCTAGCTTTTAGTACCTCAGAAGGACACTATGAATTTAATAGATTGCCATTTGGATTGAAGAATGCGCCTAGTGTCTTCTCTAGAATGATGAGAAAATTGTTGGATGTAAACATTTCGGAGGAACGTAATGAATCCCTGAGTTGCCTCTTTGATTGAGGATATTCCGAATGTTTCATACAGAATAATAAGAAGATTATGGGACCCACTACGAAAACTCTGCTATCACCAGGTATATGTTATCTCCTCATAACGTACATTTTGAGGGAAATATAATGTTCTCTGGACATGTCATTGCGCAGACTCAGAGAAGAGAAATGGTGAATACGGGTTGCGAAGCAGCATTAAGACAAGCACTCACACTTGCGGCTGTTCAGTAACATAACCGAAATATATTATTGGTTGTAGAAGTCTGAGGCAGATTTCATGAGTAGTGCCTACTCTGAATGGACCCAACTACATAAAACCATGATAGCACCACAGCAGAGTAAAGTCAAGTTGACTTACATTTATCTATGTGTATATAGAATAAAGGACTGACATGGGATGTCTGTTTTAAGAGGGGAGGTGTCGTGAAATATTCTAATCCACATATATAAATTATCAGGTAAATATAAAGCCTAACAAATACATTTAATAAAGGAAAGAGAAATGGTAAAAGAAACAGTGCTGTCACAATGACTGTACGCAAAATCCCCTTGTGTTCTCATTCGTCTGCAAATTGTAACGCTTTCACGTTGATAATAAAAGCCTACTATATTATTATTACCCCACCCGTGTGTTACCGGGGCCCGAAAGGGGATCAAAGAATAGTAACACTGTCCCCTGCCAAGCATGTCGTAGAAGGCGACTAAGGAGGGTTGGGCATGGGGCCGGTTACCCCATCCTGTAAAAAAAATTTAAACCACAAAAAACTTCAACAAATATGGACAAGTCAAATAAAGAAAATAAAACACAGCCATCCAAGACAGGGGAAGGTCCTCTCGCGGGGAGGCGTATGATGCAACACAGAGAAAGCCGAAAGGAGTCTGTGTTGCTGACTAACCTTCTTTCTTCTAGGAGAACTTCCAGATTTGGCACCTGGAATGTTCGGACATTGAACGAACAAGGGAAAGTGGCACAAGTAGCAGCAGAAATGAGGGAATACAAAATCGAGGTTCTGGGAATGTGTGAAACAAAGTGGAAGGGGGTAGACAGGAAGAAACTCATCACAGGTGAATTGGTGCTGTCCTCAGGACACGAAGACGGAAGTTCACACCACAGTGAAGGGGTAGCTCTTATGTTATCTAAAGAAGCACAGAAAGCACTCATTGAATGGGAAGCTGTGGGACCCAGAATAATAACAGCTATTTTCAAAACAGCTAAAAAGAAAATTCATGTCAATGTCATCCAATGTTATGCACCAACTAATGACAAAGAAGAGTCTGTGAAAGAAGCATTTTATACTAAACTACAGGAAATTATGGATAAAATAAAAAGAAGAGACATCACAATTTTGATGGGTGACATGAATGCAAAGATAGGTACAGTCAATACTGGATTTGAAGAAGTCATGGGAAAACATGGGCTAGGAGTAATGAATGAAAATGGAGAACTATTCGCAAACTTCTGTGCTTCAAATCAACTGGCTATAGGAGGAAGCATGTTTCCACATAAGAGAATACACAAGGCAACATGGATATCACCAGACCATAGAACAGAAAATCAGATCGATCATATATGCATAAAGAAGAAGTTTAGATCATCATTGCAGGATGTAAAGGTATATAGAGGAGCAGATGTGGCATCAGATCACCATCTTCTGATAGCCAAAGTAAAAATGAAACTCAAGAGATATGCAACAATGCAAAATTATAGACAACAGTTTAATGTAGGACAGCTAAGAAATCAAGAAACAAGAGACAAATTTGCGGTCACAGTATCCAACAAATTCCAAGTGCTCCAACAGTTGGAAGATGTAGAGAATACAGAAGACTATTGGCAGCAGGTCAAAACGGTATGGAAGGAGACATGTGAAGAAATACTGGGGAAAAGGGAAAGACAACAAAAAGCATGGATAACAACAGAAACCATCAATAAGATAAAAGATAGAAAAAACAAGAAAGCAGAGTTAAACACAAGCAAAACCAGAAGTTCCAAAGCCAAGGCTCAAGAAGTGTACACAGAAGCAAACAAAGAAGTAAAAAGAAGTATTAAAAGAGACAAGAGGAAGTATATTGAGGAGTTGGCAAGAGAGGCAGAAGATGCTGCAGCCAAAGGAAATATGAGAGAACTGTATAGCAGCACAAAGAAGCTAACAGGGAAATACAAGCAAACAAGTTGCCTCATAAAAGATAAGAATGGGAAACTGCTCAGCAATATACAAGAGCAAATGAAGAGGTGGACAGAATATTTTGGGGACCTTCTCAATAGACCAGCTCCACAAAACCCGCCGGACATCCAGCCAGCAGAAGAAGAGCTACAAATTAACGGTGAAAGACCAACGAAGGAAGAAATAAAGAAAGCCATAAAGCTTCTAAGAGATGGAAAAGCGTCTGGACCTGATAGCATTCCAGCAGAGGCCATCAAAGCAGATATCGACACGGCTACAGAGATGTTATATAAATTACTTGGTAAAGTCTGGGAAAAAGAAGAGATACCAGCAGAATGGAAGGAAGGATATCTGGTTAAGTTGCCTAAGAAGGGAAATCTACAAGAGTGCACAAATTATAGAGGAATAATGTTACTATCAGTGCCAGGAAAGGTATTGAACAGGATTATCCTTGAGAGATTAAAGGAGTCCATAGACAAGAAATTGAGAGATGAACAAGCAGGTTTTCGACAAAACAGATCATGTACAGACCAGATAGCCACTTTGAGAATAATAGTTGAACAAAGTCTGGAATGGAATTCACCACTATACATCGGATTTGTGGACTACGAAAAAGCATTTGACAGTGTGGACAGAGAATCACTTTGGAAATTGATGAGGCATTATGGAGTTCCCCTGAAAATCATTAATTTAATAAAGAAAACCTATGAAGACATGACGTGCAGAGTTCTTCATGAAGGACAGCTTACAGAACCATTTGGGATAAGAACAGGAGTGCGACAGGGATGCCTCTTGTCTCCATTTCTTTTCTTGCTGGCAATAGATTGGGTTATGAGATCATCGACAACACACAACAGAAATGGAATCCAGTGGACTCTGACTAAGCAGTTGGATGATCTGGATTTTGCTGATGATTTGGCTCTCCTGTCCCATAACCGTAATCAGATGCAGGACAAATTGAAAACACTCGATGAGAGGTCACAGCAATTGGGTCTGAAAATACACAGGGAAAAGACAAAAATAATGAGAATAAATGCAGGTAATGAAAACAGGGTTGAACTTGAAGAAACGCCAATACAAGATGTAGAATCATACACATATCTTGGCAGTAATATAGACAAAGTTGGAGGGACAGACAGCGATATCAAAATAAGAATACAAAAAAGCAAGAGGAGCTTTCATTGCATTGGGAAATATATGGAGATCAAGAGAAATAGGATCCAACACGAAAATAAGAATCTTCAACTCAAATGTGAAGTCAGTCCTATTGTATGGCTCGGAGACATGGAGAACAACAAAGACAACAACCAAAAAGCTACAGACTTTCATAAATGGGTGCTTGCGTAGAATAGAGGGATTAAAATGGTATGACAAGGTTACCAATGTGGAACTGATGACAAGAACTGGACAAGTGCCAGTGGAACAAGAGATGAGAAGAAGACGATGGCGATGGATAGGACACACACTGAGGAAACCTGTTGATAGCATTACAAGGCAGTCCTTGTTCTGGAACCCCCACGGCAAGAGAGGCAGAGGAAGACCAAGAAGTACATGGAGAAGAGAGTTGGAAACAGAGGTGAAAATGATGAGGAGAACATGGAAAGAACTTGAGATGATGGCACGTGACAGGAGGACTTGGCATGTGTTTGTTGAAGGCCTATGCTCCTTTGGGAGTGGAGGGTTATGAATGAATATTATTACCCGCTTTCTTCAATGAAACGTGTACTAAACTTGAGATACGCA
Source organism: Oreohelix idahoensis (assembly GCA_024509875.1). Lineage (NCBI taxonomy): Eukaryota > Metazoa > Mollusca > Gastropoda > Stylommatophora > Oreohelicidae > Oreohelix > Oreohelix idahoensis. The sequence continues at coordinate 201,155 of JAMPIV010023163.1, read as the reverse complement.
AACTGATCAATGACCTAAATTTAATATCTCATTCATTCCATTTTATACACGGCGTAACTAAAAGACAGATAAGCAGGAGAGAGAGAGAGGGGCGAATGAAGGCAGGACACATGAAACACTAAACACGCGTCGCGCGATACACAATTGCTGCCATCACGCGTGTAAGGCCACATGCACTAACTTTTTTTCAGACGGACAGTGATAAAAACACTAACCTTCCCAGAGTTAGGTTTTAAAAAACCTGGAAAACGCTTATTAGAAAAGATGACATTAGATGGGTTTACGTTTGAAAACATTACAGTACCCAGACAGCACATCTTCGAAACAGGAGGTAGAAGAAATTGCATGTTTTGAACGCAGCCACTTAGCTCTTTTAAATTTGTATATTTGGGTTCCTTAGGACTTGCTGACAAATAATATGTAAAACGTTACGCAAATAGTCTAGGAATTACCAAATTATAACCAAAATAAAATAGTGGGGGTGCCTGACAGCATGAAATCATTTCTGCTCATAAAATTTTTTTATAACGTGTTTGAAAAAACCTTACGTTACGGAAATAGCCTATCATGTTAACTCCAAATTGATTGGAGCGCAACAAATGTAAGACTAAACACGATTGGTCGGGCTATAAATACTATCCTGTGTTGTCAGGGGAAACGTGAAAAAAGGAGTACTTTTTTGAAAAGATGTGTAAACATGGTTTCATTGGGTAGAGCTGCGAATATACTCGATTCAGAGCGTCTGTTCATTGCCACATCTTGTAATAAACCTACTAAGAAGCAGTGCGTTGAGCACCAGTGTATATTTTATATAAAATAAAGCCTGGGACATCGGCAGATCGGAGTTGTGCTATATTCATTGCCAGTCAACGAAACTGTTTATTATTCTATGAATTGTGGTAAGCTTGAAATATTCAATATCTTTTAATGAAAATTGAATGTAAATTGTTAATTTATGCCTGTATATATGTGTGAGAGTTATCTACCCTTCCAAGATGGAGGTGAAATTCGTTTCTCACCTTAGACGCCGAAAGAAAAACATCAGGAATGTGTATATTTCGATGGATATCACCATGTTATGTTAAATTATAGCATAAAAGATACACCAGAGTATCTAGTGGTGTAGATATTTTCCTATAACTGACCTCGAAACCCTCGAATCGGTCGGTTGGATCGGAGGGTTGATCAGTGAGTTAACAATTCACTATCGTAAAACAAGCTATTGTTACCGAAACAGAACCAGGCTCGACAGTAAACATGACTCACTCTAATATCTTGGGGGCTAAGGAGATTTCTAAAATTGGATACTGGAATGTAAGAACTATGTATCAAGACGGAAAATTGGAAGAAGTAATTAAAGAAATGGATAATTATAAGTTGGACTTATTGGGTGTCAGCGAGTGTAGATGGATGGGGAAGGGCATAAAATATATTTCAGAAGAAAAAAAGCAAATTATATACTCTGGTAGTAATGATAAACGTCACACAGAGGGAGTAGCCATCCTAATGACACAGAAAGCAGCAGCATCGCTTATCAGCTGGGTACCTATCAATGAGAGGCTAATATTAGCTAGATTTCAGACACGATTTTTCAAGCTCTCAATTGTACAATGTTATGCACCAACTAACGACGCTCTTGATACCACAAAAGATGACTTCTATGAAGCACTTCTAAGTACCATCAACACAATACCCAAGCATGACATAATAGCAGTCATGGGTGATTTTAACGCCAAAGTAGGTGACAACAACGATGGAGTACAAAGATATCTCGGTACTCATGGCATAGGCTGTTTGAATCAAAATGGCGAAAGACTTCTAGAACTTTGTGAAATATCAAACCTCGTTGTGGCAGACACCATCTTTCCACATAAGAATATCCACAAGATAACATGGAATTCACCTGATGGCAGAACTAAGAAACAGATAGATCACTTCTGCATAAGCGCTAAATTTCGCTCATCAGTTCAAGACGTCAGAGCATACAGAGGTGCAGAGATCGGAAGCGATCATAACCTCTGCATAGCTAAAATGAGAATTAAACTGAAGAAGTTATACCAACCGAATAAAAATAGAAGAATAGATGTACACAGAATGCAATCAAATGATATAAAGAAGGAATATACTGTCAAAATGAACAACTATTTCGATGCTTTAGGCAAAATTGACAACGCTATCACCACCAAGACAATCGATACTAAATGGGAACAACTGAGAACAGCAATGACAGAAGCAGCTGTAGCGACCACCGGATACCTAGTACATAAAAAGAAAAAATACCAGAAAGATACTTGGGAACAAGAAAGGAAAACAGCAAAACTTAAAATACTACCAAGTACAATATATTAATCTTGCAAACTACTTATAACTTGTTAACATAAAGAAGTGAAGATTAAAAACTCGAATGACTTACATATTCAATTGAGACAATTTCATCAAATGAACTTGAAGCTGAAAATTGATTGAACTGGTAATTCCTAGGTTCCCTTTATCAAATCAGGACAACTATGTCACATTGCTATGACAGCAAAGGTAAAAATGGGAATTCAATACATAAGAGATTGTTATTTGAAAAGTTATCAGTGACTCCTTTTTAATAATGAAACATCCACAAACCACCTAAGTGTTTATGAATTCACGTGACGTGATCACAAGTGATTAAAAAATTTTAAAGCTGCTGGAGTGAATAAATTTCAAATTTAAAGTTTATCAGTCTTGAGAATTTTAGATATTATAAATGAAGTATGGAGAGAGAAGAACAACCACCACAACAATGGAAAGACAGTATTATTGTAAAGTTACCGAAGAAAGGTGATCTATCAGACTGTAATAACTGGCGTGGTATATCACTATTATCAGTACCTGGAAAATTATTATGTTGCATGATGTTAGAAAGACTTAAATTGCATGCTGACGAAAAGATCAGAGAAGAACAAGCGGGTTTCAGGCCGAAACGTTATTGATCAATATTCACTACTAAGAACTTATTCAGTGGATCGCCAGATACCTTCGTCGATTTTCAAAAAGCCTTTGATAGTCTACAGCCCAGTACACTAAGTACCCTATAAAAAATATTTATAACATCCCACTTCACCAATGCAAAGATGTGTGTTACCAAAAAAGGGAATACAATGAATTTTACTACTGAAACAGGGTTGAAAAACAAGGCTGTATTATGTCACTACTTTTTGGAAGACCCATAAGCTGGATTGGGTATGAGAAACAAGATACCACAATGAACAAATTGGGTACAAAATGGACAAATGGAAAATTTCCTGGGGGACCTGGATTTCCAGATGATGTAGCATTCTTAAGTTCAACACAAGACAATCCACAAGCAATAAATAATTTGTGTCATCTCTCGGTTAAAATAGGTCTCCAAATAAATGCCTCTAAAACTAAAGCTATGAACTTTTCTAACGAGACCTTTGATATCATCTTGAACGGGGAAAAACTACAGAAAGTTGAAAGTTTCAATTATTTAGGCAGTAAAATGACTCAGGATGGTGACACAACAAGAGAAATCCATACTAGAATTGCTTTGGCAGCTAGCGCCTTCAATAGATTATCTAACATTTGGAAAAATACGATCATTGAATATACATACCAAGCTTCGTCTGTTTAATTCAAATGTTATCTCAGTGTTAACATACGGCTGTGAGAGTTGGAAAATAACAAAATCATTGGAGAACAAGCTGTGCATACATTCGAGAAAAATGTCTTAGAAAACTCATTGAACATCAGTAAAGATTCAAGATTGCGTTCGATCAAATAAGAAAGACTCTAGAGATGTCTCCGATACTTCATAAACGGTCATATATCGGTCATGTCCTACAAATGAAAACAACAGAATAAACTACAGGCGCTCATTGGGTTCCTGAGGGTAAGCGGAAAAAAGGAAGACAACACTCAGTACAATAATAAGAGAAGGAAGAACGTTGGGCCTAAAATAATGTGCAAGAGCCTAATGGCGTACACTCAACACCTGGCAGAGCACTGGTCTGCTTATGCGCCGTAGATGCGCTGGCAAGAATTTATTGTTATTTTATTATTATGTGTAGTTCAGTAGCGAACATGATGTAAAGCCTATATTGCTCCAGCCTGAACAGAAGGTGTCGGAGGAAAGTAAAACTGCATGGAATGGCCAAACAGTACAATGACACCTAGATTATTAACTAGAAAGAAATAATGCTGGAATTGCAGAGGCGTAGTAACCATTAGGGAGGGAAATACTGGTATAAAGTATTTCAGATGAAGCTGACAGTTGGCCTAACGCTCTGAACTCAATGTTTGTGTCGATGTATTGTGCTCAGTGTAGAAAGAGAGTATAAATTAGTTATGACGTAGAAGGTACATCCTTCTTGTTTTCAGGGACCGTGGTCTTAAAGTTATTGAGCAGCACCTGGTCAGAGCTTTGCTGAAGCCAGAGGTGGACAGCATACTCCTTGGTCCATATAGCAACCAGTGGGGTGGCTCCAGAACTCATTAAAGTAATCGAGCAGAGGAGCCTTTTTCTGCAGTCATCACGCAAGATAAGAGAGTGTGGCCATGGAGCTCAACATTATGTACCCCCATCTTAAAATGACATTGTAAAAATAACATTAAGAGGGGAATTTAATTGTTTTAATATCAGGAACTGAGAACATCTCCAATACTAGTTCCAATAAAGACAAACTATTGAAGTCATGATGACAAATACCAACAGAGCTTGAACAAAACAAAACCAGTATTACCTCATATTACTACTACACAACTGACACACATAGGATACTATTAAAAATATATGTCACTACAAGATTCATATTGAGAAATTCTGTACATATAACTTGTAATTAAAATTGATTGTGATTCCTGGTTCCCTTTGTATTTGAATCAGGACACATATACATTCATGACAGCACTGAATACATATTGTTATTTGAAAAGTTATCAGTGACTCCTTTAAGATATCCTCGTAGAGTGTTTATGTATGTGAGTGTCACAGTGTTGTCAAGTGTGGTGGAATAAATTAAATTGTTTATCAGTCTGTTGTTGTTATGACTTACACTTCATCATGCACATACCCTAGACATATAACGTAGTCATCACACTATTCCAGAATAATTCTGACTGAGGTATACATATGTGGCAGCAAGTAAGGTTACCTATAATACACTACTCTTATTAGATATAGATACCTTCACAGCTGATCTCAGTCAGTACACTAAGTCCCCTATAAATATTTATAACATCCCACTTCACCACAACCTGTCACCTAAAAAGTAACTTCTAATGATTATTTGACTACTGACACGCTGGTTGTACAAACGACCACAATGATGAAACAAAATGGAAGACCATAAGGAATGCCTACTAGGTGATGGAGACTACAAGATACACAGTGACAGATACCATAGAGGTACTTACCGTAACGCGATGTCCTGCTGACTGTCTGTGCAGCAGAAGAAATTATGTCACAGATGCCGAAATTATGTTAAACAGATGAAAAAAGGAAACTACGTTGACAGCAAAGTTTGGCACACATCTTTAGATATCTTAATACATGTCCCGTGACAACAGTCTGGCACATAGCTGTATATCAATTAATTAGTGTGCATAGAAAAAATGTGTATATAGTATATAAATGCGTTCCATACAGTCAACACCGAGATGAATACTTCATAAACGTCATAATCCACAAATGATAAATTTCATAGATCCAACTGTACACGTAGTACGCCTGAATGACGACACTCAACACTGGCAACACTGTCCTTTTAGAGCGCTGGCAACACTGTCTTTTTAGAGCGCTGGCAACACTGTTCTTCAGGGCGCTTTACAAAATGTAAACAAACCAGTCCATAGCTTAACAATGCGTAATGCGTGTACAGTTCATTGTTTTTTAAAAACTTGAAAGTAGCACATGTTTAGTCCAATAACAGTCGTCACTGGGTAGTTGTAGATACAGACACGTAGCTGTCCTAAAACACTCATTAGCTCGACGAAAAGATTACGGCTCACAGCACGAGCCACGGATCTGATATACCGGTAATCACTGGCGACAGCAAAATACTGGATTTTCCGGTTTAAAATGAAATATCACAGTATAGACATGGTTTCATATCAAAGGTTTTCAGCTAAGTACAACAGGCCTTTCGAAACAAAACAGTAACTTGCATTAATTTCCACAAGCAAGAAACGCGTGGAAGGTCAAAGGTTCAGTTAATGAGACATTAGTAGGTCCACTTTCGCCGCTTGTAATTACCACAGGTTCAAAACAGTGACAATGTCCGTTCATAAACTTGTATAGATTCAGATCAAATGTGAGCCTCCCTGTTCACAAAATATTACCACAGATCAGTTGACGTGAGCTGTGTACTTTCATTCTGGTGTAGCAATCCTTGACCATTTGGCTGTCTATGGAATACATGTATAGAACAGCAGTGCATATGCATGTATATGTGTGTGCGTGCGTGCGTGTGTGTATGTGAACTCCTGGTAGCTGAATCTAACGTTATTTCTCTCTTTCATAAAAGATTCGGAAATAAATATAACACTTAGTCCGAGGTCGATCTCCACACACTAGTTAATTAATCCTCTTGCACTGAGATACATGCTTTACATTCAGAAATTTCGTTACCGTTCACGATATGGTAACTTACACGGAACATCACTTTCAGCCGAATCAAATAATCGCTTCGAACTCATGTTTGATGAATTAAACATCCTTTTGCCGATAACGCACAGTCGACCTCTTCCTTGGTTCACAAACTTGAGACAACCTTCCGTCTCCAAACGTTAACAGTAAACTCCCTTCCCAAAGTCATTACCATTCAGACAGCCAAAAACACTCCCGAGTTTCACTCAGTTAAACACTGACCTCACTCATGCCACGTGAGCACAAGCTCACGACCCAGTCCCAACAGTCAATGCCATTAAAAAAAAAATAAACTCCTTGTGTCGTAGATTTTCGATAGGAGAATTAAGACTAGGTTTGGTCCCTTCTGAATAGGTTTGAATAGGTGATAGACTCAGTGAGAGTTAGTGAAAGGTAATAGAATTTCCATACACGTGAGATGATAGATTTGATATAGTGGCTGTCTCTGAAAGCGAAAAGGATTCTTCTCTCTCTCACCTATCTTCTACAACAGTTGTTACAGCGTCAGACAGACTACACCAGTATACATATTACGTATATTTCTATCACTCACAGGCACGCACATACACGTGACGACAGGTAAACACACAGACGTGGGAAAACTATAACAATGATATATATATTATCTAGAACGAGCTGGACTGGCGGCTCCTGAGCCGACCCAGCTGCAATGGGTACCTCCGAAATCGGCGAGTATTTGCCTGAATGGCGAGGGACATTTGTCTCTGTACAAGAAATAAAGGGATACTCACGTAAAATCAATGTCAGGTTAGACATAAATGATAACCTGAGATTTCGCCTCGAGTATTAGCGGGCGAACGCAAAAAAAAAAAAAAAAAAAAAAAAAGTTCAAGAGCGATTTTAATATCAGGGAAAAATCGGCTCACAACATCAAAGAAAGTACATCAAGGAGAATACATATACACAGTCATAAAAATTCAAGGAAATGTTGCAAGGATGATAGCCCCCTTATAGTGTTAACTCTAGGTTTAGCCCAGCCCCGTTAAGAGAACAGATGATGGCGCCAGAGTCACAGATACATAGGGTTTGATTCTAAGAGTTTTCGTTGTTTTATCTCGTAATTATATGCACAGAGTTTGAAAACAAAAATCTGATTTAACCTAAGACAAAAACACAAGAACTCTAGCCTTAGCAACAAATTATGCAGATAGAAAAAAATTTTGGACAGCAACAGGGTGTCAAAGATATAATAGTGAAAATATCACTCAAACCAGCGTACACTCATTCATTCCGCCATGGCCTCTCATACATGTACTCACGACTTTGCTCGCTGCCTCTTGGAACACATTGATTTTAGATCTTCACACAGACTCAAAAAAATGCAGTCTTCTGCCAAGAAGTCCCCAGTTCCAAAAGACGTATTTAACTTGGAGTCTCCGGGAACGACTACTTGGGTGTGCAAATTTGTTCAAATGTCTGATTAAGTCACCTAAAATTATTCCAGGCGCGGGAGTTAGCAGAGCACAGTGTCAATAGCGTAGGTTTCTAGAAATGATGAATGTCAGGTCGGTGCCTTCCCTCAGTATAGGATTCACTTTAGTCACACCACAGATTTGTCCACAAAAAAATATATATATATAGTCGGGAAATGGTAGTTAATACTTGAAGTATTTCGCGCCACCAGGCAGAAAGATTACGTAGAGTTTTTCTAGAAGAAATTAAGATCTGGCTCCAAGGTCCAGTATTTATCATTACAGTCTTTGAAAACCCGTTATTGGGATATAGTATTTCTGGCTAACTCGGGTTGCATATGCACTGTTTAGACCAGTGGTACTTAAGAAACCCACGTGGTTCAAAATAAGGACTGTCTATTTCTTCACAAGTATGGAAACTACTACTAGGTGCTGGTAAAGTTAGGGTCACCCCAAAACTTTCACTGTGTGGAGGAAAAATAACACATATAATATAATAAACAGAATCTGTACTGGTTATAACTTACATTTAAACTTGCAAGCAGAGAGCTTTGCTTATCATTTAAACTTCCCGTGACGTAAGTTATATTTAAAAATCAGCAATTCTCATGAATTAGGAACACGTGCGTATTCCGTCACCATTCATGAGGCTCGATTCTAGAGTTTATACGTTAGTTTAGAAAAATACACTCGACTGAGTATTAGCGGTTAAATTAAATTCATAAATAGCTACACTTGCTGTTATAAGCTAGAAATTTTAATTTTATTCTGCTTTCCACTGAATGCTTCCCTAGAAAATATAATAGCCTACCACTTTATTTCTCTTCTGCGCTAAAGAAATAGATTAAAATGAATTAAGCGATTTAACACTTTAACACTCACAAAATCTATATATCTATCATATTAATTACCTCAACCACAGAATTACAGGTAGTCGCACAACTTAAGAATAAAATGCTGAAAGTATTTCTGGAAGTCTAGAAGTTCGACAAATTGCCGAAACAAACTGAGATACTTCGCTAACAGCTATTCTGTTTACGAGCAACCTATCTACTGTGAGTCTATGAGCGAGAATGAAATTAAAGTTTCAAACTAGGCCAATATCTTTAAAATCGGACACAGGATCCTAATCTTATTTCGCCAAGCGAAATAGTCCCCCCCCCCCCCCCCCCGTCCGTATAACACCTTCGTCCGCTTATCGCGTGACGTAACAGCCATCAGTGGCCGAGGGCTTGCATGAGTTGCAAATCTCAGACCACCGTCTGCAGTGCGGAGTGGATTTTCACGCTAAGCCGGGTTTTTCCTGACGAAAAACCTCATGCGTTTACTGAAATGCAGACTCTCTGTCTACTTTCCATGTCCCTCGGGTGAATTTTCACGCCCCAGGCCAGAGACCCTCAGACGAATGTCTAGCGAATGCTGTAAATTCACGCCTATCATCCGACCAGCGCGACTGACATGTACGCAATACCACCCAGGTGCGATTCTCAGTTTTAGAGAAAGGAAAACAGGTAAAGTTTGCGAATTATATGAAAATAATATTCGCAAAACGAATGGATGAAAAATATACAGGAAAAAAAAAAGAAATACAGAGATAATTAAAGAGAGAATTCGGGTGAAAGAATAGGAAGATGATGTAGGAAATTAAATGAATATAAACCCTACGTGACACCTTGACACACCAAAACTTGTATTCGGAGAATTATCATTGATCTTTACATTTAAAGATATATATATATATATATATATATATATATATATATATATATATATATATATATATATATATATATATATATATATATATATATATATATATATATATATATATATATATATATATATATATATATATATAAATTTTTTTTTTTTTGGTTGTTGTTGACAGATTTGAGTTTTTATTTCAGCACGACTATATGTAAACTATAAACGAGTGCTTGCGTAGAATAGAAGGACTGAAATGGTATGACAAAGTCACACATGTGGAATTGATGACAAGAACCAGTGGAACAAGAGTTGAGAAGAAGACGCTGGCGATGGATAGGACACACATTGAAGAAACCTGTTGATAGCGTTAAAAGGCAGTCCTTGTTCTGGAAACCACAGGGAAAGAGATGCAGAGGTAGACCAACAAACACACGGAGAAGAGAACTGGATACAGAGGTGAAAATGATGAAGAAAACATGGAAAGAACCTGAACGGATTGCTCGGGAGAGGAGGGCTTGGCATGTGTGTGGTGAAGGGCTATGTATCCTCGGGATCTAAAGAGTATTGATTGATTGATATGTAAACTCGCCCTGTGTAGTTACCAGGGGTTTTTATTTCAGTACGACTATACGTAAACTCGCCCTGTGTAGTTACCAGGGGTTTTTATTTCAGTACGACTATACGTAAACTCGCCCTGTGTAGTTACCAGGGTTTTTTTATTTCAGTACGAGTATATGTAAACTCGCCCTGTGTAGTTACCAGGGGTTTTTATTTCAGTACGACTATATGTAAACTCGCCCTGTGTAGTTACCAGGGGTTTTTATTTCAGTACGACTATATGTAAACTCGCCCTGTGTAGTTACCAGGGGTTTTTATTTCAGTACGACTATATGTAAACTCGCCCTGTGTAGTTACCAGGGGTTTTTATTTCAGTACGACTATACGTAAACTCGCCCTGTGTAGTTACCAGGGTTTTTTATTTCAGTACGACTATATGTAAACTCGCCCTGTGTAGTTACCAGGGGTTTTTATTTCAGTACTACTATATGTAAACTCGCCGTGTGTAGTTACCAGGGTTTTTTATTTCAGTACTACTATATGTAAACTCGCCCTGTGTAGTTACCGGGTTTTTTTTATTTCAGTACGACTATATGTAAACTCGCCCTGTGTAGTTACCAGGGGATCTCTTGTGAGGCAAAGAAAGAATAGAACTGTAGCTCCGTCACGCATGTCCCACAAGGCCACTAATATGACCTTGTGCATAGCTCTGGTAACCTCATCATGTAAAACAGACTGCTACAGAAACTACCTCGGCACGAGCATATGAATGAGTTGTGCAGGCTTCCTGCCAGGGGAGTGCAGCTGCAGTGGCTGCCTCATGTTCTAATGGGATTAAAAAGGAAAATGATGATGATGATGTGTAAGCTTAACCATTTTTCTTTGTAATAAAATATATTATTTTAATAATGCAACGTTTTAAATTATGCGTTTATGTACATTTTTTTTTTCTAAGAAGGTACCCGTAGCCTTCACTGGACAATTAAAGTGGTCCATGACTCAAGAGAGATTACTAAGCCCTAGTCTAGATTCAATACATTCAGTATTGTATGTATACTATATTTCTCCATGTATTCGATATTCCTTGAGCATACGTTACAAAAAGCCACACTGAAACGCTTTTAGCCAGGAAAACGAAGTACAGTAGAACTCCATTTATCCGAACCCCATGGGACCGAGCATCGTTCGGATAATCAAATGTTCGGATAACTGGATTACATAATGTATCGAGTACATGTACACATATTTCTAAAAATAATTAACCATCACAAGGAAAATACACTATAAAACATATTTACATACTTGTACTGTAATAATAATACCCACACTGTATTAGATCACTGTATCACCAAAATCTTTTATTACACTGCAGTGCATGTACTACTTGTATTAATTATTTTTGTTAAGAAAGAGAAATGTTTTCAAAATAACATTACAAACGATTCAAAACCAGGCGCAACTTACGTATATATGTACTTGCACAGATGTAGCCCACTATTTAAAATAATGAGGAATCCTCTTTTGCACCAAACTGGATAGTCTCCTTTTGGCTGCTAAGTCCCGCATTCTCTTCAACAGCAGAAGCTGTGTAGGACAGCTGTCATCTTCTTGCTCGTATCAAGCCATCGCTGTTTCTAGTGCTATAAAGGGCTCTTCAGGACGTTTTGGTTTTTCTTCATAATCTACAAGTACATCATGTACTTCTGAGGAGTCTTCATCATCGGTCACTACATGTATTTGGTTTTCTTCTTGCACAAAAGACAAAATTTCTTCGTCATTCAAAAACTGAAAACCAGAATCATTATCATCTTCTAGCCACATGTGTGCATCATCTTTGTCACAGTCCGAAAATCCGGGCATTGCTTGAAACAGTTCCACAACTTCATTTATACAATCATCATTTGTGTCCACTGCAGTAGTTTCATTTCCTCCTTTTTTCCCAAGCAATCTACTCCAAGCCTTGTTGAGATTATCTTGTGACAGGGTGGTCCAAGCATCAGCTAACATATAGCAGCAGTCTTTGAGATTAAGCTTTTTGGAAAATGCCACCACACTTTCTTCATCTTCAGCCAACAATAAACGACGCAGGACTTCCTTCTTGTACATCTTTTTAAGCTTTGCTATAACGCCCTGATCCATTGGTTGAATCAGTGCTGTTACATTGGGAGGCAGAAAAATTACTTTAAAATTTGCATCAACTGCATTCAATGTATCCGTCTCTGGATGAGATGGTGCATTGTCCAGTAGAAGAATTACTTTTCCAGTTTTCTTTTCTTGTTCTCTCAACCTCTTCACATTTGGGATGAACTGATTTGTATACCAATCAAGAAATATTTCACTATTCATCCAAGCACTCTTCTGTGCTTTGTAACACAATGGGAGACATGTCACATTCTTTAAACAACGTGGTTTTTTGGCTTTGCCGATCATTAGCACCGGTAAACGATGACTTCCACTGGCATTCGCGGCTACCAAAATTGTTACTCTCTCTTTGCACTTTTTAAACCCAGGGGCAGCTGCTTCGCGCTGAGATGCAAGTGATTTTTGAGGCAATGATTTCCAGTATAAGCCAGTCTCATCGGCATTGTACACATCATCGAGTGAATAACCTTCTTCTTCCAAAAAAGCCAAGAATGTTTCTTTAAAATTTTTAGCGGCAGTTGCATCGCTAGATAAAGATTCCCCTTGAATCTCCAATTCTCGTATGCCATGACGAGATTTAAAGTTTCTTAACCATCCCTGGCTAGCCTTAAAGTCAGGAGGACCGTCAAGTTGATTGTTGAACTGAAGTGCCTTTTCACACAACAGAGAACCAGAGATAGGTTCCCCTTTGCTTCTTCTTTGCACAAACCATATATACAAAGCCTCTTCCAATTTCACATCTTTCGCATTTCTCATGGTTTTACGTTTCTTCGACCCATTTTCGCTATCAAATTTCGATGCAAAACTCATAATTTTATCCTTGTTACTTTTGATGTCAGAGACGGTAGATTTCCCAACATTGAAAATCCTCGCAAGTGAAGACACAGTTTCACCTTGTCCTAGTCTCTTGATAATTTCTGTTTTCGTTTCAATTGACAAAACATTGCGGTTCCTTTTATATGCTTTAGGCCTACTGGAAGATGCCATATCGCACAGAGAAATACTTGTACACCAAAATTATTCTGCTGTAGTAGCAGACACAATTATTTTAAGTTGAACTGTCTGTTTAGCCAGTGTTCTACCTAGAACGCACACGTACACTGGATTGGTAAACCAGATATTAACTGACTTTATGATCTAACTGACTTCCTGTACGTAAGCGACCGACCATTAGCCATCCCATTCTCTACAAATTGTTCGCACACATTTGAAGTTTGCCGCATCAAAAGATTCAGAATTTTAGTCTAACGTGACTGTGGCATCTGATTTTTTTTTTTCTGGAAAAAGTGTTCGGATAATTGGATGTTCGGATAATTGGGGTTCGGATAAATGGAGTTCTACTGTATATGAAAAGCCGATTTAATTATGAATAGAAAGATTTATGTTGCAGGCACGACTTTTCATGCAATTTGTGCTTGACAACGTTGTAGAGATATCTGTGCTCGAGTCAATGAACGATAGGAAAACAAAATAAACAAAGCTTTAAAACACACACACACACACACACACATAGGACAAACAAACTGACACATGCCTCTGAATGTGGGAGCTTTCGTTTATGAGGAAAATAATAATTGCCAGATTATCGAAGCTTTTAAATTAATCTATCACTACAGTGATTTATGTTAGTCAAGTGCACAGTTATTAAGAATCGTTGATCGGAGATCTCTAGCCATTTTAAAATTGATCTATCAACGCTTTCACTACAATGATTTATGTTAGTCAAGTGAGCAGTATTTGAGAATCGTTGGATTCAGGTGACACGATCCCCAATATTTAACTAATGATAGGAGCCGGGCAGGTGGCAGGGGACCAGGAGATGAGAAGAGGACGCTGACGATGGATATGATACACATGGAGGAACGCTATTAATAACATTACAAGGCAGTTTTTGTTTTTGGAATCCTCAGAGTAAGAGAATAGTGGGATAGTGGGTGACAGAAAAATGAATGGAGAAGAAAACTGGAGACAGAAATGAAATTAGTGTGGAATACGTGGACAGACTTTTGAGCTGATGGCACGGGACGGTAGGACTTGGCATGAGCTTCTTGAGGGTATATTCTCTTTTTGGGAGCCGCGCTAGCGTAGTGGTTACCACACTGCGCTGGCGATCGGGTGATCCAGGTTCGCGCCATGGCGAGTACATTTGGAGAAGTGTCTTCGACCGGGACTTGGACTGGATTAATTCGAGTCCTGGAGAAGGCATTTGAAAGAGTGCCTTCGACCAGGGACTGGAATAACCTGAGCGGCTCCTGAGCACAAACCCTCTGTGGATGGGAAGGAGCGGAGATGGCACGGACATCTGGTTCCTGACAGGGTGGGAAGGAAAGTCCACAGGCTCCACAGCTTCGCAATGCCATGAAATTTGTTTCATGTCATTGGGCCGAAGGGCTGAAGCCCAAGTGCCGCTGGATAAGAAACAAATATATAAATAAATTCTCGTTGGGGAGAACGGTAATGAATGAATTATGCAGTGAAAAGTGTATGTGCAACAGTTATGTTGTTCCATATGTATGTGCATATTTATCATGTTCCAGTCATGTTAATTTCCCCATAACTTTTATTTACTTTTTTTTTTCAGGTCGACAAATGTCATAAGGCTGATATGCATATGGAAGTCTGACCAAAACTGATGAGGGAAAAAAAAAGGCATACACATATATTTAGCGAAAAAATAAATCTTCACGTCTGAGCATAACCAGTAATGGACTTATCTGGCAAGTTATTGTCTATGACGTGGAATCAAGATGTGATGTGGACTTGTATATTTTTAGACGCAACACGTATCCACATGGAGAGTGGTTTTTTTTTTCATCCTTAACGCGGAACACGGATTGAAAAAAACTACTTGTTACTGTAGAACCAGTTATGTTGTCTGTATCAACTGCTTTTTTTTTTTTTATAATGTACGCCCGCTATTACTCGTGGCGAAATCTCTGGTTAATATGTTTAACCTGAGACTGATTTTACGTTAGTATCCCTTTTTTCCCTGTACAATGACAGGTGTCCTCTCGCCATACAGGCAGATACTCGCCGATTTCTTCAAATGTCCTCGCCAGGGCTCAAACCTGGATCACCCGATCGCCAGCGCAGTGTGGCTGTGGTGAAGTTGGATGTTATAAATATTTATAGGGGACTTAGTGTACTGACTGAGATCAGCTGTGAAGGTATCTATATCTATTAAAAGTAGTGTATTATAGATAACCTTACTTGCTACCACATATCTCTTTATCTCAGTCAGAATTATTCTGGAATAGTGTGATGCTACGTTATGTGTCTAGGGTATGTGTATGAAGAAGTGTAAGTCACAACAACAGACAGATAAACAATTTAATGTAATCCACTACTCTTGACAACACTGTGACACTCACATACATATAACACTCTATGAGAATATCTTAAAGGAGGCACTGATAACTTTCAAATAACAATATGTATTCATTACTGGCATGAATGAATATGTGTCCTGATTCAACTACAAGGGAACCAGGAATCACAATCAATTTAAATTACAAGTTATGTACAGAATGTATTTAATATGAATATTGTAGTGACATATATTATTACAAATGTTCTATGTGTGTCAGTTGTGTAGTAGTAAAATGAGGTAATACTGGTTTTGTTTTGTTCAAGCTCTGTTGGTATTTGTCATCATGACTTCAATAGTTTGTCTTTAGGGATCAGTATTGGAGATGTTCACAGTTCCTGATTTTAAGACAAGTAAATTCCCCTCTGAATGGTATTTTTATAAAGTTATTTCTAGATGAGGGGACATAATGTTGAGCTCAGCTGGCCAACTCTGCTTATCTTGAGTGATGGCGGCAGGAGAGGACTCCTCTGCTCGAATTCTCTTCTGGGCTCTGGAGACACCTCACTGATAGCTAAAAGGACCAAGGAGTATGCTGTCCGACACTGGATTCAGCAAATCTCTGCCCAGGTACTGCTCAGTACATCAAGACCACTGTCCCTGAAATCAAGAAGGATGTACCTTCTACTTCATAACTAATTTATATTCTCTTTTACACTGATCACAATACAGCACAAACATTGCGTTCAGAGCGTTAGGCCAACAGTCAGCTTCATCTGAAATACTTTATTCCAGTATTACCCTTCTTAATGGTTACTACGCCTCTGCACTTCCAGCATTATTTCTTTCTAGTCAATCATCCAGGTGTCAGTGTACTGTTTGGCCATTCCATGCCGTTTTACTTCTCTCCGACACCCTCTGTTCAGGCTGGAGCATTTTAGGCTTTACCTCACGTTTGCCACTGAACTACACATATATATACAGGCATAAATCAACAATTCACATTCAATTTTTCATTAAAAGATACTGAATGGTTCAAGCTTACCACAATTTCATGGAAATAAACACAGATACGTTGATTAGCAATGAATTCTGGCACAAACTGGCACAAATTCCGTTCTGCCTATGTTCCAGGCTTTTATTTTAGCAAAAATGTGAGCTGGCTTCAACGTACTGTCGCTTTATCAAGCTTATTTGAATTAGTGGTCTCGAACTAACGCTCCCAAGTGTGTATATCAGCGAGACTGGCCAATGAGCCACGTTTCGACAAGTGTTTGAAAAAATGTTACCTTTTCCCGTTCCCCTAACAACCAAGATAGTATTTATAGCCCGACCAATCGTGGTTAGGCTTTCATTTGTTGCGCTCCAATCAATTTGGAGTTTACATGGTAGGCTATTTATGTAACGTAAGGTTTTTTCAAACACGTTATAAAAAAAAATTTATGAGCAGAAATGATTTTATGCTGTCAGGCACCCCCAATATTTTATTTTGGGTATAATTTATTAATTCCTGGACTATTTGCGTAACGTTTTACATATTATTTGTCAGCAACCCTAAGGAACCCAAAAATACTAATTTAAAGGAGCTACGTGGCTGCGTTCAAAATATGCAATTTCTTCTATCTCCTGTTTAGAAGATGTGCTGTCTGGGTACTGTTATATGTTCAAACGTAAACCCATATAATGTTGTCTTTTCTAATAAGAGTCTGTTATGATTTATAAACCTAACTCTGGGAAAGGGTAGTGTATTTTATCACTGTCCGTCTGAAAAAAAAATTAGTGCATGTAGACTTACACGCGTGATGGCAGCATTTGCGTATCGCGCGAAGCGTGTTTAGTGTTCGGCTTTTTGCCTCTCCCTTCTCTTTTTATCCTTTTGTCCATCTGTTCGTTCGTTTTGGTAACGCAGTATAATTAATGTTAGGGTTAATTTAGGTCATTACGCAGTACGTCTCAATGCTTTTCCAAGAAATACAGCACACGTTTCATTGAAGAAAGCGGGTAATAATACAGTAAGCTTTACTATCAACATGAAAGCGTTACAATTTGCAGACGAAGCAGAAAACAAAGGGGATTTCGAGTACATTCTTTGTGACAGCACTGTCATTTTACCATTGCTCTTCTCTTTATTAATTTTATTTGTTAGGCTTCATATTTACCTAATAATTTATATATGTGGATTAGAATATTTCATGACAGTGGCAACCATTACACCAGCGCGGCTCCCAACAGATTAAACAAGTAATATTGTTGATGTTCACAGACTACACCAGTAATGTTATCGGTGTCAACAGAGTAAACCAGTATTGTTTGCCAGTGTCAACAGATTATACCAGTAATGGTGTTGATGTCCACAGACTCCACCAGTAATGTTGTCGATGTCCACAAACAACACCAGTAATGTTGTCAATGTCCACAGACAACACCAGTAATGTTATCGGTGTTAATAGAGTAAACCAGTATTGTTTGCCGGTGTCAACAGATTATACCAGTAATGGTGTTGATGTCCACAAACTACACCAGTAATGTTGTCGATGTCCACAGACACCACCAGTAATGTTATCGGTGTTAATAGAGTAAACCAATATTGTTTGTCGGTGTCAATAGACTACGCCAGTAATGTTATCGGTGTCAATAGAGTAAACCAGTATTGTTTGTCGGTGTCAATAGACGACGCCAGTAATGTCATCGGTGTCAATAGACTACGCCAGTACTGTTTGTAGATGTCAATAAAATACACCAATGATGTTCTTGCTGTCGTGATGAGAGGGACAGGAAACAAGATGGGCAGAGCACTTCAGAGAAACTCTGAACAAGGAACCACCAGAGACACAATTGAATGTTCCTGAGGCTGAAAACGATCTAGATGTAAATACAGACATTCCACGAAAAGAAGAAATCATCACAGCAATCAAAGGGTTAAAGAACGGAAAAGCTCCTGGCCATGATAACTTAAATGCAGAGCTATTTAAGACAGACCCTGAGCTAGCAGCAGAACTATTAGAACCACTATTTGCACAAGTCTGGAAAACGGGGACAACACCATCAGAGTGGAACAAAGGAATAATTGTCAAATTGCCCAAGAAGGGAGATCTTGCAGACTGCAATAATTGGAGAGGAATCATTCTTCTCTCAGTTCCCAGCAAAATACTAGGCAAGATAATTATACAGAGAATTTCAAAAGCAGTAGACCACAAACTGAGGAAAGAACAAGCAGGATTTAGAAAGAACAGAAGATGTGTAGATCATATATTCACTCTCAGGAACATTATAGAGCAGTGCTCAGAATGGCAAAGACAGCTGTACATTAATTTCGTTGATTTTGAAAAGGCTTTTGACAGCATACATAGGGACAGTTTATGGAAAATACTGAGGGCTTATGAATTCCAAGCTGCATAGTGTCAATCATAAAAAGCCTCTATGCCAACTTTACGTGTAGTGTTGGGCAGAGCAACCTAACCTTAGAGGTGAAGACAGGAGTACGACAGGGATGCCCCTTATCAACCACTCTATTTTTAACAGTCATAGATTGGGTGATGCGCCAGACAACAGAGGGCAGTCCAAGAGGAACAAGATGGACTACATTTTCTACATTGGAAGATCTGGAATATGCAGATGACATTGCACTACTAGCACATTCACATCAACACATCCAGAAAAAAACGGATAGACTTAATAAGTTTAGCCAGCAGGTGGGCTTGAACATCAATTTAAAGAAGTCAAAGGTCATGACGCTCAATGTGAGCAACCCTGAGCCCATATCAGTAAGGAATCAGCAGCTGGTACAGATAGACACCTTCACATATCTAGGATGCATAGTAACACCAGACGGCGGGGCAGGCAAAGACATCAACATCAGAATGAATAAGGCAAGAACAGCCTTTTTTAGCCTAAACAACATCTGGAAGTCCTCTCAATACAGCACAAGCACAAAATTAAGATTATATCAGAGCTGTGTGCTTTCTGTGCTTCTCTATGGTGCGGAATGCTGGAGAGTTACAGAGAAGGAAATGTCGAAATTGTCCTCTTTTCACACAACATGCCTAAGAAAAAATTCACCGAATCTTTTGGCCGAATACCATCACCAACCAAGATCTGCTTACTCGGAGCAAGCAAGAGGACATGCACACCATCATAGCTGGCAGTCGCTGGAGCTGGGCTGGCCATGTCCTCAGAAGAGACCCCGATGCCATCACAAGAACAGCTATGCTTTGGACCCCTGAAGGAAAACGAAAGAGAGGCGACCAAAAACAACCTGGCGGAGGACTGTGGAGGCTGAGATGCAAAGAATGAACCAGAGTTGGGGCACTGTACGAAGGATGGCCGCCGACCGAGCAAAGTGGAATCAATTTGTAGTTGCCCTACAAGACGCCACTAGGCGTGATGGCCACAGACTGCTTTGACGGTCGGCGGCTAAGGATCAAAGAAGAAAGAATGATATTCTTGGTGTCAACTGACTATGCCATTATTAGTGTTTGTGTTAATATCACACCAGGGAAATCAGCAGAGTGAGAAACGATTAAAAAAGAAACACTCCGTACTCATCCTTCTCGAATGTTTTTATAGATTCCTACCATTAAATCTAATCAATAACGTGGAACCGTTTAATCGATCTTAGTTCTTTTTAACTGTCTGGCTTGTGCCAACACAGTGCAGCCTTTCTGTTGTGTGTCAAGTGTGTTGTATCATTTTGTATAGTTTTTTTTTTTTTTAATTTCGTTTCAGATCAATAATGTTATAAGACTAGTTTGCATTAATAAAGACAAACTGGACTAAAACTGCTGAGAAAGTAAGCAAACAAATGTTTTTTGTTAAATTCAGTTTAGCTTGAGGTTGTTTTGTTTTGTTTTGTTTAACTCATTTCTTATACTTTCAATAACCATTTCATCTTGATATACAATTTTTAATGGTTTTTTTTCTTCCTCTCATAACGGACACAGTTTTCTTTTTAATATCTACTAATAATTGACTAAATGGAATAAGACGGCCCCCTCTCCCCATTTGACATACTTACATACAAACAAACGCACATTTTCTTCATATCGTACACAGATACAACCGCACCCTTTCCCCACTTACACACAGGGCCGGCTGCACCGACGGTGCAACACGTGCATTTGCACGGGGCGGCAAGCTATTGGGGGGGGGGGGGGCGGCAAAAAATCTTTTTACTAATTTTTACAATCCCACCAAAATATTCCGCCTGGGAGCCGCGCTGGTGTAATGGTTACCACACTGCGCTAGCGATCAGGTGTTCAAGGTTCAAGCCCGGGCGCGGGCATTTGTAGGAGTGTCATCGACCGGGATTTTGACTGAATAACCTGAACGGCTCCTGAAATAAACCCTCTGTGGATGGTGTCACGGAGTGTTCGAAGGTTTCGTCTAGATTATTTTAAAATTCCTTACTTTTCTATTCATTCACATTTTGTCTGTTTTCTCTACGAAATATTTGCACCTGCGGTCTGTTCTTTAGCTGTTTTTCAAGTCTTCACTAATAGTTCTGCCATACGATCCTAATGCTATCTTCTCCTACAAAGGCACTAAAAGGTATTTCTTTAGGGACGTCAGTACAATTTATTCGCTTGGTCGAAACCACAGTGGTTCCCAGAGGATTATATTTCCGTGTTCAGTGGTCAACTGAAGACCGCCACGATAAATCTTCCGGCATGGCTGAACGAGAGACGGGAATTAATTAACTTGGCGTGGGAATTAGGAATTTATTTTTTTATCGACTGTTCTATGTTGGCGGCTCGAATGTTTCAGTTGTTTTCGAGTGTGCATTCAAGGAAGTTGATTTTTCTCAGTGTTAGTGTGCTATGTGTTACAGTGATAAATACGTTTTTTTAAACGTTTTATGGAAATTAGTACAGTGCTTCAGCCTCCATTCATTACTAAATAATACATTTTATTGTAGGGTTTATTAAAACAGTTTTAATATTCAAATAGATACAATGTCAGATTAAAGAAAAAAACTATCAGGTGCCGAATATCGGAAACGGAAACTTGAAAAAGAAAGCGGTGTTCAAAAACATAGCGGGGTTTTACATAAATATCTAAAAACTGAAACAGCTGATGTAGGACAGAAGAAAATAAGCAAAAGTACGGAAACAAATGATTCTGAGCTCATGGGAAGTACTTCTAACTCTGACGCCAGTAACGTAGATATTACTAACAATGTCCAAAATGAGACTGATATGACCGTTTCCAATTCCAGAGATTTAAGTGATGAATTTGAGATGTACACTGATCCGGCAAGACGGAACCCTTCTTTAAGCGATACCGAAAGACTGGAAATCGTAAAGAAAGGCCTGCCAGAGAGACCAAAAAATGAGTTCGTTTTTCCGCGCAGCTCTAATGGTCGGAGATTTCCACTAAATTTTTACACTAGGGAGCTAAGCAATAGAGAACATATTAATCGATCATGGTTAGTGTATTCAAAAAAAAAAAAGATTCTTTATTTTGTTTCTGCTGTAAGTTGTTTTCCTGTAATAAAATGTCACTCACTACTAATGGCTATAATGATTGGGGTCATTTGTATGTGTATCTTAATAAACACGAAAAATCTAAAAACCACTTGGAGTCCCATACAAAGTGGATTGAATTATCGTCCAGGCTTAAATCAGTACAGACAATTGATTCAATGCAACAAAAGTTATTAAATTCAGAAGTTCGACACTGGAGGAGCATAACAGAACGCCTAATTGCCATTGTCCAGTTCTTGAGCCAACAATGCTTGCCATTTCGTGGAACATCTGATAAATTATATGACCCTAACAATGGAAATTTTTTAAAGCTTGTTGAACTGATTGCCAGATTTGATAGTGCTATGTGTGAACATTTAATGAGAGTAGCTCGTGGATCGACCCAACATTACCTTGGGAAAAACATTCAAAATGAATTGATTGCTCTTCTCTCTGGAACCATAAAAAAAAAAGAAATAATTTCTATGGTGGAGAAAGCTAAATATTATAGCATAGTTGCAGACTGTACTCCCGATGTAAGTCACATTGAACAATTAACACTAATTGTAAGATTTGTTAATACGAATCCAGATGATATCAACATTCATGAGCATTTTCTTGGTTTCATTGCTGTAGAAGCCACTACAGGCTCAGCGTTAACCGAATGCATTCTAAGAAAATTGTCAGACATGGATATTCCAATCGCAAACATGCGTGGCCAGAGGTATGACAATGGATCAAATATGAAAGGAAAACATTCAGGAGTTCAACAACGTTTTATGGACTTGAACCCGAGAGCTTTTTATATCCCGTGCTGTTCTCATTCTCTCAACTTGGTGGTCAATGATGCCGCGATGTCATCTAGAAAAGGTGTTTTATTTCTTGAAACGGTTCAGAAATTTATGTGTTTTTCTCAGCGTCAACACTGCGTTGGGGAATCCGTAAGAAACATATTACAACTCTAACGCCCAAGCCACTAAGTACAACTCGCTGGGAATCTAGAATTGAGGCCACTCGTCCTTTAAAATATTATATTTAGGAATTTTATGATGCATTGATAGAAATTGCTGATGACGAGTCAGTAGACAAAATGGCGAGACATGAAGCTGAAACCCTTGCCCTAAAACTCAGAGATTTTAGATTTTTATGTTGTCTGGTTATATGGCACTATGTTTTAAACGAAATTAATGTTGCTAGTAAACTGTTGCAAAGCATAAAAATACAATTGACTAGTGCCATAACAACTTTGAGAAATGTTCTCCAAAGCCTTAAGAATCTCAGAAATGATGAATCATTTCAAATTGTTCTTGTTGATGCTACAACATTAGCTGAGAAAGTTGAAGCTGATCCTGATTTTATACCAACGTTTGAATGTACTAGAGTGCGTCGGCAGAAAAAGCAACACAACTATGAAGCAAGAGATGAACCTATTTTGGATCCCAAAACTAAATTCAAAATTGAATTTTTCTTTATTATTGATGTTGCAACTAATTCTATTGAAGAAAGGTTCGAGCAATTGGAACATCACAGTTCACATTTTTCCTTTTTATATAACATCCCTAAATTGAAATCTGAGACGACAAATGAGCTCTTAAACAAATGTAAAAACCTAGAAGGCGTTTTAACACATCAAGAAAATAGAGACATTGATGCCATTGAGCTATGTGATGAACTTAAAGTAGTATCCAAATTAGTACCAGAAAATACACCGCCAATTGAAGTTCTTCGTTATATTATTGAAAATAACATTGCTCCTAATGTCGCTGTAGCCTTAAGAATATTACTAACTTTGCCTGTGACGGTAGCAAGTGGTGAGCCTAGTTTTTCAAAACTGAAGCTTATTAAAACTTATTTACGCTCAACAATGGCCGACTAGATTGGAAGGACTTGCCATGATTTCAATTGAACAAGAAATAGATCAAAAATTAGACTACGCAGACCTTATTTCTGCTTTTGCAAATATGAAAGCAAGAAAAGTGTCTTTTTAAGCAGTACATACTTTAAACAATATACATTCAAATAATGTGAAAATAGTGCTAAAAACTATAATATGTACATACTATAGTTAAGTGTTTGTGACTCAACAGTTCATCGTTCCACATGAGAAGAGCATCCCCTATATGTAAGTAATGTAACTACATTTATTTCATATAATTGTCTCTAATAAAGTCAATGGTTTATTTTATGACTATACAGTATTTTCATCAATTTATCAATACGTTATTATTAATGGTACTATTTAAATTTAGGCTAATGGTCATGAAATTAATGTTGAAGCTTGTTTAACATAATGGTTTTAAAAATTTCAAACGTTAATTTGAGGTTGGGTTGGGGCGGCAAGGTATGGTATTGCACGGGGCGGCATAATTCCTAGGGCCGGCCCTGCTTACACATACAAACATCCGCACACTTTCCACAACGCAAATGCATTTTCTCAACACCACACCCAGACTTACAACAGGACCCATATCCCCTTTTACTCAGAAAACCAACCGCACCCTCTAACAAACTATGCACAGAAATACAACTGCCCCTTCCACCCACTACATAAAGTGAAATAACTCCACCTTACACAGACAAACAACAGCACCTTCGCCCAGCTATGCACATAAACACAGCCGTTCACAGGCCTTCCGAGAGCTCAGATAAGGCCCTGACGTTTTCCCTTTCACATTGTGAGGCTCTCTCATTGTTGGGGGTGGGGGGAGAAGAGAGTGGAGTATCATACATCTTCTCTTCCCCCCCCCCCCCCCCCCCCCCCAATGAGTTGAGGTCCGAGCCAACTAGCCCTGCTGGTCCCCCATTACAGTAGGGCCTGGCCGCATATTCTCCCCACCATACACAAACACACAATCTTGCACCTTCTGCGCCACCACACTGGTACAACAAAACCGCACTTCCTTCTCGCCTAATACGAATACATGATCGCTCCATCTTCCTATAATATATAGACACACAACAGCACCCTGTGGGAGGAGGGGAAAAGAGAAGATGGTAACAAGAGAAAACAACGAACACTTTAACAACGCTGAATGAATGACGCCAACAACTGAATTGATCAACAAACAGTATGACAAACGGAAGTCGTGAAGACACATATTTGCCTTGGGCATGGCACTACGGGAGCAAATTTTCACAGTGAAAGCCTACACATTTTTAATGTAATCTGACTCCACTTTAGCGGCTTTCTTTTTTTTTTTTCATTTTGACGCATTATTTATCATGCCTCCGTCTTTAGTTTTTTTTATTTACCATGCACTTGACAACCAGTGTTTGTCGTGTGCACGGGATACCCGGTTCAACCCCATATGGATTATAATTGTGTTCATCATTCTATTTAAAATATTACTTTCTTACGTCCCCGTCTGCCAGGAATTTATGGCGCAAGCAACAACTGCAGGTGGTCCCATTGCAGGAGGCTTGAACCAAAGCATTCAAGTGCACTAGTAGTAGTGGTTTCTATAACCACCAAGAAAGAGACAGAAGACGTTGGAGATCCATTACAGCCAACCTTCGTTGTGTAGATGGCAGCTGATGATGATGATTAGAGCAGTGTTTCCCAAAGTTACAACAATCATGTACCCTTTATGAGAGTTTAGACTTAACGGTGTTCCCTTCTTACTTACTCAGTCGTCCCTCTTCTACCCTGGGGTGTAGATGTATGCCAGAGAGAGAGAGAGAGAGAGAGAGAAAGCGCGCGCCATATTTTCCTATCGGCCGTCTTCCTCCTGGCCTGGTTCTAATGTAGTCCTCGGCCCTTCAGAGATCGTCTAATGTTGTCCTCTCAGCGAACTCCTTGCAGGTCTGGATTCCTGGCTCTTGATTTACCATATATTTCGTGGTAGCCGATCTTCTCCCATTCTGCAGACATGGCTAAACCATCGTAATTGGGACTGTTCCACTCGGGTCTGCAGGGGTTGGGTTATGATGCCGTGGCGTATCGTCTAGTTACTGACCATTTTCTTCTTGTAACTCCAACAACTTTTCTCAGATACCCGGTACCTCATTTCTGAGACTTGGAACTGGCTTTTGCGGGGTTGTAGTCGCTGCCCATGACTCGTGTTCACAAGTTAAGACTGGAACATCGTCGAAGCGATAAACAGCCACCTTTAACATTAAATTTTAATTGTTTTCTGTCGTTAAAAAGTATGAGAAAGTTTAAAAAAAAAAATTCTGCAGGGGTATGAAAGGCCACAGGTTGGGAAACACTACTTTAAAAGGTAAAGGATCCCGTTACACGCCCATTGAGGCATATTAGGAATATGGTGTTAGGCCCACATTTTATTGACCATCGGAACACTAGGGGTGAAACACTACTTTAGAGAAACATAAATGAAGAGCTTTACGGAAGTGTAAGAGATGCGCATTAGAGAAATGTAAATGAACTACTCTTTAGAGTAGCAGTGGGTACCCAGGAGCGGCGGAGATCTACTTTAGAAACAATGAGCTCTCTAATGATACAGGAAATGGGATCCTGTTACACGCCCATTGAGGCATATTGGGAATATGGTGTTAGGCCCATATTTTCTTGACTATCCGCACACTAAGGTTGATATGGTCAGCATCACGCCGGCCGCCTTAACCTTCCCAAGAGTTCCCAATTCATGAGGCTGGGTCGATCCTGGAGCCGTTTACGGTCTTAAAAAATCCCACCTCCACTGGGGATCGAACCAGGACCGCTGAGATGGGAAGCCAGTACACTAACCACTGCACTACCGCAGCTCTAATGATGTACCTTGATAAAACCGTGTCTGGTTTCAGACTAACTGTATTTGGAATAAGCGCAGCCGATACGAAACTTGTATCTCTGCCGAAAGAACTGACTCTTCCCGTTCCATAAACAGAGCAGCGGAAAATGTCAACTAAATTATATTTTACCGAATATTAACTTCACTTGAAAGAAACTATCGCGTGCCTATCTTAAACATTTCAGGAATAAAGTGAATTTTAGTATCTTGCTCGTGGGTTTTCACTGATAACGACCAAAAAAAAAAAAAGTGTATCCTGAGGATACCGCATTTTCTTCCTCTCCTCCTCGTCACATCACCATTTTCTGCTGCGCTCCATTATGGGTCACGGAGCCACCATTGTAGCTGGTCCCACAGAAGCCTGCACAAAAGTTACATCCTGTTGCAGCAATGGTTTCTGTGGTGGTGTCCAGCCCCAAGCAAAACCCCAAATGAGTCGCCTTGTTGCAGTATTGCCTGAGGTTGCAGCACTCCTATTCTTTCGTTGTCTCTTCAAAGACACCCGTGAACTACAGTATAAGGGGGCCCCTCCGTCATAGACATCTTACCAAACCATTCCATGTGATCTCCCGGTCGTACGCGCCCAACCCCTGCTTCAGAGCTAGTAACTAGACTGCTGTAGACAAAAACACATGAACTGAACTTCTCAAAGAAATCAAGAAAAAAAGTGTATTAGAAAATCATTACTGAATTGTTCTACCGAAACAAAACCGAACGTGTAAAACTTCGCAAGCTCCGACAACAAAATGAAAATTTCCATACGTAGATTTATTGAATTACGATAACCGTTCCAAATCAGCCATTTTTCCCACAAAGGAAAAATCGTCCGTTAAAATACTTGTATTGTGAAATATTTATATGGACTGTCTTTCTCAGACTTCTCTTGTGCTCACACATAATAGCCATGTTTGTTGCTTATTGATTAAATCAATGAAACATCGGTGTATTTAAGCTGACGTATAAACAGTCAAATCCGTTATTCTATGTTTTCTACAAAAATACTGGCGAGAAAGATAAAGTGCACGATACATGCACGTGTGCCAATGAGTAACGGAAAGAGAGAGACACAAAGAAAGAAAGACAGAGAGAAAGAAAGGACAGTGAACTCTATAGTGTGGAATAAGCTTAGTGTACCAGCACTGAAGTGAAAAGCCCGCAGGTATGTTTTTTCCCCAAAAGACGGTGACAACTTTAGAGAGAATAATACACAAAGAATTTTATAATAAGCAAAGAATTTCATAGCTTCTTTCTAGAACAGTTGGGTCATGAAAGCACAAAGGTTGCACCAGAATAGCACATGATGGCAAAGTTGACAATGGAAGAGGCAATGATGGGGGGCGGGGGAAGAGAAGCACTAAAGAAAATGAAGTCACCGAGAGTTTGGTTTGGTTTGAATGACAACTCTATCACTATCAGTGATTCAATCTCCTCCCTTAGATCACACGAGGAGGATCTCAGGACAGTGCACGAACTCTGTAGCACCGGCGAGAATCCCAATGTGTGTATACAGAAATCACACATTCTCTAAATATTTTGTGGTGGGTAGGTTTCTTATTTTTTTTTTTTTTAAATTTTGCCAGGGCAGCGGCCTGATATGCCTACTCTTTACGATTTCCAACTGGGATTTTTAACGTGCACAACTTGCACACGGGACCTCCTATTTTTTTTTGCCCTTATCAGAGAAGGCTAGGCATCCGATCTCACTACCCAGGAGACCAGAGTATGACATTATTAGGACCACGGGATTGAAAATTTTTTTTCCATAAATTATATTCCCTCAACTGGGAATTGAACCCGATACCTCTAGAGTTCGAGACGGACGCCAAACCTCTTAACCACTCTGACCCCACAGTCACCGAGAGAAGATGGGATAACCAATGAAATGTTAATAGGTCTAGGCACAAAGGCAAAAAGGAAGCTTCTGGCAGTCCTAAACTGCAGCTGGAAAAGAGGGATTGTATATGTACCGCAGGCATGGAAGGCAACCATATTGATACCTGTACCAAAGAAAGACAAAGACCTGACAGAACCAAATGGCTACAGATTATTCAGTCTACTTAGTTGAGTAGGTAAACAGATGGAGCGTTTGATAAATACCAGACAAGTGGCGCCTGGAAGAAAAACGCTTTCTAACCCTACAACAAGCAGGATTCAGACAACACAGATCCACGGAAGATCAGATCACCTATATAGATCAGGAAATTGAAGATGCCTTTTAAGAGAAAAAGCATACGGTGCTGGTTTGGGTAGATTTGGAGAAAACATTTGACAAAGTATAGAAAGAGGGACTGAAAATCAAGCTACAGTGATGGGAAGAATGTACAAATGGATTGGCCACTACCTTGAGAATAGAACCGCCAAAGTACGGTTACAACGACTGACTAGTAGGAAGTTTATATTGGAGCAGGGTGTACCCCAAGGGGAAGACCAGTCACCTACACTGTTCCTTGCATACATAAATGACATATCAGACAATACTCCAAGAACAACACACAACACCTCATTTGCAGATGATTTAGCCTTTTGGATCTCTGAAAAATATATCACTATGGCAAGCATTCAGATGCAGCAAGCCCTGACATCACTGGAGAAGTGGTCCAGAGCATGGCTAAATGAAGGGAAAACTACACAGTATTCTCCCTCTCCAATAAACCACAGAGCTCCAAACTAGTGCTAAATCGTTCTTCTTCTTTGGTCCTTGGACACTGACTGACAAAGCAATCAGTGACCATCACGACTGGTGGCATCTTGTAGGGCTGCAACAAACTGAGTGCTAAATGGGAAGAATTTATGCCAGGATGAAAATCGGAACTACCCAGGCATTACCTTTGATCGTTGCTTGACTTGGAAAAACCAGATTGAATGAAACTGGATAAGGGCAAGGCAAAGAATGGCAGTCAATGAGTCAATCATAACTGGAGGCATGAAGACAACACCTATTAAAGAACTCAAAAAGGTTTCATACCTTCAACCAATGGATGACAGAAGAGAGAGTAGGGCCCAGAAACAAGCCGAGAAATTCAAGAGACTAACAGACCACCCAATGTACCATAGAATAAATGGTCTTGGAAGGAGAAACTCTAGCGATGCAACTTTGTAGAATCAACGAAAACAAAGATGACCTCGTACAAAGAAAAACATTATGTAAGCAACACCTGGACTCATGCCTACACAGATGGATCAGCAACAAAGATGGAGGAGAAGTGTTGCTGAACTTAAGCACTTGTACACAAAAATGGTTGTCAGTGAAAACAGGAAAATTCTCAAGTTACTTTAGAGCAGAGGCATTGAAAACTACAGCAGAGGTCCTAATGACAAAAGGAAGGCAGCAAGAGACAAGCTGCTTTCTTTACAGATGCGCTGTCAGTAATTGCAACACTGAAGAGCCAGAGCAATGCAGACCAGGATGACCTAAGAGTAGTACTCCACAAAGTGAGCCAGCTATTCAAAAGACTTGTAGTACAATGGATCCTATCTCATTGCAACATCTCCGGCAACGAAGAAGCTGACAGACTGGCAAAGGAAAGTGGAAAGCTAATTCAGCCTGATACAAGTATGCATTTCGAGGAGGCAAAGATTATTTTGAGAAGCAGATACAGGAACAAATGGGAAGCACAGCATCCAGGCCACACACAAAATGATGCATATTACCAGCTCAGCAGAAGAAGACAGGTGATAATTTTACAGGCTCAGCACGGGTCACAACAGATTGGAATACCACCTATTCAACAAGCTAAATATAGGGAAAAACCGATGAATGTGACTATGGCACCGATAAAAGGACTGCTGAACGTCAGCGTCAAAGATGCCCAACATATGAGGAACAGAGACAGTACATATGGCCATCACCAATACCATTCCTGGAAAAGCTCTATGGAGATAGAAATAACGTGAAGCTGACCACTGCTTTCTTTGAACATATTCAAGTTGACGTCCGAGAGTGTACGAAGAAGGCAACTTCTTTCAGTTACGATGCACAAATACATTTTGCATCATTATTAATAAATAAAGTAAGAAAAACAAATTTACAGGGTATCAGAGAATCATTCACCGTATTTTAAAGTTCGATAGCTTTGAGGAGATACAAATGTTACGGATAAATGATACTGCATTTGCAGCCTTAACCCAAGGAATTTTATTGGTCACATTCATTGAAAGATGTGCGCAAAAGAGACATGAGGGCACTGGGTATAAATCCAGCAACCTGTGAGGATGAAGCTGCCGATCACACCAAGTGGCGATGCTCTCTATGGCACCACCTCAGATTGAGCGAAAAGAAGCTCTCACAGCAAGCAGAAGAGAGAAGAAAACGTCGAAAGGAACACTAGGAAAATAAGCAGCTGAGGGCTGTCACCTCAGAGGCGCATACCCATAGTCAGTTATTACTGAAGGGGCTATTATTATTATCACTATAATTCACATTCAAAATGAAAAATTCAGGTTTTAGTTTTTCAAAATGACTCCTCGTGAGCACGTACAACATCCAGACAATACTCCAATAATTTATCAGAAACTCATATCTGCTCAAGGTTACTGTCGCTCTCAGACTTTACTGACTAATGTGTATAATATCTCTGAAGGGATGTCAGTGTCTGCTTTGATTGCCTTAGCTGGAAAGCATCCGGGCTAGTGACTTCTCCATATTTTAGAGGCATTAAGGCTTTTAAAAAATTTTATTTTTCACAATTAACTTTTAACTCCTTTTCTGCCGGGTGGATGTCT
The DNA here is from genome assembly GCA_024509875.1 of Oreohelix idahoensis. Taxonomy (NCBI): domain Eukaryota; kingdom Metazoa; phylum Mollusca; class Gastropoda; order Stylommatophora; family Oreohelicidae; genus Oreohelix; species Oreohelix idahoensis. Next base: position 169,440 of record JAMPIV010023163.1, on the reverse strand, counting down.
GGGGAAACAGCGGAACTGGTCTTTATAGAAGCTTCTCAAAATACTCCACAAACTGAGCCAGCGATTCACAAGAGTTGTAGTACAGTGGATCCCATCTCATTGCAACATCTCCGGCAATGAAGAGGCTAACAAATTCGCAAAGGAAGGTGGAAAGCTACCTCAGCCTGATACAAGTATAGCTTTTGAAGAGACAAAGAGTTTTATCAGAAGCAGACTCAGGAACAAATGGGAAGCACAGCATCCAGACCACACAAAAAAAATTATGCATATTACCAGTTCAGCAGAAGAGAACAAGTCTTCAAACTCCACATGGGCCACAATAGATTGGGATACCACCTATTCAACAAGCTAAAGATTGCATGGAGGCATAACTGGAGTCATCCTTATATGACCACCAGCTATACACAATGCTACAATATACATATGTGGAAGTGAACCTATGTCTGTGAGGCTAATTACATCCTCACTGACTCTTGAAATCATCCACGCACTTCCACGGATTTCCCATGTGGTGAAACTTGTTGAGAACCCAGCATTGCACACTAAGCTTGGAAAAGTCACTTGAGCCCCAGGCGTAATTCTTTGGCTTGACTTGGTTGATTGCATGCAGAAAGATCTCACTATGGACCCAGTGATAGGCAGGGGAAGCTGAGAAGTGGCTCTGTGCAGGACATGACAATTCCTTGGGACAGCCCAGAACCAGAGTGCAGTATTTTAGCTCTGCATAGTTGGTCAGCCCCCTTGGATGGCAGGGAATGCACAGTACGCCATGCACTTCTTACTCTTAGCTTGGGACCAGATGTGACGATCCTTTAAATGCAAGCCAAGCTGTAGCTCCTGACTTCAACTCTTTAAACACATTTCGGAATGGCAGAAAAGCCACAGGAAAAGCCTAGATCTACAGTGTAGATAATACCAAGGAGTCTTCAACTTGGTATCAGCTGCTAAAGAGCGAGAAGCTCAGCAGCCCTAGTTAAACAACAAGCTAAAGATAGGAACTAGCAATGAGTGTGACTGTGGCACTGATAAAATGACTGCTGAACATCTGCTTCAAAGATGCCCAACATATGAGGAACAGAGAAGGCACATGTGGCCATCACCAGTACCATTCCTGGAAAAGCTCTATGGAGATAGAAATAGCCTCAAGCTGACCACGGCTTTATTTGAACATATTCAATTTGACATCTCAGAGTGTAGGAAGGAGAAGAAAATTTTTCAAAAAACCAATGTAAATCCAGCAGGCAATCTATATTAGATGACACTTATTTAAACACAGCAATAAAAAAAAACATTCAGTAATCCAACAAACCATTTTATTATCTAATAATCCACACAAGAAAATAGATAAAATTACAGATAATATTGACTCCTTGCAAAATGTCACAAGATCTGCACTCAAAACAGTTAAAGTAGGTACCACAAAGTGATTTTTGTTTGCACAGAAGCACCAGAGAAAACAATGCAGTTTGGAAGCTCTAGGAAAACCATGAAATTGGGTACTTAATTTTTTAAAATCGGACAAAAAATAAAAAAGTTACGGCATTTTAAAATGTGTATGTACTTTCACAAAGTTAAAAAAGTTACATCACACCAACTTCAGAGTGCTCCCGTTTTCTTAAATATAATCTTAGAACCTTCTCTGATAAACAGCATACAGTCTGCAATACACTGATCACATACAGAAAACTATAGGGCTATATCATGAATAATTATCAATATATTTTAGACCAAATATTGCAAATCATTACCAAAAAATGTAGTATTTTGCATGATCATCAATTTTCACAACATCATATTTCAAAAAATATAAAAGGTACAAGCTTTAAATTTGTACATATCAATTTGCATACTATACACATATATCTCAATTTTTTTCACAGGATTTAAACATCTATTTGTTCTTGTATAATTTTTTTTTAATGTGTCCAGAGGCCAATTTGTCCCATTGGAAGAAAAAAATGTGAAAATGAAGAAAAAATTTTTTTTTTAAGATACTGTCCATATTTCATTTAAAAAAATGTGTAGGCAATAATTAACAACATCTAAACAATAATTAACAACATCTAAACGCTATATTTATTTTTAAACAACTGGTTATTAGCATTTAAAAAGACATTTTTAAACTGGAGGAGAATGATCGTGGTGCACTCCTTCCCTGCGAGAGGGCAATGACGCCTCAAAACCTAAATGCTTCAGAAGTCCAAAATACAATTCTTTGATATTTCCTAAAAGTTTAATGTTATTATCATTCAATATTAATTTTCTGTATCTTAACTGAGCCTTAAGATTTCTATTCTAAGGGCATTTCGTCCTTTACAAATTGTATCCACATCCTCCTTTGTGGTGCACAGACCCCTATGGCTAATGATTGTGTTATATAACTCTAACTTCTTCTCTGCATTCTTAACATCTTTCTCTTTTTTCCTCCTATTGTTGTCAGTTATTCGCTGTTTGATTTTTTCTTTAACTGCCCTCTCTAATTCTTTACTTCGTTTCTTCCATTCCAGTCTATTATAGTATTACATTACTCGTGTTTAGGGTTAACACTAACTTTAGGGTTAACACTAACCCTAATCCTAAACCTAACTGCTACGAAAGAACACATAACTACACATATTCACTATGGAGCAAAAAGGTACGAGTAATAGGAAATTACAATATTATATTATAATATATTATATATAGCTACCGCGGCTCCTATTTTATGAAAGCTGTTTATATATATTTCTTCTTTTCGGGGAATTTTAAGACTATCAACTATTGGCTGCGAGTCCGGACATTTCAGTACAGCATCAGCAGCTTTAATTATGGCATTGTCCGGTCTCTTAGCCTTGACTTGATATGTCGGCAAATGGCTTTGACCTAGCGATATCCTTCGCTTTTGAGATATAATTCACCCTATTATGTTGCAAAATAAACCTTCAATTACACATTAATCAAAACATGCATTTTTTATTCAGATTGGTAACTTTCTTAGCTTTTCAAGCTCGTGAAATAATTAGATTGATCCGTGAATGTCTGAAGTGGTTTTAACACATTCATTTCACGCTGTTACAACAACTATGTGATCGTGTTAAATTGCTAAATAATATTAAAACTATTGTAAAGTTTACATTTAAAGTTCAAAACATTCTTAATAAGTGATATACTTACGTATAGTCATCTTCAAATCAGAAGATGTGATGAAGTTTGAGCACGAACCAACATAAGTGGCATGCTGAGTTTGATCGACATAGGGACTTATCACGGTCGATGTAACAGCCTCGCTCTGCATTTTTCGCTACAATTCTTGACTGAGAGAGCGTTACTAAAAGTCAAATCGCTTCACCAGCAAACATCAAAAGTCTTTGATATTTTACAGGAATAAATAAAAATGGCTCCCGAATCTTCTCATACCATGCAAGGAATTATAACACAACTTAAAATGTCAAATCTTGTAAAATTGCAACTTCACTTCGATAAATCGACGTCTTCCACTTTGTTTTCGCCAGCTTGCATTATACGAAATCACTGCTATGGATTTGACCCGCCTAATGGTGAAAACCGTATGCAAATCAGACGTTTGCTGGTCAAGCGATCCTCATTTGAATGAAGCGGGGTGATACGAAAACGTTCGGAGCCGTAGCAAACTACGCGTAACGCTGCTGTTCGTTTTTATTAGTAAAAAAATACTTCTATAGCTTTTATTTTTTTTTAATTAATACATTTCAAAAGAGAAGAAGATAAAGAGTATCGTGATATAAATTTTATTACAATCTGCTTAATAGCAAAGGGACAGTGACGACTTAAACTTGACGAATTTCCTTAAGTTTTCTTCACTGGCAACAGCTCAAAGCGGGTGGTTTGGGGTACCTAGTTAAAGGAAAATATGCTATCATTAACATTTCACTGTAATGGATAGTAACTGTACTTATCAGATTAACATAAGTTTTCCATTGCTCTAGAGGTAACTTTAAATCAACATATTTTAAAACAATCCACGGAAAAGATTAAATCTAAATAACAATAATTTTGTTGGTGTATCCTCTTGCTAATGAAACACTACACAGAATGAGGCAGACAATCATTCAAAAAATCTAAATCCAAGCAAAGGCAAACAATTACACATCTACTTGTGTTCAGTGTAAATATTACATTCTTTTTCTTTGAACATGTTCAGATGCCAACTTGCATGTGTTTGAATGAAGCAGTGGTCAGCTGAATTGTGTACATCATTTTTTATAGGAACAATGCACTCAATGTGTTTCGACGTGTTTTAAAACAAATGTTTCCATTACTACTACACTATGACTCTAAGTCACACTGCTTACTTTTTAAGGCTTTATGCAAACATTACCATAGTTAAAATTTAAAAAAAAAAAAAAACCACATATACCAAGTCTTGTCAGTGGTTTAGCCTTCCAGGCAAACATTCTGCATTCCATTCCCAGCAGAGGTCAATTTTTTTTTTTTAATTCAGCCATCAGTCTTTAGTTTTTGAAAATGTGTTTTTGTTAATAATAAAACTCTTGCAATTAATTTCTTGACAGGTCAGTTGCTAGTAAATATAATATAAATTTTTAAAATCCCCTCCAAAAAAAATAAGTCCAAATAATCGTCAGACTTTAACTTAAAACAGCAGCCAAGGAAGTTGTTTCTACTGCAGCTAGTACAGGAAAAGTTTTCTACAAAAATCAATCATAACCTAAAGAAGCAACTGTTTTTCAAAAACTCATAATGAAAAGAAATAACTGCAACCCACCACAAATATATTAGCAGATAGATTCCTAACCACTAACCTACAACATATGTCCACAGATGGTAGTTTAAAGCATAGAACACTGCATCAATCATTCATTCACAAATTTCATTTGTGTTCATTATGCAGCATGGAAGCACTGTTGAAGCTGGTACCTTTGCAATAAGCCTGCACATGCTCTTGCAATGGTGATTTCTGTGGCAATTGGTTTTACATTAGGAGGCTGCCAGTCTATTATTTACTAACCAAAAAATATTCCAACAATTGGTACCAACACCTGTGACATTCACAAAAATATACCTCAACAATTGTGATGCTAACCAAATATCTGAAGTATGCCATCACCTGACATAACCACACACTATTTCTACAAGAGATATTATGGCAAATATTTTCATCACAATTACACATCTACTAGTGCTCAGTGTAAACGTAAATATTACATTCTTTTTCTTTGAACATGTTCAGATATCAACTTGCATGTGTTTGGAACAAACGGGAAGCACCCACAGTAACCAAAAAATATTCCAACAATTGGTACTAACACCTGTGACATTAACAAAAATATATCTCAACAACTGATAGTAACAGCTGTGATGCTAACTGTCGCGAGGTGTTTTGAAGAGATAGGACAGCTTGAATGGAATGGAAGAATAAAGATAATAATGTCTTATTGATAGCTTCCGAGTTTGAAGAAACTGCCTCTCCTTGGGAAATAGTGTACTAGAAATTTACTTAAAAGAGAATTCTGGTACCTAAACAGGATATTTTCTGGACGATAAATTCTTCCTCAGGAATCCTACAAAAGGACTGTGTAAAGCACATAAGGTTGAGAAAGAGATTTGGTGTCCAGCCACATTTAAAATATCCCGACCCAATAGAAGTTAATTGAATTATGGCTGAGCCCCCAGGGTGTAGATTTATATTTAAAACAAAAATACAGCCCAAATAAAGTTAACAAGAAAAATAACAACAGACTCTGTTATGTAAAGTTGAATAAAAGGGTATAGAATCTCACATTTCTTAGTATACATATAAATATGAAAAAAAGAGTTTAGCTCTACTGTTAAGAAAAAAAAACAACTAGTTTGTCATCCTATGGACCAGAGATCTTTTCTATGGTAGTGTTGCTGGTAGGTGTTAATACTCATCTCCTCAAGGACTGTAGTAGCTGCGGAGATGATTTGTGTTCGGACTCTCTTGGTTTTGTATGCTCCAGCACTTTGGTCTCATAAACAGTTCTATGGGTTCAGAGGGTGTCAGAGTTTGCTTCCCTGGACTCAGTGCACATCACAGATAAGGATGGGGTAAGTCACCTCTGCTGAAGACCTCTTCTGCTTATGGGATGTGTGGTGTGGTTACTGGGTGATAGGATAAGGTTGGGTATGATAACCTATTTGATAGGGTATGGTGGGTAAGGGTAATCTTTGGTACCATGGACTTGTACCCTGGACCTGGTTTAGGTATCTGGTAACCGCAACCTGGTTTAGTACTGTGTAACCGCAACCTGGGTTTAGTACTGTGTAACCGCAACCTGGGTTTAGTATCTGTAACCGCAACCTGGTTTTGTACTTTGCAACTGCAACTTGGGTTAGTACTGTGTAACCGCAACCTGAGTGGATTCGCTCAACTGAATTCACTAGGAATATTTTGCAACAGTAATGCCCACTCTAGGGCCCATAGATTCCCTCTCCTTCGAATGATGGTTAGCGTTCTAATCTTTAAAATTCCCTCCCAAAATTCCTGCTGTCTTTTTAGGTCAACTTCCGGACGTAGCACTGTGTTTGTCACCTTCGTGTTTTTTCACCTTCGACTTTCGCTGGCTAAGGAATAATTTATTACCATAGCCATGTGAATCCACTAGCGAATAGTGAAATCTAAGACTAGCGAGAGAGAGAGACTTTTGGTTTCTTGTCAAATGATAGGAGAAATTTGTAGAGGGATAAAATAATAGACAGAAGAAAAAGTCGGGGAGAGTCGTTTCACGACACTAATCAAATATCTGAAGTGTGCCATCACCTGACATAACCACACACTATTTCTACAAGAGATATTATCGCAAATATTTTCATCACGATTACACATCTACTAGTGTTCAGTGTAAATGTAAATATTACATTCTTTTTCTTTGAACATGTTCAGATGCCAACTTGCATGTGTTTGGAACAAATGGGAAGCATCCATAGTAACCAAACAATATTCCAACAATTGGTACTAACACCTGTGACATTAACAAAAATATATCTCAACAACTGATAGTAACAGCTGTGATATTAACCAAATATCTGAAGTATGCCATCAACTAAGGAGCCGCGGTAGCACAGTGGTTAGTGCACTGGCTTTCTAGCTCAGTGGTCTATGGTTTGATCCCCAGATGAGGTGGGATTTTTTTAGGCTGCAAACGGCTCCTGGGTCGACCCAGCCCCAACTGGGTACCAGAGCAACTCTGGGAAGGTTAAGGCGGCCGGCGTGATGCTGACCACATCACCCCTAGTGTGCCGATGGTCAAGAAAATATGGGCCTAACACTGTATTCCCAATATACCTCAATGGGCGTGTAACGGGATCCTTTTTTTATGCGATCAACTGACATAACCACACACTATTTCCACAAGAGATATTATCGTAAATATTTTCATCACATAAAATCTAATCTCAATGTAATACTGTTATCCTTGTCTGACAACATATTTGAATATACAAAAAAAATGTCACCTCTACACCTCACGGTAGAAGGGGAACGACTAACTAAGTAAGTAAAAAAAATGTCAAACCTTTATACCCAGTAATGTCAGTTGTAATGTAAAGTTGTGCGGATAAAAAAACGTGTGAAAAAAAATAAAATAAAAAGCTGTAAAAATTGTGTCATAAATTACTGAGATTACAAGCAGTACATAAATTTATTTCATTTTAAGAACTGCGGATGGAAGAACAACCACACCAATCCAAGACGGGGGGAAAAAAACACCCTCATGCACATAATTCTCAAACTCTTGGTGCATTACTACATAATAAAGGAAAAAAATTTACTTGAGGTATTTCAGCATTTTTCAAACATTATTGTCAAAGGCATCATAGCCGTTTTTACACTTTTGTCTGTGGAGTCAACAGGAAGGATACAATATACAAGTATGTTAACCAAATAGTACTCTATGGCAGGGTTTCTTAACCTTTTTGATTGTCCGATGAAGGCTATTGGCCCCTTCTTGGGAACAAAAATGTTACATTTTAAATGTACATGGACAACCCTAGAATCCATTCACGGAGGGGTCCATTGACCACAGGTTACGAAAACCAGCTCTACAGGGTGATTGTAAAGTCCCTTTCTATTTTCAGACAGTTATTTCTTGACTCCTATCCAATTAATTTATAAGAAACTAATGTCAAGAAAATAAGAGCTGTATGCCATTTTATTACATAAAATGCTGTGAAACATTAACATTACAGCTTAACATGAGATCCAGCCTATTCAACACATGACTACATTATGGGCAGCAAATTTTGCTGTCTACTGTAACGTTCATTTATTGGCCATTTTAGATTTTGTTATTTTGTTTCCTGAAAAAAAAAAATTAGTCAAAAGGCAGCTGTTGTTTCTTGGTTTGATTTGTTTCATGCATATGTGGAGTCATCCTTATATGACCACCAGCTAAGCACAATGGTACAGTATACAGATGTGGTAGTGAACCTCTGTCTGCGAGGCTAATTACACCCTCACTGACTCTTGAAATCATCCACACACTTCCAGGGATTCCCCCTGTGGTGAAACATGTTGAAAACCCAGCATTGCACACTAAGCTTGGAGGAGTAATTTGAGCCTCAGACGTAACTTTGCCTTTTATCTGGGTGGCTGCATATAGGAGGATCTCACTATGGACCCATGATAGGCAGGGGGAGCTGATAAGTGGTTGTGTAGGACATGAAAATTCTTTGGGAGAGCCCAGAACAAGAGCACAGCATGTTAGCTCTGCATATCAGGAGAGCCCCCTTTGATGGCGGGGAATGCACAGTACGCCACACATCCAGATGCTTTAGCAAGCTAAGCTGGAGAGACTGGAGCTCATAACTTCAACTCAACACGTTTTGGCATGGCAGAAAAGCCACAAGAAAAGATAATACCAAGGAGTCTTCAACTTGGTACTGGCTACAAAGAGTGAGAAGCTCAGCAGCCCTAGTTAAACAACAATAACAACACATGTTTAATGTATTTCCAATAGATAAAGCAACGATATAAAAAATTTAAAACTAGTGTGTGGCTTTTCAATCACCCTGTACAAGATGAATAATTTTAAATACAGTGAGTTCCTTGACATGACGTGCAAATGATACAACTGGCAGTGTTAATAATAAAATATTACGGGTTTTTTAATGTATATAATTGTGTTGTGATCATATACATAGTAATGACTTTGGTATTTATGACTGCGGATTGATAAGGCAAAGCATTACAATTTATTCTCTACCTGACTATTCACACCAACACAGAGATTACCACCTGTTTAGGTTTTACTATGGGGAAAACATTATAGACACAAAGTAGTGACCAAGACTGACTCACTGGAGGAAAGACAGTTATCAGAAATAGTTGGGTTATGTTACCTAACCAATGCCAAGGATAGCATAAATGTTGCTTTTTATTTCTGAGCAACAGTTACTGTTCACAAGAAGCTCTATTTGTGTTAGTAAATGATTATACAAAGTGAAATGAACGCATTTTTGATTTTTAAAAAGTTGTAGTCTTTCAAAATGTGCTGTTCTTAAATTTCTTTCTGCAATCTTGTCACAGTGATGAACACCTTTGTGCCTCACAGTTGCTAGGCTAATCAACAATATCTGAACATTTGGTAGCCATTAAAGTACCCTGGTTACCATTCTGAGCTCTCAGTTAACTTTCTCAAAATAACTCTTTGATCCTTCCGGTGTTGGTTTGATTGATGGAGAGTCTGGCTTCCAGTTGGCAGGGCAAACTGTTGAAAGAAGTGAACATAACTCATGGTATATACAATAAATCCGCCTTTTTAAAGCCTGCAATTATAATCGTATTTTCCTTCACCGCTACTTATGGAGCACGTAGCCACCACTGCAGCTGGTCCACCTGTAAGAAGCCTGCACCAAGCATTCACATGCTCTTATAGAGTGGTGGTTTCTGTGGCAATTAGTTTTACATGATGAGACTGCCAACCTCATACACAACCTCATATAAGTCACCTTGTACAACATGCCTGAGGGTGCAGTTATCCTATTTTTTCTTTGTCTCTTCAGAGATCCCTGGGATATGGGGGGCAAAGCCTGTCATAGTTTCTATCAAATGCAACTGATCAAGGACAAAAAATTTACATTAACTCATTCAATGAAATCATGTATCTAGCAGTCATAAACAGCCACCTCAAAGGTAATGGCACAGCAGAAAAATAAACTGCTTGATCTTCTTCTGGTGACAATTACTGTATTTATCATTTATTTCCCTTTTTGCTCCCTATGGAGCAGGGATCCACAACCACTGCTGGCCCTCTTGTAGGAAGCCTGCTACAAGGCATTCATGTGCTCTCGCAGCAATGGTTTCTATAGCAAGCTGTTTTTAAATTATGCAGCTGCCCGCCCCATGAAAAGCCTGATATTACCTGTCTCTTAAGACCTGCCGGAAGTAACAGTAATCCTATTCTTTCTGCCTCCTCAGAGACGCCTAGGAACCACACTGAGCACAGGCACATTACACTGTGTATACATTTTTATATTATAGCACACAGACAAACTTCTCGTCCAAGTTTTACAAGTTGCACTAATGAAGTATTTTTTCTGGTTTAAAAATCTTTCAGCACCTGTAACACTGTTCAAAGTTATGGGTGAATACAGTAAAGCTGTAGAATGAAATTAAAATTGCGTTCATAATGTATTAGATTACTTCAAATTCTACTGACCACATTAGTGCTATTTTTAAAATGACACCCCCCCCTTTCACAAACACTAGAAATACCTTCTCCATGCTTTTCAGAGTACTGGAAAGCCTGAACCACTCTTAGGACTTCATCAACACTACGGCCCACTGGAAGATCATTTATGGTGATGTGTCGCACAATACCGTTGGTATCTATTAAAAACAGGCCTCTGAAATCCACAAGAATGCCATATCATGAGATAATAAAATAGGACATTTAATCATGTTACATCCAGTTCAACATTGCAAGTGATGCTATGGATAAGTTAATATAAAACTGGTAATTTTGATAACTAATACTGCCCAGTGTAAGAAAGAATAGGAGCTACCGCTCCCTCATGCATGTCATTAGAGGCAATTCCTGTTAAGTGACTTGCTCTAGGGGTGACTCCATTAGGAGTGAAAAAGAAAATTAAGAAGACACACCTTCTGCTATTATCCCTTTCAAATCCAGCACAACTACTTCACAGGTGCCCAACATATGAGGAAAGAGAGAGTGCAAATAGCCAGTACCATTCCTGGAAAAATTCTACAGAGATGCCAACAACCTCAATCTGCCTACTACTTTCTTGAACATATTCAAGCTGACATCTGAGAGCGAATGAAGAAGAAGAAATCCAGCACAAAGAGACATGGCATGTTAATGTTATACTTATTCAGAGGCCTACTACCCTCCCTGTCAATCTATTTTTCTAGTCACTTCAAATGATGTTATGTACTGCCAGTTGACACAGCTTTAACTTGATACATTCTGCTATCCAGTCTATTGTCACTGCATTGTTTCAATATAGTCATTTTGCAGATTTTCATGGGTGTATTTCCATGACCACCACCAGACTTATCGCTCTAGTCCTGGTGTGCTATGGACAGAATGGTCACTGTTAACCTGGGCTGCATCCCATTTATCAATATATTAACAACAGGAGTAGTTTTATGGAATATCAAGAGTAAAAGGGTAAATATATTGACTAATCACAGAAAAAAGAATATACATTTTCACATGTTTCATTTTACCACTGGCACACAGTCTTACTACACTTATCCATTTGTAAGGGCATGTGACAAGATACTGATATACATCAGTTGACATGAGCTGCGTGTATTCAATCAGGTGTTGCAATCCTCAACTACGGAACATAAACCAGCACTGCACGTGTGTGTGTGTAAACTTGTGGTCTCTGGAAATGATGTTCTTTCCCTCTTTCACCAAAGATTCAGTAATAAATTTAACACTTGGTCAGAGGTCAATCTCCACACACTATTTAATGCACAAATTCATTGACAATAACTAAGTAATCCTCTTGCATTCAGATACATGCTTTACATTCATGAATCCCTCTACAGCTCACAATATGACAACTTGCATCAAGCCCTGATAGGGCAAGGGACATCACTTTCAGGCGAAACATTCACATAATGATTCCACAATTAATAATAGCTCTAACTCATAAACTCCTGTTTGATGAATTAAAAGTCCTTTTTAGGAAGCTAGTTGTCCTTCATTATAAAATAATACAAACAATACGTACCTCAGTGAGAGGCCTTGCTCTTCTACTAAGACACCATAATCTTTTGATATATTTTTGTTGAAATCAGACAGCAGAGGATACTTAAGTCCACCCAATCCACCTTTCTAGTGTCAGAATAAATTTATTACAATTTAAAGCAGCAGGAAATTATAAATACAATTAATTAGAAAAATTACAGGAAATATCTAAATCTCTTTTGCACAGAGATTCCATCAGAAATTGTGCTTGCAATGACATAACCCTATGAACCATGAAAGTGTTGTTAACATATAATTTTCAAAAGGTTTTCCTGGTCTGGTCTGTAATGCTGAAAATCTACTTAATGCACCTTAGAGTTTTTGAAAATGGTCTCCTCTGCTTTTACATGAAGTTCTCAAACTGTCCTGTTGTGCATTTAACTTTCTACAATAAGATTATACACTTTCCTATTCAAGAAATATAACAGAAAGAAAAAGAAAAACCCTTTGAAATCAAGCCAAAGACATAATAATAACACAAATAAGTGGGTACCTTTCTTGGAGTGTTAATCCATGCCAGGTGACTAAAATGTGAGTCAGTAGAGACACCTATGACCTCAGTGTCTAAGGATCTGAATGCATCAATTTTTTCGTCAAAAGCCACAACTTCTGTTGGGCATACAAAAGTGCTGCATAGAAGAAAAAACAGAAGAATGATAAGCATGAAATGTGCCTTCCTAAAATAATAAGTTACTGCTGCACATCTCTGAGCACTGTTGAAACTAATTTACATAACAAAACATCACTTGAGGTTTTGTCAAAACAATGATTGTCTAAAGCAGGCTTTCTTAACCTGTGGATTCTATGGGGTCCATGTACATAACCTAATCACTTGAATTTTATTTTCACCAACATTTTTACTCAGAAAATTATCATAGATTTTTGCACGTAAGTAAATATATTCTTATTGTTTTACAGATTGTTTTTGTATTTTACTATGACTATATGTAAGCTTTAATAATTTTTCTTTGTAACAAAAAATGTATTATTTGTATGCGAAAATTTAATTATGCGTCTAAGTACATTTTTTCTAAAAAAAGGGGGTCCATAGCCTTCATTAGACAATCAAAGGGGCCCATGGCTAAAAAAAAGGTTAAGAAACCCTAGTCTAGAGCATGTTTTAAGATCATGTAAAATAAATGTTTAAAGACAAAGAAGGTAATTAATCTAAATTAATTTTGACATAAAAACTGTAGTGTTCACCCTGGCAAGTTTAATTTTTACTGTGATAGTGTGTGAGGCAAATCTGCTGGGCTAAATGCTGAGTGCAGGTCTTGGTTAAATGTCATCAACATAAGTTATCTTTGCGCTCCTTATGGAGCATACAGCAACCACAGCTGGTCCCCTAGCACGAAGCCTGCATCAAGCATTCACATGCTCTTGTAGCAGTGGTTTCTGCGGCAATTAGTTTTGCATGAGGAGGTTTCCAGCCTCATGCACAACCTCATATTAGTCGCCCTGCATGAGAATCTTCTTCTTCTTTGATCCTTAGCCGCTGACCGTCAAAGCAGTCAGTGGCCATCACGCCTGGTGGCATCTTGTAGGGCAACAACAAATTGATTCCACTTTGCTCGGTCGGCGGCCATCCTTCGTACAGTGCCCCAACTCTGGTTCATTCTTTGCATCTCAGCTTCCAGTCCTCCGCCAAGTTGTTTTTGGTCGGCCTCTCTTTCATTTTAATTCAGCGGTCCATAGCATAGCTGTTCTTGTGATGGCATCGGGGTCTCTTCTGAGGACATGGTCTCTTCCGATTGCATGAGAATACAGTAGTCTTGTTCTTTCTGTGTCTCCTCCAAGACTTCAGGAACTTAAACATGCTCTTCGTGAAACGAAGTGTTGTCCATAGAAATAAACTCCGGCAAATAAGCAAATGATTTTCTGCATGTATGTGAATAAATGCACATGATTTGTGTTATGTATCAATCTTGTTTAATTTATGGTATATAAAAAAAAAAAAAGATACCTTGAATGAATTACATTTCTATAAAATGTTTGTTAAATATTTAAAAAATTCATTGCACCATGGTTTAATCTTATAACTCTAAGAAGTATATTTACAGAAAATATTTAAAAAATTCAATGCACCATGATTTAATCTTATAATACTAAGAAGTATATTTACAGAAATAATTATAATAACTGCAACAAAAGTTCGGTAACTGACACAGACAGGCTACTAGGAGGCACTCACAAGTCAAGAGGGTAGAAGAACAGAACTAGATATTTTCCCTTGTAGTCTGAGAGTTTTAATTCCTTGAACTGGCCATTCACCACAGCTTGACCTTTGAAATCTGGTGCCGGATGCTGAACCTTGACAAGAGACAAAGCAGGGATTCCTAGAAATATGCAATTATTAAAACTTCTTAAGATGCTGTAAAGGGGTGTGAGTGCTTCTTAAGATGCTTTAAAGGGGTGAAAGGCTTCTTAAGATTCTGTAAAGGGGAGCGAGGCTTCTTAAAATGCTGTAAAGGGGTTTGAGGCTTCTTAAGATGCTGTAACGGGTTGTACGGTTTCTTAAGATCTGTAAAGGAATGCGGGACCTCTAAAAGAAACACTGATTTAACTCAACAACAAAAATTTTAAAAATATACTTACTTACTTAGTCGTTCCCCTTCTACCGTGAGGTGTAGAGGTTTAAAAATATATAAAACAGCAATCTATCTGGTCAAGACAAAGAAAAAAGACAAAACTATAACATTCTGAGAACAAAATAGTAAGAAATATAACTCAGCTATGAAAAACAACAATAGCAAATGTATAGAAAAATAATAAAGAATTATACATTTAAACAAGCAATGTAACTTCTTTCCAAACTTTCATACTCAAAGCAGATATACTGAGATGGTAAGATCAAATGGAAAGAGCTTACATAAAAAGAACAGATGAATAAAGATGTAATGAACAGATAATGCCAAATAAAAGGATGACATTAAAAAATGCGTAAACATCAGAAAGTTGGACCCACTGGAAATGATAAGTAACAACAAAATACTGGTAATCATTATTAAGAATGGATTGTAACAGAACAATGATGGAATATGACAAATGTTATAACCAGCATCAATGTGCTTAGTCAAATACTATACCAGACTAAAGTAAGTGTATTATCAATTAGCAGACTTGGCTAGGAAGCAAGATTTAATTTAAAGCACTAGATCAAACGAAAGTGAAGAAGAAAAACAGCAATATATTTACAGCAATCCTCTGGTCTTACGCTGTTTAATTAATGTTTTTTTCGATATAAATAAGTTTGCATTTTATGCCATATTTCTGTTACACGTTTAAAACATTTGATCTTATGCTGAGCGCTTAACTCCACGGGAGGCAGGAATATAACTTGCACATGCTCATCAAGTTCATTCAGGTGATGGGATGGTCAAGAAGCTAGCATAATGAAGCATGACCTCAAAATAGAATGCAGTTCTATGTAATCCGTAACATAAAACAAAATCTTAATTACTACAAAGTTTTCAACACCTACTCCTAACGAGTCGTCTGATGATGAAGACAGTTCTGCCATGAAAACTGTAGCCATAAGAGACGGAAGTAGCAGCGTTAGAATCTTATAATATTGTTTGTTTTTTTTTAAAGTACAGAAAATATATAATATTTTGTATGTGTTCATTATATCTGAGATATATATAGTTAATAAATGTTGTTGACTATTTAGTTTTTTTAATCACTTTTTACTTAATTTCGATCCAGCTTTCCGGGCCTCAGGAACAAATTAATATGATTTTATGTGAAATAAATTTTAGTTTAGCACTTTATCGGTTAGAGTTTTCAGGAATAAATTAACAGCACTAAGTGGGGGATTGCTGTATACTTTTAGGCTGGGCATTATACATCTTACCTTCCTATCACTATCACCTTAGTAAATAGGCTTTAAAAAAAAAACTGTAGGAAAATATATCAAAGCTGAATATAAGACAGCAGCTTTGTCTGAGGAAGCAATGCATTATATAACTCGGGCCAAGCCCCCAAGGAAGCCTGAATATCAAGATCTTTGACAATAAAATAAAAGAGAAGATGGGTATGGCTAGACTGTGGGGGTCAAGAATTAACACAAAAAAAAAATGTCCATGACCCATGAGAAGGAATCCTACAGGAAACCAGACCCAAAAAAGAGGGAGGGATGGGGGGGAGGAGAGAAAAACACAGGTAAGAACAAAAGACACGGAATGGGAAAAAAATCTGGTGACCTGGAATGAGTTGACATGGCTTTTACAGTACAGGTGCAAATGTGACTTGCTCCTTATGGAGCTTGAAGAAAAGAGAAGTCATGTGTGTGATACACCATTTCACAAAAATGAAGGCTAATTTTAAAACCAAAGAAACGTATCTAATGTTATAATCAAGGGTTGTGCAAAAATTTTCTGACCCCAGCTCCTAAAATTGTAGAAGTCTAACTCCCGACTCTGACTATAGTTTTTTTTACTAGTCATATGGCATAAAATTATCCAGGACATGTATACGTACGGTATATGTGGGAATAAATGAATATGTGGCTTTCGTAGATTACATTTTAAACTATTAACTATTCATCCATTCATACAGCAATAAAAAAAAAATTAAAAAGTATTTCAAAATATGATAACTTTTATTTAACTTAATTGGTTCTTTAATAAAAAACGATCACTTTTAATAGGCCCGGCTTCATTGCTGCTCTCAAATTGGATTTAATTATTCTGAGGGCAGAAAACAAACTTTCCACAGTGACATGAGTGGGTGGTAATGCTATGACAGTCAAAGCTGCATCTTGAATAATCTCAGGATAGCAATGTATTGCACTCAGAGCACTCAATTTAGACGTAAGGTCAAATTTCTCAACTTCTTTCAGTGCTAGATAATGTAATGATAGAGTGGGATTTGCAGAACTTATGCCCCTTCTAATTTAAACAGCAGAAGACTTTTTGTTTGTTTTTAAGCTCACTATTTCAAAAACTTACCTAGGTACCTATTACTTCAGTAGCTTTAAAGTACCAAGTTAATAATAAACATGGTTATGGGACAAGTCATCTGCAAAATCCAGATCATCAAGCTGTTTAGTCAGATTCCACTTCTGTTGTGTGAAGTCGATGTTTTCATAACACAATATATTGCTAGTAAGAAAAGAAATGGAGACAAGAGGTCTCACTCCCATTCTAATCCTAAACGGTTCTGTGAGTTGTCCTTCATGAAGAACTCTGCATGTCATGTCTTCATAGGTCTTTCTTATTAAGTTAATGATCTTCATGGGAACTCTATAATGCCTCATCAATTTCCAATGTGATTCTGTCTACACTGTCAAATGCCTTTTCATAGTCCACGAATCCGATGTATAGCGGTGAATTCCATTCCAGACTTTGTTCAACTATTATTATCAATGTGGCTATCTGGTCTGTACAGGATCTGTTTTGTCGAAAACCTGCTTGTTCATCTCTCAGTTTGCCTGTCTATGGACTCTTAATCTCTCAAGGATGATTCTGTTTAATACTTTTCCTGGTACTGACAGTAACATTATTACTTACTTACTTAGTCGTTCCCCTTCTACCGTGAGGTGTAGAGGTTTGGAAGAGAGAGCGCCAGACCATTCTATCAGCTGTCTTCTTCCTGGCCTGGTTCCATTCTAGTCCTCGGTCCCTTCAAAGATTGTCTAATGTTGTCCTCCCAGCGGACTCTGGGTCGTCCTGGAGGTCTGGATCCCTGGCTCTTTGTTTCCCATGCTTGTCGTGGTAGCCGATCTTCTCCCATTCTGCAGACATGGCCAAACCATCTTAGTTGGGACTGTTCTATTTGGGTCTGCAGCTGATGGGATTTTAGGCCTTGACGGATCGTCTGGTTGCGGACCATGTCTCTTCTTGTTACTTCAACCACTTTCCTCAGATACCTCATTTCTGAGGTTTGGATCTGGCTTTTGTGGGTTGTAGTCATTGCCCACGACTCGCATCCATATGTCAAGACTGGGACATAGGTGGAGCGGTATACAGCCATCTTCGTTTTCCTACCAACCTCTTTCTTGCTGAGGAATCCACGATTTATGGCCTGAAAAAGTCTCCCAGCCGCTGCTTTTCGAGTGGCCAACTCTTCTTTGATGCCTCCCTTTCGGTCTATAATAGCTCCGAGATATTTAAAGTGGTCGACCTGCTCCAGGACCTGTTCTCCCAACTTAATCTGATGTTTTCTTTCTTCTCGTGATATCACCATGGATTTTGTTTTAGAGCTGCTTATGACCATCCCTCTCTTCTCCAGCTCTTCCTTCCAGACTTGCAGGTTGGATTGGAGATGTGCCTCTGATTTAGCAATCAGGGCAACATCATCAGCAAATGCCATCTCCGAAATATAGACCTGTCTCATCTTCCAGTACCCCACTGAATACTTTCTTGTTCTCTCCTTACATGCCTTGATGACATCGTCCATAAGGAGTATGAAGAGGTAAGGTGATAGGATATCACCTTGTCTTACACCAGTGGTGGTCCTGAACTCTTCTGACTTATGGTTTGCTGTCCTCACATAATTTCTGCAGACTTGTAGAAGCTCTGTATAGCATGAATCAGAGGTGCTGGAATATTCTTCCTTGCCAAACAGTCCCAAAGTTTGCTCCAAGGGACCCTGTCAAACGCCTTTTCCAGATCTATGAAACAAAGATGGATCTCACTCTTATACTCAAGGGCCTTTTCACTCAGCTGTCTGAGTGTGAAGATTAGGTCTTGAGTACTTCGGTTTGCTCGGACTCCGCACTGGACCTCATCCAATTGTGGCTCAGCTAGGCGTCGGAGTCTCTGCTCTAGGATTCTAGAGTAGATTTTACCAGGGACACTGAGAAGGGATATGCCTCTATGGTTTCCACATTGTCGATTGTCCTTTTTGAAAATTGGTGTTATGATGGCAATCTCCCAATCCTTTGGTATGGTCTTGTTGCACCATGCTGCCTGTAGGACCTTTAAGAGTAATAGGTCGCCTGATGCTCCCATGTACTTAACCATTTCTGGTGTTATACCATCATGCCCTGCTGCTTTGTCCATCTTGATTTTCTCCAGTGCTGCCCTCAGTTCTTCCATCTTTATGTCATCTTCACCATCATTGGTTTTCTCTTCTGTGCTAGTGTTTATTATTTCTGATGCTTCATCATGCTCACCATCCAGGAGTTCTGAGAAATATTCTTTCCATCTTTCCATTACTTCCTTCGGGGCAGTAAGCAATTTGCCTTGCTTGTCCTTTATAAATTTGAGAGGGCATTGTTTTTCTTTCCTCATGTTCTTTAGGGTCTTATAGAACAATTTCTGGTTTTCTTGTGCATCTTTTTCTAGCTTTTCTCCAAATTCTTCCCAGGACTTCTGTTTTGCTGCTAGCACTTTGTTCTTTGCTTCTGTTCTGAGTGTCACATATTCTCTATATTTTTCCATTTGTCCTGTTGTGTTTTTAGCTCCCAAGTATTGTTTCCATGCCATTTTCTTCTCTCTTTTTCTCTTTGACTTCCTCTGTCCACCAAGGTGTCCTCTTTCTCTGGTTCCCAAGTCGGACTTCACCGCATGCTTCTGCAGCAGCTGTCTTTATGATATCCTTGAATTTATTCCAGAGGGTTTCCAAGTCATCAGGTCGTTCTTCTGTGTTGCTCACTGCTGTAGCAATAAGCCCCTGATATCTGGTCTTAATTTCTGGCTCTCTAAGCTTGTAGGTCCTAATGCTCATTTCTCCTGCTCGTTTACTTGGTTTCTTGCGTGATGTTGGGCAGTTCCTAGGCTGAGCAACTCTTTCAGTTGTTCGTTTGATTGTTAGCAGGTAGTGATCACTTCCAATCTCTGGCCCCCTCCAGACTCTTGCATCTCGGACATATCTGAATGAGCTTCTCCGAACAATGGCATAGTCGATCACTGACTTCTCATTCTTGGTTGGTTCACATCTAGTGTATGCATGTATGCGCTTATGGGGGAACTTTGTGTTTGTAATGATCAGATTCTGCTCACTGCAGAATCTAAGGAGTCGCTTTCCATTGTCATTGAGAGTATCTTCTCCATATCTTCCGATAACTCCACCCCATCTAGCATGGTCATTTCCAACTCTGGCATTAAAATCTCCGAGCATAATAACTTCATCTAGGCAGTCATCCACTGTCCTTTGAAGCAGCTCAAAGAATTCCTCCTTGACCTCTGCTCTCTCATCCTCATTTGGCCCATACACTATGACCAGGTTGACTATGGTTTCTCCTTCTTTTAGTTTTACAACCATAATGCGCTCCGAGACAAAGTTCCATCCCTTGATACTATCTTTTTGATTTTGGGCCACAATGCAACCCACGCCCCCTTTAGCTCTTTCAGATATGGGTACACCACTGTAGAGCAACGTGTTGCCATCGAGATCCATGACTCCTTGTCCTTTTTTTCTTCGTTTCCGTTATAGCCAGGATTTCTAGTTTTGCTTTCCTCATCTCTTCCATCAGCTCCTCTTCCTTCCCATTTATACTTCTTGTATTCCAAGTTCCATAAGTCGTAGTCCGTTCCAGTTCGTCGCCTTTAGAATCAGTCCGGTTTTCTCTCTTGTAGTTCGCGTAATCATGATTTTAAAGCAAACAGGTGATTGGCCTGTTGTGCCTTTGCATGGTGGAGGGGCTGCCTCCTTACGGCCTCCATGCAGGCCGCCCTCCTCCTTTTTCATCCGGGCTTGGGACCGGCATTGGCGGAGTTCAGTAACATTATTCCTCTATAATTTGTGCACTCTTGTAAATTTCCCTTCTTAGCCAACTTGACCAGATAACCTTCCTTCCATTCTGCTGGTATTTCCTCTCTCTCCCAGACTTTGCCAAGTAGTTTGTATAATATCTCTGTAGAGGTATCAATATCTGTTTTGATGGCCTCTCCTGGAATGCCATCTGGACCAGCTGCTTTTCAATCTTTCAGAAGCTTTATGGCTTTCTTTATTTCTTCTCTACTTGGTCGTTCACAGCTGATTAGTAGCTCCTCTTCTGCTGGCTGGATGTCTGGGGGATTAGTTGGAGCTGGTCTATTGAGAAGTTCCTCAAAATGTTCTGTTCATCTCTTCATTTGTTCTTGTATATTATTAAGCAATTTTCCATTCTTATCTTTTATGAGGCCATTTGCTTGCTTATATTTCCCTGTTAGCTTCTTTGTGTTGTTGTAAGGTCCCTCATATTTCCTTTGGCTGCAGCTTCCTCTGCTTCCCTTGCCAACTCTTCAATATACCTCCTCGTCTCTTTTGATGTTTCTTCTTACTTCTTTGTACATTTCATGAGCCTTGGCTTTGGAGCTCCTAGTTTTGCTTCTGTTTAAATCTGCTATCTTGTCTTTTTACCAAAAAAACTTCAACAAACTTTGAAGTGACTAATATTATTCACTGAAACTTACCTGTGGAGAAGTTTCTCCCAGTGAAACATTTCAACAAATGCCTTGCACACGAAATGTGATTCTGAGGTGAAGACCTACAATTTAGCACATTTAATACATGCCGCGCCATAGGCTGAACCTATGAAAATGAAATAATAAAGAAAAACATAATAATAATTAAGCTTGTCAACCTCTCAGTGCAATGAATAAGCTAAATGACAGTAAACAATTTCCATAAGGCCAAACCACGATGGAGCTCTCATCTAAAGTGCAAAATTTAAAGTTGGTGACCTATACTGAGTGTCAATACCAATCTTTTAGTTATCAACCCTCATGATTGGATTGCCTGTTCAGTGGCTAGGAGCATGTAACAAAGCTTTCCTACTAGAAATGTTGACCTACTGTAATTGGTCCCCTTGACAAAGTCCACAATAAATCGCTACTTGTGCTTTTGCAGCCGTTTGTTTTATGTGATAAGCTGATGGACATCTAGTATGGCAACAAATACATTCCATGCTGAAGTACATATAGGATGTTTAGTCAAAACTGCTCTATAATTTAAAAAAAGATTTAAAAAAAAGGACTGCAAAAAGACTATATCAAATGATCAGGTAAATAAAAAGGCTGAATCACAGAACAATAGACAGACTTGGCAATATCTCCAAAAGAACAGCCTTATGACCACAAAGTCTCCATCAGCAACAAGATGTACAAAAACTGTATAGAAAAGAAAGTGACAGCTGATCCAAATGCAGAGAAAATAGAAAAATGATATGAAGTACTGAAGATGATCCCTCATCACTCTGGTAAAATGTATACTGAAATCCTGAGTATGAAAACACCAAATAACTAAACAGGAAAAAAGTGAAGGGTAAAAAAAGTTTAAAAAGGGAGGAAACAGTGGGAAGTAGCCGGACAGCAAAAATATTATGCAAGAATAAAAATAATTTAAATCCCAAAGTTATTTAAAATAGCAAAACACGGGAAAAAAATAGGTATACAATAAAATGTTAAGTAATTACTAAAACAACAGATACAATTGAAAAATAAGTAACCAATAATAATAAGGAAATAAAAAAACAAGATAACATATTAATTGCAAGACACATACACAGATATAAATTATATTAAAGTTTAAAACATTTATAAGAAGCAAACAAAAATAATTACTAAAAAAAAAAAAATGAATATAAAAAATTTTACAACCCCCCCACCCCAAAGAAATCTCATTCAACAGTGTTCCACATTAAAGATGTGTGTGAGTGTGTGGCGTAGGCATCCCACAAGGAAAAATTAATTGATTCTCAAGATCAGACCAACTTCTGTCACCTGAAGAGCAGGAATTGATTGCAGTAACCTGGATGTCAAGGGCACCTTTGTAATCCAGGCTACTGAAGTGATGGGCCATAGATGTTGGGCTACCCAACAGATGTCATAACAATGTTGTCAGAAACATTCACCTAGTTGTTTACCACTTTTGCCAATGTAAGTCTTACTTGCAGATAATGGTGCACATCATATTGCATGACTCACAAATAAAGCCATTTCTGATGACAAAGGTGGCTTTAAAATTATACAGTACGAGCCTTGATCATATAGACACATTTTACACCATACTCTGATGCATGGAGGCATATATTGTCATCTTTATATGACCACCAGCTAAGCACAATGCTACAGTATACAAATGTGGAAGTGAACCTCTGTCTGTGAGGCTAATTACACCCTCATTGAAATCCACACACTTCCAGGGATTCCCCCTGTGGTGAAACATGTCGAGAACCCAGCATTGCACACTAAACTTGGTGGAGTAACTTGAGCCTCACATTTAACTCTGGCTTTTATCTGGTTGCTGCATGTAGGAGGATCTCACTATGGACCCAAGATAGGCAGAGGGAGCTGAGAAGTGGCTCTGTGCAAGACGTGACAATTATTTGGGACAGCCCTGAACCAGAGCACAGTATTTTAGCTCTGCATATATGGATAGCCCCCTTGGATGGCGGGGAATGCACAGTAAGCCACACACTTCTTCCTAGCTTGGAACAAGATGTAATGGTCCTTTAAATGCAAGTTAAGCTAGAGACTGGAGCTCATGACTTCAACTCAACACGTTTCGGAATTGCACAAAAGCCACAGGAAAAGCTTAGATCTACAGTGTAGATAATACCAAGGAGTCTTCAACTTGGTATTGGCTGCAAACGAGAGAGAAGCTCAGTAGCCCTAGTTAAACAACACAACCACCATGCTCTACCGCATGCTTTGATGCCTAAATCTATAATTTAGACATATACAACTCAATAATGCTAACCCTTTCTTTCTTCTTTGATCCCAAACCGCCAACCGTCAAAGCAGTCAGTGGCCATCACGCCTTGTGGTGTCTTGTAGGGCAACAACAAATTGATTCCACTTTGCTCGGTCGGCGGCCATCCTTCGTACAGTGCCCCAACTCTGGTTCATTCTTTGCATCTCAGCCTCCACAGTCCTCTGCCAAGTTGTTTTTGGTTGGCCTCTCTTTCATTTTCCTTCAGGGGTCCATAGCATAGCTGTTCTTGTGATGGCATCGGGGTCTCTTCTGAGGACATGGCCAACCCAGCTCCAACGTCTGCCAGCTATGATGGTGTGCATGTCCTCTTGCTTGCTTCGAGTAAGCAGATCTTGGTTGGTGATGGTATTCGGCCAAAAGATTCGGTGAATTTTTCTTAGGCATGTTGTGTGAAAAGAGGACAATTTCGACATTTCCTTCTCTGTAACTCTCCAGCATTCTGCACCATAGAGCACAGAAAGCACGCAGCTCTGATATAATCTTAATTTTGTGCTTGTGCTGTACTGAGAGGACTTCCAGATGTTGTTTAGACTAAAAAAGGCTGTTCTTGCTTTGTTCATTCTGTTGTTGATGTCTTTGCTTGCTCCGCCGTCTGGTGTTACTATGCATCCTAGATATGTGAAGGTGTCTGTCTGTTCCAGTTGCTGGTTCCTTGCTGATATGGGTTCAGGGTTGCTCACATTGAGCGTCATGACCTCTGACTTCTTTAGATTGATGTTCAAGCCCATTGCTGGCTATACTTATTAAGTCTATCCGTTTTTTCCTGGATGTGTTGATGTGAATGTGCTAGTAGTGCAATGTCATCTGCATATTCCAGATCTTCCAATGTAGAAAATGTAGTCCATCTTATTCCTCTTGGACTGCCCTCTGTTGTTTGGCGCATCACCCAGTCTATGACTGTTAAAAATAGAGTGGTTGATAAGGGGCATCCCTGTCGTACTCCTTTCTTCACCTCAAAGGTTATGTTGCTCTGCCCAACACTACACATAAAGTTGGCATAGAGGCTTTTTATGATTGACACTAAGCAGCTTGGAATTCCATAAGCCCTCAGTATTTTCCATAAACTGTCCCTATGTATACTGTCAAAAGCCTTCTCAAAATCAACGAAATTAATGTACAGCTGTCTTTGCCATTCTGAGCACTGCTCTATAATGTTCCTGAGGGTAAATATATGATCTACACATCTTCTGTTCTTTCTAAATCCCACTTGTTCTTTCCTCAGTTTGTGGTCTACTGCTTTTGAAATTCTCTGTGTAATTATCCTGCCCAGTATTTTGCTGGAAACTGAGATAAGGGTGATTCCTCTACAGTTATTGCAGTCTGCAAGATCTCCCTTCTTGGGCAATTTGACAATTATTCCTTTGTTCCTGTCGTAGATTTTTTGATAGGGGAATTAAGTAATAGTTTGGTCCCTTCTGAATAGAACTAGAACAGGTGGTGACTCAGTGAGAGATAAGATAAGAAATAGATTTTCACGAGTGAAATGGTGAAAAAAATAGGTAGAGTCTGTCCCTGGACTCGAGAAGATCCTCTAGTTCAGCCTATCTCTACAACAGAACTTTGTTTGTCAGACAGTACACCTAAATATATATTAATATATACTGCTCAAAAAAAGTTAAAGGCCACTTTCAATTTTTAGGTCATTTCAACTAAGCTGTTTTTTTTTAAAACCTGAACACTCAGTCAAAAAAGTTTTGCTGCATTTTGTTGCATGCTTAAACAATGTTTGTTAATCTGACAATAAATCAAATCTGTGTTACGTGTGTGTACCTCCAAGGTCAATCAAATGCACGTGGTGGAAAGGGAAATAATGCATGTTTGAAAATGCTTCCTATGGCAAAGCCTGTTGATAACATTGCTGAAATTTGCTTTTCACGTGCAAGTCGTGACTGTAGTGAACACATGTCACCCACTTTTCGGAAGGAACGGGCAATGGGTATGTTTGTAACATTTACCATATTCAGATTTGAAGTTATATATGCAGTCATTTAGGCGCTATTAAAATGATATGATTATGATAGTCATAGAGTTGTAAGAACGAATTTTATATCATTTGCTCCGCCAATTTGTAATGCAAGGATAATGAACTTGAGGTGTATATAATTCCGTACTTAAACATATATTTAATATAACTTTGCTTTTAAAATGTGCTTTCTCTTCTTCTTAATATTATAAGAAAAGATAACTCATTTACTGCATTGCTTTTTTTAAATTATGGTCGAATATATGTATATGTGTGTGTGTTTGTGTATACACGATAAAGAGCAAGGTGGTGTTAAAAGGTTGGGGAGGGGGCGTTTTAAAATATTAGTTGTCAAAAGGGGGCGTTGCTACTATCAGGGTTGAGAAACACTGATCTAGATCATTTTCAGCCTCCGGAACATTTGTGTCTCTGGTGGTTCCTTGTTTAGAGTTTCTCTGAAATGCTCTGCCCATCTTGTTTCCTGTCCCTCTGCTGTCGTGATGAGATTTCCTTGCTTATCTCTTACTAGTGTAATATTGTTTGCACCTCGCTTTCCGCTGATGAATTTAGTTATTTTGTATAGGCCTTTGTTCATTTCTCAGTGCTGCCTCTTCTGCCCTAGTTAAACAACACAACCACCATGCTCTACCGCACGCTTTGATGCCTAAATCTATAATTTAGACATACAACTCAATAATGCTAACCCTACCTAACCATAATCCCAATCCTAACGACGTTAGCAACTTAGTAGGATGGCATCGAAGAACACGGTCCCCTGTTTTTCATTTCAACTGATTAATTTTGAGTCATAATTATTCTCAAGGATGGGCTACTCTACGGATAGGCCTAATTGTTCCATACTGTGGTTTATTTACGGGAATTTCCGCTAGCCTTTGGACAAACTCCTATTCACAAGACAACGAGGGCTTGCAGAGTTTTAATTAATTCAGTAATAACCCTATGTTGACGCACAATAAATTATTTGTCTTACCAATGTTCTAGCCAAGTACATCGTGGCTGACATCGAAGCTATGTTTACGCAGGGGTGAAAGTTAAAAATTAAAAAACGCACAACTGAGAAATAATATTGCTCAGGTTGCACAACCAAACTGTCCCAAAACAGACGTAAAATCTACTGAATAGCAGCAAGTATCAGTGAAAGAGACTATAAAATATTAGAGTTATTGAACGCTGAGTGATAATGCGTATTTTAAGCAGCGCGTTTCGTTTATAAGCCAAATTACGTTTTTTTTTTTTTTTTTTTTTACAGGTTACATTTTGTCATTAACAACTTCCGCTTTGTGTCACAGCAAACAAGTTGGAAATTAATATGAAACAAATATAAAGGTATGTTATCAGGCACTCGCAGGAAACAAAGAAGTAGAACACCAGACAACAGAAAAACAACAGACATGAGTGGCTTACCCAGGATTTGAACACTGGACCTTCCGTGCGACAACCCCGCCTAGCCATGCAAGCGAATCACACTATCCGCCCTGCCATCTACGCATCATCAAAAAATGATGTTGTCAATGGCAGGTCAACAGTGCGAACCACAATACATGACACCAGAAGTCCACCATGGGCAGTTCAGCCTATTAATGACGCAATCACTTCTGTTGTATTTCTATCAAGCAGTAGGCCTATAGGCCGAATCCAACAAGACAAGGACCAAGTTGGAACTTTTGCAGTGGCAATGAGCATGACTAAGTAGTCCAGAATAATGAAATAAGCTTCTCTTGGGCAGACTAATGTGTAATTTGTCTGTTACAGTTAGGCTAAATGTTGTACAAGGAGTGTTACCGTGTCCGCAGGTCAATAAATATCAGAAACGGCAGACGAATACCCAGATAGGCCTAACAGATTTCTACAGGGCGAACCTAGTCATCTTTCTTAAACAGAACAGGTACGACAATTTTGTTACGCATGAATCATTATAGCAGGGTAACCAGTTGGTTTGTATATAAAGTTTGATCTTCCTTTCAATTTCCAAGCAAATTGCAGTTACTCTTATCATGAAAGAACAAAGAAATAACTGCCGTTTGTGTCCTATGATTTTTTATTTATTTTAACAAACAGTGTAGTGTAGGCCTAGGCCTATCTTATTCCAATCAATTTCCTGTAACATCCAGTTGTTGAGGGAAGTATACTCCCCTCTATGCCCAGTTATAGCCTATATTAATTTATCTATTCATTACCCTTCAACTTCCTTTGGAGCATAGGCTTCAGCAAGCTCGTGTCAAGCTTTCCTATATTGTTACATCCATTCATGATCTTTCCATGTCTTCTTTGTCTCTTGTAAGTCTGTTTCCAATTCCTCACTCATGTGTTTTTCATGGTTACAATAAACTGTGGGATGTATGTCAGGTTTCGTCCACATGTAAGCCTATATCAGTCTGTTGGCCAATTAAGTCGCCCATGTCATTAGAGTTAGGATCCCTAACCTCTTATTACTGCATCTCTGAGTTCTTATTTAAACTTGTTTCAATATGGGCGATTTAATTCTTTGCCGGATCAATAGTCATTTGGACAAAAATCAAACGTATGTTACACTATTTTTAATTTCAGCTGTTTTTCAGTCTTCCCCTATTTACATGGACAACTTGATTATGTTTTTGAAGTTTTTTTGGCTTTTAGTTCCCCTGATGCCCAACCCTCCTTAGGCCACCAAAAAAAAAAAAATCACAATCCATATATTTACCTCCACTCATTTATCCATGACTGAACAGTTGCTGTACATGCAACAAAATAAACAATAAGCCTCTTGACAAGGCCATGAACACTTGTGATGCCTGCAGATGTTTGAAGTAAATTTTTGACTTAAGTTTTTTTTATTATGATGCACTTTAATAATTTGCTAAGAATAAAGTTATCTCTGTGCGTGAGGCTAACAACCTCATCGTATAAAACAAATTGCTACAAAAAAGTACCAGTCTTACACTGGGAATGCATGTGCAAGCTTCCTGCAAGGGGACCAGCAGCAGTGGTGACTCCATGCTCCATAAGGGAGCAAATGGGAAAATGATGATGAAAGTTGTCTGTGATATGGGTACCTGTGGTAAAGTGGGATGTTATAAATATTTATAGGGGACTTATTGTACTGACTGAGATCAGCTGTGAAGGTATCTATATCTAATAAGAGTAGTGTATTATAGATAACCTTACTTACTGCCACATATGTATACCTCAGTCAGAATTATTCTGGAATAGTGTGATGACTACGTTATATGTCTAGGGTATGTGTATGATGAAGTGTAAGTCATAACAACAACAGACAGATAAACAATTTAATTTATTCCACCACACTTGACAACACTGTGACACTCACATACATATAACACTCTAAGAGGATATCTTAAAGGAGTCACTGATAACTTTTCAAATAACAATATGTATTCAGTGCTGTCATGAATGTATATGTGTCCTGATTCAAATACAAAGGGAACCAAGAATCACAATCAATTTTAATTACAAGTTATATGTACAGAATTTATTAATATGATTCTTATAGTGACATATATTATTAATGGTATCCTATGTGTGTCAGTTGTGTAGTGGTAATATGAGGTAATACTGGTTTTGTTTTGTTCAAGCTCTGTTGGTATTTGTCATCATGACTTCAATAGTTTGTTTCTATTGGAACTAGTATTGGAGATGTTCTCAGTTCCTGGTATTAAAACAATTAAATTCCCCTCTTAATTTTAGTTTATAATGTCTCTGCTCGTTTACTTAAATGAGTTCTGGAGCCACCCCACTGGTTGCTATATGGACCAAGGAGTAGGCTGTCCACCTCTGGCTTCAACAAAGCTCTGACCAGGTGCTGCTCAATAACTTTAAGACCACGGTCCCTGAAACAAGAAGGTTGTACCTTCTACGTCAGAACTAATTTATACTCCATTTCTACACTGAGCACAATACATCACAAACATTGAGTTCAGAGCGTTAGGCCAACTGTCAGCTTCATCTGAAATACTTTATACCAGTATTTCCCTCCCTAATGGTTACTACGCCTCTGCAATTCCAGCATTATTTCTTTCTAGTTAATAATCTAGGAGTCAGTGTACTGTTTGGCCATTCCATGCAGTTTTACTTTCCTCCGACACCTTCTGTTCAGGCTGGAGCACTATAGGCTTTACATCATGTTCGCTACTGAACCACACATATATACAGACATAAATTATCAATTTACATTCAATTTTCATTAAAAGATATTGAATATTTCAAGCTTACCACAATTCATGGAAATAATAATAAACAGTTTCGTTGACTGGCAATGAATATAGCACAACTCCGATCTGCCGATGTCCCAGGCTTTATTTTATAAAAAATATACACTGGCGCTCAACGCACTGCTTCTTAGTAGGTTTATTACAAGATGTGGCAATGAACAGACGCTCTGAATTGTGTATATTCGCAGCTCTACCCAATCACACCACGTCTACACATCTTTTCAAAAAAGTACCCCTTTCTCACGTTTCCCCTGACAACACAAGATAGTATTTATAGTCCGACCAATCGTGTTTAGTCTTTCATTTGTTGCGCTCCAATCAAATAGGAGTTAACATGGTAGGCTATTTCCGTAACGTAATGTTTCTTCAAACACGTTATAAAAAAATTTTATGAGCAGAAATGATTTCATGCTGTCAGGCACCCCCACTATTTTATTTTGGCCATAACTTGGTAATTCCTAGACTATTTGCGTAACGTTTTACATATTCTTTGTCAGCAAACCCTAAGGAACCCAAATATACGAATTTAAGGGAGCTAGGTGGCTGCGTTCAAAATTTGCATTTTCTACCACCTCCTGTTCACTTCAATCCCCATGTGGTGTCTGGGTACTGTCATGTTTTCAAACGTAAACCCATCTAATGTCATCTTTCCCAATAAGCGTTTTTCAGGATTTTAAAACCTAACTCTGGTATGGGTAGTGAATTTTATCACTGTCGATTTGAAATAAAGTTAGTGCATGTGGCCTTACACGCGTGATGGCAGCAATTGTGTATCGCGCGACGCGTGTTTAGTGTTGCAGGTGTCCCTGCTTTCTGCCTCTCCCTTCTCTCTATCCTTTAGTCCATCTGTCTTTTAGTTACGCCGTGTATAAAATGGAATGAATGAAATATTAAATTTAGGTCATTGATCAGCCTGCGTATCTCAAGGTTTTTCCAAGAAATACAGTACACGTTTCATTGAAGAAAGCGGGTAATAATACAGTAGGCTTTTACTATCAACGTGAAAGCGTTACAATTTGCAGACGAAGTAGAAAACAAGGGGGATTTCGAGTACAGGCATTGTGACAGCACTGTTCTTTACCATTCTTCTTTCCTTTTATTAAATTTATTTGTTAGGCTTTGCATTTACGTTTTAATTTATATATGGGGATTAGAATAATTCACGACAGTACCTATTTTCATATCATCTCCTTTTTCACTCCTTATGGGGCCACCACTGCAGATGGGCCCCTTGAGGAGGCTTACACCCTTACACCAAAGCACAAACTCGTGCAGCAGTAGCTTCTGCAGCAATTTTTTTACACGGTGAATTTGCCAGCCCCCGCATAAACTCATCCTAGTAACTTTTTATGGCATGCTCGAGGAGGGAGTACTCATCCTATTCTTTCTTCGTCTCCTCAGAGACCCCCCGGGAACAGCATGGGGCTTATCATAACATGCCACTACGTTATGTTTTTATAGTTGTTATACTGTGTAACCTGCCAGAAGGCGTGTCTAACTGGTTATATTGTGCATTAAAATTTAAAAGATTTCTAGTTATTTCACTCAGGTGTAGTCACTTGGATCTCTCTTATTTTGTTTCAGGTTCAGTACCGATTCTGTCACTGATTATGAAGCTGTATTCCATAGCAGTGTTGCTGAAATCACCAGAGGGAAAAGGAAAGATTCTTGCATCAAAAAATGAGCTCTCTTCATTTGGTTACTTTCAGAGATCTACGTAAGTTGTGTTCCTCATAGAAAAAAGTATGATGTAAACAGTCTTAGGAAAGTTAGGCATGTAAAATTCATGCTATTTATTTCTCTTTCTTTTTTCTTTCTTTTTATTTTCCCTTTTCGTTCTTAGGTATTATTTTCACAGTTCAAGAAACTTATCTTTTTGGTTTGTTTTTAAACTCATAGTCTACCCAACAATGATTTTCCATTTTTTTCATGCTAATATGCTTCTTAAACAATGATGCCATTACCTCACACTTTTTTTTACAGCGTTGGAGAGTTTATGTCTTTCACAAGTAAAATCATTGTAGAAAGAACTGCCACTTCTTCCTGGGCATCTGTCAAGGAACAAGGTATGTGCACTTTACGAGCATTTCAGTCAGTCATGGCTTTTATATTTACTTTCAGTCACTATTGTGTCAATCTCTTTTTCACTTGTTACCATTAAGACTGTATTGTCATCATGCCTTAAGCTGTTTATATTATATCCAAAACTGATATTTGTGACATCTCTGTGGATCTCGTTATATATTCCCTGTTCAATCTGAACAAATTAGATGATCAAACATTCCTATTTGGCTGCCAGTTCTTACAGCTTCTATTTGTCGCTGGTGTGTGTTTTTTATTATTCTCAAGTCTTTGCGATCAGTGTTTATGCTTCCTAAGATTTTGATAATTTCCCCATGTTTCACTTTGTCAAATACTTTAGTGTGGTATATGAAGCACAATTATAGATCTATCTTAACTTCTATAGCTCTTTCTGTTAATGCTCTTATAATATACATGTCATTATTTTGTATCTTTATCTTCCACAAAACCACACTGTTCATCGCCAACTTCTGGTTTTATTTTTATTTTCATGATAATTCTGAACATTATTTTGGTCACACTCATAGAGTGGAGTGGTCTTCGCGTGTGTGCAATCACAATACAAAGCAGTTTCCGCATATTTAACTACCGGATAATATTATTTTGTAAGGAAAGAACTTATTGTTATTCAGATGCAAATCAGCGATTGAGCATACAGAGTTTCTCAACCGGGGTTCCATGAGAGATCAAGACTGAAGGAGGGAAAAAAACATTCTTTTATCTTTGTGCATCGAGCGTTGTTAACCTCGCAGTGGTGGGCAGTGACCAAGCAGTCCCACATGGCAGTGCACAATAGGGCCATGTTCACTCTTGCACATACCACATTTCGTTAGCATCTTTTAGAGTAGGAATTTGTGATATGACTTTTAGGCCTACTTGGATGTGGTTAAAAAAAAAAATCAAGTAGGAAATGAAAAAAAATGGTAAAAAACTGAAGTTTCTTCTGCCTACACTAGTGACTTACATTAGAGTTGATATCCTTTTTGGGAAGGGGGGAACCACACAAAAAATAGTAATCTAATAAGTTTGCCAAAAATAAATAGATCCAAAGAAATAAATCATTCTCTGCTCAAAAGAGTATTGACAATTTTCTTTTGGGATTATTAGATTTGCAGCTTACTGATGAGCTGGTACTAAAGGTACCATGAGTTGGAGATATACAAATTTTATGCAGGGGTTCAATGAGACCTGAAAATTATTTTCAAGGATGCCTCCAGGATAAAAATGTTAAGAAAGGCTGCGTTAAAGTGACTTGTTAATTTGTTGCTTTTTTTTAAGCGCATTCTTTGTAGATATACTAGGAACCAAATGTGGAAATTATTTGAATAAATTCTGGATTAAGAAGCTAATTCATACTGCAATGATTATGAAGATGAATCAGATTATCAACAGAAGTTTGAAATTGATTCATGTGACAGTGCAGTCAGTAATAACAGGCCTATTATGGGGATAGGAAAGTGTAGTAATATATCGACGGGGGGACCACTTCTGATGATCAGGTTGTATCGCTCTGTATAGAGTTTCCTGTCATCAAATCATAGCAAATACAGGGACTCTGGCTGAGCTAAAGAGAAAGAAAGTGAGGAGGAGTTATGTCAGAGTAAGGAAAGGAGGGATCCCATTACACGCCTGATTGAGGCATATTGGGAATATGGTGTTAGGCCCATATTTTCTCGACCGTCGGCACACTAGGGGTGATGGGGTCAGCATCACGCAGGCCGCCTTAACCTTCCCAGAGTTGCTCTGGTACCCATTTGGGGCTGGGTCGACCCAGGAGCCGTTTGCGCCTAAAAAAATCCCACCTCATCTGGGGATCGAGATAGGAAGCCAGTGCACTAACCACTATGCTACCGCGGCTCCCCGAGTTATGTCAGAGTACAAGATTTAATTTACAACACTAACACTTCCCCAAGCTGCATAGTGTCAATCATAAAAAGCCTCTATGCCAACTTTGCGTGTAGTGTTGGGCAGAGCAACCTAACCTTTGAGGTGAAGACAGGAGTACGACAGGGATGCCCCTTATCAACCACTCTATTTTTAACAGTCATAGACTGGGTGATGCACCAGACAACAGAGGGCAGTCCAAGAGGAATAAGATGGACTACATTTTCTACATTGGAAGATCTGGAATATGGAGATGACATTGCACTACTAGCACATTCACATCAACACATCCAGGAAAAAACGGATAGACTTAATAAGTTTAGTCAGCAGGTGGGCTTGAACATCAATTTAAAGAAGTCAGAGGTCATGACGCTCAATGTGAGCAACCCTGAGCCCATATCAGTAAGGAATCAGCAACTGGTACAGACAGACACCTTCACATACCTAGGATGCATAGTAACACCAGACGGCCGGGCAGGCAAAGACATCAACATCAGAATGAATAAGGCAAGAACAGCCTTTTTTAGCCTAAACAACATCTGGAAGTCCTCTCAATACAGCACAAGCACAAAATTAAGATTATATCAGAGCTGTGTGCTTTCTGTGCTTCTCTATGGTGCGGAATGCTGGAGAGTTACAGAGAAGGAAAAAATCGAAATTGTCCTCTTTTCACACAACAAGCCTAAGAAAAATTCACTGAATCTTTTGGCCGAATACCATCACCAACCAAGATCTGCTTACTCGGAGCAAGCAAGAGGACATGCACACCATCATAGCTGGCAGACGCTGGAGCTGGGTTGGCCATGTCCTCAGAAGAGACCCCGATGCCATCACAAGAACAGCTATGCTTTGGACCCCTGAAGGAAAACGAAAGAGAGGCCGACCAAAAACAACCTGGTGGAGGACTGTAGAGGCTGAGATGCAAAGAATGAGCCAGAGTTGGGGAATTGTACGAAGGATGGCCACCGACCGAGCAAAGTGGAATCAATTTGTTGTTGCCCTACAAGACGCCACAAGGCGGGATGGCCACTGACTGCTTTGACGGTCGGCGGCTAAGGATCAAAGAAGAAGAAGAAGACTAACACTTCCATCTGACGATTAGTTGAAGTTGGAGAGGCAAAAATGAATGTTGCTGTGAAATTTCTTGTTCTTACACACCAATGACTTGTTGTTTATATTCTGTGAAAATAACTGATTCTATAGAATGAGAATATTTGAATATTTCCATATGTGATATTTTCTAGGTTTTCATTGGATACTGAAAAAAAGTATGAGCGAGCATTGATACAAGATTTTTTTTGCACTTTTGATATATCATAAAAAATTTTTCCAGCCTCCATTTTACCCTTCTGATTTATGTACCTGGTATGTGTTTTCGTTGTTATTTTTCTAATCTGTCCTCATTGGCAAACAATCAAGTTGTTTGCTGTGCCTAGATTTGTTATTGATGTAGGATAGCTGTGATTAATGTACAGTAGAACTCCATTTATCCGAACCCCAATTATCCGAACACCCAATTATCCGAACACTTTTTCCAGAAAAAAAAAATCAGGCGCCACCAGTCACGTTTGACTATATTTCTGAATATTTTGATGCGGCAAGCTTCAAATGTGTGCAAACAATTTGTAGAGGATGGGATGGGCTAATGGTCGGTCGTTTATGTACAGGAAGTCAGTTAGATCATAATGTCAGTTAATATCTGGTTTACCAATCCAGTGTACGTGTGCGTTCTAGGCAGAACACTGGCTAAACAGACAGTTCAACTTAAAATAATTGTGTCTGCTACTACAGCAGAATAATTTTGGTGTACAAGTATTTCTCTGTGCGATATGGCATCTTCCAGTAGGCCTAAAGCATATAAAAGGAACCGCAATGTATTGTCAGTTGAAACGAAAACAGAAATTATCAAGAGACTAGGAAAAGGTGAAACTGTGTCTTGCAAGGATTTTCAATGTTGGGAAAGCTACCGTCTCTGACATCAAAAGTAACAAGAATAAAACTATGAGTTTTGCATCGAAATTGGATAGTGAAAATGGGTCGAAGAAACGTAAAACCATGAGAAATGCGAAAGATTTGAAATTGGAAGAGGCTTTGAATATATGGTTTGTGCAAAGAAGAAGCAAAGGGGAACCTATCTCTGGCTTTCTATTGTGTGAAAAGGCACTACAGTTCAACAAACAACTTGACGGTCCTCCTGACTTTAAGGCTAGCCAGGGATGGTTAAGAAACTTTAAAACTCGTCATGGCATACGAGAATTGAAGATTCAATGGGAATCTTTATCTAGCGATGCAACTGCCGCTGAAAATTTTAAAGAAACATTCTTGGCTTTTTTTTTTGGAAGAAGAAGGTTATTCACTCGATGATGTGTATAATGCCGATGAGACTGGCTTATACTGGAAATCATTGCCTCAAAAATCCCTTGCATCTCAGCGCGAAGCAGCTGCTCCTTGGTTTAAAAAGCGCAAAGAGAGAGTAACAATTTTGATAGCCGCGAATTGCAGTGGAAGTCATCGTTTACCGGTGCTAATGATCGGCAAAGCCTAAAAAACCACGTTGTTTAAAGAATGTGACATGTCTCCCATTGTGCTACAAAGCACAGAAGAGTGCTTGGATGAATAGTGAAATATTTCTTGATTGGTGAAGAGGTCGAGAGAACAAGAAAAGAAAACTGGAAAAGTAATTCTTCTACTGGACAATGCACCATCTCATCCAGAGACGGATACATTGAATGCAGTTGATGCAAATTTTAAAGTAATTTTTTTCTGCCTCCCAATGTAACAGCACTGATTCAACCAATGGATCAGGGTGTTATAGCAAAGCTTAAAAAGATGTACAAGAAGGAAGTCCTGCGTCGTTTATTGTTGGCTGAAGATGAAGAAAGTGTGGTGGCGTTTTCCAGAAAGCTTAATCTCAAAGACTGCTGCTATATGTTAGCTGATGCTTGGACCACCCTGTCACAAGATAATCTCAACAAGGCTTGGAATAGATTGCTTGGGAAAAAAGGAGGAAATGAAACTACTGCAGTGGACACAAATGATGATTGTATAAATGAAGTTGTGGAACTGTTTCAAGCAATGCCCGGATTTTCAGACTGTGACAAAGATGATGCACACTTGTGGCTAGAAGATGATAATGATTCTGGTTTTCAGTTTTTGAATGACGAAGAAATGTTGTCTTTTGTGCAAGAAGAAAACCAAATACATGTAGTGACCGATGATGAAGACTCCTCAGAAGTACATGATGTACTTGTAAATTATGAAGATAACCCAAAACGTCGACCAAGTCCTGAAGAAGCCTTTATAGCACTAGAAACAACGATGGCTTGGTACGAGCAAGAAGATGACAGCTGTCCTACACAGCTTCTGCTGTTGAAGAGAATGCGGGACTTAGCAGCCAAAAGGAGACTATCCAGTTTGGTGCAAAAGAGGATTCCTCATTATTTTAAATAGTGGGCTACATCTGTGCACGTACATGTATACGTAAGTTGTGCCTGGTTTTGAATCGTTTTTAATGTTATTTTGAAAATATTTCTCTTTAAAAAAAAAAAATAATAATACTGTACAAGTAGTACATGCACTGCAGTGTAATGAAAGATTTTGGTGATACAGTGATCTAATACAGTGTGGGTATTATTATTACAGTACAAGTAAATATGTTTTATAGTGTATTTTCCTTGTAATGGTTAATTATTTTTAGAAATATGTGCACATGTACTCGATACATTATGTAATCCAATTATCCGAACTTTTGATTATCCGAACGATGCTCGGTCCCATGGGGTTCGGATAAATGGAGTTCTACTGTATTCAGTTTTTGTCTCTAAATCAGAATATATATGCCATGTCTACGTCCGAAGTGATAACTTGGCAGGAGTTATCATAGCTGACCATGAATATCCACAGAGGGTAGCATATACACTCATAAACAAGGTAAAGTATATATTTTATACTTCTGTTTTTTAAGATATGATTGATGCTGGTATCTTCCAGTGAAGCGGCCAATTAGCAGAGTGGTTAAGAACATTTGCCTCTCGCAGCTTAATTACTTGGTTCCAGGTTGGTAACCTGGTAGCTGTGGTGCTTTTTGATGTTATGCAATGTTGTTGTTCTGTAGTACTATTGTACTGAATGAGTTCAGCTGTGAAGGTCCCTGATTATAACAAAGTTTGGGTTGAGTATATCAGGACACCTTTCTGCTACCACCTTATGACCTCAATCAGACCTATTCTTGACTAGTATGTATGATAGCTACGTTTAATGTCCAGGGTTATGCAAGTGTGGTGTGATGATAATTAATTACACAAACACACACACAAACACCAATATTAATCTATGTAATCAAATCAACCAACACCGGTTGTTAAAAGTTAGTAATATACAATTTTTTTTCTATAACTTTATTAGTCCTATACCTAAGATTCTTTTGGTTAGGACTGTCAAATCACATGAGATCAATTTAAATATATACATAAATAATTGGCATACTTAATTAACTAAAAGAGGACAATGTGTCCTTAATCATATATATTGTAGTTTTTATGGTATTGTAAAATTTCTAGCTATTTCTAAAGTGTTATGAGCTGGCTGGTTGGGGTGTTAACATCACGCCCAGTCTTTGTCACAATGTTTCTTTTCTCTTGATACACTTTGCTTCTTGACAGATAGTCTTTATTTATATTTCCTTATCAGGGTTTATGAAGTGGAAAAGTTGATAAATTCTCCTCGTGCCAGGGCATGTTTACTTAACTGGCATTGGAGGATTGAACATAGATTTATGATCTGCCAACAGCCACTGTTGATCTTGTCCCAAAAGAAATGGGGTAGGCCGCGAGTACCTCTATCTCTGCTGGAGTAACTTTTTCACACAGGAATCTGGCACCTGACTAGTGCCAGACAAAAACCCACAATTCAAAGAATACACACACAGGAACGTTGAATTAGCACAACCTCAGATGTACTGCTTGCTGGACTATGGCGCCCTTATACTTTTTATTAATTATATCTATATTCAAGGCACGACACACTTCTCAGCTCTCAAGCGTCCTGCTTCTATGAACAGTCTTCGTGAAAATGGCATCGAGCCTTCAACTGTCCCAGTAATCTAAACTGTTTCGACCAATGAGATCTAACTACTAAGTTTGTCAATTCAAATTTTTAAATCTAAGGTCCAATTTCGGTCCAATGTTAGTGTACTTCTGTCGGTCTGTCCGTCCGAACTTGGCATTCACCAACAATAGACTTGGTTTTGGCCTAACCCTACAAAAAAAATATTCAGTTCGAGCCATCCCATAATTTCTTTCCCCCTTTCAAACTCCGCTCCAAATCATATTACCTCAGTCCTAACGTTCCCCTCTTTTGAACTTTGCCCTACCCTTTCATGCCTCTTTT
This sequence comes from Oreohelix idahoensis, assembly GCA_024509875.1. Taxonomy (NCBI): domain Eukaryota; kingdom Metazoa; phylum Mollusca; class Gastropoda; order Stylommatophora; family Oreohelicidae; genus Oreohelix; species Oreohelix idahoensis. The sequence goes on along the minus strand of JAMPIV010023163.1, from coordinate 130,033 downwards.
CAACAACTCGTGCAATATTACGTTACCGATATCGAATGTCAGAACACTAGTGTGTTAGTCAATGTGTCTGTGACTATCTAGTATTATGACCATATCTTTGCTGTTAGTTGGACTATAGGGTAAATGAAAACATATTTTCGGTCAGGAGACACTATGGCACCCGAATATATAAGTTTTATGAGCCTATGTATAATGGTTCAAAATTCCATAATTTTTGCCATGTTAGTCTTCAATAATATTGAAATCTATAAACTACCACCTGTTCCATTCTTTCTACCGCTATTTTCAAACTAAAAACGATAGTCTCCCGTATTACGTCAGAAATACGTCAGTTTTATAAGAGCTAAGGTTGTTTGCGTGACCCAATTGCCGAACATATTTTGAATTTGTGTCGTATTTTCAAACGGCTAACGACACTATCGCGTTTTCGCTAGGTTTTATATTCAAACCACGCGTGCAGACAGTATCATTTTTCTGTCTTTCCCCTCTTTCACTCCGTCTGAACGAGTAGGCTTTTGGTGTCATGTTATAAATAGTTTTTCAAGGACACTAGAAAACGATGGTACCATCTTTTTCACAATACTGTCTGCTAAAATCAACGTGCTTGCGGTGTGGGTGAAGACGAAACTTCATAACTCCACTATTTCCATTTCTACCTTATTTTTGACTTTATGCACTATAATATTATTTAATTTAGCTATTGTATTAAGAATATCATCACATATCTCCCCACTTTAGAACAGACTACCTAATGTCAGTTCATAATTCGAAATACACATAGATAAATTTAAATCATTAGGCTTACTCTGCTTGTATTTTATCTTGAATTAAGGCAGTTGGGTCAGTTCAAAGTAGGCACAACTCAAGAAATCTGCCCCAGACCTCTGGAATCCAAGAATCCATCTCAGCTGCAGATATTATTGTCTGTCTTATGCTGATATAAGTCAATATTCACCATTTCTCTTCACTGAGTCTGTCCTACGACATATCCAGAGAAAATTGATGTCCCTCAAGTTTGCAGTAGTTATGAGGGGATTATCTATAAAATGGTGATGGCAGAGTTATGTAGGGGTTCCAGTAATCTCATTATCAGCCGGAATAAACACTCGGAGTAATTTCAATCCCAAAAGCACAGGTGAATCTCCGATTTGCCCGTAGCCATACCTTGGTCTGAGCTCAGGCTTGAGTTGAATTGGGAAACACCCTTTTCTATTTTCCATATCTGATTCTATAATGCGCCACTCAACTGGAGGCCCTATTCACCAATTATATTCTCCGCCTAACGACAAATTTTGGTGAAATAATGTAATATGTGGGGAAATGAATTTTTCTGCTCCAGAAATCAGTTCGCCCTGTATCATTGCTATAATATATGTGGGTGATCTCCATCCAGGGTCTGTACAATACTTCCCCTTGGACAGTGTGGGGTCGGGTGACTACCAATGTCACCAGTGCCCTTATCATGCTAAATTAATAGCCATATTGTGAAGCGCGTTGAACACTTGCCCAAGTGCGCAACCGCCCACTACCCACTGTTATTTTGTTAACACTTTGTTTTGAATTCAAATCTGGCGGATTATCTTCAATGTTAATGTTGGCCAGTTCACGAAAAGCGGCTTCAAACTGAGCCTGGGATGTCTGGTCTTTATTTATGCGTTTTCCTTGTGCCATACGCAGAGATGCTAATGTAAATATTTTAGGGGAAGACTGGTTTTGGAAAGGGGTTTTCCTATCCACGTTATCTACCTTTTTATGATTATTATTATGTTTAATTTTTGGCCCATGTGTTTCAGAATGCTTGGCGGGCATCAGATTATTAGTTATTCACCCTGTGGAATTTTCCTTGCTGCACTGGTCGCAGGCCTCAACAAATTTTTCAATGTCTTCAGCTACGCCTGGCCAGAAATATGTCGCAAATGTCCTTTGACGGGTGGTTCCACTCCTCTGATGTCCCCCGTCTGGTACAACATGTGCTTGCGCCATCACTTTTCCCCTGAATGAAGTTGGAAGTACCAACTGTCCCTGTCCATTGGGTCCTGCTCTAGCTTTCCTGTAGAGCAGTCCCTCCTTCAAATAAAATTGTCCTTTTCTAGGGTGTGTATGGCGGTTTGGCAATTTGCCAAAGCAAGGTTTTAATGATTTATCCTTTGCCTGGGCCTTTCTTATCTGTTTAGGATGAATGTTTAGTGGTGGTGTTTCCTCCTTACTAGGGGTCGACCTGACCTGAAGCGTGGCCATTACCACAGGTTTTACAGGGCTTCCTAGAAATACATATTTACTTCCTAACACCAGCGGGTAGTTAGGGTCGTCACACACGGCTGCTCTAATCACTCCTTCCACGTACCTTGTCTTTACATTGATATGGGCTACTGTAAGTGTTATGGTGGCTACTCCCTTTATGGCCCCTTGTATCTCCACTTTCTCTGTGGTATACTGGTCAGGGTGCACCAGGGTTGCACTCACAACAGAGTCATATTCTAAACCTGAATCGTAAAGGCACCTGACTCTGGCACCATTACACGTCACTTCTTCACAGATGGGGAGATGATGAAGATTAATATGATTCTCTGTCAGTTTCTTCCTCCCCTTGTCCACTGTTATCATGCATGCCGCGTGATATGGAGGAAGTTTCCTACCACATTCAATTGTATTATGGTTATTCATTCTACATATTTTACAATATTTTCCTTCCTGTCTGAAGGGTTTCCTGTCATTGAACTGTGGGTTTCTATCTCTATGGTCATATTGCTGCCTATCAAAATTGGATTTACCTCTGGGGTTTTGGTCCCTACTATGATTATAATATCCATCTTGGTCTGGAGGGGTTCTATTTTCTGCTGGTTTCCTTTTAGCGCCAGCTACCTCTGCTTGGGCTGCCTGATACCTCTCAGCGACATTAAGTAACTCACCCAGCCTCTCTGCCCCCTGTTCCATGAGAAACTTTCTCAAGTCTGGAGCCATGGACTCTCTCAATTGCTCAATAAGAATCATTTCTTTAAGATCTTGGGTTTTCCCCAGAGCAGTCCATTTCTCCAAATACGTCTCTAAACGGGCAGAGAACTGGTGATAGGTCTCACCCGACAGTAGCTTGGCATTCCTAAACTTTTTCCTGTAAAATTCTCCATTCTTTTCATACCTTAGCAAAAGAGCCTGCTTTAACATGTCATAATTGTCTTGGTCATCTTTGCTCATTTTTGCAAACACTTCATAAGAAGCTCCCCTAAGACCCTGAGATAACTTTACACTCCACCTTTCTTTCTCTGACCCATAGGTGGTGGCTAAAACCTCAAATCTGGATAGAAATGATTCAATGGCATCGTCTCTCTCAACAAAATGGTCTAAATGGAACCCCATAGCTGAGGTTGAGGCTCCCTGACTAGCAGTGGCATCAGAGGTAGAAGGGCTGGCACCATTTTCAGGAGCATGGCTTTGAAACTCAAACTCCCTTAGTCTTAACTCGTGCTCCCTCTGTAATCTATCTTCTGCTTCCCTTTCAGCCTTTTTCTCTTCTCGTTCCTTTTCGGCTTCCAATCTTCTTTCCTCGGCTTCCCTTTTGGCAGCCAATCTCTTTTCTTCTGCCTCCATTTTCTTTTCTTCAAATTGGAGCCTCTTTATTTCAGCCTCCCTATCCGCCTCCAATGCCCTAGCCTCCTTGTCAGCCTCAATCTGCAACATTTTAATTTCTTTCTCAGCCTCTAACTTTCTTTCTGCCTCATTTTCTAATTTTTTTTCTTCACGTTCAATAAATTTATCAACCTCTGAAGTTATATTGAACCAACTCTGGTCCATCCATACCCATCTCTTTAGCAGCCAGCACAGCAGCAGATCTGAACTTGGCTAAATCTGCCATCCTGTTTCAAACAAATTCTAACAATGTTCTAAGGCAAATTAAAAACTCTAATTAACAATATTAACTCTAAGTACTTAATTAACTACTGGCCATGACAATTCATCAACCTTTTCCCTTCCACTTCAAATATTTTTATTATTGAATCTCTTAATTTGTAGGGACCCTATTATAAATAAGTTTAAATCCCGGAGACGAGCTACCCAATATATGTGGTGGTTTTTGATGTTATGCAATGTTGTTGTTCTATAGTACTATTGTACTGAATGAGGTCAGCTGTGAAGGTCCCTGATTATAACAAAGTTTGGGTTGAGTATATCAGGACACCTTTCTGCTACCACCTTATGACCTCAGTCAGACCTATTCTTGACTAGTATGTATGATAGCTACGTTTAATGTCTAGGGTTATGCAAGTGTGGTGTGATGATAATTAATTACACAAACACACACACAAACACCAATATTAATCTATGTGATCAAATCAACCAACACCGGTTGTTAAAAGTTAGTAATATACAATTTTTTTCTATAACTTTATTAGTCCTATACCTAAGATTCTTTTGGTTAGGACTGTCAAATCACATGAGATCAATTTAAATATATACATAAATAATAGGCATACTTAATTAACTAAAAGAGGACAATTTGTCCTTAATCATATATAATGTAGTTTTTATGGTCTTGTAAAATTTCTAGCTATTTCTAAAGTGTTATGAGCTGGCTGGTTGGAGTGTTAACATCACGCCCAGTCTTTGTCACAATGTTTCTTTTCTCTTGATACACTTTGCTTCTTGACAGATAGTCTTTATTTATATTTCCTTATCAGGGTTTATGAAGTGGAAAAGTTGATAAATTCTCCTCGTGCCAGGGCATGTTTACTTAACTGGCATTGGAGGATTGAACATAGATTTATGATCTGCCAACAGCCACTGTTGATCTTGTCCCAAAAGAAATGGGGTAGGCCGCGAGTACCTCTATCTCTGCTGGAGTAACTTTTTCACACAGGAATCTGGCACCTGACTAGTGCCAGACAAAAACCCACAATTCAAAGAATACACACACAGGAACGTTGAATTAGCACAACCTCAGATGTACTGCTTGCTGGACTATGACGCCCTTATACTTTTTATTAATTATATCTATATTCAAGGCATGACACACTTCTCAGCTCTCAAGCGTCCTGCTTCTATGAACAGTCTTCGTGAAAATGGCACCGAGCCTTCAACTTTCCCAGTAATCTAAACTGTTTCGACCAATGAGATCTAACTACTAAGTTTGTCAATTCAAATTTTTAAATCTAAGGTCCAATTTCGGTCCAATGTTAGTGTACTTCTGTCGGTCTGTTCGTCCGAACTTGGCATTCACCAAAAATAGACTTGGTTTTGGCCTAACCCTACAAAAAAAATATTCAGTTTGAGCCATCCCATAATTTCTTTCCCCCTTTCAAACTCCGCTCCAAATCATATTACCTCAGTCCTAACGTTCCCCTCTTTTGGACTTTGCCCTACCCTCTCATGCCTCTTTTCAACAACTCGTGCAAAATTACGTTACCGATATCGAATGTCAGAACACTAGTGTGTTAGTCAGTGTGTCTGTGACTATCTAGTATTATGACCATATCTTTGCTGTTAGTTGGACTATAGGGTAAATGAAAACATATTTTCGGTCAGGAGACACTATGGCACCCGAATATATAAGTTTTATGAGCCTATGTATAATGGTTCAAAATTCCATAATTTTTGCCATGTTAGTCTTCAATAATATTGAAATCTATAAACTACCACCTGTTCCATTCTTTCTACCGCTATTTTCAAACTAAAAACGAAAGTCTCCCGTATTACGTCAGAAATACGTCAGTTTTATAAGAGCTAAGGTTGTTTGCGTGACCCAATTGCCGAACATATTTTGAATTTGTGTCGTATTTTCAAACGGCTAACGACACTATCGCGTTTTTGCTAGGTTTTATATTCAAACCACGCATGCAGACGGTATCATTTTTCTGTCTTTCCCCTCTTTCACTCCGTCTGAACGAGTAGGCTTTTGGTGTCATGTTATAAATAGTTTTTCAAGGACACTAGAAAATGATGGTACCATCTTTATCACAATACTGTCTGCTAAAATCAACGCGCTTGCGGCATGGGTGAAGATGAAACTTCATAACTCCACTATTTCCATTTCTACCTTATTTTTTGACTTTATGCACCATAATATTATTTAATTTAGCTATTGTATTAAGAATATCATCACAGTAGCATCACACTCCAAATCTACCCTGATGTAAATTGGTACCAGATTGCTTTTGAGTTGGGGAAGACAAAGGCAGCTAGGGGAGGAGAAATGGTCTCCCCCACCTCATAAAGTTGGACCTCATAAAGTAAAGTCTGTGACACTTCACACCCCAATGGCAGTGTCTGCTGTGGAACTACCTTTTCCATTGTTCATCTTCAAGGGATGCAGACTTTTAATACTAATTGATGAATTCTGTCACTATGACATCCATTGTTCATCTTCAAGGGATGCAGATTTTGAATACTAATTGATGAATTCTGTCACTATGACATCCATTGTTCATCTTCAAGGTATGCAGACTTTGAATACTAATTGATGAATTCTGTCACTATGACATCCATTGTTCATCTTCAAGGGATGCAGACTTTGAATACTAATTGATGAATTCTGTCACTATGACATCCATTGTTCATCTTCAAGGGATGCAGACGTTGAATACTAATTGATGAATTCTGTCACTATGACATCCATTTTTTAACGTTTTTTTTTTTTTTTTTTAAATATATATAAATTTTAATTTGCTTTTTCGTTAAAACTCTTGGTTTAAAAAAAAATAATGGTGATTTAGAGATAATGATTTTAATGTGCTTTGAGATGGTCATAAAGCTCAAAAAGCATTAGTAGGGCATTAATTTAAAGAGAAAAAAAGAGGGATATTTGATGATTTTGTGACACCACCTCATTTTGTAAGCTTAGGAATAAATAAAGAGGGAAACTCAAGGCCTGTGAACAGTAAATAAATAATACATATAAATGGCTATGTTGCAGGCCCTCATAAGAAATAAAGAAGTAGAAAAATAGACAACACAAAAACAACAGAGGTAATAGGCTTACCAGTGACTCAAACCCAGGACTATCCAAAGGGCAACACCCTTTAGCATTGTCATACTCTATGGCCTGTCTTTCATTTTCCTTCAGGGGTCCATAGCATAGCTGTTCTTGTGATGGCATCGGGGTCTGTTCTGAGGACATGGCCAACCCAGCTCCAGCGTCTGCCAGCTATGATGGTGTGCATGTCCTCATGCTTGCTCCGAGTAAGCAGATCTTGGTTGGTGATGGTATTCGGCCAAAAGATTCGGAGAATTTTTCTTAGGCATGTTGTGTGAAAAGAGGACAATTTCGACATTTCCTTCTCTGTAACTCTCCAGCTCTCCGTGCCATAAAGAAGCACAGAAAGCACACAGCTCTGATATAATCCTAATTTTGTGCTGTACTGAGAGGACTTCCAGATGTTGTTTAGACTAAAAAAGGCTGTTCTTGCTTTGTTCATTCTGTTGTTGATGTCTTTGCTTGCTCCGCCGTCTGGTGTTACTATGCATCCTAGGTATATGAAGGCATCTGTCTGTTCCAGTTGCTGATTCCTTACTGATATGGGCTCAGGGCTGCTCACATTGAGCGTCATGGCCTGTCTTCTTTAGGTTGATGTTCAAGCCCACCTGCTGGCTAAAGTTATTTAGTTATTATTATTAAGTCTATCCGTTTTTTCCTGGATGTGTTGATGTGAATGTGCTAGCAGTGCAATGTCATCTGCTTTTTTTTTCCTTGTGTGCTATGGGCACCTTTAATTGTCAGGTGAAGGCTACGGACTCTTTCTTAAAAAAAAATTTGCATAGACATAATTAAAAATTCTAGGTTTTAAATTATATTTTATCTACACTGATCCCCATGAAAATCTCATCCTTGTTAAGGGCGTTTGGAGATTTTGGTCCCGGATATTTTATTATTTTTTTCTTTTTGCATAACGATTCTATGTTCTCAATTCTTCGACCACAAGTTCTTTTTGCAGCTGGCCATGTTGGTCGAATGTATAACTTTTGAGTTTTATTTGTATTATTATTTAAACACAGTTCCAGTTTGAACATAACGAATAAACTGATATAGTTGGATCAACGCTTTGAGTTGACGACTTATTATTTATTTTCCACAATAATTGATACGACACACGAATATATAGACTTGCTCAATATAATTTTGAATTATTGTAATGCAGGCATTCGTTCCATCATCACTTCGGAGTTTACGCTATGTAATGCATTCAACGCATTCTGTACATTTAAATCAATATTCTCTGCTCAGTATCTTTATATTTATTTCGGTCAGTATTCTCTGACATGTATTAATTCTTTCTATTTACTTTTCTCCAATGTCAATTTCTCTCATAGAAATACGCATCTGAGGTTAATGAACCTGTTCATCTGCCTGGGTAAGACATCCAGTCCCTAAACAATCCATTTCATGTAGCGGGGTAATATACATCCCGAAACCACTGCTGCATAAAATTTCTCTGGTCCATTCACAAGGGGTCTGTGGACCACAGGTTAAAAAAAAAACCAGCTCTACAGTATAGATTAGTTTGACTGGATGATCCTTAAAGAATGATATCCTTCTGTGATTGGTAAATGTAATTTATATTGGTGAGTTCTGTGCCACAAGTCTGAAAGTTGTCAAAATTATTGTGTTGGTAATATGCTTTTTTCTGTATCGTGATAACATCCATTTCAGGTAATAGATGAATTTTCTGACAAATGTCCAATGTCTCAATGGTCATCTGTTAGAGAAAAGTAAGTTAATGCTCGTTTCTAGATTTTCCTCATTTAAAAATATTTTTATGATTTTGTCAAGGACAGTTTTACTTGTGTTTCACAATTACACCTTTGTTTTGCCTTTAATGGTAGTTCAGGAAAAGCTTCGGGGGTAAACCCTGAGGATTAATTTGGAGCCACTTAAGTAGTCAAATGTTGATTCAGCATTATTCCAGCAACTCTTGTGACGTCACAGGTACCAAACTGTATAAACTACTGCCGTTTCTTTGACCTACGTGGAGAGAGGGGACATGATTCATGGACAACTGCTTGATCTCCATATAACTGTGCTCCAGCTTGCATTCTGGAGAGGACACTCCAGCTTCAGCACAAAATATGCTGGCTTGGCCATGTCTGCTGCATGGAAGATGGTCGCACCCCCAAAGATATTTTCTACAAACTGGCAGACCCAAGTGGAGCAGTCCCAATTATGATGGTTTGGCCATGTCTGCAGTATGGCTGCTGATTGAATAGTATGGCGCTCTCTGTGGCAAACCTCTACACCCCAGGGTAAGTAAGTAAGTATAACTGGCAGATGGCTAAAGAGCAGGCAGGCGACTGCAGCTGAGGTTCAAATATATGTGCAGGAGAGACATGGAGGCCTTGGACATAAATCCAGCAACCTGGGAGGATGAAACTGCCGATCACACTGAGTTGCGATGCTCCCTACTGCACCACCTTGGATTGGGCAAAAAAGCAGAAGAGAAAAGAACACGCCGAAAGGAACACCAGGCAAATATTAAAGCAGCTGAGGGCTATCACCTCAAGGATGCTTCATTCCCATAGTCAGTTATGACTGGAGAAGGCCACTACTAAGGGTAGTTATTGATATTCTCAGTGATATTTGCACTTCTCCTTTGTTTCTTACATTGAACAAATGGGGGGGGGGGGGGGGGACTGCACAGGTGGCAGCAGAAATGAGGGACTACAGGATTTATATGCTAGGACTGTGCGCTCATGTAGAATAGGATTTAAATGGTATGACAAGGTCACTAAGGTGGAACTGATCACAAGCACTAGATAAGTTCCAGTGGAAGCCCAAGAGATAGGAAGATGATACTGGCTGGATACACTTTGAGGAAACCTGTTGATAGCATTACCAGGCAGTCCTAGTTCTGGAATACTCAAGGGTAAGAGAAACAGAGATAGATCAAAGAACGCATGGAGAAGAGAACTGGAGACAGAAATGAAAATGATGAGGAAAACATGGAAATACCTTGAGCTGATGTCACGTGACAGGAGAACTTGGCATGTGTTTGTTTAAAGCCTATGCTGCTTAGGGAGCTGAAGGGTATTGATTGATTGATTTTGTTGTCGTTGTTAATGATTCTTACAACTCAGCCCTGTTCTCAGTGATAAATATTGCTTTGTCTTGTTTTCAGCGAAGCTCCTTATCCAGAATTAGAGGTATATCTCCAGAAGTACCAAGTAGGTCGTCCCATTCATTATCACAAATCTTTGTTTAGGGTAGATTGTGTTGTTGGTAAATTACCACAAGCATTTATTGATGTGTTGTCTGTTAAATTTTGATTGTACTGCAGGTCCATATCCTTTTATCTGATTACCTGAAAACCAAAATATTTTTTGGTAACCTTTGGATGATTTTCGAGCACATTTTTGGTGACTTTGGGCAATTTTTTAACATGTGTAGGCTTTTTTATGCTACTTTTTAAAACTTGATTTAGGTGACATCTGAAAAATGAAAAATTCTGGTTTCCGAAACACAGCTGTATCTGAAAATTTTGGATAAAAGATTACAGACCTGTAGCTGTAATGGCACAGAGCATTAGTGCGCTATTTCTCCATTACTTAGTATAAAAATGTCTTTATAAACACAGTTTTTTATCGCTTGGTTTGCTGAAACAGTAGTGAAGAGTTATATTTATCTTACTCATGAAAGACCAACATATAAATTAACAGTGACTAAAAATTGGTTTAGGTTAAGTAAAGACAGATTATGTCAAAAATCTGATGCTGCAAACTTTTTTCTAGTCACAGAAAATGCTAATTGCACAAAGAACATAATCTATCATTTTCCTTTGCGCTCATGGAGCTATTACTACAGCTGATCCTTGTGCAGGAAGCCTGCATTAAGACATTTATGTGCTTATGTTGCAGTGGTTTCTGAAGCAATTTTTTATTCATTGTACACATTTATAACCATGTTAGACATTTTGAGTTTCAAAATACAGTAATAATTAAACCACATGTTAGTACAGTGTATGGATGACTTTCTATTGGTAATTTTGTTTCATCATTAGAATCCACGGGAGGCAGATGCAATGATGAAAATTCAGTCTGATCTTGATGAAATAAAGATTATTATGGTGAGTGATGTATTGTTATCTATGTTTTGGGCTGTTTTTTTTCGGGGGTTGTAACATCAAGGGATTAACCTCTTGATGATTAGTTATCATTGTAGAACAGTCCCAACTAAGATGGTTTGGCCATGTCTGCAGAATGGGAGAAGATCGGCTGCCAAGGCAGGTATGAGAGGCTAAGAGCCAGGGATCCAGACCTCCATGATGACCCAGAGTCCGCTGGGACGACAATATTAGACAATCTCTGAAGAACCAAGGAGTAGAATAGAACCAGGCCAGGAGGAAGATAGCCGATAGGATAGTATGGTGCTGTCTCTTCCAAACCTCTACACCTTACAGTAGAAGAGGAACGACTAAGTAAGTAAGTATGATTAGTTATTATTTAAGGCTTTTATTGGTTCACTGAATAGTCTTAGTCTTGTCTGTCTGAGTCAGTCTTGGTTTTTCCCTTATTTTAAGTTTCCTATTCGGTACTGTCAGGGGTTGTAATGATGTAGCTTTATGTTTTAAAATTTAAAAATCTTTTAGCAACAGCAGGATTTTTGAAGATTAAATACTGATTTCACTTTTTTCTTCATTTCACTTTCATATAACCAGATTTGTCTTTATCATCAACCTGTCTTACATTTCTCTCATGGACTGTTAAGTTCTTCCACAAGGGATCATGAAGTGACGACAAAGTAGTTAGAGCACTTGCTTCTCAAGTCAAGGTTCGAAACCAGGTTGCATCATGCTCCAGTCTGCGAAGCTGTAATTGGGTACTTGACTCTGCTCTTGAGTTAGGCAAGGTAAAGGCAGCAAGGAAGGGAACCAGTCACCTTCCCTTATAAAGCTTAGACCTGATATAGTTTAGTCTCTAACACTTCACTCCCCTAAGGCACCATCAGCTGTAGGACTACCTTTACCGTATCTTCCACAAGAAGGCTGGTGATGACGATATTATCAGTTTCTGCCATGTTGCCAATATCCTTGACGTAGGTATTCTTTTGTTGTTTGCTTGTGTTCTCCATTCAACACATCTATTTTTTCCAGTTGTTACTTTGTTAAATAGGAAATATCTCAGTCTGCAGGAACCAGATCTTCTCAGTTGGCTTCTTCTTTCTTTGTTATAAGTAAATATGCTTCTGTTTAATCAGCTTTAGTGTGCTGTCTTTACCATTTTTATTTGTTGCAGGTTAAAACAAAATTTAGCAATACGACAGAGTAATCTCTTTCATAAAACATTGCACAATTTAAACAGTCTCACTTTTATATTTGTTACAGCATAGTACAATTGAAGCAGTGTTACAGAGAGGAGAAAAACTCGATGACTTGGTTAAACAGTCAGAAGACCTCAGCATGCAGTCAAAAACATTTTATAAAACTGTGAGTTTTGATGTTCTGTATGTCTAACATGTTGTCCTGTATAGTTTCCTGGGGAGGGGGGGGTCTTTCAGAAGACGTAGAAAGAATAGGATTACTGCTTACTCAGGCATATTGTAAAAGGTAATTAATATGAAATTATAAAGAATACTGAGTCAGTTCTTCAGTTCGTTTCTGTATTGGAAGGTGAAGAGTATAGCTCAAGCAAAAAAACAGTGAACAAGGATGACAGTGACAAATCAAAATAAGCAAAATATCAATGGTTTGTGCAGGCGCACACACAGATAAAAAAAAGAGATTAGCTTGACAGCTGGTTTGAGGGCACATTTTATGTGTGAAAGCTCTGTTTAACTATGACTAATTAATACATTGTTTTTTTTTTTCCCGTGGATAAGGGTGTTTGTTCTCTTAATCCAGTTATCCAAACTTTCAGTAAGCAGAACAACCCTTGTCATGAATTAATTATAATAATCAGAGTTCAGCCATATTTGAATAATTTAAGATATTATATATTAACTTTTATCTGTGTAAGACAGGTGATTCTTAGTTTTGATTTCCAATTCTCCAGTGGTAACTTGTAGCTATATTATTTTTTGTGTTCTGTCGTCAAAATATTGTACTTAATCTTCATGGTTTAGCTACATGTTTCAGTGGTGTACAAGTATATTCATTCATTCATAACCCTCCACTCCCAAAGGAGCATAGGCCTTCAACAAACACATGCCAAGTCCTCCTGTCAGTGGTGTATATATAACTAGATAAAATTTGTTCGATATATTTTCTTTGTTAGAAGAATTTGAAATATGATTGTGCTTATTATTTTCTTTTGTTCTCTCAGGCTAAGAAAACAAATCAGTGTTGTGTTATACTTTGATGAGTCCTTCTGCTGAGACTTCCACACCGTCAGATGTCAAAGGGCTGCATGTTTGAGTCCAGCTTCACTGATCAGCATGTGGGTTTCCTCTCATGCATGTTTCAGATTCAGCAGAAAATGAATTATTTTTATTATTCTAGAAGATTTGTTATTACAGAAATAAAAGACTTTGATAATAAAAAAGGCATACATTGTATTAGTGACTGTTGATATTAAAGCATTGAAATTGTACATAACTGGTTCAGTATCAACTTTGAAACTATATGAATATTTGAAGAATTTTATTCACTAGTTGTACAATACAACAAACAAAAGTGTGTTAAACATTGCTGTGTTTTAAAAACAGTGTGAGATAGAAGTTATGTACATTTAAAAAAAAAAAAAGATACATTTTTGTTTTAAAATTGTTACGTTTAATTATCAGTTAAATGTGGGTTTAACTGCTGTCCACTAAATGTTAAAACATCCACAGCTTACAAGTTTTTATTTTTTTATTTTATGAAAAAAAAAAAAAAAATGAGGCATGTAGTAAACCAGATTTGAATGAGGGGCTGCCCAGAAACTTTTTTCTGAATTTATTTTGATGAAACGGTCATATTTGGCTCGGCACCTCAGTCAAGGTTTTGTGGTACTGGATATTATTATCATTCATTAGATCAGTCAGGGTTCACAGTGATAAGAAATTATGGTACTGGTCTAGAAAGCGGGCCCCGGAAGTTCAGGTTTTTGAAAACGCGAATCCGACTTTTTATTTAACAACTCCCGATCCGACTTTTGTATCAACCGCCCACTATTTGCCTTTAGCAGTGTTTCGTGCTTTAATTGTGTTTCGCGCATTAGCTGAATGTTCCGTGCCGGAGCGTTTTAACTTTATTGGATGCGCCGATCGAGCACATAATTCCGAGCCGACTGCATCTGAATAGGTGTCCATCGCCGGTCGAGGTTGTTTGTGCATCAAATGGTCATGATACCCCAGACGAACAGACATGTGACAGCTACGGCAAGACGGTTGGGTTATCTCCCCCTCATGCGATACATATTTCGTTTACCATTTCGTAAATTGTGTTTCGTTTCTCGGAAAAAGTCTGGGGCCCGCTTTCTAGACCAGTACCGAAATTATATTAAAAAAAGAGAATGTAGCGAAAAGCCATGATTGGTTACTGCGAATGTCCCAGATTTCTGGTTTTGAGAAAACTTATTATGTCATTTCTCAGGTTGTTGCACATGGGTTACTCCACTCTGAGTTCAAATGCATTTTTGAGTATCTCTGATAATTAAAGTGCTCATACACTCCCAGTAAAATTTTCATAATGTTTTGGCTATTACTTATCTCGAACGGTTTACTCAGAGCAATCAAGAAGATATGTACACCATCATCATGGGTAGCCGCTGGAATTGGGTTAGCCATGTCATCAGAAGGGAGGGTCGGCGCCCCCCCCCCGCCCTCCCCCCCCCTCCCCCCCCCCACCCCCCCCCCCCTCCCCTCTCCCCCCCCCCCCCCCCCCCCCCCCCCCCCCCCCCCCCCCCCCCCCCCCCCCCCCCCCCCCCCCCCCCCCCCCCCCCCCCCCCCCTCCCCCGCCCCCCCCCCCCCCCCCCTCCCCCCACCCCCCCCCCCCACCCCCCCCCCCCCCCCCCCCCCCCCCCCCCCCCCCCACCCCCCCCCCCCCCACCCCCCCCCCCCCCCCCCCACCCCCCCCCCCCCCCCACCCCCCCCCCCCCCCCCCCCCCCCCCCCCCCCCCCCCCCCCCCACCCCCACCCCCCCACTCTCACCAGAAATGCTGTGTGCTATGAACGCACAAGAAGACAAAAGAGAGGCTAACCATAAACAACCTGGCGGAAGACTGTGAAGGCAGAGATAAAAACATGAACCAGAGTTGGGGCACCTCTTGAAAGATGGTCACAGACCGAACAAAGTGGAGAGAGTTTGTTGGTGCCCTACATGATATCACTTTGTCAGTCAGTGGCTAAGGATCCAAAAAGGGGACACACCTAGTACATCTCCAGTGGGGGTAAATGTGTCCATGAATTCCTGTATCCTGTCAGATGTAGTGGGAGTTTAAAGATGCAGAAAAGTGCATATATGTGTGCATCTTATCAGTCAAACACACTGCTTGTATAAGAGAACTAATCTGATATAGTTTTTTATAATATTCTTCCCATGTCCATTGTATTAAATCTGTGAATATGGTTTCAGATCCACCGATTTTGATAAATTCATGTGATTTGTTGACTTAAAATTTATTATGTAGGTTTTTCACATTTTATGGTATAATGTAAGTTCTCCTTGGTGCAGTTAACCATGGTAAAGATCATATAGCTGAAACTGATTTGATGAATCAACCCAGTTTATGGATGTTGTTTGTTTGTTACCTTTTAGCTCCATCTGAAGCATAGGTCTTCAGTTAACCCATGCCAAGCTCTCTTATCTTGTTTCATCCGCTCAAGTATTTTTCATGTCTTTTTCATTTTTTAAAGACTGTCTCCAGTTCTCTTCTCTGAGAGTTTTTAGGCCTCCTCTGTTTCTTTTACCATGGGAATTCCAGAAAAAGGATTGTCTAATAAGTTTTTTCATTACCTTTTTCTGTGACACAGTCAAGAGCACAAGCTGTTTGATTACTTTGTAAGATTTTGAAGGAACTGCTCAGGGAGAGTTGTGTCACTCACTCAAGAATTCATCTACACGAGATGTTTTACTACTATGTAAAATTCCACAGTGAACTGCTCACGTGGCACAGTTGTGTCACTCACTCAAGAAGTCATCTACACAAAATGTTTTACTACTTTATAGAAGTTTCTCAGTGACCTATGCAAAATGTTATTACTCTGTCAAGAGGTCATCCATGTTTGAGATTTTATTAAAAATTGCTTGGCATCTACATATGGGGTTTTCTTCCATAGTTCTTCTTTCCTATATGTTCATTGTATTATTTTGAGTATCCTTACGTGAAATGATATCCATAAATGAAATTTATGTTACGTCTGTGTAAAGTGTGTATTAACTCTTAGTATACGAGCGGCCTTCTAGAGAGGCCGATGATCGATCCCCGTCAATAGCGAAAATTTATAGCTGAATGCATGTTTCAAACCACTGATCAATTTAGTTACGTGCATGATGTAGGGGTTTCATTTCTTCACATTTTGATATATAACACTTATGTTATCTTTATAAATAAATTATTTATTGCAAAATCTGTAATGGTAGTCATGAAAGGCAGCTCGTATACTAAGAGTTAATATGAAAGGCTTTATATAGTGCATCAGTGTGTGCCTGTGTTGAATATCTGTGCGTTACACATTCTTATATTGAGCATTTATGCATGTGTATGCTTTGTATTGTATATCTACATGTGAAATGTATTCTTTTGTTAACATGTGAGAACAATTTTTTTGCTCTTTTGTTTGCTAGTGCACATTTTTTTCATTTCCGTTTTGCACCTATCATATTAGTATCATATAAAGTGTCATGAGAATATATGTTATTGTGGCAGTAAACTTTCTTTTTGTGTGGTTAAAATCAGGAACTGCAAATCTCAAGCTTGAACAGCATCAAGTTATCTACCAGTTGTGTGACAGGAAGCTGTCTTAACAGATTTAGCCATATAACAGAGGGACCCACCACTATGAAATCCTGTAGGACTTAAAAATGTGAAGAGACGTCCATTTGGAGAAATAAGATCATGGGGGGGGGGAGAGGATGTTTTGGGAATGTGCAAACAGTCGTACATACCAGCTTACACTACAGGGTTTATCTGCATTAAATACAACAGACAGTTTCATTTCAGAGCAATCATTTAAAATATTGTTGACTTTTCTTAACAGGCGCTTTGCCGTCTCCCTTGACTCAGATACACAATATCAAAATGAAAACTATGTAGACCAAAAAAATCTGCTTTGAAGATATGATTATCCTGAACTAAATATTTGATTTGCCCTGTGAAGTTCCTGGGGTGCCTCTGATGAGACACAGAGAGAATAGGATTACTACTCCCTCAGGTGACATATATAAGGTTATGCTTGAGGCTGGCAACCTCATCATGTTAAACAAATTGCTACAGAAACTAAAACTACCACTACAATGGCACATGCATCAATGGCACATGCATCAATGGCACATGAATGCATGGTTGGGGTTTTCTGCAAGGAGACCAGCTGCAGTAGTGGTTCCATGAAAAGGAAAATTACGACGAAATATGTTATTAGGTCACTTTACAAAAGTACATATTTAGGTGTCACAGAGGGAACAAAAATGTTCTATGTTTATCTTTAGAGCCTGTGAGTTTTTACAAACGTCACTGTAGTAAACTGATGTTACATGTAAATAAACAATTGTATATTTGTAAGTGCTGCTGATCTTTGAGCTGAAATGTATTAAATGTAAGGTGAAGTAGAGCTTCGAGTAGCAAAGTGGTACTTCTTGATGCAAACTTACTGGGTCTGATTACCAGGTAGCATCACGTTGTAGTCTATCTAGCTATAAAAATGGGTACCTGACTCTGCTTTTGGGTTAGGAAAGGCAGAGGCAGCAAGGAAAGGAACTGGTCACCTCCACATCATAAAGCTGACACATAGTGTAGTGAAAACTCTTCACTCCCCAACAGAAGTATCTGCTATGGGACTGCCTTTACCTTTTAAAATAAAGTACAGGAAGTTTCACACCAGGTCCCTTTGCCTCAAGGAACAAGTGCTCTAACACACCCAATTAAAATCACGAGGGTAGATTAAAGTCTTTACATGTTTTATTTTTTCTTCTCATTTTTCACTCCTTAAAGGATATGGGGGCCACTCATGCAGTTGTCCCCTTGAATGAACCCTGTACTGAATCACTTGTTTACTTAACGGGGTTTTCTGTAATAATTTGCTTTACTGGGTGAGGTTGCCAGCATCAAGCCCACCAACAGATTAATCTCTCTTAACAGCATGTGTGAGGGAGTGTTAATCCTGTTCTTTCTCGTGTGTGTATGTCAGTGTTACCACCCTGAATTTTGAAAAAAAAACAAAAAACCTAGATGGTACCTTAAAAAACACCTAGATTTTGAATTTTGGGCTACTTTAGGCGGTTTATTGGGCTACTTTGGGTCGAAAACAGAAAGTTGATTTAGGTGGCGTTCTTCAACTAATGAAGGAAAATGACACCTAGACGGGACCAAAAAAAAAAAAACTTAGATCTGAGTGAATCCACATAGGAGTGGCAACGCTGGTGTGTGTGAGAGAGAGAGATTTACCCTCGTACACAGTTAACACACTGCCCCATGTAGTTCCCAGAAGTCTCTGATAAGACAAAGAAAGAATAGGAATACTGCTCCATATGGTATATCATACAAGACAACTAATATGAGGTTGTGCCTGCGACTGGCAACCTCCTCATGTAAAATAAATTGCTACAAAAACATCTGGTGCTACAGCATGTGAATGCGTCATGTACGCTTTCTGCATAGGTGACCATGCTCCAGAAGAAATGAAAATGATGATGATTATGACAAGGAACAGACTGCTGTTGGAAAATGATGATGATTATGACAAGGAACAAACTGCTGTTGGAAAGTGATGATGATTATGACAAGGAACAAACTGCTGTTGGAAAATGATGATTATTATGACAAGGAACAAACTGCTGTTGGAAAATGATGATGATTATGACAAGGAACAAACTGCTGTTGGAAAATGATGATGATTATGACAAGGAACAAACTGCTGTTGGAAAGTGATGATGATTATGACAAGGAACAGACTGCTGTTGGAAAATGATGATGATTATGACAAGGAACAAACTGTTTTTTGGAAAATGATGATGATTATGACAAGGAACAAACTGCTGATGGAAAATGATGATGATTATGACAAGGAACAGACTGCTGTTGGAAAATGATGATGATTATGACAAGGAACAAACTGCTGTTGGAAAGTGATGATGATTATGACAAGGAACAGACTGCTGTTGTAAAATGATGATGATTATGACAAGGAACAAACTGCTGTTGGAAAGTGATGATGATTATGACAAGGAACAAACTGCTGTTGGAAAGTGATGATGATTATGACAAGGAACAAACTGCTGTTGGAAAATGATGATGATTATGACAAGGAACAAACTGCTGTTGCGGCGAATATAATGGCAAGCAACTGTTTTTAAAATCAGTTAACCAGCAAATTACAATGCGTTTTGCATTTCTTTTATTTCATTTGCAATCCACAATTTCTGTTTCATTTGTCATCATCACTGTATTGTTCACTTACAGTTCACATTTTCTATTTCATTTGATATTCACATGATATATATATTCTATCTGTAATCCATAACTGTTTCCATTTATAGTCAACATTTTACAGTTCATTTACAATTCACACTTTCTATTTCTTTTATAATATGCATGTTATATTTCATTTAGTAATCCACACAATTGTACGGTTCTGAAACATGGAGAACAACAAAAATAACCAAGAAGTGATAGACTTTCATAAATGTCTGCTTGTATAGAATAAAAGGTATTGAAATGGTTCAACAAGGTCACTAATATGGAACTGAAGACAAGAACCGGACAAGTGCTAGTAGAACAAGAGATGAGAAGAAGACACTGTATATGGATAAGACACACACAGAGGAAACCTGTTGATAGTAGTACTTATTCTGGAATCACCATGGTAAGAGAAGCAGAGGAAGGCTGAAAAACACACGGAGAAGAGAACTGGAGACAGAAATGAAAAATGATGAGAAAGGAGGACTTGGTATGTGTTTGTTGAAGGCCTAAGCCCCATGGGGAGCAGAAGGGTGATGACTGAATGAATATATCCACACTGCCTATTTCATCTTTAACCAGTACAGACAAAGGGTGAAATTATTTCATCATTAACCAGTACAGACAAAGGTTGAACTTATTTCATCATTAACCAGTACAGACAAAGGGTGAACTTATTTCATCATTAACCAGCACAGACAAAGGTTGAACTTATTTCATCATTAACCAGTACAGACAAAGGTTGAACTTATTTCATCATTAACCAGTACAGACAAAGGGTGAACTTATTTCATCATTAACCAGCACAGACAAAGGTTGAACTTATTTCATCATTAACCTGTACAGACAAAGGAACTTATTTCATCATTAACTTGTACAGACAAAGGTTGAACTTATTTCATTATTAACCAGTATGGACAAAGGTTGAACTTATTTCATCATTAACCAGTACGGACAAATGTTGACTAACTAATCAATTTCATTACTCACATACTTGGCATGTGGTTTGATGATTTATGTTTATTAACTCTTTCTGCCCCAAAAGCCATGTGACTTGACATGATATGGTACAGTATTCTCCCAATAGCTGCCTGGTAATACCATCACCAACCAAGAATTGCTTACTCGGAGCAACCAAGAGGACATGCACACCATCATAGCTGGCAGACGATGGGAGTTGAGTTGGTCACGTTCTCAGAAGAGACCCCGATGCCATCACAAGAACAGCTATGCTATGGACCCCAGAAGGAACGCAAAAGAGAGGTCAACCAAAAATAACCTGGTGGAAAACCGTGGAGGCTAAGATGCAAAGAATGAACCAGAGCTGGGGCACTGCACAAAGGATAGTCACTGGACTGAGCAAAGTGGACGCAGATTTTGCTGCCATACAAGACATCACCAGGCATGACATTCACTAACTGCTTTGACAGCCAGTAGCTATGTATCCCAGAAGAAGCTGCCTGGTAGACCATTTTGGTTTTAGAGTAGTAAGATTTCCTCAAATCTGAGCATACACGAAATTTAAAGAAGAAAAAAGGTATCTGTTGCAAAAAAACAAAAAACTGGAAAATATTCTTTAGCCACCTTAAAAGAATATATATATACAGTGTGTCCGGCAGAATCACTACCAATAACAAATGTCAATATTTCTTATACTAATAATAGCAGACCGACCGGATGTTGATTTTCTGTTAAGCAAACTCATTAAGTTTCAGTAGCAACTCACCAAGTTTCAGTAGATCTCCACGAAGTTTCAGTAGATCTCCACATGAACGCCTTTAGTGGCTCGAAGAATGTCAAGACGGTATTCTATCTCTCTCCATTTGTTTTGCAGCATCTGAGGTGTGACGGATGCACAAGCGTCAATTATTCGCTGCCGAAGATTATCCAGTCCCTGCACCGGAGTTTGATAGACAAAGCTTTTTACGTATCTCCATAGAAATAAATCTAAGGGGGTCAAATCTGGTGACCTTGGTGGCCAATCAATGGGACCTAATCTTCCAATCCATCTGTCTATAAATTGTTGATGAAGGTAGTTTCTTACTTCATTGGCATAGTGTGGAGGTGCTCCATCTTGCTGCAATATGAATCCTTCTGGTATCCTAGGAACTGCAAAATTTTGCAGCATGTTTAGGTATGTTGCTCCTCTGACTGTGGCTTCGGCGAAGAAAAATGGCCCGATCACATAATTCGAGGTTAAGGCACACCACACGTTAAGTTTAGGGCTGTCTCGCTCATGCTCCATTACGACATGTGGGTTTTCATTTCCCCATATCCTACAATTATGCCGGTGAACTTTGCCACAAGTATGAAAGGTCGCTTCATCGGAGAATACCACACGATTGAGAAATTCATTGTCATCATCGAGGTGACATAGCATTGCATTTGCGAACTCGGCCCGTCTGGGTTTATCATTTGGCTGTAACTTCTGCACTAGCTGGATCTTGTAGGCTCTAAGCCGCAATCTTTTGTGCACAATGTCGTGAACAGTAGATTTTGAAATACCCAATTCTCCTCTTGCCCGTCGAATGGATTTCCGCGGACTATGTTGAAAAGCTTCCCTAACTGCTTCACCTCTATCTGGAGACAACGCTTCATTGCCGCTTCCCTTCTTTCTCAACAAAGAACCTGTTTCCAACAGTTGCTTGTGCCATTTCACTATGGTATGTCGCTATGGAGGTTTCTGTCCATATTCCTGCCTGAATGTCCTTTGCACAACAATGGGAAACTTTAATTCCGCAAGCCAATAACAGCATTGCACTTTCTGCTGCACCGTGAACTCCGCCATTTTCACTACACGCTTCATCACATTCCGCGGCTGCGCATTACGTATGCGTTATCTGCACATTATCGGACAATTTATCAATTATCTCACTGCTCCTAAAAATGTGATGGTTTCTATACGAGGTAACCATAAAAAAAATTATTCTAACTTACATGGATGAGGAAATATTGACATTTGTTATTGGTAGTGATTCTACCGGACACGCTATATATATATATATATACATATATATATATACACATACACACACACACGAGGAGGGGTCAAAAAGTAACCTTAATATTTTTTTTATTAACAGAATATGCACAAATAGGAATGAAAGCACTTTTCAACATAGTCCCCACCATGCTCAATGCAGGTGTGCCAGCGCTCCTCTAATGCTTGGATTCCACGAGAAAAAAAAACTTCTGACTGACTGCGTAGCCACATATGCACCGCCTCTTTCACCTCATCGTCAGTACTGAACTTCTTGCCACCAAGTGCCTCCTTGAGGGGTCCAAACACATGATAATCACTCGGTGCGAGGTCCGGTGAATATGCAGGATGTGGAAGACACTCCAAATACAGATTTGTGATTTTCATTACTGTCGCACAAGCTGTGTGCGACCGCACGTTATCATGCAGTAACAACACATCAGGACTGAGCAAGCCGCGACATTTTGACCTGATTGCAGGCTTTAAGTGGCTCTGAAGCAGATCACAGTATGATTCGCTGTTGATAGCGAGTCCCCTGGGCACGTAATGTTCCAGGATTGGGCATTTACAGTCCCAGAAGAGCGTGCTCAATTTGCTGACCGACAGCATTGTACGGAACTTATTTGCTTTCGGCGATGATGAATGTCGCCACTCCATGCTGGCTCGCTTAGTCTCTGGCTGGAAATAGTGGACCCAGCATTCGTCACCAGTGACTATAAGGTGTAGAAAGCCATCTCCTTCAGCTTCATAACGTCATAACAGTGTTTCACAAACATCCACACGACGTTCTTTCAGTTCGGGGGTGAGTTGATGTGGTACCCACTTAGCGGAGACATTGTGGTACTGCAGCACGTCGTGAATGATGTGCGCCGAGCCATGACTGATCTTCAATTCTCCAGCCACCTTGTCGATTGTTACCCACTGGTTTTCCCGTATCAATCGTTCCACTGCAGCGATGGCGTAGTTGCAGTGTGAGGCCAGCCAGAGCGAGCTGCATCAGTCACAGTTGACACCCCACTTTTAAACTTCCTCGGCCACACATAAACCTGCTGAAGCGACACACAAGCGTCCCCATACTGCCTCTTCATCCTCCGATGAATGTCTGCTGGTTTCTCACCCTCACTACCCAAAAAACGGATAACTGCACGCAGCTCTTCTCTCGTGCATGCTTCCAAGGGGACGGCCATCTTGGCTATGGTTTGCTGATGTCAAACTTCCCATCAGGACGATGGGCCTGAGTGCACTGGTACCTCAAGCGGGAGGGCATAACATATCTGTAGTACAACCGTCTACTACGTGATTTTGACTTTTTATTGCCATATTAAGGTTATTTTTTTTTACTCCCCCTCGTGTGTGTATATACTATATATATATATATACTGCGGGATATTTTCTCATAAATTTGTTAACTATTTTAAAACATTACCTATGGAAAAATCTGGCATCCATTTTTGGTACCTGTGTAAAACCTAAAACTGTTTGGGACAGAAAGAGAGTTCTGCAAACAGTTTGAGGGGAAAGGGAAGGGAAGGGAATATCATATTTTCTGGAATGGATGATCACATGACAAATATCATTTGGTTGAGACATTAATAAAAACAGTGTGTGGGCTCTCGTACTGGCAAAGATATCCGTTCATCAATAGCCCACAATATGACTTCTTCCTCACTCCCAGAGAATACATCTATCAATTTTCTCTAAATGCCAGATCTAATGAGTGTCCGATTGGCAGACTAAATAGAGCACTGTCATTTGCAGCAAACCTTCTGGGTTTCAAGTTTAATACCTGGCAGCATCAAGCGTGTCTACCCAGCTGTAAATGGGTCTCATCTGGAGTAAGGGAAGGCTTGTCATCCCATCTGATAAAAGTGGACTACTATAGTGAAGTCTCTAACACTTCACTCCCCTACAGAAGTATCTGCTATGAGACTATCTTATCTACCCAGCTGTAAATGGGTCTCATCTGGAGTAAGGGAAGGCTTGTCATCCCACCTGATAAAAGTGGACTACTATAGTGAAGTCTCTAACACTTCACTCCCCTACAGAAGTATCTGCTATGAGACTATCTTCACTTTTACCAGATCTAATGAAGAATATACATTTACTAATTACAGATGAACACGTACATAATAAAAATGTAAAAAGTGGACAGTACAAAATATGTGTGCATGTTACTTTCAGTGGATAGGACATCATCATCATGATTGTATTTGCAATTCTGTATATTTCATGCACATTAAACAGATCTCAAACACAAATCTAATTAAATTACATCAAAAGTGGCATTTGTATTAAGCTTCTTTTTTTTTTATCTATCATTAGTTGCTATTAGATGATACTGTTCGCAGGAGTCTCGTGCTCCTGGTAGTTTTCATCAAGTCAAACAGATCAGGACAGGTACATTCTACCACTACAGTATGCTGAATATAGCTGAATAAAGAAAATAATAAATGACTCAATGTGTTTAATTTAGCATCAATAGTTAATCTTTTTATACAACAGGTACACTATTAGTAATATGAGAACAGACAGAGTGACTGAAAAGTCAAAAAATGGGGTTTACAACAGTGGCAACAACAGGTAGATACTGAGGTAATTTTCAGTGTTATTCTACTCAGATTAGACATACAAATATAAGCAACAAACTATTATTTATGGCACCAAAACAACTTTAAATTGCCCAGTTTGTTTTTTTTACAGGTCAACCGATGACAGCCATTTTTTCCATTAAAAAAGCCATTTTTTTCCATTACAAAAGCCATTTTTCCATCAGAAATAACACTTGCAAGAAGATAACAAAAGTTTCTTGGGTCCCTCAACAATAATTCTGCTTAGGATACTGCTGCTGCTACACAAGGGTCTACTGTATGTGCTGAGTTTTAACTAAACCAAGTCTACAATGGTTGTATTCAAAACTTGTTTATTTTTAACATAGACGTTTTGATTCATTTTGGCGAGTTGTGTCCTGTTCAACCTTGACATAATGTTCACTGGTTATATTAGGGTACATGTCCAAATATAGAAGACTTTGTGGTCTGGTATAACAGATTTTCATTACACTGCTTTTTTTAAAAAAATATGAGAGTGTGGTACCTTGGCTGCAATTTATGATTAGTGTGCTGGCCCACTAACAATGGGGCAGGGGAGCTGTGCAGCCCCTGGGTGTAAGACTATTTAGAGGGGCCTGGGTGGCAAGCCACATAAACAAATAATTATGCTATTCAAGTTCAGGGGCCCAGCAAAATAGGCAATGCAAGAGGGTCTAATCTGCCTCTCGTTAGGCCTGTTAATGTGTAAGTTGTTGTGCCTTCTGAAGAGATAAGTGCTTCAACTGGAGTCACCCATTATCCTAGCTTTACATGCTATAGGAAGAAAATACACTGATAGGTTAAATTCTCTGAAATGCTAATTGACAATGCCTGAATTTGGAGATTTGCACATAATTCCAATGCTGTATACTGCAGGGAAGCAATACACAAACACGTTACATTCTCTGATGGATTAACTATCAATGTTAGCAAATTGTACATAAGCATCTAAAATTCTCAGATGTGCTAACTAACAATGTAAGCAAGTTGGAACTCTAGACAGCAATATTAAGCTGCCTGTTTGTTTGGTAATATACCTAAGCTTAGATTTAAATGTCTTGAGTGGTGCAGAACACAGCAGATGTCTTCAGTGCCAAAGGACATGGAGTCTTGAGTGGTAAAGAACTCAGCGGATGTCTTGAGTGGTGCAGAACACAGCATATATCTTGAGTGGTATAGAACTCAGCAGATGTCTTGAGTGGTAGAGAACTCAGCAGATGTCTTGAGTGTTGCAGAACACAGCAGATGTCTTGAGTGGTACAGAACGCAGCAAATGTCTTGAGTGGTACAGAACGCAGCAGATGTCTTGAGTGCTAAAGGACACGAATATCTTGAGTGGTACAGAATTCAGCAGATGTCTTGAGTGGTTACAAAAAACATGACATACATGACTGCATGAAACCTGGATTTTCTTCTTCTGCTGCATTCAGTCTGTAAGTAATGCTAAATACTGTCACCAGGATGAATACCACAGTCTTTTTCAGGTTCATATGGCAGCCTCATAGCTTCTACCACAGCTCTGCACTCTTTGGCCAGATTAGATGTCATTGGTCATTGTAGGTTGGGCAGTTTTGGAGAATGTGTTCACGGGGTCTGGATTCTGATTCCACATGGACATTCTATAGCGTGAGATATGTTGGAATTCATATTTACTCAAAACAACTCAAGAAGTACAATTTAAATAACACAACTAACATTCAATTTCAGATGAAAAAGATAGAATTATTTTTATGGTGTAGTAGATAACCCATCTTAGACACACAAACTATTTCGATTCGATAGTAAAACCTAGATTGTAAAATGTGACAGGGACACATAACACTGCTAAACTAAATCATACACTGTAATAAATGAAAACCACTTTCATAAATCCTTCATTTTATTAAATCTTCTTACACACTGAAAACCAGTTTGCCATATAAGTAAGTTGGAGATAAAAGAATGGCTTTTGACCAAAAAGGATTGACAAATCTAATTATCATAGAATTTCTCACACAACTGGACACTTTTAATGATCTTAAAATATCTCAAACAAATGGATAATTTTATTGATCTTATAACTTATCACACAGATGGTCAATTTTAATGACCTTAGAACTTTTGAAACATAGACAATTTTAATAATCATATAATTTTTCGCACAAATGGACAATTTTAATTATCTTAGAGAACTTCTCACACCAATGGACAATTTTAATCTCAGAACTTCTCACACAAATGGTACAATTTTATGATCTTATAAATTCTCACACAAATGGACAATTTTATGATCTTAGAATATCTCACACAAATGGACAATTTTATTATTATAGAAATTCTCACACAAATGGACAGTCAAGTTTAACAAAATATATTTACAAATGTTTCTAACATGTGGCCGCTCTCAATGATTCTCTATCTCATCTAAGTCTAAATCATTCATGGGGAAGAATCCTACACCATCCCCAGTCTGACTTTCATGGCAGCTGCAGTCCCTGTTATTAACACCTTCCTCTTCTTCTTCCTCCTCAACCTCATCTTCTTCATTATCCTCCTCATGACCTCTGCTGCTGGTGTGAAGAAGAAAACTTGGGGAGGCATGGTCCGTGGGAGTGAGAGGGAGTGCTATAGAAGCTGCATGGCTCAAGTCTATGTCTGAGTTCATGACATGCCTTGCTACAACTGGGAGTTCAGAGTCCACTGGCGAGCTAGCAATGGGGTTAAGACCAAATCCAGCATGTATGAAGCTATCAGGAAACACCTGATGTATGGGCATGTGAAGCTGGAAATAATACATTAGGGTCAGAGTTAGTCAAAAGCCAAATTCAGACGTGTAACATTTTTTAAGAAACATACTTTCATAATATGAGTTTTAAAATACTGTAATTATATACTTAAGTGCTAGAGTGGTTAGCATGCTTGCTTCTTGAGGCAAAAGGACTTGGTTCAAAACCAAGTCATATCACATTCTAGTTTACTCAGCTGTAAAACGTGTGCCTGATTCTGTTCTGAATTAGCAAAGTCAGCAAGAAAGGGAACTAATCATCCCACCTCATTAAGTTGAGACCTGGTGTGGACAAACAAACAGTAGAACATGTCCTCCATGAGAGAAGCAGAGTGGCAGCATGGCCTTCTCCAACCCAGCTGAGGGAGAAGCTGTATGGTGATGAGAGAAGCTTGAGATGGACTTTCAACTTTATCAGAGAGATAGAAGTGGTTATTTCAGAACGAATTAAGAAGAAGACATTGTATAAGTGAAGTCTCTAACACTTCCCTCCTCTATTGTCAGTACCTACTATGTGGCTACCTTCACCTATTTATAATACCTGCCCTGATAAACTGCAACATGTCAACAATGAATGAAAATATAAAGCCTCCTCCAGTTTATCTACAAGCAGTAATTCACATCTGTTTAATCACACCTAACATAATGCTCATGCATCAATGTTCATATATCACTACCCAAATAATAAAAAGAAAAGATAAAGGAAGTCCCATCACAGATACTGCTGTAGAGGAGTGAAGTGTTCGAGACTTCATCATACAAGGTCCACTTTTATGAAGTGGGATAACCCAGTTCCCTACCTCGCTGCCTATGCCTTCTCAAGAGCAGAGTCAGATATCCCATTTACAGCTGGGTAGACTTGAGCACGACGCTACCAGGTTTCGATCTAAGAAAGCGGTAACTTCATTGCGAGAGGAAAGAGCTCTAACCACTCAGCCATTTGGACATGAACACAAATACTATGTAGCGATAATACTGACAAGGACTTTCCTGCCTGTCCCACTGCCCTTATATTGACTCCCACTAGTTTTCAAAATGTCCATAGTTAACTTTAATTTGTCTTCTTAACATTACCAAGTTTAAAACAGTTGGTTGACAAAGAACAGAATCAAGGGTCTCACTATTATCACTGTGTTCTGATCAGAGTTGTGGTGTCAGCCAAAATATTTTCTGGCTTCGACTCCTGAAATTTTAGAAGTCCCAACTTGGACTTCCGGCTATAGTTTTTACTAGTCATATGGTATATTTGTATGCCCATACACGAGTATATGGAATTAAATGCATAAGTATGGTAAAGGTAGTCCCAAAGCACATACTGCCATAGGGGAGTGAAGTGTTAGAGAGTTCACTATACTAGGTCCAACATCAAGAGGTGGGGTGACCAGTTCCCTTCCTCACTGCCCATTTCTTCACTAACTCAAGTGCAAAGTCAGATTCCCATTTACAGCTGGGTAGGCTGAAGCGTGTTGATACCGTGAATCGAACCCAGCACCTTTGCCACGAGAGACCAGCGCTCTAACCACTCCGTCAACTGGATGTTTTCTTAACATTACCAATTTTAAAACAGTTGGATCACAAGGAACAGAATCAAGGGTCTTGTTAATTTGACTGAAGTTCTGATCAGAGTTGTGGAGTTAGCCAAAATATTTTCTGGCTCCGGCTCCTTAAATTTTAGAAGTCCAATTCCGGCTATAGTTTTTACTAGTCATATGGCATAATTGTATGCGCATATATGGAGTTAAATGCATAAGTATGGTATATGTGTGAATAAATGAATATGTGGCTTTCATAGATTACATTTTTAACTATTCATTTAACCCTTTCTGCGTGGATAGAACGTGGATCCGCCTTGACTTAAGTCTCGTAAAATTCAGAGTTGGAGTTGGGACTTATTTTAACCGACTCCGCCTCCACTAAAAAATGACAGACTCCACGACTCTTGACTCCACATCCCTGGTTCTGATAGATATTTTTTGTTGTTGTCGTCTAACTAGTGCTGCTGAGCTTGACACTCTTTTGTAGCCAATGCCATGTTGAAGGATGTGTTCTGTAGCTGGTGGTGTTGAAAAGAATGTTTGTGATTGTTGGGAAGCAGGAGGTTTTTGGGACCAGGCCAGGAGGAAGACAACCGATAGGATAGTGTGGCGCTCTCTCTTCCAAACATCTACACCTCCCGGTAGAAGAGGACCGACTTAGTAAGTAAGTAAGGGAAGCAGTAGACTACTTCTGTCCTGGACTAGTGAGCAGCACATGCTGAAGTGTCTTATATGGATGAGTACAGCTGTGGCAGTGACACGTATTTAGGATCTCATTTACACGCCCACTGAGGCATATTGGGAATATGGTTTTAGGCCCATATTTTCTCGACCATCGGCACACTAGGGGTGATGTGGTCAGCATCACGTCGGCCGTCTTAACCTTCCCAGAGTTGCTCTGGTACCCAATTGGGGCTGGGTCGACCGAGGAGCCGTTTGAAGTCTAAAAAATCCCACCTCAACTGGGGATCGAACAATGGACCACTGAGCTAGCACGCCAGTGCACTAACTACTGTGCTACCGCGGCTCCTGACATGTATTTAACAACTTTATAATACTACAAATATCATGTACTAAATAAAGTGTTTTTTGTTAAGTAAAATTAATGAACAAGTTTATTAATTTTTTCAAGTGTGTATGCTTGGTAAACTCTGGAATTTATTTCATTTCACACTGAATAGGGAGTATGGTAAAGTTGACTAACAGTCAAGTTCACACTGAATAGGGAGTATGGGAAAGTTGACTAACAGTCAAGTTCACACTGAATAGGGAGTATGGGAAAGGTGACTAACAGCCAAGTTCACACTGAATAGGGAGTATGGGAAAGGTGACTAACAGCCAAGTTCACACTGAATAGGGAGTATGGGAAAGTTGACTAACAGCCAAGTTCACACTGAATAGGGAGAATGGGAAAGGTGACTAACAGCCAAGTTCACACTGAATAGGGAGTATGGGAAAGGTGACTAACAGCCAAGTTCACACTGAATAAGGAGTATGGGAAAGGTGACTAACAGCCAAGTTCACACTGAATAAGGAGTATGGGAAAGGTGACTAACAGCCAAGGAGGTATCATCATTTTCCTTTGCACTACTTATGGAGCCATCACTGCAGCCAAGCAGTTACATGCTCTTGAGATGGTGGTTTCTGTGGCAATTTGTTTTATACGATGAGGCTGCCAGTCACATGCACAACCTCATATTAATCACCTTGTAAAATATCTCTGAGGGTGCAGTTGTCCTATAATTTCTTTGTCTCTTCAGAGACCCCCTGAGAACTAAACAGGACCAAGGAGGTATGTGGACCAAAAAAAAGACTGGGAACCTATGAACTACGGTAACCTATCCATGTTCTCACCTGTTGATCATTGTCCAGTTTGCTCCAAGGCTCAGATCGTCGGTGAGAGTATAGGTATGCAGTCTGAAAAAGAGACACATGTTGTAATCTCTTGAGAATACAACCTATTTTCCTTTGGTACACTGGCTCTAACTCGTGCCAAATTAGAATATATATATATATATATATATATATATATATATATATATATATATATATATATATATATATATATATATATATATATATATATATATATATATATATATATATATATATATATATATATATATAACATTTAAAATTATGTTTCCCTTTCCACAACAACACCCCTCTATCAATCAAAACCTTTTCATTTAAAGCAAGTTTTACAGAAATGCAAACACTGTTTTGCTCGCTGTCCTGGAGAATTTTCTGGCACAACGTGCTACAGCTAATAATAACAAAGGGGGAAAAAAACATGTGATTCCCCATTAATACTAAAGGCTTGGGCAGGTGACCACAGTTGAAAATATATAATTAGCTTCACCTGACGCTTTATCTCAGATGTTCCAAACCCAGCTCTTACGTTGTTTTTACTTATTCCTCCATGTTTAGCAGTCTGGTCTGCTAACTCGTTTCCAGCTATACCAATGTGTGCTAGAACCCACACTAGCGCCCCATGGCAGCCTTTGTTCAGTAATGATGTATTGATTGAAAGAATTTCTTCCTTGATGTCTGACCGGATGCAAATACGTTGGTGTTACAGTGCTTGTAGCTCTCTTATCAGTGCGTTTTTGGGAACCTAGTTCTCTTCTTTGTGTGTTTTTTTAAGTACTTGCTCTCTTCTCCGTGTGTATTTGGGGACCTAGCTCTCTTCTCCATCCGTGTGTTTCTGGGGACCTAATTCTCTTCCCCATGTATTTCTGGTGACCTAGCTCCTCCATGTGTTTTATGGGGACCTAGCTCTCTTCTCCGTGTGTTTTTGGGGGACCTAACTCTTTTCACTGTGTTTTTGGAGACCTAGCTCTCTTCTTTATGCATTTTTGAGGACATTGTTGTCTTTTCCGTGTGTTTTTGGTGACCTCCTATTTCTTTTACCCTGAAGTTTCCAGAATAAGAGCCACATAACAATGCTATTAACTGGTCACTGCAACATATACCTTATCCTCCATCAACGTTCCTCTCTTCGCCTCTTGTTACACTGCATTTGTCTAGTTCTTTCCATCTACAATCCTGTCATACCATTTGAATTCTTTTATTCAGTTCATGCGCACATTTATAAACATCTGTAACTTCTTGACTGACGCTTTCTTTGCTCTCTATGTTTCGCAAAATCTTTTAAGAACACAATGCACCACAGATATGAATTATTTTATCCA
The DNA here is from genome assembly GCA_024509875.1 of Oreohelix idahoensis. Classification (NCBI taxonomy): domain Eukaryota; kingdom Metazoa; phylum Mollusca; class Gastropoda; order Stylommatophora; family Oreohelicidae; genus Oreohelix; species Oreohelix idahoensis. The sequence continues at coordinate 97,463 of JAMPIV010023163.1, read as the reverse complement.
CACTGCATATTGAATAAGGCTAAGCTTTAGGGATTTATTCTCTATACCACACTGTTGAAAACTGCACTCCTCTCTAACGAGCTGTGCAGTACAATATATTGCTGGTTTAGCCAATGTGCCCGAGATAATCTAACTCCTCTCCTCAATCAATTCCCAGGCGTGCATCTTGCAACCCAGACCTATTGTTCCGCCTCAAGGGCCTTTGATATCACACACCCGGAGCCCATTGTTTGCGTAGCCATTGTATGGTGAGTGATGGTGACCGTGTTTTGTTTAAACAACGGCTTAGACTAATCTTTTGTGTCAGCCGCGCTTTACTCAAAGTTAACAATAGTCCAAAGAAATTATACCATGCCCAGGTGTTTGATTTTGATGAAACCAGATGTGTTTCCCCAGATTAGTTACGAGGCAATGTGGACTTCAAAAGATAATGCAAGGTGGTCTAAATGAAATCACAAGTAATAAAGATTACAGTTTAAAGTTCAGTCGTGATTAAAGATTACTAAAACACAGATGATAGAGCAAATGTGGGATGAAAGGGCACAGGGTGGGAGAAAATAAAATAAGAAAGATGTCGGAAAAGATTGGGCGATAAGGCTTTGGCGCTCGTTTATCTCACCAAGTGACCAGAAACATCGGTTCAATATTAAACTTTCTGAATGATTTTCCTCCACCCATACACTTCACGTCTTTCACTACTTGCAAAACATTCAAGCCGACCAAAAATATAAAAACTTGACAGAGAACCGTTGAGGCCGAGATGCAAAGCATGAACCAGGGTTGGAGCACTGCACGAAGGATGGCCACCGACCGAGCAAGTGAAGACAGTTTGTTGCTGTCCTATAAGACACCACTAGGTGTGATGGCCATTGACTGTCTTTGGCACGCAAAAAGAATAAGAAAGCATTGACGATGTTCAGCTGAATCATACCCTTCTACATTCTCAATAATACAAGTAGTACTCTGAACTGCACCTTATAGAACTCATATGTTATATTCATTCATTCACTCATTACTTTACAGCTCCCTGCACAGTATATTATCACCATGATCATTATAACCCTTCAGCTCCAGCCAAGTCTTTCTATCTTGTGCCATCCGTTCAGTCTTGTTTATCACATTCATGTCTGTATCCAGCTCCCTTCACCATATGGTGTTCGATCTTCCTCTACCTGTTTTACCCTGGGGACTTCACAACAAGTTATTGCCTTGTAATGCTATCAACTTGCTTTCTCAGTGTATATCCTATCCAACTCCAGCGCTGTTTTCCTCACCTCCTGTTCTGTAGATATTCGTCTGGTTCTTTCCACAAGTGCCGTATTGATGATGTTGTTATTATTTCACTCTTTCTATTGTGAGCAAGCACACAGTTATGAAAGCTGTACCTTCTTGACTGTTGCTCTTCTTATTCTACATGATATATATATATATATATATATATATATATATATATATATAATATATATATATATATATATATATATAATATATATATATATATATATATATATATATATATATATATATATATATATAGATGGTCGCATCCCAAAAGATATCTTCTATGGCCAACTAGCAGATGGCAGAAGAACAGTTGGGCGACCGCAGCTGAGGTTCAAAGATGTGTGCAAGAGAGACACGAGGGCATTGGACATAAATCCAGCAACGTGGGAGGATGAAGCTGTCGATCGCACCAAGTGGCGATGCTTTCTACGGCGCCACCTCAGGCTTCTCTCGTCACCATACAGTTGCTGCGTCATCTGGGTTGGAGAAGGCCACGCTGCGCTCCTCGTGCAGCCGGCAGTTTTGGAGTACGTGTTCTACTATTTGTTTATTTGTCCTCCTTACATGGGCGAATATCTGTCTGTCCTCCCTATCCCTACATGGGCGCATATCTGTCTGTCCTCCCTACATGGGCGCATATCTGTCTGTCCGATTTTCAATTTGTTGTACTGGTGGTATTTGAGTCTGCAGTGGCTGGTTCTTTGTCTGAAAATTACCACTTGACCTCTTCTTGGTAAAAGTCACCGTATGATTCACCAGCTCCTCATCATTGGGGCGGGGGGGGGGGGGGGGGGGGGGGGGGGGGAAGAGAGAACCGAAATACAGTAGAACTCCATTTATCCGAACCCCATGGGACCGAGCATCGTTCGGATAATCAAATGTTCGGATAATTGGATTACATAATGTATCGAGTACATGTACACATATTTCTAAAAATAATTAACCATCACAAGGAAAATACACTATAAAACATATTTACTTGTACTGTAATAATAATACCCACACTGTATTAGATCACTGTATCACCAAAATCTTTTATTACACTGCAGTGCATGTACTACTTGTATTAATTATTTTTGTTAAGAAAGAGAAATGTTTTCAAAATAACATTACAAACGATTCAAAACCAGGCGCAACTTACGTATGTATGTACTTGCACAGATGTAGCCCACTATTTAAAATAATGAGGAATCCTCTTTTGCACCAAACTGGATAGTCTCCTTTTGGCTGCTAAGTCCCGCATTCTCTTCAACAGCAGAAGCTGTGTAGGACAGCTGTCATCTTCTTGCTCGTACCAAGCCATCGCTGTTTCTAGTGCTATAAAGGCCTCTTCAGGACTTGGTCGACGTTTGGTTTTTCTTCATAATCTACAAGTACTTCATGTACTTCTGAGGAGTCTTCATCATCGGTCACTACATGTATTTGGTTTTCTTCTTGCACAAAAGACAACATCTCTTCGTCATTCAAAAACTGAAAACCAGAATCATGATCATCTTCTAGCCACATGTGAGCATCATCTTTGTCACAGACCGAAAATCAGAGCATTAAAACAGTTCCACAACTTCATTTATACAATCATCATTTGTGTCCACTGCAGTAGTTTCATTTCCTCCTTTTTTCCCAAGCAATCTATTCCAAGCCTTGTTGAGATTATCTTGTGACAGGGTGGTCCAGCATCAGCTAACATATAGCAGCAGTCTTTGAGATTAAGCTTTTTGGAAAACGCCACCACACTTTCTTCATCTTCAGCCAACAATAAACGACGCAGGACTTCCTTCTTGTACATCTTTTTAAGCTTTGCTATAACACCCTGATCCATTGGTTGAATCAGTGCTGTTACATTGGGAGGCAGAAAAATTACTTTAAAATTTGCATCAACTGCATTCAATGTATCCGTCTCTGGATGAGATGGTGCATTGTCCAGTAGAAGAATTACTTTTCCAGTTTTCTTTTCTTGTTCTCTCAACTCTTCACATTTGGGATGAACTGATTTGTATACCAATCAAGAAATATTTCACTATTCATCCAAGCACTCTTCTGTGCTTTGTAACACAATGTGAAGCAAGTCACATTCTTTAAAACAACGTGGTTTTTTTGGCTTTGCCGATCATTAGCACCGGTAAACGATGACTTCTACTGGCATTCGCGGCTACCAAAATTGTTACTCTCTCTTTGCACTTTTTAAACCCAGGGGCAGCTGCTTCGCGCTGAGATGCAAGTGATTTTTGAGGCAATGATTTCCAGTATAAGCCAGTCTCATCGGCATTATACACATCATCGAGTGAATAACCTTCTGCTTCCAAAAAAGCCAAGAATGTTTCTTTAAAATTTTTAGCGGCAGTTGCATCGCTAGATAAAGATTCCCCTTGAATCTCCAATTCTCGTATGCCATGACGAGATTTAAAGTTTCTTAACCATCCCTGGCTAGCCTTAAAGTCAGGAGGACCGTCAAGTTGATTGTTGAAATAAAGTGCCTTTTCACACAACAGAGAACCAGAGATAGGTTCCCTTTTGCTTCTTCTTTGCACAAACCATATATACAAAGCCTCTTCCAATTTCACATCTTTCTCATTTCTCATGGTTTTACGTTTCTTCGACCCATTTTCACTATCAAATTTCGATGCAAAACTCATAATTTTATCCTTGTTACTTTTGATGTCAGAGACGGTAGCTTTCCCAACATTGAAAATCCTCGCAAGTGAAGACACAGTTTTACCATGTCCTAGTCTCTTGATAATTTCTGTTTTCGTTTCAATTGACAAATCATTGTGGTTCCTTTTATATGCTTTAGGCCTACTGGAAGATGCCATATCGCACAGAGAAATACTTGTACACCAAAATTATTCTGCTGTAGTAGCAGACACAATTATTTTAAGTTGAACTGTCTGTTAGCCAGTGTTCTACCTAGAACGCACACGTACACTGGATTGGTAAACCAGATATTAACTGACTTTATGATCTAACTGACTTCCTGTACGTAAGCGAACGACCATTAGCCCATCCCATTCTCTACGAATTGTTCGCACACATTTGAAGTTTGCCGCATCAAACGATTCAGAATTTTAGTCTAACGTGACTGTGGCATCTGATTTTTTTTTTTCTGGAAAAAGTGTTCGGATAATTGGATGTTCGGATAATTGGGGTTCGGATAAATGGAGTTCTACTGTATACATAAGAACAACAGCAACAACACATACACGCACGAAATGATAGAAAGAACCACATAAGGATTCTGACTTTGAAGCGGTTCATGGAAGCTAGACCAGACTGCAACGAGCAAACTTGTATAACGGCTAGACCCGTGACCTATTCTGTTCTCAAGAGGGTTAAAGCAATGAAAATGAAAGACCGTTTAACTTAGCGAAATGTCCGCGTTGTACCCTTCAACGGGCTATAAAATCTAGAGTTATGAGTATATTATTACTCGAAAGTGTCACGTTCTTAAGTTATACGGCCGATATCTCCGTTATTTATCTCAACGTTTATTTCTTTTTCCTTTTTTGTCCTCTTAAGAGATTCCTCCAAGCGTAAGAGGCGTAGAATAACCTCACCTGTCTGGAATCAAAAGATTGAAGAAATGCACAACTGAACTATTTGGGAAGTAACATCGGCACAGACGGAGGAACAAATCAGACAGCCAAAGCCCAGGTTTGCATTTAACTCTCTCCTGTCAGTACAGAACTCTACACGCAGCTTCTTCTGCCGAGGTTAACCACATGCACACAAAATAAATAATAAACAACCAAGAAGTTGCAGACTTTCATAAATGGGCGCTTGCGTAGTTACAGAAGGACTGAAAGGGTAAAAGGTCACCAATACGGAACTGATGACAAAAACTTGACATGTGCCAGTGGAGCAAGAGATGAGAGAAAGACACTGAGGATGAATAGGGCACATTGAGGAACAGCATTACCGGGCCAGTCCTTGTTCTGGAACCCCCAGGGCAAGAGAAGCGGATGTAGACACACGAAGAAGAGGACTGGAGACGGAAATGAAAATAGTGAGAAAAATATGTAAAGGCCTTGAGCTGATGGCACGTGACACGAGGACTTGGCATTCGTTTGTTAAAATCCTATGCTTCTTAATTAAAAGGTGACGAATGAACATTCAACACACATGCAAAATCAGTGCTACTCTATGCTTTAGAATCGTGACATGTCACCAACGATACCACGTCATTCAATAACTGATGCCTCTGTTGCATTCTCTGTATCAAATAAAAGATAGAGCCATAGCAGATACTGTCATAGTGGAGTCAAGTGTTAGAGACTTCAATTTTTTTTTGTCTAACCAGCGGCACTCGAGCTTTCCAGCCCTTTTGGCCCAATGACATGTCATTGCGAAGCTCACCCAATACAGAGGGAGATCAAAGGAGAAAGTGGTAAAGAATAACCCATGCTCTCCAGAAGCAGCCAATCAGCACAACACGATTATGTACCTGACTGGAATGCACAGGGGAAGACAAGGCCTGGAAGCCTAAGAGAACCTGGGGAAGAACGGCAGCAGATGAAACCACAGCAAATAAGACTTTATTGGCAGAGCTGAAGAAGCTGGGCCACCAATAACAGAAATCGGTGACGACCGACAACTGGAACACTGTGTTTAGATTGGAACACAAAAGATGAATTATGGAGGCAATGATGATGTCAATGATAGTATAGTTTTCGTGATTCAGAAAAAGAAAAGAAGAAACATCGCAGTCTATATATAGGGGGCACCGATCGACAGCCATCTTGCCATCTCTCTCAACCTCATCTTTCTCACGACCTTGCTATACTCTTGAAAGAATATGTTGCAGGACCGGTTGCTCAAATGTCATGAATCTTTCCCACACGTTAACAAAAGGGGATGTTTTTGTTTTTCTGTCAGGGGAAATGATGAAACTGCACGCGCCTGCACGAGGTGCATCATGGGAAACATATGCATATGTCACCTTAACTGTAAAAGGCACGCACGTGGCACTCTTCTCGGACGCGCAGACAAAGAAAATATGTTTAGCTCCAAGTGTTAACAGGCCGTGCCAGAAACCAAACAACCCCGAACTCGTGACGGAAAAACGTAACATACGATCCAGAAAATTCAACGCAAGCACCTGATCTCTCCGTCTTGCATTCGTCAAGGACAGCGAAGCTGTTTGGAATAATAGGGAAAGGGGGAGGAGAGAACAGAAGAAATATACAGCATTCTCAGACAATGAAGGCTGGTCTACATCCGTTCTCGTCCCCCTTTCCCCTTGACAAAAATGGCAGAATTATTGAAGGAAGTAATGCCTGGTGTCAGAGAGCATTACCTCTGGACATTTGAGTGGTTTCCTGTTCTCAATCTACGAGTGCTTCTGGGTTATGTGACACCGCATAATAACTTACTGCATTTCTTCCCACTGACTGTTGTGCTTGGCACTGATCGTACAGTAAATGTTGCTTTTAAATCTGTGATGTTACACAAGAGCAAACATGTTTGGCACCGAGTGGGGCAGGGGAGAGATGAAATCTTCAGCAAAAAATTGAAGGGATATCAGTCTCCTGATTACTGTTTGCATGCTTAGATATATTATGCATATTCAACGAGGACAATCATGGATAGCATATTACAACAACAACAAAAATGGTATATAAGAATGAGCGGATAACAAAACAGAAAGCTACCTGAAGTGATATTACGGCAACAAAAATTTAGGAGGGGGGAAAAAGAGTAAGAAATAAATAGATCCAACACCAGGTTAGGAATGAATTTGGAATAACGGATATATATATATATATATATATATATATATATATATATATATATATATATATATATATATATATATATATATATATATATATATATATATATATATATATATATATATATATTACTTGAAATCAAACAAAGGAGACAGAGCTTGGTCAGTAACGTACTAAGCATGACGAAACAAGAACAAAACACGAAGCACAGTATCAGAAATGACCATCGGAATAGGACATTCCAACTTCAGGTAACCAACACACGGTTAACGAAAGAAGATCTGCCTTGAGAGATCGTAATGACAATAGAGACAGACTTGTAGAAAAGAAGCAACAACAACAAAACAATAACACAAGAATTAATAACCGGAAACACACGATACAATTAATGCCCAAAGACTACCAATGACATTGATGAGCCATTGTGACAACAGCAGAAATCAAACCAAACGTAATCTTATTAACAAGCGATAACGAAATTCCAAGACTGATCACCAATAAATGTAAGCGACAATAAGAACAGGGCTGAAGAAATTAAGATCCAAATCCAAGAACATGAAACTGGTGACTGCACAACAGAGAGTGTAAACAGAGAAATGTAAATCATCACATTAAAAAGCGGATAAAAAGCACTGATCTGTTTTACGATGTAAACAGTGGCGTATCCTGGTAATGCGAGCTAGGCGTGCTGCTACTTAAAATGAATATGTAAGCCTACTATTTAACTTCTTTCCCTCTTAATTTAAAAACCAACTATATTCAATTACGCAACGATAGTTATTAGGGGTATATGTCAATTATCTCCGAAATACTAATTAACTTACAACTTGAAACTCACTGTCACTAATAATCTGCATTCCCGGCAACTAACAAAAATTAATCACAAAAAACACTGGACGGACACAGCCGATTTTTACAACTCGAGAGCTGCAAGACCACCGCACGCATGTTCGTATTGTATTGACGTATCTGGCCATGACCCCGATCCACACAAACCAGTCTTCAAACGTAAAACCGAAAGGTGCCGCACGCATAGTGACGGAATAACCCGAGAAACTTTGGGCGATTGCTACCAACCAAAAAAACTGCACTATAAAACGCGTCTGGGAAACTGAAACTAGATATACTCGTAGATTCTATGCGGGAAAATCCGTTATCCTGATGCGTGCGGTCCGAAAGCAGAACATTATAAGAGAAATATTTTATAGAATAATACATTAAATTTTTATTTTCCTTCGGGCATAGGTGTGCGCAGCACGCACAGCACACATAGAGAATACGCCACTGGATGTAAATGACCGTTGGTAAATTTTTTAAACATTAGATGAACAAAGCAACACAAGTTAACAATATCTAAAGTTCCTTTTGGCTGCTAAGTCAGCATGTAGGACAGCTGTCATCTTCTTGCTCGTACCAAGCCATCGCTGTTTCTAGTGCTATAAAGGCCTCTTCAGGACTTGGTCGACGTTTTGGTTTTTCTTCATAATCTACAAGTACATCATGTACTTCTGAGGAGTCTTCATCATCGGTCACTACATGCATTTTTGGTTTTCTTCTTGCACAAAAAAGACAAAATTTCTTCGTCATTCAAAAACTGAAAACCAGAATCATTATCATCTTCTAGCCACATGTGTGCATCATCTTTGTCACAGTCCGAAAATCCGGGCATTGCTTGAAACAGTTCCACAACTTCATTTATACAATCATCATTTGTGTCCACTGCAGTAGTTTCATTTCCTCCTTTTTTCCCAAGCAATCTACTCCAAGCCTTGTTGAGATTATTCTTGTGACAGGGTGGTCCAAGCATCAGCTAACATATAGCAGCAGTCTTTGAGATTAAGCTTTTTGGAAAACGCCACCACACTTTCTTCATCTTCAGCCAACAATAAACGACGCAGGCCTTCCTTCTTATACATCTTTTTAAGCTTTGCTATAACACCCTGATCCATTGGTTGAATCAGTGCTGTTACATTGGGAGGCAGAAAAATTACTTTAAAATTTGCATCAACTGCATTCAATGTATCCGTCTCTGGATGAGATGGTGCATTGTCCAGTAGAAGAATTACTTTTCCAGTTTTCTTTTCTTGTTCTCTCAACCTCTTCACATTTGGGATGAACTGATTTGTATACCAATCAAGAAATATTTCACTATTCATCCAAGCACTCTTCTGTGCTTTGTAACACAATGGGAGACATGTCACATTCTTTAAACAACGTGGTTTTTTTTGGCTTTGCCGATCATTAGCACCGGTAAACGATGACTTCCACTGGCATTCGCGGCTACCAAAATTGTTACTCTCTCTTTGCACTTTTTAAACCCAGGGGCAGCTGCTTCGCGCTGAGATGCAAGTGATTTTTGAGGCAATGATTTCCAGTATAAGCCAGTCTCATCGGCATTATACACATCATCGAGTGAATAACCTTCTTCTTCAAAAAAAGCCAAGAAATGTTTCTTTAAAATTTTTTAGCGGCAGTTGCATCGCTAGATAAAGATTCCCCTTGAATCTCCAATTCTCGTATGCCATGACGAGATTTAAAGTTTCTTAACCATCCCTGGTTAGCCTTAAAGTCAGGAGGACCGTCAAGTTGATTGTTGAACTGAAGTGCCTTTTCACACAACAGAGAACCAGAGATAGGTTCCCCTTTGCTTCTTCTTTGCACAAACCATATATACAAAGCCTCTTCCAATTTCACATCTTTCGCATTTCTCATGGTTTTACGTTTCTTCGACCCATTTTCACTATCAAATTCGATGCAAAACTCATAATTTTATCCTTGTTACTTTTGATGTCAGAGACGGTAGCTTTCCCAACATTGAAAATCCTCGCAAGTGAAGACACAGTTTCACCTTGTCCTAGTCTCTTGATAATTTCTGTTTTCGTTTCAATTGACAAAACATTCGCACACATTTGAAGTTTGCCGCATCAAAAGATTCAGAATTTTAGTCTAACGTGACTGTGGCATCTGATTTTTTTTTTTTTTTTTTTCTGGAAAATGTGTTCGGATAATTGGATGTTCGGATAATTGGGGTTCGGATAAATGGAGTTCTACTGTATATATATATATATATATATATATATATATATATATATATATATGAACGAAAAAATTAAAAAGTACGTTCTTTGGCGGTTTGATTTTTTTTTTTTGTGAGATGTTCCGTGGATTTTTTTTTATTCGAGTTTTTTTTTTTTTGACGAGGTTCAACCTAGACACAAGGTCCGTCAATTATATTATAGCGTATGTTAAAATATGAAATAGTCTTTCCGGGTTGTTCCTGTTATGAGCTCCACGTTTCCTGAAGTTTGACAACCTCTGTTCTAGAGAATATTAAAAGACTGCGTAGATGAGAATGAAAATGGCAAGCAAATATAAACTGGAAAATGGGGGTGGGGTGGGGTGGTGATTATTTCCTGAACATGCGATAAATACAAGGGAAATTTAAAAAAAAAAAAAAATTTAAAACAAACATCCGAAGGAAGTCGGGGAATCACGTGTGCGGTATGCATCTTGCGTTATCTGATGTCTATGAAAATACCACCGTATCATCGTTTTTGGGTGGCGAACGCTTTTTTTACGACGGGGAAGCTGACTGCGGGTGGCTGGAGAGATAGCGCAGAAGAGGAAACTAAATAAATAATGAGTTGGTGCAAATCATCACGTGATGACATTCAGGGCCACATGACTTTGCAACGCTGAGTTAAGAAGATAAGACAACAGCGCTCATCAGCAGCTACTCATAGTTAGGAGCGGGGAAAGAGAGACTATGTGAAAACAGAAAAAACAACAACAAAAAACCCAGGGACCCATTTAAATTGTTGTAACCATTAACACTAAAATGAAAAGCAGACAATACATTTCCCATACGCTCTTTTGTATACGAGGTCTGACGCCTGTTCTCGTATCTTTCTCTAAAACATAAATACTTTAACGATTTGGTGTTTAAGGACTATCTTCATTGCACACGGATTACTCCATCAGTGCTCCGATCTCCTCCCTTAGATCACACAAAGATTATCTCAGTACAGTGCACGAACTCCGTAGCACCGGCGAGAACCCCAATGTGTGTAAATAGGAATCACACATTCTATAAATATTTTTGTGGTGGGTAGGTTTCTAATTTTTAAATTTTGCCAGGGCAGCGGCCTGATAGGCCTACTCTTTACGATTTCCAACTGCCGTGGGATTTTTAACGTGCGCAACTTGCACACGGGACCTCATATTTTTTCGCCCTTATCCGAGAAGGCTAGGCATCCGATCTCACTACCCAGGAGACCAGGGGGAGAGTATGACATCATTAGGACCACTGGTTCTGAAATAAAATTCCATAAATTATATTCCCTCAACTGGGAATCGAGCCTGGCACCTCTAGAGCTCGAGGCGGACGCCATACCTCTTAGCCCCTCCGACCCCCTTAAAAAATTCTTTGTGGAAAACAATAATACAGAAGCCCTGATGGTGTTCCTCATTAGACTTTCCATCTATCGCAACTGCACTAAGCAACTACAAAAATAAACGAACTAAACTGCCTTTCAAGAGTACATGACTGCTCGATGTTTTTGTTAGATTACGGCGATATTCGTATAGTCAACACTAGATGGAGGAGTGAAGGATAAGCTGTGATTATCTTTGCACAAGATGGCATAGGTTGAAAACCCAGATGGGACCCAAAGATGCAGCAATAGTGAATGCAGTCAGCGACCCGTAGCTTGACTGCTTGCATCAGGACCAGCGAACCAGAGCTGGTCAAGACCGTACTCCACCTCCACGTGGTGGTCCTGGAAACAGTCTGCAGCAGTGCAGTCTGGCTGAGCGAGTACGGATCGAAATGGGAAGGCAAACCCGGTCCCTAAAAAATGCCGTGCTGAAGTCGGATGTGTCGACCGAAAGGTGCAGATATCACAGCTACGGCGTAAACAGACACAACGCAACCACCGTCCTTTTCAGGGCGAACGAGGAAGAAGAAGAAGAAAACCCAGACCTTTTGTAGGCGAAGGTAGATAACAACCTTTGATACGGGGACATGAGTTGAGGATGATTACCACAAACCAGGTTGCTCAGTGGTTCCAATATGGATGACAGACGGTATTTGGAGATATGACGTCAGTTCGCAAACATGACGTGCCCTAATACACAGTCGATTTCACTGGGATGACAGAATATGACAATCTTGTTAAAGATTAAGACACAAACAGTGATGTAATACGTCCGGTAGATTGACCTTGCTGTGATAATCAACTACGAGAAAGCAAAAACCTGGAAGATATCATCAGTGAAAGATCTGTGTAGTAGTGAGTTTGTAAACGTGACAAGTACCAAGGGAAGTGGCAAGACCTCACTTGGTCATGGAGTTCGAAAATACCGTGTAAAGGACAATATCTTATGTTGTCATGTAGTAGTGTTGTACATGAGGGGGGAGCCCTACCAAAATCAGACACTTACTTGCAATTGGTTTGGCGTTTGAGATATTAAGACAAACTGCTCATAACTGGACTTCTCCACGAAGCAACAAGGGTGTGTGAGCGAAAATGTCGCCTATATTCTACAGCGCTGTAAGACCACTTCACTGACTTCCAATTTCGTTAAGGAGACATTCCAGACAGCCAGGAACATGGAATATTAGGACCCAAATACAGGACAGGCCATAGGACTGGAAGTGAATTCTATGATTAGAAGGGAGTAACTCCAGAGACATCACTTTGCACCTTAGGTTCTAGGATCCTAATTCAAGTGCACTCAGACTCTTAACCCATCTGAACAGTATATACGAGTACATTTATATACACTCGAACTGTCGCTTTCCGCTGTTCAAAACCACTTTCATCCAACTCACTTGGGTTAAAATGAACGCTCAGGGAGGGTAACAATTTTTGAGGAAGATGAAGTGGGGGATGGAAGTGGAGGTCGCCTGATGTTCATATCAGAAGACCTAATACTTAAAAATGGCATTTGTTTCCCTCTTAGTCTGGGGTTCAAGGTGCCAGCAGTCGACGCTAGACACCAACATCAGACGGGTCTTGAAGATGCTTGACAGCCCTTGTAGTTACCTCTCAGCCGTAATGCAAGAGATGTGCTACAGCTACCAGATTTGACTACTGAAGAGAATAATGACCAGTCCAACGCACCTGTGGGAACCAACATCGGCTAAAGCAGACCCACATCACATACCGGAAGTACCATAACAGCGCAATCAATGGACATTTCAATTTTTTCCCTATTTTCCACCACAATTTAATATCCTCCGACGATGATAAATATGATCGCTTCATTTTTGTAAACAATTTTATTTATTTTACATTGTTAACCCATAAGTGATTATTAAACCAGTTCATTTGTAATTATAAATGTATAGTTGGATTAGTCACTTTTGAGTGAATTGTATGTCTGCACCTGTATGGCACATATTTTTTTAAATACATAACCATATAGAACTATTAAAGTAATAGTTGCTGAATCACATACAGCTGGGGGCTCAGAAAATACGAATCAATATCTCCTCACAGAAGAGGTGGGAGAATAATAAGTTCATGACAGCTTAGATGATCTCAGTTGTTATGTGTTCTTTTCTTTAAAATCCTGTGAGGCTCCCTGAAGTAGAAGCATCACTCTTCGATTTATATCTCTACCAAGAGTAATCTTGATCGAAGGTTGACACCGTTGAATACCCTCATTGATATTTCTCTAAGTTTGGCCTTTGTTGGACCAATATTGCGGACCAGAGGAGACACCGTCACAACGACAGAAGAACGAATTCCTTAATCCAGCTAAGTTCAGTAAGCCCTTATAAAGAATATTAGTATTACACGAGAACACCTGAGTTCACACCAACAAAGCTTATTCTATCAACCAAGTAAAGGGAAACTAGAATGCAAAGACGCCTGCAGTTGACAGAATGAAAAGACAGTAGTTTCTATAACACTGTCAATCTGGTCAGTGGCGTACTACAGTGTAAGGAGCCCCCGGACATAAATCGTAAGGGGCCCCCAGACATAAATCGTAAGGGCCCCGGACATAAATCGTAAGGGCCCCCGGACATAAATTGTAAGGGGCCCCAGAAAATAAAATGTGGCCCTCCTCACATACTTGACTCAACAACCATAACCAATATATGGTAAATATGTATTTAAAAATGCAACTACATGTACTTACTTTATAAATAATAATAATATCAACATCACCATCAACATCACCATCATCATCACCATCAACATCATTACCTCTCAACCTCTCAAAGACCACATGCCGTCAACAGATTTCTGCCACGTCATCTTTTACCACTGCCACCAGTTCAACATATCTCACCGCCTTTTTAACCCTTCTATTTCTGTCTCCATTTTTTTTAAAAAAATAAAGTATCCTGTTCAACCCTTGATGGGTTATAATTAGGACATATGGTGTACTAAGTCAAGAAAATAAAGTCAGATTTCCAATTTCCAAATATAGTACCTTCTTCCCCCCTCCACTCAGTCCAAATAGGGTAAATCAAAACTACATTTATGTTAATGTTTTTTGTGTGTGACCTCCCCATTGCAAGAAACAAACAAACAATAAAAAACGAAAGAATAAAAAACAAACAATCAAACAAAACTAAGATGAAGTCTCTCGTAACTGCCCTGTTGTTAACAAGGTGAAAAGGGGTGATAAAGCCCGAGGGTGTCCGAGATTACATCAAATCTACCAATTATCTGCCATCAGCCATACAAGCACCCCATCAGACTACCCCTTTTCCTCACACCATCATTGATTCGTATACATTAATTTTAGTTCTTGTTATATTTTTTTTTTACTACATTGTACAATTCTCTATTCTCAACACCTGATCCACAGTTATGGATGAATTGCATGCCTGTTAATAATCTAATATTGGTTTTCTCTGTTGTGCATACTTCCTACATTTTAATAGGAAATGTTCTATATCATTTTTTTCTAGACACTGGACTGTAAGGTTCTTCTATTCTAAAATAGCCTGTCTCCTGAAAGTGGAGTATGCCTTAACGTTTCAACACAGCGGAACAAGGCAAATTAAAAGGGTGTGTATAAAGGCGAGGGTCCATTATAATCACTACTTTTCGGGGCCCACTCGGTGCTAGGACATGCCCGGTCCTCCCGAGCGGTAGTTACGCCACTGAATTCTGCTATTCTCTTCGAGCGTGTCATTGCAGCAGTTGGAAATTAACACAAGAAAACAGCGGCAGCGACACGTTGTTCCGTTATGTTCAACAACCATTCTGAACAATGATGAGGACAATAGGAGAACTGTTGTCGCCTTATTTAATAAAACAGGACAAGTCGAACACACAGGAAACATTTTTTTTTAAATTATTTCATGGAAAGCATGTAATGTGTAATAAGATTATGAGAACACAAGCAACTAACGACAACCCTGCACAGGAAGATACAACCCTACCCAATTGTGAAACCTGGTATCTTGCCAGAAATACAGACAAAGCTGGAGAAACAGACACAAATAAGAATACACAAGGCAAGAAGAGTTTTTACTTCATTAAGAATGACACATGGAAATCAACATTTTTATGTTAAATAACATTTTGCCTGGTATTGGCGAGGCGCGTCCCGTTCAACCTAGTCGATTATATTAGGGCGCATGTCCAAAAATAAAAGACCTTTAGGTGTGAAAAAATGTATGGAAATCAACAGAAATCACGTACACTACAAAGATCTCAGTGATCACTGATTGTCTGACGTCTCTTGACGCACCTGTGCTTCATATGGAAGCGTGCTTCAACTGTCAGACATAATATGTGATATGAGCTAAACTAAATATAGCCAGTCATTCGACTGGAAGCTATGCAATTATGTTGCGTTAAAGTATTTTGACTGAAAAGTGTGTTCAAGAGAGAGAGAGAGAGAGAGAGAGAGAGAGAGAGAGAGAGAGAGAGAAAGAGAGAGAGAGAGATCAAGCAGAAAGAAACCACATTATAATTATTTGAAAGAAAATGTGGGATGTGTGTGTGTGTGGAATATATATATATATATATATATATATATATATATATATATATATATATATATATATATATATATATATATATATATATATATATATATATATATATATATATATATATATATTATTTCATAGGAAGTGTGTGTGTATGAGAGACAGAGAGGGGGAGAGAGACAGTGAGAGAAGACGAGACAAGTCCATAGGAAACACGTTACAATTGTTTTTTTTTTTTTGGTAGGAAGTGTGTGTGTGTGTGTGTGTGTAGAGAGAGAAATAGAGACAGACAGAAGAGAGACAAGACAAGACTAGAATGAAGGTGAATTGCTGCAGTTCGTTTATCGCAAGTGTGTATGACGGAGGGAAAGAGAGACAGACAGTGTGTGTGTGTGTGTATGTGAGTGTGTGAGTGAGAGAGAGAGCGAGAGAGAGAGAAGACAAGACTATAACACAGGAAACACGTTGCAATTTTTTCATAGGAAGTGACAGAGAGGCAGAGAGAAACGAACGAACGAAATCTTTATTTCATCAGTGTAAAGACACAGGCATTATTGCCTTTTTTACATTTCTGCCCTGTAATAATACAATTCTCAAAGTGTTTTAAAATTAAAACATTCCTAACTTCTGTATTAAGTAATCAATATTATCAAAGAGAACACGAGAGACAGAGATCGGCAGAGTTAAAGCTCTGATATAACTTCGTTGACTGAAATAATATAAAACTGACGCTATATATGACCTTATCACTCACAAAGTATTATGAAAATAATCAAGCTTACGACGTTTACGGTAACTAACACTTTCAACTATTTTTAAACAAAAAACACCGAACTGCGGACAGGTAATAGGAAACTCGATCCAGCGCATTACAACAGGAGGTAGATCTAATCATAGGAAAATTACATCGGAAAACCTGATCTCCCACTCCTGCTAAAGAGACAGACAGAAAGACAAGATTAGAGCAAAGAATTACGACGTCAAGGAGAGAAAAGTGCGTACACGAAACTGTGCGGCTGCAAAGCTGAAAAATAGACACACCTTAAGCTGAGAGACGATCGACAAACTGCCAAGTAGTAAGTAAGTCCGGTTTAAAAAATGTCACATGGCAGCATACAACATGTTTGTAGTAGTAGTAGTCGTAGCCCCTTCAGTCATAACTGACTATGGGAATGCGCCCCATGAGATGCGCCCTCATCTGCTTTTGTTCCTGGTGTTCACGTCGGCGTGTTCTTTTCTCTTCTGCTTGGTGTTGAAAGCTTATTTTCGCCCAATCTGAAGTGGCGCCTCAGGGTACATCGCCGCTTGGTGCGATCGGCAGCTTCATCCTCCCAGGTTGTTGGATTTATGTCCAGTGCCTTCATGTCTCTTATGCACACATCTTTGAACCTCAGCTGTGGTCACCAAACTGTTCTTTTGCCATCTGCCAGTTGTCCGTAGAAGATATCTTTAGGGATGCGACTATCATCCGTGCGGCAGACATGGCCAAGCCAGCGTAGTCTGCACTGTCTAAGCAATGTATACACACTCTGAAGGCCAGCACGTGACAGCACCTCAACATTTGTCACTTTGTCCTTCCACGAAATAGCAAGGATGTGGCGTAGACACCGTAGATAAAAGGTATTGAGCCTTCTTTCGTGCTTAGCATAGGTCGTCCATGTATCACTGCCTTAGAAAAGCGTGCTGGTGACGCAAGCATTGACGGTGTACTCATCCATAACAAAAAAGCGAGTTGCGTGATACTGTGGTTTCCGGTGCGCCTTCTGGCCCAGTATCTACGACTTTAGCACCTCTTCAACGGGAGAGTGGGCTCATCCCTAATCTGTTTATGTTCCCAGTAGTAGACTATTCGCAAGCAGCCTGGGGGTGTCACTGCTCTGCGCGGACCTTGTTTACCGAGGCGGCGTCAAAGCTCGTATGGTGAAAATATGGTTGCATTATCTTCAAAAAAAGACCTGTCTTTCCCGTGGTTTTTCTGCCATCCTGCAACTTTGAGCTGGGGAGTTCTGAGCTCCAGTCTCTTTCCCAGGCATTTTATCCTGGCCTGGCACGCATACAGAGGACCCCACTTCTGGTTCTAAGTTAGCAGTTGGGGATAGGTGGGGTGGCACACTGTGCATTCCCCGTCATCCAGGGGGCTCTCCAACTATGCAGCGCTTGCACAATGCTGTGCTCTGGTTCTGGGCTCTCCCAAGGAATCCTCACGTCCTGCACAGAGCCACTTCCAGATACCCACCACCTGTCATCTCTCCATTGTAGAAATCTCCTGCATGCGGCCATCCAGTCAAGAGCCAGTATTAAGTCTGGTGCCCAAGTGATCCCCCCAAGCTTAGTGTGCAATGCTGGGTTCTCAACATGTTGCAACACAGGGGGGATTGTGATGCTCAGCCATCTCTCTCAACTCTGCACCGATAAGTGACATCGGGGACTTAACTGTGCCTCAGTACTGGGAGGCCCCGTTTCCGGGTACACCACACACAGCCAATTGAGGCAACGGTCGTCGTGGGCGTGTCTTCAGTGGGGAAGTTGTGGAGTCTTCCTGTCCATGTTCTTGCACATCCTAACACTGCCCGCAAGACATCGGAGGTTTGGAGAGTAGCCTTCTCTGCTTTTTTGAGCCGGGGTCGGCTCCTCGGGCAAGTCTCGATGGGGATCGGGACGTGTCCACGCGCCAGTGGGCCCAGCATCGGCCGCATCTGATGGAGGACTTGCTCTGCCAGGTATGAGTTAGTAAGTTTTAACTTGGTCATCTTCATGGCATTGTGATGCTGGGGTGCCTGTGGATTTCCTACCGCCCCGGGTAGAAGCCAGAAGTGTACTGTGCCAGCTCTGGGGGAGATAAAGGGGGTGTTTCTGCATCTCCTTGTGATACGTAGCCAAGGTAGGGCTCACAGTGCTCATTCCCCGCCACCAAATTGCCTGCTGGTTACGCCAAGTTCTCCTAGGCTCTAGGCATGTGACCAAGAGTTGAAGGCAATAGGATCGTCACGTCCTGAGTCTCTGTGCCTGTATGATGGGTTCCGATCTTCAGGGAGCAGTCCACACTCGTTTCCACTCCCAAGACTTGTTCAGTATCCATCTGGCTCCTTCCCACCCACTGAGGGCATGTACGGTGTAGTGCACCGGTTTTATTATCGAGGTTTGCTCCTCTAGATCCATTATGTTTAGCCTGAGGATTCGCACCCTCAGTTACCAGGACTACCTCGAGGAGGGTGTGGCTCTTCACCACGCACAACGATCTTGGGGTATGAGAGGTTTTGCTAGGCCAAGAGACTGACACCGCAATGGTCGCTCCTTTCATGAACAAGAATTCACTAGGCCTAGGGTGAAGCATGGGGGGAAACCCACTACCCACAACACCAACACATCATACCCCCTGTCTTGGAGTTTCCCCATACTCGCGTTGTGCGGAGAGCATAGATGGCTGCAGCTTTGCAAATTCGCCTGTCAATCTCTGCATCCAGAGAGAGTTTGTCGTTGATTGTAGACCCTAGGTATGTGAAATGGTGCACTACTACCAATTCATAGTTATAGATAGTGATAACTGGTGCAACATCCACATCCTGACATGTTTGTAATTACTGAAAAATTAAGATAAATCTATGTCAACCCAAAAAATAAATAACAAATAATAATCCCACATTTCTATGTTATCAGCTTAACCGCAACACAGCATATTGAATCTGCTCGCCAAAAGGATAGTAAATAATAAACACAAATAGGTATGTGGCGGGCACTTATAAGAACGAAAGAAGAGCATCAAACGGACAGAAAAGTAGCAGAAATGATAGGCTCGCCAGGGAATGGAACCAGGGAGCATCCAAACGGTACCATCGTCTCGCTGCGGTAGTGAATCGTGACTAGACATGAGGCCAACTAAAGAATAACAAAGCTGCCCCTGTGAGCAGCTCCTGATAATGCATGACCCGCCAGAAAAACATAACGGCTTCAGAAACATGTACACGATTTGTCAAACGGTGCACTTCCCTTAACTAGGGCACTTCAAACGTTAAATACTTCTCAAGTCACACTAACAGGCACGCACCAGCACGATATCAGAGTCAGCTGCTATCCTGTACTGTGACTTGCTTCATGCGAACAAGTGCCAGGAATGTTTTTAGCGCGTTGTTGTCTTATGATATGTTTGTTTTTGCTGACAAAATGCCTGCCACACTCGCAATAAACACACATATGTCTGCCACACTCGCAATAAACATGCATATGCCTAAAACACTCGCAATAAACATGTATATGCCTGTCACACTCGTAATAAACATGTATATGCCTTAAAACACTCGCAATAAATATGCATATGCCTGTCACACTCGCAATAAACATGCATATGTCTATCAAACTCGTAATAAAAGTGCATATGCCTGCCACTCTGAATAAATTCGCACACGCCCGTCACGCTCGCCTTAAACATGCACATGACTGTCATACTCGCATTAAACACGCATCTGTCTGTCACACTCGCAATACACATGCAATACGCCCAATACTTGCCTCTGTCATTTTGTTGAAGTTGAGAGTTGGTCTATCACAGTCGCGACGCCGCTTCTTTCCACAGCGGCGGTGGTGGAGAACACAGGGCTGGGAGTGACACCTGGGAATGCCACTGCTGCTACAAATGTTGCTGCTTTCCTGGCTGTTGCTGCTGCTGCCGCGGCTAAGGGATGAAGGGTCCGTGCAGCCATGGACGCAGGGCATGGAGTTGGAGGACGACGATTCGGAGATTTGATCCTCACATGAAAGACTACGGTTTTCCAGCACCCGTACTCGACTTCTCATAGGGCTGTAATCATGCCAGGCGGAACCCAGCGAGCTGAAGGACGTGTCGCTGGCTGCTGAGGCAGGTCGAGGTACAGGCGACCCCGGAGGGGTCTGGAGGTCAGAATTTGTGTAGTGGCCGCTGTCTACGCTGGGCGGAGAGGAAATCACCGGTATTAGTTTGAATCCAGATGAAAGTTTGGGCAACCATTTGCTGGATTCACCTGTGTGAGTACTGGACAATAGATTTCTGTCCTTGTTGTTCTTTGTGTTATTATTACTCTGCGGGATCACAGCTATGGGCTTCCATATTTTACCACCAAGGTCTTTAATTGGTGTGGGTGTAACCGTGAGGCCGTCAGGCGGAACGGACAAAGATCTGCAATGTTTCTTTTTCGGTGGTGCTGTTGGAGTGCCTGGTGCGCTATCACATAACTGACAAGAGTGCTGGGGTTTTTTGTGCCGACAGACAAAGGCTTGTGAGGGCTGCATTTTTTCAGACTGCCGCAGTAGCAGTTTGACGGCGTCTTGCGTTCCGAATTCATGCCGGCCTTGTCGTTCGGATTCCAGAGACAATGCCCACACATTTTTGCCTGTGAGACGAAACGGAGACCCTTTAACCATTATAGTTATCGGCAATGTGTGACTTTATATACTAAGTGTGCGTGTGCACATGGTTATCTGAACTCTAATAAGAAACACTGTCAGGTCATAGACATAAGTCGACTTTAAACACGTTCATCATTTCCCTTCTTGCTTCCTATGGAGCATGGCGCCACCACTGTATCTGGCCCCCCAGCAGGAAGCCTACGGCAATGAATTAATGTTCCTTTGCAGCAGTGGTTCTGTAACAATTTGTTTTACATGGTGAGGTTTCCACCACAGTTAATTTCTGAAGCAAGTCAACTTAGCCATAGTTAATTTTTGAAGAAGTCAACTTAGCCTCCCTTAATGTTTGAAGAACTTCAAGCGGTTTGCCACAGTTAAAATATGTCTTATTATAGAAGTTTTAATATTATACCATTTCGTTAGCAATTGTTTTCTACAATGAATTCGAAATGGCTGTTTAATAATGACAATAATAAGAACAGCCCCAAACAGAACAGCGAACATGGAGAAAGAACTTACCTTTCACTGCAAGGTTGGACTGCTGCTGGCAGGACGGCTTTGTTGAGATGTCTTTTGTCACCTGCTGAACAAGACAGATAAGGAACATTAAGAAACCATAATCATTTCGGAGAACACATTCGTGAAACAGTTTGTCAATTGCATTTTCAAATATATTCCTTCTTCCTATGAAGGTCCTAATCGTTGTTAGATCTAACTTAACCATATCTACCTCTTTTGTATATGACACCCCTTGCAGGGTAGAAGACCATCATTCTCGTGGCATTGCATATACCCAATAAGTGGGTCCGGTAAGACTTCCGCCAGCTGCCCCTGCTGAGTTGGGGAAGTTCTCTGGAGTCGCAAGAAAGCCCAAATCGACACCCCCAAATTGCCGCAAGGGTAAAAGAGTGAATAACTCGAATCCCTGGGGATCGGAACAACAACAACAACAACAACAACAACAACAACAACAACAACAACATCTCTGTTGCATTTCTTCTTCTTCATCATTCGCTCTAAAAAAAAACCATATCTATCTCATTTATAAAGCTGGCAGTCCATCTCAGGCTTCTCTTGCGAACACACAGTTTCTCTCTCATCTGGGTTGGAGAAGGTCATGCTGCCGCCCTCCTACTCTCATGTAGCAGACAGTCTTGGAGGACATGTTTTACTGTTTGTCCTCCCCCACAAGGACATATCTGTCTGTCCAATTTTCAGTTTGTTAAATTTGAGTAAAACGAAAAGAAGAAAATCTATGGGAAGTTGTGTTCCAACCTCCTCTCCCAGAAACTGAGCATTCTAATGGGTAACTTAATGGATAAGCAGATATACTGCAGAGGAAAGGAGGAGGAAAGGAGAAGTAGGTGAGGAAACTAGACTAGAGGCCATGGGAGAATGGCGAGGATATTATATTTGAGAAGACATAGAAGTCTCAGAAGAAAGGAGAAGAAGAATGGGGAAGAGAAGCCATAAGGAATGGCGAGCACATGAGATTTGAGATAAATGAGAATTGAGATTTTGAGAAGCCGCAGTAAAGATGGCAAGGAGAGATAAAAGAGAATCGAGATGTTAAGAGATGACGAGAAGAAAATGGGGAAGTGGAGCCATGAGAGATGGCGAACATACGAGATTTGAGATAAATGAGAATTGAGATAAATGAGAATGGAGATAAATGAGATTTTAGATAAATGAGAATTGAGATAAATGAGAACTGAGATATTGAGAAGCCGGAGAGAAGTCGGCGAAGATAATTGCGAAATTGAGAGACCATAGAGATGGTAGAAAAGAGAAGTTAAAGTCGTAGAAATACGAGAAGAAATACAGATAGTTCCAGAGAGGTCCAACCTTATATTAGTCACCTTGTACTAAATACCTGAGGGTGCAGTAGTCCTATCATTTCTGTGTGCCTTCAGAGACCCCTGGTGGGTGGATGGTGGCGTTTTCGTTGCTCTATTTATTTAGCTACTGATACGACTACGTTACCATCACACATTGGCCTTCTCACCACCTCACACTCCGCTGTCACAATAACACAAAGAAGAAATTATCTGACTGGAAAAAAAGAAGGAATTGGACAGATAGACGGAAACATTGATGAAACAAGTCCAGCCTGAGATACACAAATTCCACAATTTACGATCATCACTTGGTCTTGAAAATTCCTCGGCACGGCGAAACGTCGAAAATATTGTACTGTACTACTATTTGGTGTTTTCCTTGTGGGGCGAGGGGAAAGGGGGGGGGGGGGGGGGGAGAAGAAGAAGAGGGTTTAATGTTGAAAACAAAAATGGCTGAATTATTTGTTTTCAAGAACATGAGGAGGGGGCAGTATGCCAAAGGTGAACGAAGCTAATTAAATATTTTAAAAGGTTATTTAAAGACTCACAACGGGGAGTTCGACAGTTTTTTTTATTGTTACGTCTCTCACAAGATAAGACAAAATGTACTTAGCTGACAGGATCGAATGTGCCCAGAAGTCAGAAGTAGGTTATCGTTCCAATGATTTTTTTAAAATGTCAGTGTACTTCTAGGCGCTTAGCGAACAAACCCCGTTTATCGTTGGTGATCACTCGGAACTAGTATCTTCAGATCGCAAATCTTTTGCCGTTCAATAAATTTCTTAATTGTGGACATACCACTTTAAATACAGGATATTCAGAGGTTTTCAAGCTGTGCGTCGCGGCTCCCAGGGGCGTCGCGGCCCTCGGCTAAGGGCGTTGCGGTGGCTTGGGAAAAGTGTTGGGCTCGATATTATGAGCCAAGGTCCATCAATAAATATAGATCTTCGTAGGACGACATGTTTGCGCCGAGGTATTATTACATGTACCAATACGTGTCATTAGGTACTAGAAGTTATTGACAAATGCACCATAAAACTCCAGAGCAGGTCTATGTTACGAACAGCTGATCACTAACTCTGATGTCATCATGGCGGATGCTGGTGATAAGAGATGAGATGACCCAACAGCGATCGTCCAAGCCGACTCTGTTTATGAGCTGTGCGCTAGTGACCTCTAGCAGGCTGGCTTGTTATTACTACTGTTTTGGTAGATGGCAGTCGAGTCGTACCACGTGTCACAATAATTAAAATCAGTCTGGTCTTGCTGTTTTGTAGTTTGGACGTAGTTTTGTCCAATACAGTTTGTTTTAAATTGTGTTGTGTAATTGTCTCTGTTTTTCAGACAGTATGGATACATTTTTAATTAAGTGTGCAAAACGAGATATTTCTGAGGCGTCGTGCAGTTCTAAAGACGAACGGAGACGAAAACATCGGAAGTATGACGACAGTTACCTGCACTACGGGTTTACGTGCACTACTGTGGGAAATGAAGAACGCCCACAGTGTGTCATTTGTTTTAAAGTTCTGGCCAGTGAAAGTATGCTTCCCAATAAAATGAGACGACATTTGGAATCAGTTCATGGCAGTTTGGTGAACCGACCACTTGAGTACTTTTCTCGCAAGTTAAAAGAAATGACAGAACAAAAAGCAACGTTCACTAAAACAAAACTACGATTCCTTCAAAGGCTCTTCTTTCATCTTACAAAGTTGCTTACCATGTAGCAAAAAGAGCAAGAAAAACCCACACCCATTGCGGAAGACCTTATCTTACCTGCTGCTGTGGACATGGTGTCTACTATGATAGGTGAGTCTGCCGCCAAGCAATTGCTGAGTGTGCCTTTGTCAGATAGCACTATTGGTCGTCGAATAATTGAGATGGCTGACGATGTTAATGACCAGTTGATTGAAAAACTCAAATGTGATTTCGCTATTCAGCTAGATAAAGCTACAGATATGCACAATGATGCGTATCTAATCTGTTATGTGCGATTTATAGATGACAATAAGTTCTTTGAGGATCTTCTTTTCTGCAAAAGCATCAAATCTGGAACAAAAGCAGCAGACCTCTTTGAAATACTGAACTCTTTTATGGAAGAAAACAACATTAACTGGGAGAAATGTGTAGGTGTGTGCACTGATGGAGGTCGTTCAATGGCTGGCTGCTATGGCGGACTCCAAGCCTTGATTCGGAAGAAAGCTCCTTTCTGTGTCAGGACTCATTGCATCATTCACAGGGAAGCCCTGGCATCCAAAAACATCAGCCCTGCCCTTAATGAAGTCCTTCAATCGGTAATCGAAGTAGTAAATTTCATTAAAACGCGCCACTAAAGTGCAGATGTTTCGACCAAATGTGCATCTACATGGGAGCTGAACACACTTCGCTATTTTATTATTGCAACTCTCGCTGGCTTTCACGCGGAAATGTCATCAAAAGGGTGTATGAACTCAGGAATGAGCTTTATTGTTATCTTGTCGAAGAAAAACTTCTAGTTCTGAAAAGTTCGCGGACAACGACTTTGTTTTGAAGCTAGCATATCTTTGTGATGTCTTCGAAAAACTGAATACTTTAAATGTGTCCCTTCAAGGTACTGAGACTCATATTCTGCAGCTGTCAGATAGAAATTCGGCCTTCAGGAAAAAAAATGCTATTGTGGAAGGAAAAGTTAGACAAGAAAGACGTAAATTACTGCTTTCCTTCTCTGCACACCTGTTTAGAAGACAATGACTTGGAGCTGAGCGAAGAACTGAAGGCTGTGTTTGTTGACCACTTAACACAGCTCAGTGTTTACTTTGGCAAGTACTTTTCAGAAGAGACTGACCAACACACCTGGATCAAAAATCCCTTCAGTACAGAACTCCCAATCTACATTCACTACTAGAGAGCAAGAGCAGCTTATTGATATTTCATCGGACTCCACACTGAAATCGAAGTTCGACTCTTCATCACTACCAGAGTTTTGGAGCTTGGTGAACCAGGAATATACAGAAGTAGGCAGCAAGGCCCTACGAGTTTTGATTCCATTTGCAACATCCTACTTGTGTGAGTCAGGGTTTTCTGCGTTGGCCGCCATCAAAACAAAATACAGATCGCGATTGAACGTCGAGAAGAAGATCGCGGTGATTTATGCACAGGTCAAGGGAGCCGCGGACCAAAAAAGTTTGAAAACCTCTGGATCCGATATATATTTATATATAATGGTGACAGTGATCGATAACATTACTCTCTCAAAGTTTAGTGACGGTTTTTTGCTAGTAAATGCCCTGTCTGCTATTTGTAATAGTGTTTTTAAAAAAAAAAAAGTAAAGACAGTCACACAGCAGACACTGCCACAGATGAGTCATATATATATATATATATATAAAATAATAAATTCTTTAAGCACCAAACATGGCGCATAAGGCAGAAACCATTGCTCTCCAGGTTGTTCGTTGTGACGCCACTCCTCTTAACTCTTGCACATTATTTAGGCCCAACGTTCTTCCTTCTCTTATTATTGTTCTTCTAAGTGTTTCTTTTGGTCTTCCTTTTTTCCTCTTACCCTCAGGAACCCAAGTGAGCGCCTGTAGTGGTATTCTGTTGTTTTGCATTCGTAGGACATGACCGATATATGACCATCGTCTTTTCCTTATATAGTCGGAGACATATTTCTGCTTAGAGTCTTCTCTTAATTGTCGATTAGTCTCGAATTCTTTCCAACTGATGTTCATGAGTTTTCTAAGACATTTGTTCTCGAATGTATTCAGCTTGTTCTCCAATGATTTTGTGATTTTCCAACTTTCACAGCCGTATGTTAACACTGAGATAACATTCGAATTAAACAGACGAAGCTTGGTATGTATATTCAGTGATCGTAATTTCCAAATGTTAGATAATCTATTGAAGGCGCTAGCTGCCAAAGCAATTCTAGTATGAATTTCTCTTGTTGTGTCACCATCCTGAGTCATTTTACTGCCTAAATAATTGAAACTTTCAACTTTCTGTAGTTTTTCCTCGTTCAGGATGATATCGAAGGTCTCGTTAGAAAAGTTCATAACTTTAGTTTTAGAGGCATTATATATATATATATATATATGCGCCCTAATATAACCGACTAGGTTGAACGGTACGCGCCTCGCCAATACGAGACAAAATTTTGTATATAAAAATAAAAAAATATATATAGATGAGTGAAGTGTTAACGACTTCATTATACTAGGTCCAGCTTCGAGAGGCGGGGGTGACTAGTTCCCTTCCTCTGCGTTTGAGTTCTTTAACTCAAGAGCAGATTCAGGTATCCATTTACAGCTGGGTAGACTGGAACATGACGCCACTGTGTTTCGAACCCAGTACCTTGGCCCCGAGAGGCCAGTGCTCGAACCACTCTACCATCGGACACTCCCCACTGTTCTTAAGCTATGCCCGCGTTCATTAAGTTCACACCAGAGTTTATATCTTTCTTACAGGCCTTTTAAAAAAAATGTATGGTGTTTTTGCTACATTTCAGCGTATGGCGGCGCCTTTCAACCACTACCCATACGCATGGAAGTGTCGCTTATATAGGGATGCCTTCTTTTAGTGTTATATATTTCCTGATTGTGCGTGCTTTTTTAAAAATACTCTGTATTATTTCTCAATGACGCGGTGCTTTGTTACAGGACTTAGGGGAGACTTAGCATGTCCGGGGATAAAATGCACGTACAGTTTGACATTCCTTGCATTCTTTCTTCTATCCGCTGCTACTGCTTTGTTGGTTATAAAAAAATACAAGATGAAAAAGAACATATCCCCCCCCCCCTTTCTCTCCCCCACCCCTCTCTCTCTCTATACATAAAATAACACTACAACACCTAGTTAACAACGGCTTGCTAATTGATAGTCAGTCGGGGTTTAGACCTAAACATTCATGTCACACAGCTCTAACTAAGATGATTGACAACTGGCACTGTAAATTATTAATAACGATAAGACATATGTGGGGCAGTTTTTGTAGACATTTAAAAAAGCATTTGAGCATCGTTGTAATGAGAAGATCACGCTATTTTAATTAGAAAAAAACTAGAAAATATCAAAAGTAAACCTTCAAATAAGTGACGATAATTTAAAATCATTTCCTGTCAGAACAGAAAAAACATGTAGTTTCTTACAATAACTCTTGCTCAAACCCAAACCGTAATAAATACCGCGATTCCTCAGGGCTCTATTCTTGGGCCTCTACTTTTTGCCATATACATTAATGACCTTCCACTACACGGACCGAGCTACGCATATCCTGTGGACCTATTTGCTGAGACGCGACTGTAGTACTGTCTAACGAAGTGATACAAGTTGCAACACACTCAAACTATCGTTACAAAAAAGATACAGACAATTGCTTCTGATTAAATGGAGCTCTCGGAAATCGCATGCTAATTAATATAATTAAAACAAAGTGCATGTTTAATATCAACTAGACAAAAATTATAAAATTCTGAGAAAACAACACTTCAGATCTATATTTGGTACCCAATCACCAATTGAGAAAACGTTAATGAACATAAAAACTCTAGGGAAATAGTTGTTGACCAAAACATCTAAATTGGAACTCACATGTTCATGCACTGACCTAAGCAAACGGCACAGAAAGTTTACCAGTTAGCTAAAATCAAGCATTCCCGAGATGAAGATGCACGAAAATTGATCTACATATCTTACATACAAACAAACCTTGACTATGGCTCCACAATCTGGATGGTTGGTCTATGTCGAACACAAAAAGACTCCATTCACTATAAAAAGCGTGCGAGTGCGTCTAGTTTCTGGACAACTTGCCAAACACAATGTGTAGATCTATATAAATATCGCAAAATACTGCCTCTAAGAAAGCGCTTTCTGTTCAACAAGCTAAATTTGTTCACAAAATCCTGTCACAGAATGCTCCAACATATCTGTGGCCAATGTTCAAATACAGTGAAAATGACGCAGTCAAACGCCTTAACAAAATACAAGTGCCCAAGCCTAGGCTTGACTTATTCAAGAAAAGCTTAGCTTACTCTGCTGCTCATCTTTGGAACTATCTTCCAGCACTATCTAAAAGATAACAACCTCAGTCCCTGTTATACAATCTAGTACTTTTCGAATACTTTATGAGTTATTGATTATCTGCCCCCCCCCCCCCCCCCCCCCCAATGGGGTTATTTTTCCCGAACAAATGATATAATATCGAATGTAGGTTTAATGATGATGTTTGTACTTTTCAACATAATTTTATTTCATGTTTATGATTAGATGCTGTGGATGTGAGGTATGCTATTATTTTACCTTTACAACGTTGAATTACTTTACATTGATGGGTAAAAAGCATGTGAGAATAAATGAAATCAGTATAAAAGACGAGAGAAAGGAAGGGCAGAATGTCAGACGGGCCTGCGTGCCCAATTCTCAACCCTTTGAAAATAAAGTTCGTTCGTTCGTTCTCTCTCTCTCTCTCTCTCTCTCTCTCTCTTTCTGTGTGTGTGTGTGTGTTTCTCCTTATGTTTTATAAATGCACATCTAAAAGGAATTTTTATAAACAAGTGTGGTCTGGATCCTATTCTGCTTTTACATATAAAATGTACTTAATTAATTACTTAAAGATTCAAACTAGGGCTTGATTCTCATACAATACAACTATCTGTTTTTAATGAAATAATTTTTACAGTGAAAACTGTGTACATAATTATTTAACAATGTACACATCTACTGTCCCTGGAATGCTAGTTTCGAGACTACTTTTTGCAGGAAAGTTGGAAAGGTAAGAGAAACAATGCTTTTTTATGTTACTTTTACAGGTGACCAATACAATAAATACCCCTTCGTTAGTTACAACATCGTACAACGGTCAAACAGGTCAAGATAACAAAGTATAAAAACAAACTAACAACACAAGTGAACCGTTGTAGTTTCTGGGGAGGGGGTCTCTGACGATAATATAATATATATATATATATATATTTATATATTCTATATATATATATATATATATATATATATATATATATATATATATATATATATATATATATATATATATATATATTAACGGGCTGATCACCCGTTTGCCAGTCACTTCGATTACGGAAACAACAGCAAATGGGTTGATTTGCCGTTGCCCTAAAGACGCCACTAGGCGTGATGGGAAACAATGGCAAAGAAAACCTATCTGCTGTTGCCCTAAGACGCCACTAGGCGTAATGGCTACTGACTGCTTTGTCGGTTGGTGGCTAAGGCCGGAAGACGAAGAATATATATATATATATATATATATATATATATATTTATATATATATATATTATATATATATATATATATATATATATATTATATATATATATACACGAGATACTGCTGCCTCAGACAATTCCACTAACATGAGATTCTGTGTGACCGCTTGGCATACACTACAATTAATACGTGTTAAAAACTACATAAAATGAGAAATAACAACGTTAAAAAAGCAGTTAAGACATTTGTGCACATAATACAGTTTCATGAAAAGTTCACGGCTTCGAGAGAAGCTGTCCCAGAACTACAACATAGTAAATGCATGTTTATTGAATGGAAAGTTTTGGAAGAAGTTGCTAATCTGGGTTTTTTCCGTTGCTAGAGTGAGAGTCGTGTGCGAAAAGTCGAAAAGCTGAGAAAAAGCGTGTGCAAATGTAGATGTTTGGTATCGTGTGAAAAATAAAGCATCGTGTGAAAACTGGCGGGAAAAAAAGAGTGGGCTGTATATAAAGAAGAGGACGTGGGCGATTGACAGGGCTTGTACAGATTTTAGGATTCGTTAGGCGAGAGGATTTTTACAGAACTTCGTCTTTGAGATTATCAAGACAAGTTGTTTTTAACTTGACAAGTTTTGTTCAGGTTAGACAAGTATTTTTTTAAGTAGACAAGTTTGTATTTTACTCTATTAGATATATTATTCTTGTGGATTTACCCATTTTCATTTTTGGACACTCACTACTTTGTGTAGAAAGACATAAGTATTTCACTACTGTGCCAATGACATTGCTGTTCTAAATCACGTTAATAAACTATATTTTATTTTTCTACATTGCTGAGTTTTCGTTGGAATATTACAGTTGGATACTTTGACAAAACCATTATACGAGATTGCTTTTCACTAAACATAAAAAGGGTACGAACGAACTCTGGGAAGGAAGAATAAAAGAAGGTCAAGAATTTCCATCTCAGGCGGACAGGCCTGTAACGACTTGAACCAAGAAACGTACAAGAGTTAGCCCTCTTCAAAATATTTACCTGCGCTCAACCATTAACTGAACTGACCCGATCAGCTGACGGACACACACACATTCTTTCATTGATGCAGTAAACACAGCCCGGTAACACGATATTATTTGATGCCGCGACCCGCGCACAAATAACTGCACTGCCACATCTGCATCGGGCTGGCAAACTTATCATGTCAAACAAACTGCTTTAGAAACCATAGCTGCAATAGCGTGTGAATGCTTGGGTGCAGGTTTCCTGCAGGACGACCGGTTGCAGTGGCGGCCCCCGTGCTCCATTTGCAGCGAGAATGGGAAAACGATAATAATGAACAGCACAAATAGTAGAAATAAGCAAGAAAGAAATCTGCACAAAAGTGTGTACATAAAACAGGAATGTAAATCCCCCCCCCCTCCCCCCCCCCTTAAATTAAGGCACAGAAAGAATCAATGAAAATTAAATATATCTGAACAGAACAAAGGCAAATTGCCGATACAGGAGATGTGTAATCGTACTGCTGCCAAGCACGCTATGCAATCTTTGGGTTTGCGTGAAATATCATTATGCCGAGACTCTCTCTCTCTCTCTCTCTCTCTCTCTCTCTCAAGCGTATGCATATCTCTCTGTCTCCTTCCCGTTACGTTGAACACACCCTCCCTTTTACTCACCCAACCCCACTGATGCGATTATTTCTTAAAAACCGTTGGAAATCTCAGCCTGCTTACTTTGCTACTGACAAATTGTGTGCGATGATGCCCGTCTTCGAAGTTGATAACAAAGAGTTGGTAAGAATATGCTATCGTTGTCTCCCCACGACAGATGTACGGGGTCCACTGCAGTGGGTGGAAAGGGGGGGGGGGGGGGGGGGGGTTTGTTGAAAACCCAACGTGTTAGACTTTAAAAAAAAATATCTTATTGTTTTCTCTGTCCCTTTTACTACGTTCTGTGTTCATGCTTCCAAACAGAACTACTACACTCTCAGGCATGTCGTACCAGGCGACTAATATGCTCCTTACGAAGCATTGGCAGTCCCCTTGCAGGAAGACTGCACTAAGCATTCACATGCTCTTGTAGTAATGGTTGTTTCAATGGTAATTTGTTTTACATTATGAGGTTGCCAGCAGGGCCATCTTAACAGCATTGTAGGCCCTGGGCAAAGCAATGCACTGGGTCCCTACCAGCCCTACCCACCCACCCACGGGAATAAAAATGTAAACGGTCAATTAAACCTATAGATTTATAATTTAATGGTACTTTCAACAAAAATTTCGTCAACTTACCAACGTCATGTTTGATTTGAATCCCAGGCCTTTCCAGCGAGAGATCGAGTAATTATCCACTCTGCCAAGAGATGTCTTATGAACAATATGGCAGCATCCCAGCATGGGGCCCCTAGAATCGTGGGGGCACTGGTCAGTGTGCCCATGCCTTAAGACGGCACTGGTTGCCAGCCCCATACAAGCCTAAATTACCCGTTAGCCGTATGAGAATTACTCTGTCTGAATTCAGTTTCACTTGATCTAGTTTGCTTTTTCGTGATGTAATATTAATCTTACAGCTCTATATGTTTCTTTCACTCTAATCCGTATGAAAAGAGTTGTTTTCCTTGTTGTTTTAGCGCTTAAATTAAGCTTGGTATGTCTAATTCCATGGAGTCGGAGTGGCTAAGAGGTATGGCGTGCGCATCGAATTCTAAAGGTACCGGGTTCGATTTCCAGGGGAATTTTTGTTTTTTCAGAACCAGAGGCCCTAATGATGGTATACTTCCCCCCAGGTCTCCTGGGTATTGGGATCGGATACCTAGCCTTCTCTGATACGGGCGAAAAGATAGGAGGTCCCGTGTGCAAGTTGCGCACGTTAAAAATCCCACGGCAGCTGGAAGTCATAAAAGAGGAGGCCATATGGTGGCTGCCCTGGCAAAATTTAAAAATTACAAACCCACCCACCACAATAATATTTATATAATGTGTGATTCCTATATAGGCTACACACAGTAATCTTCACCGACTGCAGATCATTACTGGAATCAATACAAAACACCAGAAATGATAACATGATGAATGAGATCAGATCTGAGCTTAACATCATCCAAAGGTCATCAACCATTGCCCTTCAGTGGTTACCCTCTCATTGTGGAATTGCTGGTAATGAGAAAGCAGATGCTCTATCAAGAAGTGGCAGTAAAATGGAACAATACAGCCATCCATTGCCGTATCGGGAAGCAATAACCATAATCCACAACAAGTACAAAAATCAGTGGAAGGAGGAAGGGGATATGTACAGCAGAGATGACCCAATACACCATCTAAACAGATACCAACAGACCACAATGTTCCGCCTGAGAACCGGCCACTGCAGATTACTAGGACATCTCTATCGCCTCAAGATATCCCACACAAATGAATGCCCATGCGGAACAGGAATCCAGACCCCAGAACACATTCTCCAGAACTGTCCAACCCACGATGAACCGCGACGTGCGACCTGGCCAAGGGTGCTGAGCTCCAGCAGAAGCTATGGGGCTGCCGCGCCGACCTGGTAAAGACTGTGGACTTCGTCCTGGCGACAGGCCTGCAGATTTAGCATGACTACAAACTGAACGCAGAAGAAGAAGAAGAAGAAGGCTACACACACTGGGTTTCTCGCCGGTGGCACGAGTTCGTGCACTGTGTTGAGATCCTCCTTGTGTGATCTAAAGGAGAAGATCGGAGCACTGATGGAGTTGCCCGTGTGCAATGAAGATAGTCCTTAAAACCAAACCAATGTCTAATCCGCCTCTGTCAGTCCGTTCGATTACCTCATTTTGCTTCTCCTTAAACAATAATCCAGTGTCGGTTTTGCTAGGCTGATCGCAGCTTCACTAGGGCCCCCTCAGACGGCATTTTTTCTGAGAATTCCCTACCTCATTTACCATTCCCAACGACTCTGATTTAAAAAAGAAAACAAAAAAAAAGAAAAGGAGTCGACATTGGATAATTGTCCGCTGGGGGAGGACTGAAAGTTGGCGGGAAGAGAAGACAACTGAAGAGGGCGTGGGAGGTATCGCTTCAGCAATCTTCGCTTCTGTCCAGAGCTTCCGCTAGTGCTGTTATTACCTGTCACCTTGACCTTCTCCACTTCAGCGATCATTCCATCAGCACGACCTCTCAGGCGCGAAATTCGGTAAATTCTGAGACGCAGCTGTCAGCTATGCAAAGAAGAGCGTGGGTGTGTGGATGAATCTTATTCCTCTTAGCAAGGCAAAGCTAGCTTAAGTGGAGACAAGAGGGTCTAGACAACAGAAAACAGAAGTGAAAGGCTTACAAGGGACTTGAACTCAAAACCACCCTTACATCGTCTCGTTCGAGTCCTTGGTAAAGCCTACCACTTCTGTTGTTTTTCTGTTGTCTAGTTCTCTACTTCTTTATTTCTTACAAGTGCTAGCAACATACCGATTAATGTGTATTATTTATACAGTAAACGAACTACGTAGCAGCAGCGAAGATCCCAATGTGTGTATACGTGATCACACATTCTATAACTATTTTTGTGCACACCGTCATTTGCGCATTCTTCTTTGGTAAGTGTTACTATTTTCGGGAGAGTACATATAAGGGAAACTATACAATTAATGTCTAACTTTCAACCAAAGTTGCTTCCCTTAGTGTTATGTACTGACATAAAAAGCTGGGATATATAAATAGGATTGTACGTTTTCACTCAGATCTTCATCATCGCCTTTTTCGCCCCTTTGCAGCTCGGGGCCAGCACTGCAGCTAACCCCCTTGATAGAATCAAGCGCCAGAGCAATTTTGCAGCAATTTATTTAAAATGATGAGGTTTACAGCCCCATAGCCAACCTCACAACATAACCTCTGGCGAAATGCCTGCTGAAACTGCAGTACTATAATTTCTCTCTTCTCTGTGATCCCAGATAGCGTTGCCAATGTGAATTTAGAAAGAAAAAAAGATCTAGATATAGGCGACTTGGGCTGTTTTGGGCGATGTTTGAGCTACTTTTTCGTCGATTTAGGGCAAAATCTAGATGTCTTCAACTAATGAAGGAAAATTACACCTAGACGGGACCAACAAAACATAGATCTAGATTCTAGGTGAATCCCCCTATGAGTGGCAGCGCTGATCCCCGACAATCACACGGGGTAAGACCCCTGTATTCAAGTGAAACATGCTGTTCGGGTAGATAATCTATATGTCTGGACTAGTGTACTGTATAGCTTCATTTCGCTGGGCATACTGAGTCTCCTAAGACAAATACTGAACATGCCATTATGCAATAAGAAACTTAAGCAGTGCTTCTTAACCTGTGGCCTTGGGGGTTCATAAATGGATTCTAGGAGGTCTGTGCACATAACCTAAAATGTAAAATGTTCAATTTTGCTTTTACGTACATTTTTTTTTTTCTTTTATTGAAAGAACGGGTCAAGAGCCTTCACTGGACACTCAAAGGGGTCCACAGGCTTCATCAGACAATAAAAGAGATCCAAAGCCTTCATCGGACAATCAAAGGGGTCTATGCACAAAAAGGTTAAGAAACCCTGAACTAAAGGTCCAGGTTCCGAAGGAATCTTGACAACCATATTTAAGAAAAGAAAAGGGGGTGGAGCCGGGTGCCAATGCGACACCTTTCAAACTACTCACTGTTAGTTGCTTATCCTTTACAGGACGTGGCAATCAACCCCAGCTTTTATTGGCTGTTTGTGATTTTTCTAGGCAATTTTTTTCATTCAGTAGTTTGCCATTGCTTTCTGAACGGTACGGTGCTTATACCATTGTTAAAAATCCACACAAAGCGATCTGCTACCTACCAAACCGCCTGCAGCAGGTTTCGAACCTGGTATATCTGGATTATGAAACTGCGTTCATATCCATTATGCCACAGACGCCGACAAACAGACTGTAAACAGAACTACTCACTAGGATTGGATAATTAAAACAAGGTAAAAGTGGCAGATACTGCCGTAGAGGTGTAACGTGTTAAACTTCACCGATACTAGGCCTCAGCTTTATGAGCTGATGTATCAATTCCTTTCCACACTGCCTTTGCCCTCCCTAACTCATGAACAGAGTCGGGTACCCATTTTACAGTAGGATAGATTGGATTGTGACCGACCTGGTTTTGAATCAATCCCTTGGCCTCGACGAGCAAGCGCTCTAACCACTCTAATGATACAAGTTGGCAAACAGAATGATGCTACAGGAGCAGGGAGGTTTTAGAAGTGGACGATTAGGTGCGGACAAAATGGCGTGACGCTCAGTAATACATGCACAATGGAATAATTAATGCACTGAATTCACTGTCCTACTGATAAACTTCACAGATTAGTGAAGTATTATTTCACGTGATGAGTAAGCATTTGACTGAGTCTATCCTAAGTGCCTAACCTTCCTTATTGAGCACATCAGCTATATGGACTGCAGTAAACCAAAAAGCGCATAGGAAAGAGGTCAGAGATGGAAAACCGATCTCGACGATAGAAAGTTGAATTACAGCCGACGCCATGAAAAAAAAAAATTTTAAAACAAAAACTGCTAATACAGCCCCAGTCCTGCAGCAGGCTGAAAAAAAAAAAAAAAACAGCTAAAAGTGGCCAAAGGAAACGAAAGGGCTGTAATGTGATACTTTTTTTAAAAGAAATGTCTCATCGCAGCGTCCGGAATGTTCATCGCAGCGTCCTGGAGGAAATGTTTACTTTTTTAATTACTGAACACTGCAGAATACTTCACCTATGCCAGTCTAGAAGACGACGACAAGGTGCACCATACGGTTATGGAGGTATCTGTACATTACAATTATATACTAATTCTGGAAGTTATGAGCTGTTGAAAACAGTGTGTTCTATTTTATGAGCAGATTAAAACAATGTGTACAACATCCAACTCAGATGTTTTCAGTCCCAATGCTAATTACGCCAGTGACTCAACAGCCAAGTGCTATTAAGTTGCTGGTTACCCATCTGGACATAAGGGGGGAAACCCATATACCATACATGAATTAAGTTAATACAGACAGAAAACTCTTGACATCCCAAATGGGAAACATTATGGGAACAAGGTGAACAACAAACTTAAATTCGGTATGGATAACAAGTAAAGAATCAATCAAATGAGTGGCAGACCCCTTTGTATGTAAATTTTTTGGACTTCGAAAAGGCTTTCAACAGTGTAGACCGTACTGTGATGTGGAAAATTCTGAGACATTATGGAATCCCAGAGAAATTCATTAAAATCATCCAAGATTTCTATCAGGAGGCCTCATGTAAAGTAGTACACAAAGGAAAGCTATCAGAGCCCTTCACAGTACAAAGTGGAGTCAGACAGGGATGTCTGCTGTCACCAACAATTTTTCTCATGGTCATAGACTGGGTTAGGGACCCAAAGATGCAGCAATAGTGAATGCCGTCGGCGACCATTAGCTTGACTGCTTGCATCAGGACCAGCGAACCAGAGCTGGTCAAGACCGTACTCCACCTCCACGTGGTGGTCCTGGAAACAGTCTGCAGCAGTGCTGAGCGAGTACGGATCGAAATTGGAAGGCAAACCCGGTCCCTAAAAAATGCCGTGCTGAAGTCGGATGTGTCGACCGAAAGGTGCAGATATCACAGCTACGGCGTAAACAGACACAACGCAACCACCGTCCTTTTCAGGGCGAACGAGGAAGAAGAAGAAGAATAGACTGGGTTATGAGACAGAAAACAGAGGGAGAGAAAACTGGAATACAGTGGACATTTAACACATATATGGAGGATCTAGACTTTGCAGATGATTTTTGCCTTCTGTCACACAGACAGCAAGATATGCAGGAGAAAACAAATAGATTAGTAACAGAAGCAGCAAAGATGGGACTGAAAATAAATGTAAATAAAACAAAATAAATGAGAATAAATAATAGGCAGACGGACTCGATGAAGATTAGTGATCCTGTCATTGAAGAAGTAGAAAACTTTACATATCTAGGGAGCAACATTGACAAAGGAGAGGGAACTGCTGGTGACGTCTGCTCAAAGATAAACAAAGCCAGGTGTGCTTTTAATGCCCTTCGACCAATATGGAACTCCTCAGCGATATCCAGAGGGAACAAAATTAGAATCTTTAACTCAAATGTGAAGTCAGTCTTGCTGTATGGCTCAGAGACATGGCATGTCTCAAAGAGTATCACCGCCAAGCTACAGACATTTGTAAATAGATGTCTCCGATGGATCGTTCGAATAAGATGGCCAGATGTAACAACAAATATAGAGCTAAAGGAAAAGATGCGGACAACAGCCAATACAGAGAGAAATTAAGGTAAGAAAGTGGGGATGGATAGGACATACACTCAGAAGAGAAAAATCAAGCATAGCCAGAGTTGCCATTGACTGGAACCCACAGGGGAAAAGAAGAGTCGGGAGGCCAAAGAGAACTTTGAGAAGAACTGTGGAAAAGGAGGCTAGGGAAATTAGAATGACTTGGGCACAGCTGAAAAAGACAGCACATAATAGAAATCGATGGAGAGCAACTGTTTATGCCCTATGTTCCACAAGGAATGAAAATGAATGATGATGATGATGATAAACAATTAAAGAAAAAAAACATATTTTAGGCTACACACTTTTATTTTTTAAATGCACTAAAAATGGAAAAAGTTCACAACTGTGTATAAGTCATATAGTTCTGTGACCCTGTTCATAATTTTGCGTACAACGTCACCTTCTTCTTTTTCTTCCTCGTTCGTCCTGAAAAGGACGTTGGTTGCGTTGTGTCTGTTTACAGCGGAGCTGCGATATCTGCGCCTTTCGGCCGGCACATCCGACTTCAGCACGGCATTTTTTGGGACCGGGTTTACCTTCCCTCTTCGATCCCTACTCTCTCAGCCAGACTGCATTGATGCAGCCTGTTTCCAGGACCACCACGTGGAGGTGGAGTAGGGTCTTGGTCAGCTCTGGTTCGCTGACCCTGATGCAAGCAGTCAAGCTGTGGGTCGCTGACTGCATTCTCTATTGCTGCGTCTTTGGGTCACCAAGTTCTGTGATCCTTTCACAGCTGCAATCTTGTAAAAAATTTATGATTTTTTTTTTAATTTTTAGTTGGCGGGCCCGGGAGGTTCCTTCAAACTTTAATAGTTTAAAATGTACCACAACAGAAGGTCCTGAGCAAAACTTCCACTCTTTAGGTCATCTGAAACCTAGTGAACCAAAGGCTTGAAGATTTGAAACATGAAAACAATGCTCATATCATTTTAAATAAGTGTTTAAAAACAGCTCAAGCAGTTACACCAATCTGAAGCCACCCAAAAAAAAAAAAAAAAAAAAAAATATGAAAACGGTTCCATTGACCAGACCAGAACATAAGGTAAAATAAGGATTTAAAGGAAGAGAAAACGTGGTCACAGATTCCTTGATGTAGCGTGTAAGTGATGAACAGAGAGTAGGAGCACTCTATAAGATTAAAAAGACAGGTACATCAGGAAAAATTATAACTACACAAGAAACCTCTCAAACGACATCTAATATCCAGTTAAATAATGACAGGTAGGAATTACACGAACAACAAAATGGAATTCCGCAAGAATCTGTAGTAATATAAAGCCGACCTAGCCAGTGAAATTACAACACAGTAAAATACTATTTCACCAACACAGGTATTTTCATAAAACAGCTACACCAGCTAGTGAGACAGAAATACATTAACAAAGTAACCATATTCAACACACAATTCACTACAAAAAGGTTGTTCTGATGATGTAACTTAAGAAATCAACAACA
The DNA here is from genome assembly GCA_024509875.1 of Oreohelix idahoensis. Taxonomy (NCBI): domain Eukaryota; kingdom Metazoa; phylum Mollusca; class Gastropoda; order Stylommatophora; family Oreohelicidae; genus Oreohelix; species Oreohelix idahoensis. The sequence goes on along the minus strand of JAMPIV010023163.1, from coordinate 57,306 downwards.
ACTAAATGCATACAACTTAAAATTATTATAATTACAAAAAAATTAAATTGAGAGAGAAATACAACTGAAGTTTACAAGAGAGATAAAGAGAGAGAGAGACAGAGAGAGGAGAGAGAGACAGAGAGAGAGAGACAGAGACAGAGAGAGAGAGAGAGAGAGAGAGAGAGAGAGAGAGAGAGAGAGAGAGAGAGAGAGAGAGAGAGAGAGAGGGCAGGAGCGACAAGCGTAGAGAATATGCATTATACTGAAACACCACGAAAACCGATGTTAAAAATATCAGTACAGAATGAACAAACACAGAAGAACTATAAACAGAACATGATATCTAGAACGAGCGATACTGCATACACAAATTACAACCCACATAACTCTGAACCAAGTATTCCATGCATGAAACATGTTACTTCTTTTATATAAAGAATATATATATATATGTATAAACTGAATGGCGGCCCTTAACTTTTGTCCAGTTATATATACTGTTCAAAAAAAGAAACGCATAGCTATCCGAGGGCGCGTTTTTATGAGTTTGTAAGTAAAATTTGGTGCTAGGGTATATAAAAACCAGCTCAAATGTTCTTTACAGTGTCAAATGCACATGTTGACCTGAATTGCGTTCGTTTTTGTAATCGTTACAACGCAGTGGTCAATAGTGTTTATGACGCAATTTTTGACCACAGCTCATGTTGCGCGCTGCACGTGAAAGCAACAAAATTTGGGGTGAACACTATTCACTGACTACGCAACTGAAACCCTATAAAAGGATAATGCTACACACACACAAAAAATTCAGTTCATTTTCAAGCAGACATTTATGGCGTCTCTATCGATAAATTTAAGGAACATTGCTATTGGCCGACTGCATGCAGGCGAAAGTCAAAGTCAGGTTGCCAGGCATCTAAACGTGCATCAGAGTACCATCAGTCGACTTTGGCACCGGTTCCAAGCCACTGGCTCAGTTGAAGACCGGCATCGCAGTGGACGACCCAGAGTGACAACAGCAGCGGAGGATCGCTTTATTCGGCTTCGTCACCTCAGAGATAGGTTTACAACAGCTTCCTCAACTGCCCAGTCATTGCCTGCAGGACATCATGTGTCTGATCAAACTGTCCGGAATAGACTGCACGACGCTGGACTTTGGGCACAACGACCTCACCGAGGACCTGTCCTTACGCGCCGCCATCGCGAAAATCGACTTCTTTGGGCCAACCAGCATCGTCCCTGGGCAGCTGACAATCAATGGAGACGTGTCTGGTTTAGTGACGAATCTTTCTTTTTGTTGCAGCGTCATGATAGACGGCGTAGGGTCTACCGTTGGCGAAATGAACGTTTTGCCCAAAATTGCGTTGATGAAGCTCCGCCGCACGGTGGTGGAGGTGCAATGGTGTGGGGAATGATCAGTTACAACGGAAGGAGTCAATTGGTGCACATTGAAGGAGGCTTGAATGCGCAACGATACGTCAATGAAATTCTTCGACCCCATGTCCTTCCACTTTTGGCTGCCCAAAGGTCTGTGTTTTTACAGGACAACGCCAGACCCCATTGTGCACGGTTGACCACGCAGTGCCTGACTGCCAACAACATTCTCACCCTTCCCTGGCCATCCCTGTCTCCAGACATGAGTCCGATTGAGCACCTGTGGGATGAGCTGCATAGACGTGTTTGTCGCCGAGACGTTGCTCCAGCCAATCGTCGTGATCTGTTCCAGGCACTCCAGGAAGAGTGGGCAGCTATCCCACAGGCCCACATCAGACGTCTGATCGCATCCATGCCCAGGAGATGCCAGTCGCTGATCGATGCAAGAGGAGGCAATACACCATACTAACGGGAAAGCCCGTATGCAAAAAAACTCTAGTGACCCAGATGCAAAACAACTGTCAATTGATTGGTTGAACCCTAAGGTATTCTTGTGTGCAATTTGAACAATGAACTCATTAAATTAAAAATGTTATTGAATGTCAAAATTATGGCTGTGTGTGTGTCTTCAGTAGCTATGCGTTTCTTTTTTTGAACAGTATATAAATGTGTGTGTGTGTGTGTGTGTGTGTGTGTGTGTGTGTGTGTGTGTGTGTGTGTGTGATTTTTGTGTCAGTCATTACTGACCATATGAGCGTACCTCCTGAAACAAGTTTCGGTGGCACGAGGTTGGGCTATTGAAGGAAGAGGTGAAGCTGTTGCCCATGCAGAATGCCTCCGGCTGGTGTCAGAGGAACGGACTGACCGTTACTGTCTGACTCCAGTAGCAACGCCCTGTCATTAGTAGGATTACATTAGGAACTTTCCCTCCAATCCATCTTCCCTTTCAGTCATTTCTGACTATAGAATTGACATAAACACCTCAAGACCCGAAGGCCTGAGGGGAATGCCGGACAGTGTGAGCAATTTCTGGAAAACGGACACATCTCACTGTCTTGGTTGCAAATACTGGGAGGGCCAGAAGACGGGAGCACCACACACAGTCGATCAAGACAGAGGTTCGCCTTGCATGTATTAGCTCTAGAATTTTCACAGTTATCCAAGTAGGATCGTGTCATCTAAAGAACCTCGACTGATTTAATGAGCCATTCGCGGTTTTCATCACGTGAGACATGCATGGCTTAATCTTTGAGACAAGCATATGACTACTAATACTATATATATATCTAGTAGGTAATTCCAATGAGGTCTTCATATTATATATATATATAATATATATATATATATATATATAGTATATATATAACTATATATATATATATATATATATAATATATATATATATATATATATATATATATATATATATATATATATATATGAGACCTCATTGGGGAATTACTTGACGTCACAAAAACGAAATTCCAGAAAATGTAATTTTAAACTTTGAAACGCTAATGTGCTTAGGACACTAACTCAGTTTGTCTACAAATGTGACATGTCAGATTTTTCCAACGAGATCTTCATATATAATATTGTCAGCTTAGTAGCTAATTAAACAGAAATCTTCAAGTATATAAAGTAAAGAAATAAAAATAAGACAAATAAAAAATTCAGTGAAAAAATCTAAAAAAAAACAATTACTACCTCAGTGCAATGAAAATCGAAAGAAAAGGAGTAGGGGGAAAAATTGGATGTTTAATGAGCAGGGGAAAAATGAGAACATTTTGAAAAAGTGACCATGAAGATTGGACAAAAATGCACCTATGGAAATACGCATCTGCAAAAACTTATCTGTTGCCATGAGAAACCCAATAACATATCCAAATATTCAAGGTGTTAAAGGGCACTGCTTGCGAGATTTATTATTATAACGACAATCCCTGCTGTTCCCCTTCACTGTACACTACATGGATAAATATGTTAACAGGGTGCGTGCTCTGGCATAATCACACGTGAGAATTACTTTCTCTGCGTTGTGTCAGAAACTCGGTTCCTCAAAGTAAATTTCCTTACTGAAAAACCCGCACAAACAGCCTCAAAATGAATTTAAACAGATGTGTGACTGGATGTAATAGAAGCAATAATAATACAGATAAAACATAGTTGATTTCATTCATCGTGGGTTACAGAGCCCGAAAGGAAGTAAAGCAACCCGTGAAGGAATCGCCCACAGCACAGTAAAGTGTTAGAGACTTCATCATACTAGGTCCAACTTTTTAAAAGTGAGGTGGGGTGACCAGTTCCGTCCTTGCAGCCTTTTGCCTTCCTAAACTCAACAGCTAGTCAGGTAACCCAGTTTACATCTGGGTAAATACTGGAGCGTGTCGTACCCAGCCTTCGATTCAGGAACCTGGTAACTTTGCCGCGAGAGGGACGAGTCCTAATCGCTTAGCCAATCGGAGGCTCAAAACAACAATAAAAAAAACGTTAGTCCCCACAGCTAGAACTGTCGTAGGGTAGTGAAGTATTACACGACTTCACTAAACTAGGTCCAATATCGTGAGGTGGGGTGACTTGTCCCTTCTTCGATGCTTTTCCTAAACTCAAGAGCAGTGTCAGGTAGCCATTTACAGCTGGGTAGACTGGAGTTTGCCCATACTTTGATAAATCTAACCGGCACCTTATCTACTCGCTATCTTTGTACGTGTCTACCCGCTAGTTCGTTTGTCTACTTTGTTCGTGTCTACTCAGTCGCTACTTTGTACGCGCCTACCCAGTTTTATTTTATATGTGCCTACCCAGTTGCTACTTTGTACGCGGCTACCCAGTTGCTACTTTATATGTGCGGCTACCCAGTCGTACTTTGTACGTGTATGTCCAGTCGCTGCTTTGTACGTGTCTCCCTGTCCTCTACTGTGTACGGGTCTACCCAGTCGCTACTGTGCATGTGTCTACCCTTTCTAAGTGTCTCACCATCATTCCTTTCCGTTCCCCGTGGAACATAGGGCTGAAACAGTATGCTCTCCATCGATTTCTATTCTGGGCTGTCTTTTTCAGTTGTGCACAAGTCATTCCAATTTCCTTAGCCTCCTCTTCAACAGTTCTTCTCAAAGTTCTCCTTGGCCTCCCCACTCTTCTTTTCCCTTAAGGGTTCCAGTCAAATGAAATCTCTGGCTATGCTTGATTGTTCTCTTCTGAGTGTATGTCCTATCCATCCCACTTTGTTACCTTAATTTCCATCGTACTGGCTGTTTGCCCGCATCTTTTCCTTAGCTCTACATTTGTTATTATTATCTGGTCATTTATACGGAGGGATCCGTCACGGAGACATCTATTTACAAATATCTGTAGTTTGGAGGTGATACTCTTTGAGTCATGCCATGTCTCTGAGCCATACAGCAAGAATGACTTTACATTTGGAATTGTAAGATTCTGGATTTTATTCTCTCTGGATATTGCGAGGAGTTCCATATTGGTCAAAGGGCATTAAAAGCGCATCTGGCTTTATTTATCTTAGAACAGACGTCACCATCGGTCCCCCTACCATTGTCAGAGTTACTCCCCAGACTTTCTTTTTCTTCATCATAACTTGACCATTTTGATCTTCAGAGAGTCCATCTGCCTATTATTTATCCTCATTTCCTTTGTTTTAATTTACATTTATGTGTAGTCCCATCGTTGTTGCTTCTGTCACTAATCTATTTGTTTTCTCTTGCATATCTTGCTGTCTATGTGATAGAGGCATAAATCATCTGCATAGTCAAGATCGTTCAGCTGTTTGTTGAATGTCCACTGTGTCCCTGTCTTCTCTCCTTCTGTTGTTTGCCTCATAACCCCAGTCTATGACCATGATAAAAATTGTTGGTGATAGCAGGACACCTCCTGTCTGACCCCGCTGTGTTACTGTGAAGGGGCTCTGATAGTTTTCCTTTATGCACTACTTTGCATAAGGCCTCCTGGTAGAAATCTTGGATGATTTTAATGAATTTCTCTGGGATTCCATAATGTCTCAGGATTTTCCATATTACAGTACGGTCTATACTATCGAAAGCTTTTTCGAAGACCACAAAATTTATTTATAAGGGGGTCTGCCATTCGTTTGATTGTTCTATGATGATTCTGAGTGTTGCTATCTGGTCTGTACATGATCTTCCTGCTCGAAATCCTGCCTGTTCTTCCCACCTTCTTAATAACGGTCCAACAAAACTCTGGTCAAAAATTTTCCAGTCACTGCTAGCAGTATTATACCCCTCCAGTTGCCACATACAGTCAGGTTTCCTTTATTTGGCAGCTTGATAATGTGACCTTCCGTCTAGCTCTTTGGGATGGCCTCTTTTTCCCAGATTTTCTCGAACAGCTGGTGTAGCAACTCTGTAGTGTATGGTATATCTGCCTTCAGGGCATCGGATAGTATTCCATCTGGTCCTGCAGCCTTCTTATTCTTTAGCTGTTTTATTGCCCCAGAGAACTCTTGTTTAGTGAGTGGGTTCATGTTGCACTGTAGTAGCTCTTCTGCTGGTTCTACGATGGGTTGCTGTATTGGTTAGTTTCGGTTTTTCGTAGGATTTCTTTAAAAATGTTTCATATTTCAGGCCCATCTGGAGCCCTGTGTTTCTCTTCATTGCTAATGTTTTTGTCCTTCTCTGCTCTTCAATGTTGTATTGTGGTTTTTACGTTGCTAGCTGTTTCTTAGATAAAAAGTTTCTAAAAGTAGGTCCTGATATTATATTTTAATGTTTTCAAGTCTCTTTTTTTTTTGTATCAATCTCGGCTTCCTTTTTCGTATGTTTTTCAATAAATTCTCTTAAATTCTAAGTGTCTGCACAGTAGCTACTTTGCATGTGTTCTACCCTTTCTAAAAAGTGTCTGCAATACACAGTCGCCTACTCAACCTGCCCTGCTTGTAGTTTCGCAAAATTTATTGTAGTTCACACATCTTCGCGTATTCTAACTGCTTTATTGGAAAACTGAAACCTGAAACAAACATGTGAGAGTCACAGTGTGTAAAATTAGTGCTACTCAGTTGTTGGTGAGAAGGAAAACATACAGAGTTAGACAGAGAAAAGAGCGTTGAACATTTTTAAAAGGCCAAAAAGACAACACGAAAGTAGGTCTTTACTACACAACAGAATGAAAAGCAAAACTCTGCATAAAGATAAAAACACTTTTTTTTTAAATTCTGGGAAAATCGAAAGATGACATGATGGAGGAACTCGACCATCATACGGAAGTCTGAGCATAGCTCATGAATATTTGGATATGAGCTTCGCATTTGTCCAGTGACATTCAAAACGAAAATAATGAGGGGTTATTTACAACAACCCTAAAAACCGGCCACAAGTTACATTAGATTGATAGGATGGAAAGAAATGTAAGGCTATCACGATATCATAAATCTATATTTTGTTGTCAACGGAGACGGAAGTAGCAGAGTCTACTCTGCAGTTCAAATTCAATCACATAGTTGTAAAGCAACATTGTGTTGAAGCCAGCTCATATCATTTGCTAAAAAGCCTGGAACATAGTCAGAGATGGAATATTGGTCAGACAGTATTCCTGTCCTTAATTTTGGGATGTGCGTCCTAGCAATTGAGCCGCACCTGGTCGATTTTCTATTAAAACTCTTTGGTCCCTTAGAACACCATTGAGGTGGTCTTCAGACCGAGTGCAAGAGTGAACAGAGCACAATGTACCCCTCCTAAAATAATTAGTAATACGAGAGGGCAATTATGTTTTAATGTTGGAACTAGACAACTCCAATACTATTCCAAACTATTTATTACAACATGCACAACTCACAATGTCAAACGACAACATTATCTGTGTACTATATTACGTAATTACATGTCATTCTTTGCCTGGTTTCAGCTGTTAGTTGAATCAGATTATTGTAGAAAAAATCTACATCTTCATATAGTCTGAAATTTATCAATGAATCCTTGATTAAGTAGTCTTCTAGAGTGATTGTGACACAAGCTATTGTCAAGTGAACAGTGGTAGAATAATTAAATTGTTTATCTCGCTCCCTGGTGGCGGCGCATAACCCTAGACATATGCAGGGAATTCTGACTGAGGTATAAATAGGGCATTTAAGTAAGGTTATCTTGAGGGGTCAACACTACACATAAAGAATACAGATACTTGGGGGGGGGGCGTCTCCAGTCATACTTTTATATCATCCCACTCCACACTTTGTCGGAACAGCCATCACTTCATGTGGTGCCCCCCAGCTCTGGCTCGTGGGGTAGATATGGCCTTTTGCACCTCTGCATCCACAGACTCAGCGCCAGGTAATCTTTTGGCCGGACACTTCTCGCTTTCGCTTTCCTTCTGGAGTCCATAGCATGGTAGTTCTGGTGATGGTGTCAGGGTTCCTTCTTTGGATGTGGCCAACCCAACTTCAGCATCTACCCGTATGATGGTGCGCATGTCTTCTTGGTGGCTTTTAGTGAATCCAATTGTTCTAGCAGTTCTTGGATTGATGATGGTGTTCGGCCATTAAATTAACTTAAAATAATTTTCCTCAGGCAGGTTGTGCGGAAAGAGGACAGTTGATCTATTTACATAATAATTTTCATGTGGTGCCCCCATGCTGCTTTATTTATGTTAACCCTTGAGTAATATATAAGGAGCATAAAGTGAAGGTCACGAACACTTACCGGTAGCTTGTTGTTGCAAGTGGTCGGTGAGGACTCCTCGAGGCTCTGTTTCTGAAGCTTTTCAGTAATGAGGGCAAGTCCACTATGTGCAAGCATAATGTCCCTCCAGGACCGTGAGGTACTGCATACGCCTGCCCTCCTCTCATCCAAATCGATTAAGTATGCAGGTTTATTTCGATAGTTTAAATTAGCTCGAATGGCAGCCAGTCATCTTACTGAGCCTTTTATCCACAACAGCTCTAGAACTTACAGGAGGGGTAAGACAACATAACTGTATCCCAGCAACTCCAATCTGAAGATGAGAAAAAAGTACACACATTAGAACCCGGCTCAGCACTAGGATTCTGAGTCAAGCCACATGTGTGGCGAATTACATAATTCATTCGCCACATCCGAATTTCATAACAAATAAAAGGTACCTAACCACTTTCATTGTAGTGGGACATTCCGAGACTCTATTAAATGACTTTTTTTCAAGTACTATTCTTCCCCACAGAGTCACACATAATTGCAAGAAAGCTAAACCATTAAAACATCAGAAGTGAAACCCTGCGGTCTTTCTGCCATTACCATCTGATCAAAGTGTGGCTGAATATTGAATATCGTACGCCTGTTTCATTCTAAAAGGTAAAGATAGTCCCATAGCCGATACTGCCGTAGAGGGGTCAAGTGTTAGAGACTTCACTATACTAGGTCCAGCATTGAGAGGTGGGGTGACCAGCTCCCTTCCTCGCTGCCTTTCCTTCCCTAACTCAAGAGCAAAGTCAAGTACCCATTTACAGCTGGGAAGACTGGAGGGGGTTCGACACAGTGAATCGAACCCGGCACCACCTATGCCGCGAGAGACCAGCGCTCTAACCACTGTCAATCGGAAGCTCTGTTTCATCATTATACGGATGTGAAAAGCCAGTCCGAGTTTTCAAGACAGGTTGGTATTTTCAGCACAAAGACTTTTTTTGCTTTTCAAGAATTTTTTTCCGTAAAAAAATTTCGGTTAGTATCATGGCAAGCCTAATAATCATTTTAGTTACACTTCTGTGGCCAATTGCCCACTTCTATCGGTTGGCGAACGTATTTGGGCCCATCCCAGCATTAGAAGCAGTGTTGCCACAGCTGGGTATTTTTTACTAGATCTGGGTTTTTGGGCTTCCGTCTGGGTATCTGGGAATTATTTTTCCAAATCTGCATTAATCTGGATATATTTGACAATTGGCATTTACAATGTATGTATATTCTGTGCACTGAGCATTATACATTATATTTATATTATAATTAAATGTAAAAAATTATATGCTTTATATTTTTTATTCCACTTAAATTTAATTCTTGTTTTTAACCACATCAATGACGTTGTTTTTTTGACTCGTTTACATCAGCTATCTATTTCCAGTTATTCTGTTAATGGCTGTCATCTACAATACCCAGTCATTTTTGCGATGTGTTTTAAAGTATTCTTTTTAAATTTTAGACCTAAGCAGATAAACAGCATATTTTTTTTTTTAATTATAAGATTATAAAATGAGCGATGATGAAGGTAAACAAGGTAGCTGTAGCAGCATGACGACACACACGCCACCGCGTACAAAAGTGAAGCCATGGTATCATCAGGATTTTTTTGAGGAATGGCTAACAGACAGCGAACTGAAGGATTGGATAAAGCCGGACTCTGACAATCGCTATGCTGCGATTTGTACGGTCTGTTCCTGTACATTAACTAATGCTAACAAAACAGCTTTATTGACACATAAAAGCACACAGTAGCACATGAAAAACTTCGAAGCCAAAAGCAAAACTCTGAACATTAACAAGTTTTTCATCAAACCAAAAGAGCCCTGTCTCCAAGACAAAATGGCTAAAGCGGAGATACTGTTGTCGGCTTTAATGGCAGAACATAATACTCCGTTTTCGCAAGCTGATCATTTGATTGAATATGCAAGCAGATGTTTCCAGACAGCACAATTGCTAAAAAAATGTCACTGAAGCGCAAAAAGCTTTTGTGTGAAACAGTTTCCAATCGAATACTAGACAAGCAAGCAGTTGTCAAAGATGGAGTTTGTCGTAAGTTTAATTCTAGTAAAAGCGTGGTTGAAGATGTGCGTGAAGGACGTTGTCGGCAGAGATATGCAAAGATTTTGGATCTCCACAATTGGGACCCAAAGATGCAGCAATAGAGAATGCAGTCAGCGACCCATAGCTTGACTGCTTGCATCAGGGTCAGCGAACCAGAGCTGACCAAGACCCTACTCCACCTCCACGTGGTGGTCCTGGAAACAGGCTGCATCACTGCAGTCTGGCTGAGCGAGTAGGGATCGCAGAGGGAAGGCAAACCCGGTCCCAAAAATGCCGTGCTGAAGTCGGATGTGTCGACCGAAAGGTGCAGATATCACAGCTCCGGCGTAAACAGACACAACGCAACCAACGTCCTTTTCAGGACGAACGAGGAAGAAGGAAGAAGAAGAAGAGGATCTCCACAATCAAGATCTTGACGAAGGAGAAGTTGTCGACATGGATGCCGAGTCGCTGACAAGTGACAATTTTCAACAGTAACAAGTTACAACTTATATTTGATTTGAGGAACATTTTGTTAATGTAACTACTGTAAGTATGTTACTGTTAAAATATCACATTTTCAAGAGTTCTTATATTGGGGGGTTAATAGAATCATTTTTATATTATTGTGAATTTTTGGTAATAAAAAATAAAATAAAAATGAAGAAATAAATAAAAATTGGTAGCACACAGCTTATTTGTGCTAAAGTTGCACTAAAAGATTGTGTAAGCATCGTCTATCCCGTGTATTTGAAGCATAAAATAATCTGGGTATTTCTGGGTTTTTTTTAAGAAGAAAATATGGGTTTATCGCTAAAACTTGAGTGGCAACCTTGATTAGAATGACAAAAACCACTGACGTTAAAGTGTGTTAGATAACGATTTCAAAATATCAAAATGAGAAACATCAAAACTACTTCGTTCATTTATTCAAACAGGAGCCGCGCTAACGTAGTGGTTACCACGCCTCGCTGGTGATCGGGTGATCCAGGTTCGCGCCCTAGCGAGTACATTTGGAGAAGTGTTTTAGACCGGGACTTGGACTTGATTAATTCGAGTCCTGGCGAAGACATTTGAAGCAGTGCCTTCGACCGGGGACTGGAAGCATCCTGAGGCGGCTCCTGAGCACAAACCATCTCGTGTGTGGGGAAGGAGCGGAGATGGCAAGGACATCTAGGGCTCTCTGACCGGGTGGGGAATGAAAGTACACAGGCTCACCAGCTTCGCAATGACCATGAACATTTGGTACCATGGTCATTGGGCCGATGGGCTGATGACCAAGTGACGCTGGATAAGAAAAAAAAAATAATTGTGTTCAAATTTAAGCAATGACAGGGTTTTTAACAGCATCGGCATAGAGTTGTTCATGTCCTGGGCCACACAAGCTGCGTGTCGGCCTATGGGGGCTGGAAACCTCATTCCGTATAAAACTAATTCCTACAGTCGTCAACTGGCTGCAAGAGTCGTCGAATGTTTTGTTGCAAATCTTTATGGCAATGCGGGTTGCTGCATTGGTGGCTCCCTGATCTATAGGAAGCAAACATGATAATGATGACGTGATGTAATACAGACTTTAGGAAAAAACCAGGGTGATCAGCATCACAAGTCAGTTCTTACTCTGGAAATCCCTAGGGTAAGAGTAATAAAAGATGGAGGATTATAAAATCAAGGAGAAGAAAATAGGAGACAGACATGAAAGAGATTTTTTTAAAAAAAAAGATATGATAAAACCTTGACATGTCATGAAGGCTTGAGGTGGTTTTTTTTTTTTTTTTTTAAAATACTAGGGGAACTCAAAGATATTGTTCATGAATTCTGGGTTGCCCGCGTTGTCTACTTTTTGTGTTTGACTTTCCCTCTCCCTATTTAAACGCAGTTTCACAATCCAGACTATTACAGGTTCTGAAACCTGCTGCAGGCGGTTTGGTAAGCAGATAGCTTTGTGTGGACTTTTTTTTACAATGGTATAAAGAGGCGTACCGTTCTGGGAAAGCAATATGGCAAAACTTATGAGCGAAAAAAAATTGTCCTGGGAAAAATCACAAAACAGCCTAATAAACGCTGGGTTGTATGAACATGTCCTGTTAAAGATATGCAACTAACTTAACTTCCTATTTATGTGTCTACCCTTTTAATTCAATTCATTTCACAAGACATAAATTTACAAAATTCGTGAAAAAAATTTACCCCGTCTATCAAATTTATAGAATGTGTGATAGCTGTATATACACACATTGCGGATTCCTACGCCGGTGCTACGGAGTTCGTGTGTGACTGTGCAGAGGATCCTCCTCGTGTGATCTAAGGGAGGAGATCGGAGAGTGATGGAACTGTCCGTGTGCAACGAATGTATGGACCGTAAATCAGAAAAACAACATAATACTATAACCAAAAACATTCTACAAAGAAAAGAAATACTTTCCAGTTACCATTTCTATTTCTTTTTTTCTTATATTTCAATTCAATTCAATACCTTTTAGCTCCCCATGGAGGCATACTCCTTCAACAAAACACATGCCAAGGTCTTCCTGTCCTGTGCCATCCGCTCAAGCTCTTTCCATGTTTTCCTCATCATTTTCACCTCTGTATCCAGTTCTCTTCTCCGTGTGTTTTTGGTCTATCTCTGCCTCTCTTTCCCCTGTGGATTCCAGAACAAGAACTGCCTTGTAATGCTATCAACAGGTCTCCTTAATGTGTGTCCTATCCATCGCCAGCGTCTTCTTCTCAGCTCTTGTTCCACTGGCACTTGTCTGGTTCTTGTCATCAATTCCACATTTGTGACTTTGTCGTACCATTTCATCCTTCCTATTTACGAAGCACCAGTTTATAAAAGTCTGTAAGCTTTTGGGTTGTTGTTTTTGTTTTTCTTATATTTGCACAGTATTGGGAAATCCAGGGGTTCTTCAAACCCTCTTTTTTTGCATCATGGCTCAACTTCTAAGTCTCATTTTACCTCGGTGGACCCCTCCCCCCTCTTTCAGGTTAATCGCTGTTAGCTTGGAAAAAATGTAACTTTACCAGAAATATGAACAGGGCCCACGTTGAGATCCTTTACTTACTTAGTCGTTTCCCCTTCTACCGTGAGGTGTAGAGGTTTGGAAGAGAGGGCGCCTGACTATTCTATCAGCTGTCTTCTTCCTGGCCTGGTTCCATTCTAGTCCTCGGTCCTTCAAAGATTGTCTAATGTTGTCCTCCCAGCGGCCTCTGGGTCGTCCTGGAGGTCTGGATCCCTGGCTCTTTGTTTCCCATGCTTGTCGTGGTAGCCGATCTTCTCCCATTCTGCAGACATGGCCAAACCATCTTAGTTGGGACTGTTCTATTTGGGTCTGCAGCGGATGGGATTTTAGGCCTTGACGGATCGTCTGGTTGCGGACATGTCTCTTCTTGTTACTTCAACCACTTTCCTCAGATACCTCATTTCTGAGGTTTGGATCTGGCTTTTGTGGGTTGTAGTCATTGCCCAGGACTCGCATCCATATGTCAAGACTGGGACATAGGTGGAGCGGTATACAGCCATCTTCGTTTTCTTACCAACCTCTCTCTTGCTGAGGAATCCTCGATTTATGGCCTGAAAAAGTCTCCCAGCTGCTGCTTTTAGAGTGGCCAACTCTTCTTTGATGCCTCCCTTTCGGTCTATAATAGATCGAGAATAATTTAAAGTGGTTCGACCTGCTCCATGGACCTGTTCTCCCAAATTTTGAATCTGATGTCTTCTATTCTTCTTCGTGATATTCACAGCATGGTTGATTTTGTTTTAGAGCTTACTTTTGACTCATCCTCATTTCTCCAGCTCTTTCCTTCCAGACTTTGCAGTTTGGGATTGGAGATTTTTTTAGTGTGCTCTGATTTAGTAATCAGGAGAACATCATCAGGCATTAATGCCAGCTCTGAAATTACATACCTGTCTATCTTCTCCAGTACCCCACTGAACACTTTTCTTGTTCTCTCATTACATGCCTTGATGACATCGTCCATAAGGAGTATGAAGAGGTAAGGTGATAGGATATCACCTTGTCTTACACCAGTGGTGGTCATGAACTTATTCTGACTTATTCTGTCGTACACCAGTGGGACGTTGAGAAAACCAATGATCTAAATGACACCTATGAACGAGATCTTCGACTTATAATGTTTTCAGATAGAAAACGTAGGACTTGACCACCCCCCAATCCATCAAAAGTGTCGTATGAATTCTGGGGACAATTAAGGGAATCATTTTGTAACAGCCATCATCCAGCACTGAGATTAAGGCATGTTCCACATCAAGCCGGTGTTTCGCTGAACACGTAAGATGTCACGGGCGGCATGGCCGTAGCTGGAAATAACTTTCCATGGCTTCACCACACACTGCAGAAAGATACTATTAGTTCTTTTCAGGGGGACTTTAGTAATCTATAAAGGCGCTGTACTTCAGTTAACATTCTATGCCCTAAACTTATTCGATTTGGGTATGTCACCGCCCAATTGCGCTCTGATATAAACACAGTACGGACTTAATTATAGGCTGAAAGGAACATGCTCTCAGGACAAGAAGGCAAAACCGTTAAGAAAAAAAAAAAAAAATTATCACAGCAGTGTTTAAAAAATTGGAATACTGGACACACAAAAATGTGTGGTTCTCCGTGTCCGATCTCTATAAGATTCTGCTAACTCATGGAAAGTTATTCCGTGCGTCCATGTAGCAGATACAGTTGCCTGTTTCTTCTGAAAACAGGCCACTGGTATTGCTAACATGGGGGGACGCACGGATTACATTTCATGGAGTTTAGGCAAGAAACTATAGAGATCTGACAAAAGATACCACTCTTTCTGTGTGTCAGTATTTCATTTTGTAAGATAGCTAACAATTGCCTTGTGGATAATTTTTTTTTTTTTTTTCCTTACGGGTTTTGCATTCTTGTGGCGAGCATGTTCCTTTCAGCACTATAATTTAGTCCGGTTGGTTTTATATCAGAGCGCAATTGGCCCATCCAAATTAAGTTAAGGAATGTTAAGCTGAAGTTAACAGACGGTTATAGATACTAAGTCCTGAAAAGAGAACTAATAGTAATTCTTTTTTGCGAGTGTGTGGTTGAAGGCCTATGGAAAGTCGTTGCCAGCTACGGCCATTGCCCGCCCCGTAACATCTTACGTGTTCATGCGAACACCCGGCTGATGTGGAAACAAGGCCTTAATCCTCAGTGCTGGCTGTTGGCTTGGTTACAAATGAGTCTTAATTGTCCAACCATTTCACATACGGAAACGATTTCTGGACAAATTTATCTTCGTTTTCTATTTGAGAATCAATTTTAGGCGGAAAGATCTCGTTCCCGGGTGTCATTTAGATCATTGGTTCATCAACTTCACTGGTGTAAGACAAGAATAAGTCAAGAATTAGTTCAGGACCCACCCACTGGTGTAAGGAACAAGGTGATATCACTGTCACCTTATCTTTGGTCACTTACTTCCTCATGGACGATGTGATCAAGTCATGTAAGGAGAGAGAACAAGAAAGTATTCAGGGGGGTACTGGAAGATGAGACAGGTCTATATTTCGGAGCTGGCATTTGCTGATGATGTTGCCCTGATTGCTAAATCAGAGGCACATCTCCAATCCAACCTGCAAGTCTGGAAGGAAGAGCTGGAGAAGAGAGGGATGGTCATAAGCAGCTCTAAAACAAAATCCATGGGGATCTCACGAGAAGAAAGAAAACATCAGATTAAGTTGGGAGAACAGGTCCTGGAGCAGGTCGACCACTTTAAAAATCTCGGAGCTATTATAGACCGAAAGGGAGGCATCAAAGAAGCGTTGGCCACTCGAAAAGCAGCAGCTGGGAGACTTTTTCAGGCCATAAATCGAGGATTCCTCAGCAAGAGAGAGGTGGGTAAGAAAACGAAGATGGCTGTATACCGCTCCACCTATGTCCCAGTCTTGACATATGGATGCGAGTCATGGGCAATGACTACAACCCACAAAAGCCAGATCCAAACCTCAGAAATGAGGTATCTGAGGAAGGTGGTTGAAGTAACAAGAAGAGACATGGTCCGCAACCAGACGATCCGTCAAGGCCTAAAATCCCATCCGCTGCAGACCCAAATAGAACAGTCCCAACTAAGATGGTTTGGCCATGTCTGCAGAATGGGAGAAGATCGGCTACCACGACAAGCATGGGAAACACAAAGAGCCAGCGATCCAGGACCCCCAGGACGACCCAGAGTCGCTGGGAGGAAAACATTAGACAATTCTTTGAAGGATCGAGGACTAGAATGGGAACCAGGCAAGGAGGAAGACAGCCCGATAGGATAGTTTGGCGCTCTCTTTTTCAAATTTCTACACCTCACGGTAGAAAGGGGAACGACTAAGTAAGTAAGGTTCTCAAACGTGGGCCATGCCATATTTCTGGTAAAGTACATTTTTTCAAGGTAACAGCGACTGTGAGGAGGGCCACAGAGGTAAATAAGGCTCAGAAGGGAGCAATGAGCAAAAAAAGATTGAGAACCCTGAATTTTAAATTAAGTGCAAATACTATGAAAACAAAAACAACAACCAAAAAGCATACAGACTTTTATAAACGCGGTGCTTGCGTAGAATAGAAGGACTGAAATGGTATGACAGTCACAAATGTGGAATTGATGACAAGAACCAGGACAAGCGCCAGTGGAACAAGAGCTGAGAAGAAGACGCTGGCGATGGATAGGACACACATTGAGGAAACCTATTGATAGCATTACAAGGCAGTCCTTGTTCTAAAATCCACTGGGAAAGAGAGGCAGAGGTAGACTAAAAAAAACATGGAGAGAGAAACTGGAAACAGAGGTGAAAATGATGAGGACAAACATGGACAAGAACTTGAGCGGATGGCACAGGACAGGAAGACTTGCATGTGGTTTGTTGAAGGCCTGATGCTCCATGGGGGGGGAGCTAAAGGGTATTGAATTGAATTGAAATATAAGAAAAAAGAAAAGAAATGGTACGGAAAGGATTTTTTCTTGTGAATGGTTTTGGTTTTAGTATTCTGTTGTTGTTTATGGTTTACGGTCCATCTTCGTTGCACACGGACAGTTCCATCACTGCTCCGATCTTCTCCTTTATGGATACACACGAGGAGTGGTCTCTCAGCAACAGCACACGAACTTCCGTTTTAGCCCCGGGCCGAGGATCCCCCAATGTGTGTATTTACAGCCAAATTCACACATTCTTTAAATATATGTAGAAGGGGGTAGATTTTTTCGTAATTTTGTTAAATTTTTGTCTTTTTCTTGTGAATGAAATTTGAAATTTAAAAGGGGGAGGACACTTAAATAGGAAGTTAGTTAGTTGCTTATTCCTTTACAGGGACATGTTAATCATCCCCAGGCTTTTATTGGCTGTTTTGTGATTTTTCCAAGGCTATTTTTTTTTCGTCCTCAGTAGGTTGGTATTTTAGTTTGCATTGACTTTCTGAGACGGTTACGGCGCTTATTACCATTGTTAAAAATCCACCCACAAAAGCGATTCTGCTACCAAAACCGCCTGCAGCAGGTTTCGAAACCTGGTATATCTGGATTGTGAAAAACTGCGTTAAATAGGAGAGGAAAAGTCTAAAACATAAAGGTAGACATCGCGGGCCAAACACAGATGCATCATGAACGAATACTCTATTGGAGTTCCCCTGGAAGTTTAAAAAAAAAAAAAAAAAAAAACCCACCTCAAGCCTTTCATGTCATGTCAAGGTTTATCATATCTCTTTTTTTTAAAAAAATCTCTTTCATGTATGTTCTCCTATTTTTCTTCTCCTTGATTTTAAAATCTCCATCTTTATTACTCTTACCCTAGGGATTCCAGAGTAGGATACTGACTTGTGATGCTGTCACCAGGTTTTCCTAATGTCTGTAATACATCACTTCATCCATTATCATGTTTGCTTCCTATTAGAAGCAGGTGAGCCACCAATGCGCAGCAGACCCCGCTTGCAGAAAGATTGCACAAAACAGTCGCCGACTCTTGCAGCAGTGACGTCTGTAGGAATTAGTTTTACAGGATGAGGTATCCAGCCCCCATATGCGACACGCAGCTGTGGGGACAAGGACATGACAACTCTTGCCGATGCTGTAAACCCTGTCTTGCGTAAATTTGAACACATTATTTTTTTTTTCTTATCCAGCAGCACTTGGGCTTCAGCCCTTCGGCCCAATGGCATGAAACAAATTTCATGGCACTGCGAAGCTGGGGCGCCTGTGGACTTTCCTTCCCACCCTGTCGGGAGCCAGATGTCCGTGCCATCTCCGTTCCTTCCCATCCACAGAGGGTTTGTGCTCAGGAGCCGCTCAGGTTATCCCTGTCCCGGTCGAAGGCACTGCTTCAAATGTCTTCGCCAGGACTCGAATTAATCGAGTTCAAGTCCCGGTCGAAAACACTTCTCCAAATGTACTCGCTGGGGCGCGAAACTGGATCACCCGATCGCCAGCTCAGTGTGGTAACCACTACGTTAGCGCGGCTCCCGTTTGAATAAATGAACGAAGTAGTTTTGATGTTTCTCATTTTGACATTTTGAAATCGTTTTCTAACACACTTTAACGTCAGTGGTTTTTGTCATTCTAATCAAGGTTGCCACTCAAGTTTTAGAGATAAACCCAGATTTTCTTCTTAAAAAAACCCATAAATATCCAGATTATTTTATGCCTCAAATACACGGGATAGACGATGCTTACACAATCTTTTAGTGCAACTTTAGCACAAATAAGCTGTGTGCTACCAATTTTTATTTATTTCTTCATTTTTATTTTATTTTTTATTACAAAAAATTCACAATTATATAAACATGATTTTATTAGAATGAAAATGAGATATTTTAACAGTAACATACTTACAGTAGTTACATTAACAAAATGTTCCTAAAATCAAATATAAGTTGTAACTTGTTACTGTTGAAAATTGTCACTTGTCAGCGACTCGGCATCCATGTCGACAACTTCTCCTTCGTCAAGATCATATGCATGAATTGACAACGTGGAATCGTGATTGTGGAGATCCTCTTCTTCTTCTTCCTTCTTCCTCGTTCGCCCTGAAAAGGACGTTGGTTGCGTTGTGTCTGTTTACGCCAAAGCTGTAATATTTGCGCCTTTCGGCCAACACATCCGACTTCCGCACTGCATATTTTGGGACCCAGTTTGCCTTCCCTCTGCGATCCCTACTCGCTCAGCCAGACTGCAGTGATGCAGCCTGTTTCCAGGACCACCACATGGAGGTGGAGTAGGGTCTTGGTCAGCTCTGGTTCGCTGACCCTGATGCAAGCAGTCAAGCTATGGGTCGCTGACTGCATTCTCTATTGCTGCATCTTTGGGTCCCAATTGTGGAGATCCAAAATCTTTGCATATCTCTGCCAACAACGTCCTTCACGCACATCTTCAACCATGCTTTTACTAGGATTAAACTTATGACAAACTCCATCTTTGACAACTGCTTGCTTGGCTAGTATTCGATTGGAAACTGTTTCACGCAAAAGCTTGTTGTGCGTCAGTGACATTTTTTGATCAATTGTGCTGTCTGGAAACATCTTCTTGCATATTCAATCAAATGATCAGCTTGCAAAAATGGAGTATTATGTTCTGCCATTAAAGCCGACAACAGTATCTCCGCTTTAGCCATTTGGTCTTGGAGACAGGGCTCTTTTGGTTTGATGAAAAACTTGTTAATGTTCAGAGTTTTGCTTTTGGCTTCAAAGTTGTTCATGTGCTTCTGTGTGCTTTTATGTGCCAATAAAGCTGTTTTGTTAGCATTAGTAGTTAATGTACAGGAACAGACCGTACAAATTGCAGTTTAGCGATTGCCGGAGTCTGGCTTTATCCAATCTTTCAGTTTGCTGTCTGTTAGCCATTCCTCACAAAAAGCCTGATGATACCATGGCTTCACTTTTTTACGCGGTGGCGTGTGGGTCGCCATGCTACTACAACTACCTAGCTTACCTTCATCATCGCTCATTTTATAATCTTATTTAAAAAAATATGCTGTTTATCTGCTTATTTAAGTCTAAAATTTAAAAAGAATAGCCTACTTTAAAACACATCGCAAAAATGACTGGGTATTGTAGATGACAGCCATTAACAGAATAACTGGAAATAGATAGTTGATGTAAACGAATAAAAAAAAAACAACGTCATTGATGTGGTTAAAAACAAGAATTAAATTTAAGTGGAATAAAAAATATAAAGCATATAATTTTTTACATTTAATTATAATATAAATATAATGTATAATGCTCAGCCCACAGAATATACATACATTGTAAATGCCAGTTGTCAAATATACCCAAATTAATGCAGATTTGAAAAAACCCAGATACCCAGACGGAAGCCAAAAAACCCAGATCTAGTAAAAAAAAAATACCCAGCTGTGGCAACACTGCTTCTAATGCTGGGATGGGCCCAAATACGTTCGCCAACCGATAGAAGTGGGCAAGTGGCCACAGAAGTGTAACTAAAATGATTATTAGGCTTGCCATGATACTAACCGAAATTTTTTTACGGAAAAAAATTCTTGAAAAGCAAAAAAAGTCTTTGTGCTGAAAATACCAACCTGTCTTGAAAACTCGGACTGGCTTTTCACATCCGTATAATGATGAAACAGAGCTTCCGATTGACAGTGGTTAGAGCGCTGGTCTCTCGCGGCAAAGGTGGCGGGTTCGATTCACGGTATCGAGATGCGCCAGTCTACACAGTTGTAAATGGGTACTTGACTTTGCTCTTGAGTTAGAGAAGGAAATGTCAGCGAGGAAGGGACCTGGACACCCCCACCTCTCAATGCTGGACCTAGTTTAATGAAGTCTGTAGCACTTCACTCCTCTACGGCAGTATCGGCTATGGGACTATCTTTACCTTTTAGAATGAAACAGGCGTACGATATTCAATATTCAGCCACACTTTGATCAGATGGTAATGGCAGAAAGACCGCAGGGTTTCACTTCTGATGTTTTAATGGTTTAGCTTTCTTGCAATTATGTGTGACTCTGTGGGGAAGAATAGTACTTGAAAAAAACGTCATTTAATAGAGTCTCGGAATGTCCCACTACAATGAAAGTGGTTAGGTACCTTTTATTTGTTATTAAATTCGTATGTGGCGAATGAATTATGTAATTCGCCACACATGTGGCTTGACTCAGAATCCTAGTGCTGAGCGGGTTCTAATGTGTGTACTTTTTTTCTCATCTTCAGATTGGTAGTTGCTGGGATACAGTTATGTTGTCTTACCCCTCCTGTAAGTTCTAGAGCTGTTGTGGATAAAAGGCTCAGTAAGATGACTGGCTGCCATTCGAGCTAATTTAAACTATCGAAATAAACCTGCATACTTAATCGATTTGGATGAGAGGAGGGCAGGCGCATGCAGTACCTCACGGTCCTGGAGGGACATTATGCTTGCACATAGTGGACTTGCCCTCATTACTGAAAAGCTTCAGAAACAGAGCTCGAGGAGTCCCTCACCGACCACTTGCAACAACAAGCTACCGTAAGTGTTCGTGACCTTCACTTTATGCTCCTTATATTATTACTCAAGGTTAACATAAATAAAGCAGCATAATTATTATGTAAATAGATCAGCTGTCCTCTTTCCGCACAACCGGCCTGAGGAAAATTATCTTAATTTAATGGCCGAACACCATCATCAACCAAGAACTGCTAACTTGGAGCCACCAAGAAGACATGCGCACCATCATAGCGGGTAGATGCTGAAGTTGGGTTGGCCACATCCAAAGAAGGAACCCTGACACCATCACCAGAACTACCATGCTATGGACTCCAGAAGGAAAGCGAAAGCGAGACCGGCCAAAAGATACCTGGCGCTGAGCTGTGGATGCAGAGGTGCAAAGCACGAGCCAGAGCTGGGGGCACCACATGAAAGATGGCTGTCGACCGAGCAAAGTGGGAGACAGTTTGTTGCTGCCCTGCAAGGCCGCCGCCACCAGGCGTGATGACCACTGATAGCTTTGTCAGTCATCGACTAAGGACCAAAGAAGAAGAAGATAATCAAACCGTTATTTGTAAATAACATCATGATGTAAAATATAAACATGTCACACAAATAGAAAATAAAATTACATCGAATACGCTAATATTAAATGAAGACTAGGTTGAACAGAGTAGACTCTCCGTAGATGGTCGGTGAATGGAAGCAAATGAAGCTCATCTGATGCTCTTCCGTTTTCCTCCCATTTCTTTAGAATTTAAAAAAAAAGTGCTTTATGCAGAGTTTGCTTTTCATTCTGTTGTGCAAGACCTACTTTCGTGTTGTCTTTTTGGCCTTTTAAAAATGTTCACGCTCTTTTCTCTGTCTAACTCTGTATGTTTCCTTCTCACAACACTGAGTAGCACTAAACACACTAGCACATTTGTTTCAGGTTTCAGTTTCCAATAAAGCAGTTAGAATACGCGAAGATGTGTGAACTACAATAAATTTTGCGAAACTACAAGCAGGGCAGGTTGAGTAGCGACTGTGCAGACACATAGAAAGGGTAGACACATGCAAAGTAGCTACTGTGCAGACACTTAGAATTTAAGAGAATTTATTGAAAAACTTACAAAGGAAGCCGAGATTGAATACAAAAAAAAACAAAAAAGGAGACTTGAAAACATTATTTAATTTATCACTAGAACTTTATCTAAGAAACAGCTAAACCACAATACAACAGGGTGAAGAGCAGAGAAGGACAAAACATTTAGCAACTTGAAGAGAAAACACAGGGCCAGATGGGCTGAATATTTTAAAGAAATCCTAAACCGAAACTAACCCAATACAGCAACCCATCATAGAACCAGCAGAAGAGCTACTACAGTGCAACATGAAACCCACTCACTAAAACAAGAGTTCTCTGGGGGCAATAAAATAACAGCTAAAGAATAAGAAGGCTGCAGGACCAGATGGAATACTATCCGATGCCCTGAAGGAGATATTACCATACACTAACAGAGTTGCTACACCAGCTGTTCGAGGAAAATCTGGGAAAAAGAGGCCATCCAAAGAGCTAGACGGAAGGTCACATTATCAAGCTGCCAAATAAAGGAAACCTGACTGTATGTGGCAATCTGGAGGGGGTATAATACTGCTAGGCAGTGACTGGAAAATTTTTTGACCAGGTTTTTGTTGGACCGTTATTAAGAAGGTGGGAAGACCAGGCAGGATTTCGCGCAGGAAGATAATGTACAGATCAGATAGCAACACTCAGAATCATCATAGAACAATCACACGAATGGCAGACCCCCTTATAAATAAATTTTGTGGTCTTCGAAAAGCTTTCGCATAGTATTAGGACCGTACTGTAATATGGAAAAAATCCTGAGAACATTATGGAATCCAGAGAAATTCATTAAAATCATCCAAGTGATTTCTACCAGGAGGCCTTATGCAAAGTAGTGCATAAAGGAAAACTATCAGAGCCCTTCACAGTACACAGCGGGGTCAGACAGGAGGTGTCTGCTATCACCAACAATTTTTATCATGGTCATAGACTGGGTTATGAGGCAAACAACAGAAGGAGAGAAGACAGGGACACAGTGGACATTCAACAAACAGCTGAACGATCTTGACTATGCAGATGATTTATGCCTTCTATCACATAGACAGCAAGATATGCAAGAGAAAACAAATAGATTAGTGACAGAAGCAACAACGATGGGACTACACATAAATGTAATTAAAACAAAGGAAATGAGGATAAATAATAGGCAGATGGACTCTCTGAAGATCAATGGTCAAGTTATTGAAGAAATAGAAAGCTGGGGAGTAACTCTGACAATGGAGGGGGACCGATGGTGACGTCTGTTCTAAGATAAATAAAGCCAGATGCGCTTTTAATGCCCTTTGACCAATATGGAACTCCTCGGCAATATCCAGAGAGAATAAAATCAGAATCTTGAATTCAAATGTAAAGTCAGTCTTGCTGTATGGCTCAGAGACATGGCATGACTCAAAGAGTATCACCTCCAAACTACAGATATTTGTAAATAGATGTCTCCGACGGATCCTCCGTATAAGATGACCAGATATAATAACAAATGTAGAGCTAAGGAAAAGATGCGGGCAACAGCCAGTACAGATGGAAATTAAGGTAACAAAGTGGGGATGGATAGGACATACACTCAGAAGAGAACAATCAAGCATAGCCAGAGTTGCATTTGACTGGAACCCTTAAGGGAAAAGAAGAGTGGGGAGGCCAAGGAGAACTTTGAGAAGAACTGTTGAAGAGGAGGCTAAGGAAATTGGAATGACTTGGGCACAACTGAAAAAGACAGCCCAGAATAGAAATCGATGGAGAGCAACTGTTTCAGCCCTATGTTCCACGGGGAACGGAAAGGAATGATGGTGAGACACTTAGAAAGGGTAGACACATGCACAGTAGCGACTGGGTAGACCCGTACACAGTAGTGACAGGGTAGACACGTACAAAGCAGCGACTGGACAGACACGTACAAAGTAGCGACTGGGTAGGCACATATAAAGTAGCAACTGGGTAGACGCGTACAAAGTAGCAACTGGGTAGGCACATATAAAATAAAACTGGGTAGGCGCGTACAAAGTAGCGACTGAGTAGACACGAACAAAGTAGCGACTGGGTAGACACGTACAAAGTAGCGAGTAGATAAGGTGCCGGGTTAGATTCAAAGTATGGGCAAACTCCAGTCTACCCAGCTGTAAATGGCTACCTGACACTGCTCTTGAGTTAGGAAAAGGCATCGAAGAAGGGACAAGTCACCCCACCTCACGATATTGGACCTAGTTTAGTGAAGTCTGTAATACTTCACTACCCTACGACAGTTCTGCTGTGGGACTAACGTTTTTTTTATTGTTGTTTTGAGCCTCCGATTGGCTAAGCGATTAGGACTCGTCCCTCTCGCGGCAAAGTTACCAGGTTCCTGAATCGAAGGCTGGTAGCGACACGCTCCAGTTTACCCAGATGTAAATGGGTACCTGACTATGCTGTTGAGTTAGGGAAGGCAAAAGGCTGCAAGGACGGAACTGGTCACCCCACCTCACTTTAAAAAGTTGGACCTAGTATGATGAAGTCTCTAACACTTTACTGTGCTGTGGGCGATTCCTTCACGGTTGCTTTACTTCCCTTTCGGGCTCTGGTAACCACATGAATGAAATCAACTATGTTTTATCTGTATTATTATTGCTTCTATTACATCCAGTCACACATCTGTTTAAATTCATTTTGAGGCTGTTTGTGCGGGTTTTTCAGTAAGGAAATTTACTTTGAGGAACCGAGTTTCTGACACAACGCAGAGAAAGTAATTCTCACGTGTGATTATGCCAGAGCACGCACCCTGTTAACATATTTATCCATGTAGTGTACAGTGAAGGGGAACAGCAGGGATTGTCGTTATAATAATAAATCTCGCAAGCAGTGCCCTTTAACACCTTGAATATTTGGATATGTTTGGGTTCTCATGGCAACAGATAAGGTTTGCAGATGCGTATTTCCATAGGTGCATTTTTGTCCAATCTTCATGGTCACTTTTTCAAAATGTTCTCATTTTTCCCCTGCTCATTAAACCCAATTTTCCCTACTCTTTTCTTTCGTTTCATTCACTGAGGGTAGTATTGTTTTTTTTTAGATGTTTTCACTGAATTTTTTATTTGTCTTATTTTTATTTCTTTACTTTATATACTTGAAGATTTCTGTTTAATTAGCTACTAAGCTGACAATATTATATATGAAGATCTCGTTGGAAAAATCTGACATGTCACATTTGTAGACAAACTGAGTTAGTGTCCTAAGCACATTAGCGTTTCAAAGTTTAAAATTACATTTTCTGGAATTTCGTTTTTGTGACGTCAAGTAATTCCAATGAGGTCTTCATATATATATATATATATATATATATATATATATATATATATATATATATATATATATATATATATATATATATATATATATATATATATATATATATATATATATATATATATATATATATATGAAGACCTCATTGGAATTACCTACTAGATATATATATATTAGTAGTCATATGCTTGTCTCAAAGATTAAGCCATGCATGTCTCACGGTGAAACCGCGAATAGCTCATTAAATCAGTCGAGGTTCCTTAGATGACACGATCCTACATAGATAACTGTGGCAATTCTAGAGCTAATACATGCAAGGCGAACTTCTGTTTTGATCGACTGTATGTGATGCTCCCATCTTCTGGCCCTCCCAGTATTTGCAACCAAGACAGTGAGATGTGTCCGTTTTCCAGATATTGCTCACACTCTCCGGCATTCCCCTCAGGCTTTCGGGTCTTGAGGTGTGATGTCACTTCTATAGTCAGAAATGACTGAAAGGGAAGATGGATTGGAGGGCAAGTTCCTACTGTAATCCTACTAATGACAGGGCGTTGCTACTGGAGTCAGACTGTAACGGCCAGTCCGTTCCTCTGACACCAGCCGGAGGCAAGCTACTTGGGCAACAGCTTGACCTCTTCCTTCAATAGCCCAACCTCGTGCCACCGAAACTTGTTTCGGGAGGTACGCTCCTACGGTCAGTAATGACTGAAAATGGAAGATAGACACACACACACACACACACACATTTATATACTGTTCAAAAAAAGAAACGCATAGCTACTGAAGACACACACACAGCCATAATTTTGACATTCAATAACATTTTTAATTTAATGAGTTCATTGTTCAAATTGCACACAAGAATACCTTAGGGTTCAACCAATCAATTGACAGTTGTTTTGCATCTGGGTCACTAGAGTTTTTTTGCATACGGGCTTTCCCGTTAGTATGGTGTATTGCCTCCTCTTGCATCGATCAGCGACTGGCATCTCCTGGGCATGGATGCGATCAGACGTCTGATGTGGGCCTGTGGGATAGCTGCCCACTCTTCCTGGAGTGCCTGGAACAGATCACGACGATTGGCTGGAGCAACGTCTCGGCGACAAACACGTCTATGCAGCTCATCCACAGGTGCTCAATCGGACTCATGTCTGGAGACAGGGATGGCCAGGGAAGGGTGAGAATGTTGTTGGCAGTCAGGCACTGCGTGGTCAACCGTGCACAATGGGGTCTGGCGTTGTCCTGTAAAAACACAGACCTTTGGGCAGCCAAAAGTGGAAGGACATGGGGTCGAAGAATTTCATTGACGTATCGTTGCGCATTCAAGCCTCCTTCAATGTGCACCAATTGACTCCTTCCGTTGTAACTGATCCCCACACCATTGCACCTCCACCACCGTGCGGCGGAGCTTCATCAACGCAATTTTGGGCAAAACGTTCATTTCGCCAACGGTAGACCCTTCGCCGTCTATCATGACGCTGCAACAAAAAGAAAGATTCGTCACTAAACCAGACACGTCTCCATTGATTGTCAGCTGCCCAGGGACGATGCTGGTTGGCCCAAAGAAGTCGATTTTCGCGATGGCGGCGCGTAAGGACAGGTCCTCGGTGAGGTCCTTGAGCCCAAAGTCCAGCGTCGTGCAGTCTATTCCGGACAGTTTGATCAGACACATGATGTCCTGCAGGCAATGACTGGGCAGTTGAGGAAGCTGTTGTAAACCTATCTCTGAGGCAGCGAAGCCGAATAAAGCGATCCTCCGCTGCTGTTGTCACTCTGGGTCGTCCACTGCGATGCCGGTCTTCAACTGAGCCAGTGGCTTGGAACCGGTGCCAAAGTCGACTGATGGTACCCTGATGCACGTTTAGATGCCTGGCAACCTGACTTTGACTTTCGCCTGCATGCAGTCGGCCAATAGCAATGTTCCTTAAATTTATCGATAGAGACGCCATAAATGTCTGCTTGAAAATGAACTGAATTTTTGTGTGTGTGTAGCGTTATCCATTTATAGGGTTTCAGTTGCGTAGTCAGTGAATAGTGTTCACCCCAAATTTTGTTGCTTTCACGTTCGCGCAACGTGAGCTGTGGTCAAAAATTGCGTCATAAACACTATTGACCACTGCGTTGTAACGATTACAAAAACGAACGCAATTCAGGTCAACACGTGCATTTGACACTGTAAAGAACATTTGAAGCTGGTTTTTATATACCCTAGCACCAAATTTTACTTACAAACTCATAAAAACGCGCCCTCGGATAGCTATGCGTTTCTTTTTTTGAACAGTATATATAACTGGACAAAAGTTAAGGGCCGCCATTCAGTTTATACATATATATATATATTCTTTATATAAAAGAAGTAACATGTTTCATGCATGGAATACTTGGTTCAGAGTTATGTGGGTTGTAATTTGTGTATGCAGTATCGCTCGTTCTAGATATCATGTTCTGTTTATAGTTCTTCTGTGTTTGTTCATTCTGTACTGATATTTTTAACATCGGTTTTCGTGGTGTTTCAGTATAATGCATATTAACTACGCTTGTCGGTCCTGTCCTCTCTCTCTCTCTCTCTCTCTCTCTCTCTCTCTCTCTCTCTCTCTCTCTCTCTCTCTCTCTCTCTCTCTCTCTCTCTCTCTCTCTCTCTCTCTCTATCTCTCTTGTAAACTTCAGTTGTATTTCTCTCTCAATTTAATTTTTTTGTAATTATAATAATTTTAAGTTGTATGCATTTAGTTGTGGTTGATTTCTTAAGTTACATCATCAGAACAACCTTTTTGTAGTGAATTGTGTGTTGAATATGGTTACTTTGTTAATGTATTTCTGTCTCACTAGCTGGTGTAGCTGTTTTATGAAAATACCTGTGTTGGTGAAATAGTATTTTACTGTGTTGTAATTTCACTGGCTAGGTCGGCTTTATATTACTACAGATTCTTGCGGAATTCCATTTTGTTGTTCGTGTAATTCCTACCTGTCATTATTTAACTGGATATTAGATGTCGTTTGAGAGGTTTCTTGTGTAGTTATAATTTTTCCTGATGTACCTGTCTTTTTAATCTTATAGAGTGCTCCTACTCTCTGTTCATCACTTACACGCTACATCAAGGAATCTGTGACCACGTTTTCTCTTCCTTTAAATCCTTATTTTACCTTATGTTCTGGTCTGGTCAATGGAACCGTTTTCATATTTTTTTTTTTTTTTTTTTTTTTTTGGTGGCTTCAGATTAGTGTAACTGCTTGAGCTGTTTTTAAACACTTATTTAAAATGATATGAGCATTGTTTTCATGTTTCAAATCTTCAAGCCTTTGGTTCACTAGGTTTCAGATGACCTAAAGAGTGGAAGTTTTGCTCAGGACCTTCTGTTGTGGTACATTTTAAACTATTAAAGTTTGAAGGAACCTCCGGGGCCCGCCAACTAAAAATTTAAAAAAAATCATAAATTTTTTACAAGATTGCAGCTGTGAAAGGATCACAGAACTTGGTGACCCAAAGACGCAGCAATAGAGAATGCAGTCAGCGACCCACAGCTTGACTGCTTGCATCAGGGTCAGCGAACCAGAGCTGACCAAGACCCTACTCCACCTCCACGTGGTGGTCCTGGAAACAGGCTGCATCACTGCAGTCTGGCTGAGAGAGTAGGGATCGAAGAGGGAAGGCAAACCCGGTCCCAAAAATGCCGTGCTGAAGTCGGATGTGCCGGCCGAAAGGCGCAGATATCGCAGCTCCGCTGTAAACAGACACAACGCAACCAACGTCCTTTTCAGGACGAACGAGGAAGAAGAAGAAGAAGGTGACGTTGTACGCAAAATTATGAACAGGGTCACAGAACTATATGACTTATACACAGTTGTGAACTTTTTCCATTTTTAGTGCATTTAAAAAATAAAAGTGTGTAGCCTAAAATATGTTTTTTTTCTTTACTTGTTTATCATCATCATCATCATTCATTTTCGTTCCTTGTGGAACATAGGGCATAAACAATTGCTCTCCATCGATTTCTATTATGTGCTGTCTTTTTTCATGTGTGACCAAGTCATTCTAATTTCCCTAGCCTCCTTTTCCACAGTTCTTCTCAAAGTTCTCTTTGGCCTCCCGATTCTTCTTTTCCCCTGTGGGTTCCAGTCAATGGCAACTCTGGCTATGCTTGATTTTTCTCTTCTGAGTGTATGTCCTATCCATCCCCACTTTCTTACCTTAATTTCTCTGTATTGGCTGGTATCGCATCTTTTCCTTAGCTCTATATTTGTTGTTACATCTGGCCATCTTATACGAACGATCCATCGGAGACATCTATTTACAAATGTCTGTAGCTTGGCGGTGATACTCTTTGAGACATGCCATGTCTCTGAGCCATACAGCAAGACTGACTTCACATTTGAGTTAAAGATTCTAATTTTGTTCCCTCTGGATATCGCTGAGGAGTTCCATATTGGTCGAAGGGCATTAAAAGCACACCTGGCTTTGTTTATCTTTGAGCAGACGTCACCAGCAGTTCCCTCTCCTTTGTCAATGTTGCTCCCTAGATATGTAAAGTTTTCTACTTCTTCAATGACATGATCATTGATCTTCATCGAGTCCGTCTGCCTATTATTTATTCTCATTTATTTTGTTTTATTTACATTTATTTTCAGTCCCATCTTTGCTGCTTCTGTTACTAATCTATTTGTTTTCTCCTGCATATCTTGCTGTCTGTGTGACAGAAGGCAAAAATCATCTGCAAAGTCTAGATCCTCCATATATGTGTTAAATGTCCACTGTATTCCAGTTTTCTCTCCCTCTATTGTCTGTCTCATAACCCAGTCTATTCTTCTTCTTCTTCCTCGTTCGCCCTGAAAAGGACGGTGGTTGCGTTGTGTCTGTTTACGCCGTAGCTGTGATATCTGCACCTTTCGGTCGACACATCCGACTTCAGCACGGCATTTTTTAGGGACCGGGTTTGCCTTCCAATTTCGATCCGTACTCGCTCAGCACTGCTGCAGACTGTTTCCAGGACCACCACGTGGAGGTGGAGTACGGTCTTGACCAGCTCTGGTTCGCTGGTCCTGATGCAAGCAGTCAAGCTATGGGTCGCCGACGGCATTCACTATTGCTGCATCTTTGGGTCCCTAACCCAGTCTATGACCATGAGAAAAATTGTTGGTGGCAGCAGACATCCCTGTCTGACTCCACTTTGTACTGTGAAGGGCTCTGATAGCTTTCCTTTGTGTACTACTTTACATGAGGCCTCCTGATAGAAATCTTGGATGATTTTAATGAATTTCTCTGGGATTCCATAATGTCTCAGAATTTTCCACATCACAGTACGGTCTACACTGTTGAAAGCCTTTTCGAAGTCCAAAAAATTTACATACAAAGGGGTCTGCCACTCATTTGATTGATTCTTTACTTGTTATCCATACCGAATTTAAGTTTGTTGTTCACCTTGTTCCCATAATGTTTCCCATTTGGGATGTCAAGAGTTTTCTGTCTGTATTAACTTAATTCATGTATGGTATATGGGTTTCCCCCCTTATGTCCAGATGGGTAACCAGCAACTTAATAGCACTTGGCTGTTGAGTCACTGGCGTAATTAGCATTGACTGAAAACATCTGTTGGATGTTGTACACATTGTTTAATCTGCTCATAAATGAACACACTGTTTCAACAGCTCATAACATCCAGAATTAGTATATAATTGTAATGTACAGATACCTCCATAACCGTATGGTGCACCTTGTCGTCGTCTTCTAGACTGGCATAGGTGAAGTATTCTGCAGTGTTCAACATCGCTCGTCCTGCTGCATTCTTGTCTCCAGTAATTAAAAAAAGTATCACATTACAGCCCTTCCTTTCCTTGGCCACTTTAGCTGTTTTTTTTTTTTTTTTTCAGTTTCGTATTTGTTGTCAGACTGCCTATTCCTATTGTATTTACCGTAAGAAGATTTGTCGGCAGCCTGACTTCTAATATCTAGCTTCCTCCAGGACGCTGCGATGAACATTTCTTTTAAGCCTGCTGCAGGACTGGGGCTGTATTAGCAGTTTTTGTTTTAAAATTTTTTTTTTTCATGGCGTCGGCTGTAATTCAACTTTCTATCGTCGAGATCGGTTTTCCATCTCTGACCTCTTTCCTATGCGCTTTTTGGCTTACTGCAGTCCATATAGCTGATGTGCTCAATAAGGAAGGTTAGGCACTTAGGATAGACTCAGTCAAATGCTTACTCATCACGTGAAATAATACTTCACTAATCTGTGAAGTTTATCAGTAGGACAGTGAATTCAGTGCATTAATTATTCCATTGTGCATGTATTACTGAGCGTCACGCCATTTTGTCCGCACCTAATCGTCCACTTCTAAAACCTCCCTGCTCCTGTAGCATCATTCTGTTTGCCAACTTGTATCATTAGAGTGGTTAGAGCGCTTGCTCGTCGAGGCCAAGGGATTGATTCAAAACCAGGTCGGTCACAATCCAATCTATCCTACTGTAAAATGGGTACCCGACTCTGTTCATGAGTTAGGGAGGGCAAAGGCAGTGTGGAAAGGAATTGATACATCAGCTCATAAAGCTGAGGCCTAGTATCGGTGAAGTTTAACACGTTACACCTCTACGGCAGTATCTGCCACTTTTACCTTGTTTTAATTATCCAATCCTAGTGAGTAGTTCTGTTTACAGTCTGTTTGTCGGCGTCTGTGGCATAATGGATATGAACGCAGTTTCATAATCCAGATATACCAGGTTCGAAACCTGCTGCAGGCGGTTTGGTAGGTAGCAGATCGCTTTGTGTGGATTTTTAACAATGGTATAAGCGCCGTACCGTTCAGAAAGCAATGGCAAACTACTGAATGAAAAAAAATTGCCTAGAAAAATCACAAACAGCCAATAAAAGCTGGGGTTGATTGCCACGTCCTGTAAAGGATAAGCAACTAACAGTGAGTAGTTTGAAAGGTGTCGCATTGGCACCCGGCTCCACCCCCTTTTCTTTTCTTAAAGATGGTTGTCAAGATTCCTTCGGAACCTGGACCTTTAGTTCAGGGTTTCTTAACCTTTTTGTGCATAGACCCCTTTGATTGTCCGATGAAGGCTTTGGATCTCTTTTATTGTCTGATGAAGCCTGTGGACCCCTTTGAGTGTCCAGTGAAGGCTCTTGACCCGTTCTTTCAATAAAAAAAAAAAAAAATGTACGTAAAAGCAAAATTGAACATTTTACATTTTAGGTTATGTGCACAGACCTCCTAGAATCCATTTATGAACCCCCAAGGCCACAGGTTAAGAAGCACTGCTTAAGTTTCTTATTGCATAATGGCATGTTCAGTATTTGTCTTAGGAGACTCAGTATGCCCAGCGAAATGAAGCTATACAGTACACTAGTCCAGACATATAGATTATCTACCCGAAAACAGCATGTTTTCACTTGAATACAGGGGTCTTAACCCCGTGTGATTGTCGGGGATCAGCGCTGCCACTCATAGGGGGATTCACCTAGAATCTAGATCTATGTTTTGTTGGTCCCGTCTAGGTGTAATTTTCCTTCATTAGTTGAAGACATCTAGATTTTGCCCTAAATCGACGAAAAAGTAGCTCAAACATCGCCCAAAACAGCCCAAGTCGCCTATATCTAGATCTTTTGTTCTTTCTAAATTCACATTGGCAACGCTATCTGGGATCACAGAGAAGAGAGAAATTATAGTACTGCAGTTTCAGCAGGCATTTCGCCAGAGGTTATGTTGTGAGGTTGGCTATGGGGCTGTAAACCTCATCATTTTAAATAAATTGCTGCAAAATTGCTCTGGCGCTTGATTCTATCAAGGGGGTTAGCTGCAGTGCTGGCCCCGAGCTGCAAAGGGGCGAAAAAGGCGATGATGAAGATCTGAGTGAAAACGTACAATCCTATTTATATATCCCAGCTTTTTATGTCAGTACATAACACTAAGGGAAGCAACTTTGGTTGAAAGTTAGACATTAATTGTATATGTAGTTTCCCTTATATGTACTCTCCCGAAAATAGTAACACTTACCAAAGAAGAATGCGCAAATGACGGTGTGCACAAAAATAGTTATAGAATGTGTGATCACGTATACACACATTGGGATCTTCGCTGCTGCTACGTAGTTCGTTTACTGTATAAATAATACACATTAATCGGTATGTTGCTAGCACTTGTAAGAAATAAAGAAGTAGAGAACTAGACAACAGAAAAACAACAGAAGTGGTAGGCTTTACCAAGGACTCGAACGAGACGATGTAAGGGTGGTTTTGAGTTCAAGTCCCTTGTAAGCCTTTCACTTCTGTTGGTTTTCTGTTGTCTAGTTTCCCCACTTCTTTATTTCTTACGAGTGCCTGCAACATACCCATTTATGTGTACATGTTATTTATTTGCCATTTTCAGGCCTCGTGTTTTCCTCTTTATTTATGAAAACGTACACACATGTTACAAAACACGGCCCTTCGAACATTGACCAATAAACCGAAGGTCAGGGTTACTGGTATCATAAAGCTTGCAGACACATTTTGCACTGAAACAGTGTGTAATTATGGGCTTTAGCCTTGTACTCTTTAGTCACGTTACTCGGCTGTCCTGCCGAGTTGTCTTCTTTCAAGTATCGCGTTTAATCACATCTGTTTGGGCCGGGTTACACAACGTAGGCAGGTGGGGTGGGTTGATGGGTTTGAGGAAGACCCTCTTGTCTCCACTTAAGCTAGCTTTGCCTTGCTAAGAGGAATAAGATTCATCCACACACCCACGCTCTTCTTTGCATAGCTGACAGCTGCGTCTCAGAATTTACCGAATTTCGCGCCTGAGAGGTCGTGCTGATGGAATGATCGCTGAAGTGGAGAAGGTCAAGGTGACAGGTAATAACAGCACTAGCGGAAGCTCTGGACAGAAGCGAAGATTGCTGAAGCGATACCTCCCACGCCCTCTTCAGTTGTCTTCTCTTCCCGCCAACTTTCAGTCCTCCCCCAGCGGACAATTATCCAATGTCGACTCCTTTTCTT
Source organism: Oreohelix idahoensis (assembly GCA_024509875.1). Lineage (NCBI taxonomy): Eukaryota > Metazoa > Mollusca > Gastropoda > Stylommatophora > Oreohelicidae > Oreohelix > Oreohelix idahoensis. The sequence continues at coordinate 22,470 of JAMPIV010023163.1, read as the reverse complement.
TTTTTTTGTTTTCTTTTTTAAATCAGAGTCGTTGGGAATGGTAAATGAGGTAGGGAATTCTCAGAAAAAATGCCGTCTAAGGGGGCCCTAGTGAAGCTGCGATCAGCCTAGCAAAACCGACACTGGATTATTGTTTAAGGAGAAGCAAAATGAGGTAATCGAACGGACTGACAGAGGCGGATTAGACATTGGTTTGGTTTTAAGGACTATCTTCATTGCACACGGGCAACTCCATCAGTGCTCCGATCTTCTCCTTTAGATCACACAAGGAGGATCTCAACACAGTGCACGAACTCGTGCCACCGGCGAGAAACCCAGTGTGTGTAGCCTTCTTCTTCTTCTTCTTCTTCTGCGTTCAGTTTGTAGTCATGCTAAATCTGCAGGCCTGTCGCCAGGACGAAGTCCACAGTCTTTACCAGGTCGGCGCGGCAGCCCCATAGCTTCTGCTGGAGCTCAGTACCCTTGGCCAGGTCGCACGTCGCGGTTCATCGTGGGTTGGACAGTTCTGGAGAATGTGTTCTGGGGTCTGGATTCCTGTTCCGCATGGGCATTCATTTGTGTGGGATATCTTGAGGCGATAGAGATGTCCTAGTAATCTGCAGTGGCCGGTTCTCAGGCGGAACATTGTGGTCTGTTGGTATCTGTTTAGATGGTGTATTGGGTCATCTCTGCTGTACATATCCCCTTCCTCCTTCCACTGATTTTTGTACTTGTTGTGGATTATGGTTATTGCTTCCCGATACGGCAATGGATGGCTGTATTGTTCCATTTTACTGCCACTTCTTGATAGAGCATCTGCTTTCTCATTACCAGCAATTCCACAATGAGAGGGTAACCACTGAAGGGCAATGGTTGATGACCTTTGGATGATGTTAAGCTCAGATCTGATCTCATTCATCATGTTATCATTTCTGGTGTTTTGTATTGATTCCAGTAATGATCTGCAGTCGGTGAAGATTACTGTGTGTAGCCTATATAGGAATCACACATTATATAAATATTATTGTGGTGGGTGGGTTTGTAATTTTTAAATTTTGCCAGGGCAGCCACCATATGGCCTCCTCTTTTATGACTTCCAGCTGCCGTGGGATTTTTAACGTGCGCAACTTGCACACGGGACCTCCTATCTTTTCGCCCGTATCAGAGAAGGCTAGGTATCCGATCCCAATACCCAGGAGACCTGGGGGGAGGTATACCATCATTGGGGCCTCTGGTTCTGAAAAAACAAAAATTCCCCTGGAAATCGAACCCGGTACCTTTAGAATTCGATGCGCACGCCATACCTCTTAGCCACTCCGACTCCATGGAATTAGACATACCAAGCTTAATTTAAGCGCTAAAACAACAAGGAAAACAACTCTTTTCATACGGATTAGAGTGAAAGAAACATATAGAGCTGTAAGATTAATATTACATCACGAAAAAGCAAACTAGATCAAGTGAAACTGAATTCAGACAGAGTAATTCTCATACGGCTAACGGGTAATTTAGGCTTGTATGGGGCTGGCAACCAGTGCCGTCTTAAGGCATGGGCACACTGACCAGTGCCCACACGATTTTTGGGGCCCTATGCTGGGATGTTGCCATATTGTTCATAAGACATCTCTTGGCAGAGTGGATAATTACTCGATCTCTCGCTGGAAAGGCCTGGATTTCAAATCAAACATGACGTTGGTAAGTTGACGAAATTTTTTGTTGAAAGTACCATTAAATTATAAATCTATAGGTTTAATTGACCGTTTACATTTTTATTCCCGTGGGTGGGTGGGTAGGGCTGGGTTGTAGGGACCCAGTGCATTGCTTTGCCCAAGGCCTACAATGCTGTTAAGATGGCCCAGCTGGCAACCACATAATGTAAAACAAATTACCAATGAAACAACCATTACTACAAGAGCATGTGAAATGCTTAGTGCAGTCTTCCTGCAAGGGGACTGCCAATGCTTCGTAAGGAGCATATTAGTCGCCTGGTACGACATGCCTGAGTGTAGTAGTTCTGTTTGGAAGCATGAACACAGAATGTAGTAAAAGGGACAGAGAAAACAATAAGATATTTTTTTTTAAAGTCTAACACGTTGGTTTATCAACTAACTTCCCCCCCCCCCGCCCCCCCCACCCCACCCCCTTTCCACCCACTGCAGTGGACCCCGTACATCTGTCGTGGGGAGACAACGATAGCATATTCTTACCAACTCTTTGTTATCAACTTCGAAGACGGGCATCATCGCACACAATTTGTCAGTAGCAAAGTAAGCAGGCTGAGATTTCCAACGGTTTTTAAGAAATAATCGCATCAGTGGGGTTGGGTGAGTAAAAGGGAGGGTGTGTTCAACGTAACGGGAAGGAGACAGAGAGATATGCATACGCTTAAGAGAGAGAGAGAGAGAGAGAGAGAGAGAGTCTCGGCATAATGATATTTCACGCAAACCCAAAGATTGCATAGCGTGCTTGGCAGCAGTACGATTACACATCTCCTGTATCGGCAATTTGCCTTTGTTCTGTTCAGATATATTTAATTTTCATTGATTCTTTCTGTGCCTTAATTTAAGGGGGGGGGGGAGGGGGGGGGGGTTTACCTTCCTGTTTTATGTACACCCTTTTATGCAGATTTCTTTCTTGCTTATTTCTACTATTTGTGCTGTTCATTATTATCGTTTTCCCATTCTCGCTGCAAATGGAGCACGGGGGCCGCCACTGCAACCGGTCGTCCTGCAGGAAACCTGCACCCAAGCATTCACACGCTATTGCAGCTATGGTTTCTAAAGCAGTTTGTTTGACATGATAAGTTTGCCAGCCCGATGCAGATGTGGCAGTGCAGTTATTTGTGCGCGGGTCGCGGCATCAAATAATATCGTGTTACCGGGCTGTGTTTACTGCATCAATGAAAGAATGTGTGTGTGTCCGTCAGCTGATCGGGTCAGTTCAGTTAATGGTTGAGCGCAGGTAAATATTTTGAAGAGGGCTAACTCTTGTACGTTTCTTGGTTCAAGTCGTTACAGGCCTGTCCGCCTGAGATGGAAATTCTTGACCTTCTTTTATTCTTCCTTCCCAGAGTTCGTTCGTACCCTTTTTATGTTTAGTGAAAAGCAATCTCGTATAATGGTTTTGTCAAAGTATCCAACTGTAATATTCCAACGAAAACTCAGCAATGTAGAAAAATAAAATATAGTTTATTAACGTGATTTAGAACAGCAATGTCATTGGCACAGTAGTGAAATACTTATGTCTTTCTTACACAAAGTAGTGAGTGTCCAAAAATGAAAATGTAAATCCACAAGAATAATATATCTAATAGAGTAAAATACAAACTTGTCTACTTAAAAAAATACTTGTCTAACCTGAACAAAACTTGTCAAGTTAAAAACAACTTGTCTTGATAATCTCAAAGACGAAGTTCTGTAAAAATCCTCTCGCCTAACGAATCCTAAAATCTGTACAAGCCCTGTCAATCGCCCACGTCTCTTCTTTATATACAGCCCACTCTTTTTTCCCGCCAGTTTTCACACGATGCTTTATTTTTCACACGATACCAAACATCTACATTTGCACACGCTTTTCTCAGCTTTTCGACTTTTTGCACACGACTCTCACTCTAGCAACGGAAAAAACCCAGATTAGCAACTTCTTCCAAAACTTTCCATTCAATAAACATGCATTTACTATGTTGTAGTTCTGGGACAGCTTCTCTCGAAGCCGTGAACTTTTCATGAAACTGTATTATGTGCACAAATGTCTTAACTGCTTTTAACGTTGTTATTTCTCATTTTATGTAGTTTTTAACACGTATTAATTGTAGTGTATGCCAAGCGGTCACACAGAATCTCATGTTAGTGGAATTGTCTGAGGCAGCAGTATCTCGTGTATATATATATATATATATATATATATATATATATATATATATATATATATATATATATATATATATATATATATATATATATATATATCTTCTTCTTCTTCCGTCCTTAGCCACCAACCGACAAAGCAGTCAGTGGCCATTACGCCTAGTGGCGTCTTAGGGCAACAGCAGACAGGTTTTCTCTGCCGTTGTTTCCCATCACGCCTAGTGGCGTCTTTAGGGCAACGACAAATCAGCCCATTTGCTGTTGTTTCCGTAATCAAAGTGACTTGCAAACGGGTGATCAGCCCGTTGCATATATATATATATATATATATATATATATATATAGATATATATATATATATATATATATATATATATATATATATATATATATATATATATATATATATATATATATATATATATTATCGTCAGAGACCCCCTCCCCAGAAACTACACGGTTCACTTGTGTTGTTAGTTGTTTTATACTTTTGTTATCTTGACCTGTTTGACCGTTGTACGATCTTGTAACCAACGAAGGGTTATTTATTGTATTGGTCACCTGTAAAAGTAACATAAAAAAGCATTGTTTCTCTTACCTTTCCAACTTTCCTGCAAAAAGTAGTCTCGAAACTAGCATTCCAGGGACAGTAGATGTGTACATTGTTAAATAATTATGTACACAGTTTTCACTGTAAAAATTATTTCATTAAAAACAGATAGTTGTATTGTATGAGAATCAAGCCCTAGTTTGAATCTTTAAGTAATTAATTAAGTACATTTTATATGTAAAAGCAGAATAGGATCCAGACCACACTTGTTTATAAAAATTCCTTTTAGATGTGCATTTATAAAACATAAGGAGAAACACACACACACACACAGAAAGAGAGAGAGAGAGAGAGAGAGAGAGAGAGAGAGAGAACGAACGAACGAACTTTATTTTCAAAGGGTTGAGAATTGGGCACGCAGGCCCGTCTGACATTCTGCCCTTCCTTTCTCTCGTCTTTTATACTGATTTCATTTATTCTCACATGCATTTTACCCGTCAATGTAAAGTAATTCAACGTTGTAAAGGTAAAATAATAGCATACTCACATCCACAGCATCTAATCATAAACATGAAATAAAATATGTTGAAAAGTACAAACATCATCATTAAACCTACATTCGATATTATATCATTTGTTCGGAAAAATAATCACATTGGGGGGGGGGGGGGGGGGGGGGGGGGAGGGGGGGGGGGGGGGGGGGGGGGGGGGGGCGGGGGGGGGGGGGGGGGGGGGGGGGGGGGTGGGGGGGGGGGGGGGGGGGGGGGCAGATAATCATAACTCATAAAGTATTCGAAAAGTCTAGATTGTATGAACAGGGACTGAGGTTGTTATCTTTTAGATAGTGTGGAAGATAGTTCCAAAGATGAGCAGCAGAGTAAGCTAAGCTTTTCTTGAATAAGTCAAGCCTAGGCTTGGGCACTTGTATTTTGTTAAGGCGTTGACTGCGTCTTTCATTGTATTTGAACATTGGCCACAGATATGTTGGAGCATTCTGTGACAGGATTTTTGAACAAATTTAGCTTTGTTGAACAGAAAGCGCTTTCTTAGAGGCAGTATTTTGAGATCTTTATATAGATCTACACACTGTGTTTGGCAGTTGTCAGAAACTAGACGCACTGCACGCTTTTATAGTGAATGGAGTCTTTTTGTGTTCGACATAGAACAACCATCCCAGATTGTGGAGCCATAGTCAAGGTTTGTTTGTATGTGAGATATATAGAACAATTTTCGTGCATCTTCATCTAGGAAATGTTTGATTTTAGCTAACTGGTAAACTTTCTGTGCCGTTTGCTTGGTCAGTGCATGAACATGTGAGTTCCAATTTAGATGTTGGTCAACAACTATTCCTAGAGTTTTATGTTCATTAACGTTTTCAATTGGTGAGGTACCAATATAGATCTGAAGTGTTGTTTTCTCTGAATTTTATAATTTTTGTCTAGTTGATATTAACATGCACTTTGTTTTAATTATATTAATTAGCATGCGATTTCCGATGCTCCATTTAATCAGATTGTCTGTATCTTTTTGTAACGATAGTTTGAGTGTGTTGCAACTTGTATCACTCGTGTAGACAGTACAGTCATCAGCAAATAGGTCACAGGATGCGTGCTCGGCGTGTAGTGGAAGGTCATTAATGTATATGGCAAAAAGTAGAGGCCCAAGAATAGAGCCCTGAGGAACGTCGGTATTTATTACGGTTGGGTTTGAGCAAGAGTTATTGTAAGAAACTACATGTTTTCTGTCTGACAGGAATGATTTAATTATCGTCACTAGTTGAAGGTTTACTTTTGATATTTCTAGTTTTCTAATTAAAATAGCGTGATCTATCATATCAAATGCTTTTTTAAAGTCTACAAAAACTGCCCCACATATGTTATCGTTATTAATATTTAAGTGCCAGTTGTCAATCATCTTAGTTAGAGCTGTGTGACATGAATGTTTAGGTCTAAACCCCGACTGACTATCAATTAGCAAGCCGTTGTTAACTAGGTGTTGTAGTGTTATTTTATGTATAGAGAGAGAGAGGGGGAGAGAAAGGGGGGGGGGGGATATTTCTTTTTCTTCTTGTATTTTTTTATAACAAAGGCAGTGCAGGAGAGAAGAAAGAATGCAAGGAATGACTGTACGTGCATTTTCCCGGACATGCTAGCTAAGTCCTGTAACAAAGCACCGTCATTGAGAAATAATACAGAGTATTTTTAAAAAAGCACGCACAATCAGGAAATATATAACACTAAAAGAAGGCATCCCTATATAAGCGACACTTCCATGCGTATGGGTAGTGGTTGAAAGGCGCCGCCATACGCTGAAATGTAGCAAAAACACCATACATTTTTTTTAAAAGGCCTGTAAGAAAGATATAAACTCTGGTGTGAACTTAATGAACGCGGGCATAGCTTAAGAACAGTGGGGAGTGTCCGATGGTAGAGTGGTTCGAGCACTGGCCTCTCGGGGCCAAGGTACTGGGTTCGAAACACAGTGGCGTCATGTTCCAGTCTACCCAGCTGTAAATGGATACCTGAATCTGCTCTTGAGTTAAAGAACTCAAACGCAGAGGAAGGGAACTAGTCACCCCCGCCTCTCGAAGCTGGACCTAGTATAATGAAGTCGTTAACACTTCACTCATCTATATATATTTTTTTATTTTTATATACAAAATTTTGTCTCGTATTGGCGAGGCGCGTACCGTTCAACCTAGTCGGTTATATTAGGGCGCATATATATATATATATATATATATATATAATGCCTCTAAAACTAAAGTTATGAACTTTTCTAACGAGACCTTCGATATCATCCTGAACGAGGAAAAACTACAGAAAGTTGAAAGTTTCAATTATTTAGGCAGTAAAATGACTCAGGATGGTGACACAACAAGAGAAATTCATACTAGAATTGCTTTGGCAGCTAGCGCCTTCAATAGATTATCTAACATTTGGAAATTACGATCACTGAATATACATACCAAGCTTCGTCTGTTTAATTCGAATGTTATCTCAGTGTTAACATACGGCTGTGAAAGTTGGAAAATAACAAAATCATTGGAGAACAAGCTGAATACATTCGAGAACAAATGTCTTAGAAAACTCATGAACATCAGTTGGAAAGAATTCGAGACTAATCGACAATTAAGAGAAGACTCTAAGCAGAAATATGTCTCCGACTATATAAGGAAAAGACGATGGTCATATATCGGTCATGTCCTACGAATGCAAAACAACAGAATACCACTACAGGCGCTCACTTGGGTTCCTGAGGGTAAGAGGAAAAAAGGAAGACCAAAAGAAACACTTAGAAGAACAATAACAAGAGAAGGAAGTACGTTGGGCCTAAATAATGTGCAAGAGCTAAGAGGAGTGGCGTCACAACGAACAACCTGGAGAGCAATGGTTTCTGCCTTATATCGCGGGTTGGTGCCATGTTGAGTGTATTAAAGAATTTATTATTTTATATATATATATATATATGACTCATCTGTGGCAGTGTCTGCTGTGTGACTGTCTTTACTTTTTTTTTTTAAAAACACTATTACAAATAGCAGACAGGGCATTTACTAGCAAAAAACCGTCACTAAACTTTGAGAGAGTAATGTTATCGATCACTGTCACCATTATATATAAATATATATCGGATCCAGAGGTTTTCAAACTTTTTTGGTCCGCGGCTCCCTTGACCTGTGCATAAATCACCGCGATCTTCTTCTCGACGTTCAATCGCGATCTGTATTTTGTTTTGATGGCGGCCAACGCAGAAAACCCCTGACTACACACAAGTAGGATGTTGCAAATGGAATCAAAACTCGTAGGGCCTTGCTGCCTACTTCTGTATATTCCTGGTTCACCAAGCTCCAAAACTCTGGTAGTGATGAAGAGTCGAACTTCGATTTCAGTGTGGAGTCCGATTGAAATATCATATAAGCTGCTCTTGCTCTTACTAGTAGTGAATGTTAGATGGGAGTTCTGTTACTGAAGGGATTTTTGATCCAGGTGTGTGTTGGTCAGTCTCTTCTGAAAAAAGTACTTGCCAAAGTAAAAACACTGAGCTGTGTTAAGTGGGATCAACAAACACAGCCTTCAGTTCTTCGCTCAGCTCCAAGTCATTGTCTTTCTAAAAACAGGTGTGCAGAGAAAGGAAAGCAGTAATTTAATTACGTCTTTTCTTGTCTAACTTTTCCTTTCCACAATAGCATTTTTTTTTTCTGAAGGCCGAATTTTCTATCTGGAACAGCTGCAGAATATGAGTCTCAGTACCTTGAAGGGACACATTTAAAGTATTCAGTTTTTCGAAGACATCACAAAGATATGCTAGCTTCAAAAACAAAGTCGTTGTCGCGAACTTTTCAGAACTAGAAGTTTTTCTTCGACAAGATAACAATAAAGCTCATTCCTGAGTTCATAACACCCTTTTGATGACATTTCCGCGTGAAAGCCACGCGAGAGTTGCAATAATAAAATAGCGAAGTGTGTTCAGCTCCCATGTAGATGCTACATTTGCTCGAAACGGGGGGGGGGGAGGGTGGGGGGGGGGGGGGGGGACATCTGCACTTTAGTGGCGCGTTTTAATGAAATTTACTACTTCGATTACCGATTGAAGGACTTCAATTAAGGGCAGGGCTGATGTTTTTGGATTGCCAGGGCTTCCCTGTGAATTGATGCAATGAGTCCTGACACAGAAAGGAGCTTTCTTTCCGAATCAAGGCTTGGAGTCCGCCATAGCAGCCAGCCATTGAACGACCCTCCATCAGTGCACACACCTACACATTTCTCCGCCATCCCAGTTAATGTTGTTTTCTTCCATAAAAGAGTTCAGTATTTCAAAGAGGTCTGCTGCTTTTGTTCCAGATTTGATGCTTTTGCAGAAAAGAAGATCCTCAAAGAACTTATTGTCATCGATAAATCGCACATAACAGATTTAGATTCGCATTCATTGTGCATATCTGTAGCTTTATCTAGCTGAATAGCGAAATCACATTTTGAGGTTTTTCAATCAACTGGTCATTAAACATCGTCAGCCATCTCAATTATTCGACGACCAATAGTGCTATCTGAACAAAGGCACACTCAGCAATTGCTTGGCGGCAGACTCACCTATCATAGTTAGACACCATGTCCACAGCAGCAGGTAATGATAAGGTCTTCCGCAATGGTGTGGGGTTTTTCTTGCTCTTTGCTACATGGTAAGCAACTTTGTAAGATGAAAGAAGAGCCTTTGAAGGAATCGTAGTTTGTATTTAGTTGAACGTTGCTTTTTGTTCTGTCATTTCTTTTATACTTGCGAGAAAAGTACTCCAAGTTTTGGTCGGTTCACCAATACTGCCATGAACTGATTCCAAATGTCGTCTCATTTTATTGGGAAAAAGCATACTTTCACTGGCCAGAACTTTAAAACAAATGACACACTGTGGGCGTTCTTTTCATTTCCCACAGTAGTGCACGTAAACCCGTAGTGCAGGTAACTGTCGTCATACTTCGATGTTTTCGTCTCCGTTCGTCTTTAGAAACTGCACGACGCCTCAGAAATATCTCGTTTTTTGCACACTTAATTAAAATGTATCCATACTGTCTGAAAAAAACAGTGACAATTACACAACACAAATTTAAAACAACACTGTATTGGACAAAACTACGTCCAATAAACTACAAAACAGCAAGGACCAGACTGATTTTAATTTATTGTGACACGTGGTTCGAGACTCGACTGCCATCTACCAAAAACAGTGAGTAATAACATGCCAGCTGCTAGAGGTTCACTAGCGCACAGCTCATAAACAGGAGTCGGCTTGGACGATCGCTGTTGGGGTCATCTCATCTCTTATCACCAGCATCCGCCATGATGACATCAGAGTTAGTGATCAGCTGTTCGTAACATAGACCTGCTCTGGAGTTTTATGGTGCATTTGTCAATAACTTCTAGTACCTAATGACACGTATTGGTACATGTAATAATACCTCGGCGCAAACATGTCGTCCTACGAAGATCTATATTTATTGATGGACCTTGGCTCATAATATCGAGCCCAACACTTTTCCCAAGCCACCGCAACGCCCTTAGCCGAGGGCCACGACACCCCTGGGAGCCGCGACGCACAGTTTGAAAACCTCTGAATATCCTGTATTTAAAGTGGTATGTCCACAATTAAGAAATTTATTGAACGGCAAAAGATTTGCGATCTGAAGATACTAGTTCCGAGTGATCACCAACGATAAACGGGGTTTGTTCGCTAAGCGCCTAGAAGTACACTGACATTTTAAAAAAATCATTGGAACGATAACCTACTTCTGACTTCTGGGCACATTCGATCCTGTCAGCTAAGTACATTTTGTCTTATCTTGTGAGAGACGTAACAATAAAAAAAAACTGTCGAAACTCCCCGTTGTGAGTCTTTAAATAAACCTTTTAAAATATTTAATTAGCTTCGTTCACCTTTGGCATACTGCCCCCTCCTCATGTTCTTGAAAACAAATAATTCAGCCATTTTTGTTTTCAACATTAAACCCTCTTCTTCTTCTCTCCCCCCCCGCCCCCCCCCCCCTTTCCCTCTCGCCCCACAAGGAAAACACCAAATAGTAGTACAGTACAATATTTTCGACGTTTCGCCGTGCCGAGGAATTTTCAAGACCAAGTGATGATCGTAAATTGTGGGAATTTGTGTATCTCAGGCTGGACTTGTTTCATCAATGTTTCCGTCTATCTGTCCAATTCCTTCTTTTTTTCCAGTCAGATAATTTCTTCTTTGTGTTATTGTGACAGCGGAGTGTGAGGTGGTGAGAAGGCCAATGTGTGATGGTAACGTAGTCGTATCAGTAGCTAAATAAATAGAGCAACGAAAACGCCACCATCCACCCACCAGGGGTCTCTGAAGGCACACAGAAATGATAGGGGACTACTGCACCCTCAGGTATTTAGTACAAGGTGACTAATATATAAGGTTGGACCTCTCTGGAACTATCTGTATTTCTTCTCGTATTTCTACGACTTTAACTTCTCTTTTCTACCATCTCTATGGTCTCTCAATTTCGCAATTATCTTCGCCGACTTCTCTCCGGCTTCTCAATATCTCAGTTCTCATTTATCTCAATTCTCATTTATCTAAAATCTCATTTATCTCCATTCTCATTTATCTCAATTCTCATTTATCTCAAATCTCGTATGTTCGCCATCTCTCATGGCTCCACTTCCCCATTTTCTTCTCGTCATCTCTTAACATCTCGATTCTCTTTTATCTCTCCTTGCCATCTTTACTGCGGCTTCTCAAAATCTCAATTCTCATTTATCTCAAATCTCCTGTGCTCGCCATTCCTTATGGCTTCTCTTCCCCATTCTTCTTCTCCTTTCTTCTGAGACTTCTATGTCTTCTCAAATATAATATCCTCGCCATTCTCCCATGGCCTCTAGTCTAGTTTCCTCACCTACTTCTCCTTTCCTCCTCCTTTCCTCTGCAGTATATCTGCTTATCCATTAAGTTACCCATTAGAATGCTCAGTTTCTGGGAGAGGAGGTTGGAACACAACTTCCCATAGATTTTCTTCTTTTCGTTTTACTCAAATTTAACAAACTGAAAATTGGACAGACAGATATGTCCTTGTGGGGGAGGACAAACAGTAAAACATGTCCTCCAAGACTGTCTGCTACATGAGAGTAGGAGGGCGGCAGCATGACCTTCTCCAACCCAGATGAGAGAGAAACTGTGTGTTCGCAAGAGAAGCCTGAGATGGACTGCCAGCTTTATAAATGAGATAGATATGGTTTTTTTTAGAGCGAATGATGAAGAAGAAGAAATGCAACAGAGATGTTGTTGTTGTTGTTGTTGTTGTTGTTGTTGTTGTTGTTCCGATCCCCAGGGATTCGAGTTATTCACTCTTTTACCCTTGCGGCAATTTAGGGGTGTCGTTTTGTGCTTTCTTGCAACCCCAGAGAACTTCCCCAACGGACGCAGCTGGCGGAAGTCACACCAGAACCACTAATTGATGTGCGTGCAATGCCACGAGAAGGATGGTTCTACCCTTCAAGGGGGTCATATACAAAAGAGGTAGATATGGTTAAGTTAGATCTAACAACGATTAGGACCTTCATAGGAAGAAGGAATATATTTGAAAATGCAATTGACAAACTGTTTCACGAATGTGTTCTCCGAAATGATTATGGTTTCTTAATGTTCCTTATCTGTCTTGTTCAGCAGGTGACAAAAGACATCTCAACAAAGCCGTCCTGCCAGCAGCAGTCCAACCTTGCAGTGAAAGGTAAAGTTCTTTCTCCATGTTCGCTGTTCTGTTTGGGGCTGTTCTTATTATTGTCATTATTAAACAGCCATTTCGAATTCATTGTAGAAAACAATTGCTAACGAAATGGTATAATATTAAAACTTCTATAATAAGACATATTTTAACTGTGGCAAACCGCTTGAAGTTCTTCAAACATTAAGGGAGGCTAAGTTGACTTCTTCAAAAATTAACTATGGCTAAGTTGACTTGCTTCAGAAATTAACTGTGGTGGAAACCTCACCATGTAAAACAAATTGTTACAGAACCACTGCTGCAAAGGAACATTAATTCATTGCCGTAGGCTTCCTGCTGGGGGGCCAGATACAGTGGTGGCGCCATGCTCCATAGGAAGCAAGAAGGGAAATGATGAACGTGTTTAAAGTCGACTTATGTCTATGACCTGACAGTGTTTCTTATTAGAGTTCAGATAACCATGTGCACACGCACACTTAGTATATAAAGTCACACATTGCCGATAACTATAATGGTTAAAGGGTCTCCGTTTCGTCTCACAGGCAAAAATGTGTGGGCATTGTCTCTGGAATCCGAACGACAAGGCCGGCATGAATTCGGAACGCAAGACGCCGCAAACTGCTACTGCGTTACAGCCCTATGAGAAGTCGAGTACGGGTGCTGGAAAACCGTAGTCTTTCATGTGAGGATCAAATCTCCGAATCGTCGTCCTCCAACTCCATGCCCTGCGTCCATGGCTGCACGGACCCTTCATCCCTTAGCCGCGGCAGCAGCAGCAACAGCCAGGAAAGCAGCAACATTTGTAGCAGCAGTGGCATTCCCAGGTGTCACTCCCAGCCCTGTGTTCTCCACCACCGCCGCTGTGGAAAGAAGCGGCGTCGCGACTGTGATAGACCAACTCTCAACTTCAACAAAATGACAGAGGCAAGTATTGGGCGTATTGCATGTGTATTGCGAGTGTGACAGACAGATGCGTGTTTAATGCGAGTATGACAGTCATGTGCATGTTTAAGGCGAGCGTGACGGGCGTGTGCGAATTTATTCAGAGTGGCAGGCATATGCACTTTTATTACGAGTTTGATAGACATATGCATGTTTATTGCGAGTGTGACAGGCATATGCATATTTATTGCGAGTGTTTTAAGGCATATACATGTTTATTACGAGTGTGACAGGCATATACATGTTTATTGCGAGTGTTTTAGGCATATGCATGTTTATTGCGAGTGTGGCAGACATATGTGTGTTTATTGCGAGTGTGGCAGGCATTTTGTCAGCAAAAACAAACATATCATAAGACAACAACGCGCTAAAAACATTCCTGGCACTTGTTCGCATGAAGCAAGTCACAGTACAGGATAGCAGCTGACTCTGATATCGTGCTGGTGCGTGCCTGTTAGTGTGACTTGAGAAGTATTTAACGTTTGAAGTGCCCTAGTTAAGGGAAGTGCACCGTTTGACAAATCGTGTACATGTTTCTGAAGCCGTTATGTTTTTCTGGCGGGTCATGCATTATCAGGAGCTGCTCACAGGGGCAGCTTTGTTATTCTTTAGTTGGCCTCATGTCTAGTCACGATTCACTACCGCAGCGAGACGATGGTACCGTTTGGATGCTCCCTGGTTCCATTCCCTGGCGAGCCTATCATTTCTGCTACTTTTCTGTCCGTTTGATGCTCTTCTTTCGTTCTTATAAGTGCCCGCCACATACCTATTTGTGTTTATTATTTACTATCCTTTTGGCGAGCAGATTCAATATGCTGTGTTGCGGTTAAGCTGATAACATAGAAATGTGGGATTATTATTTGTTATTTATTTTTTTGGTTGACATAGATTTATCTTAATTTTTCAGTAATTACAAACATGTCAGGATGTGGATGTTGCACCAAATATCACTATCTATAACTATGAATTGGTAGTAGTGCACCATTTCACATACCTAGGGTCTACAATCAACGACAAACTCTCTCTGGATGCAGAGATTGACAGGCGAATTTGCAAAGCTGCAGCCATCTATGCTCTCCGCACAACGCGAGTATGGGGAAACTCCAAACTCACAATGAATACTAAAGCTTCGGTATATAATGCTTGCGGGGGCAAAGTCTTTTACAGACAGGGGGTATGATGTGTTGGTGTTGTGGGTAGTGGGTTTCCCCCCATGCTTCACCCTAGGCCTAGTGAATTCTTGTTCATGAAAGGAGCGACCATTGCGGTGTCAGTCTCTTGGCCTAGCAAAACCTCTCATACCCCAAGATCGTTGTGCGTGGTGAAGAGCCACACCCTCCTCGAGGTAGTCCTGGTAACTGAGGGTGCGAATCCTCAGGCTAAACATAATGGATCTAGAGGAGCAAACCTCGATAATAAAACCGGTGCACTACACCGTACATGCCCTCAGTGGGTGGGAAGGAGCCAGATGGATACTGAACAAGTCTTGGGAGTGGAAACGAGTGTGGACTGCTCCCTGAAGATCGGAACCCATCATACAGGCACAGAGACTCAGGACGTGACGATCCTATTGCCTTCAACTCTTGGTCACATGCCTAGAGCCTAGGAGAACTTGGCGTAACCAGCAGGCAATTTGGTGGCGGGGAATGAGCACTGTGAGCCCTACCTTGGCTACGTATCACAAGGAGATGCAGAAACACCCCCTTTATCTCCCCCAGAGCTGGCACAGTACACTTCTGGCTTCTACCCGGGGCGGTAGGAAATCCACAGGCACCCCAGCATCACAATGCCATGAAGATGACCAAGTTAAAACTTACTAACTCATACCTGGCAGAGCAAGTCCTCCATCAGATGCGGCCGATGCTGGGCCCACTGGCGCGTGGACACGTCCCGATCCCCATCGAGACTTGCCCGAGGAGCCGACCCCGGCTCAAAAAAGCAGAGAAGGCTACTCTCCAAACCTCCGATGTCTTGCGGGCAGTGTTAGGATGTGCAAGAACATGGACAGGAAGACTCCACAACTTCCCCACTGAAGACACGCCCACGACGACCGTTGCCTCAATTGGCTGTGTGTGGTGTACCCGGAAACGGGGCCTCCCAGTACTGAGGCACAGTTAAGTCCCCGATGTCACTTATCGGTGCAGAGTTGAGAGAGATGGCTGAGCATCACAATCCCCCCTGTGTTGCAACATGTTGAGAACCCAGCATTGCACACTAAGCTTGGGGGATCACTTGGGCACCAGACTTAATACTGGCTCTTGACTGGATGGCCGCATGCAGGAGATTTCTACAATGGAGAGATGACAGGTGGTGGGTATCTGGAAGTGGCTCTGTGCAGGACGTGAGGATTCCTTGGGAGAGCCCAGAACCAGAGCACAGCATTGTGCAAGCGCTGCATAGTTGGAGAGCCCCCTGGATGACGGGGAATGCACAGTGTGCCACCCCACCTATCCCCAACTGCTAACTTAGAACCAGAAGTGGGGTCCTCTGTATGCGTGCCAGGCCAGGATAAAATGCCTGGGAAAGAGACTGGAGCTCAGAACTCCCCAGCTCAAAGTTGCAGGATGGCAGAAAAACCACGGGAAAGACAGGTCTTTTTTTGAAGATAATGCAACCATATTTTCACCATACGAGCTTTGACGCCGCCTCGGTAAACAAGGTCCGCGCAGAGCAGTGACACCCCCAGGCTGCTTGCGAATAGTCTACTACTGGGAACATAAACAGATTAGGGATGAGCCCACTCTCCCGTTGAAGAGGTGCTAAAGTCGTAGATACTGGGCCAGAAGGCGCACCGGAAACCACAGTATCACGCAACTCGCTTTTTTGTTATGGATGAGTACACCGTCAATGCTTGCGTCACCAGCACGCTTTTCTAAGGCAGTGATACATGGACGACCTATGCTAAGCACGAAAGAAGGCTCAATACCTTTTATCTACGGTGTCTACGCCACATCCTTGCTATTTCGTGGAAGGACAAAGTGACAAATGTTGAGGTGCTGTCACGTGCTGGCCTTCAGAGTGTGTATACATTGCTTAGACAGTGCAGACTACGCTGGCTTGGCCATGTCTGCCGCACGGATGATAGTCGCATCCCTAAAGATATCTTCTACGGACAACTGGCAGATGGCAAAAGAACAGTTTGGTGACCACAGCTGAGGTTCAAAGATGTGTGCATAAGAGACATGAAGGCACTGGACATAAATCCAACAACCTGGGAGGATGAAGCTGCCGATCGCACCAAGCGGCGATGTACCCTGAGGCGCCACTTCAGATTGGGCGAAAATAAGCTTTCAACACCAAGCAGAAGAGAAAAGAACACGCCGACGTGAACACCAGGAACAAAAGCAGATGAGGGCGCATCTCATGGGGCGCATTCCCATAGTCAGTTATGACTGAAGGGGCTACGACTACTACTACTACAAAACATGTTGTATGCTGGCATGTGACATTTTTTAAACCGGACTTACTCACTACTTGGCAGTTTGTCGATCGTCTCTCAGCTTAAGGTGTGTCTATTTTTCAGCTTTGCAGCCGCACAGTTTCGTGTACGCACTTTTCTCTCCTTGACGTCGTAATTCTTTGCTCTAATCTTGTCTTTCTGTCTGTCTCTTTAGCAGGAGTGGGAGATCAGGTTTTCCGATGTAATTTTCCTATAATTAGATCTACCTCCTGTTGTAATGCGCTGGATCGAGTTTCCTATTACCTGTCCGCAGTTCGGTGTTTTTTGTTTAAAAATAGTTGAAAGTGTTAGTTACCGTAAACGTCGTAAGCTTGATTATTTTCATAATACTTTGTGAGTGATAAGGTCATATATAGCGTCAGTTTTATATTATTTCAGTCAACGAAGTTATATCAGAGCTTTAACTCTGCCGATCTCTGTCTCTCGTGTTCTCTTTGATAATATTGATTACTTAATACAGAAGTTAAGAATGTTTTAATTTTAAAACACTTTGAGAATTGTATTATTACAGGGCAGAAATGTAAAAAGGCAATAATGCCTGTGTCTTTACACTGATGAAATAAAGATTTCGTTCGTTCGTTCGTTCGTTTCTCTCTGCCTCTCTGTCACTTCCTATGAAAAAATTGCAACGTGTTTCCTGTGTTATAGTCTTGTCTTCTCTCTCTCTCGCTCTCTCTCTCACTCACACACTCACATACACACACACACACACTGTCTGTCTCTCTTTCCCTCCGTCATACACACTTGCGATAAACGAACTGCAGCAATTCACCTTCATTCTAGTCTTGTCTTGTCTCTCTTCTGTCTGTCTCTATTTCTCTCTCTACACACACACACACACACACTTCCTACCAAAAAAAAAAAAACAATTGCAACGTGTTTCCTATGGACTTGTCTCGTCTTCTCTCACTGTCTCTCTCCCCCTCTCTGTCTCTCATACACACACACTTCCTATGAAATAATATATATATATATATATATATATATATATATATATATATATATATATATATATATATATATATATATATATATATATATATATATATATATTATATATATATATATATTTCCACACACACACACATCCCACATTTTCTTTCAAATAATTATAATGTGGTTTCTTTCTGCTTGATCTCTCTCTCTCTCTTTCTCTCTCTCTCTCTCTCTCTCTCTCTCTCTCTCTCTCTTGAACACACTTTTCAGTCAAAATACTTTAACGCAACATAATTGCATAGCTTCCAGTCGAATGACTGGCTATATTTAGTTTAGCTCATATCACATATTATGTCTGACAGTTGAAGCACGCTTCCATATGAAGCACAGGTGCGTCAAGAGACGTCAGACAATCAGTTTCGACTTGTCCTGTTTTTATTATTAAATAAGGCGACAACAGAGCTCCTATTGTCCTATACATTGTCCCGAATGGTTGATGAACATAACGGAACAACGTGTCGCTGCCGCTGTTTTCTTGTTGTTAATTTCAAAACTGCTGCAATGGTACACGCTCGAGGTGAATAGCTGAATTTCAGTGGCGTAACATAACTCTACGGGGAGGACCGGGGCATGGTCCCTGTGCACCGAGTGTGGCCCCGAAAAGTAGTGTTTATAATGGACCTCGACCTTTATACTCACCCTTTTTAATTTGCCTTGTTTCCGCTGTGTTGAAACGTTTAAGGATTAACTCTCACTTTCAGGAGTCAGGCTATTTTAGGGAATAGAAGAACCTTTACAGTCCAGTCGTCTAGAAAAAAAAATGATATTAGAACATTTTTCCTATTAAAATGTAGGATGTATGGCACAACACAGAGAAAACCCAATATTAGATTAGTAACAGGCATGCAATTCATCCATAACTGTGGATCTGGTGTTGAGAATAGAGAATTGTACAATGTTGTAATAAAAACAATATATCAAAGAAACTAATATTTAATGTAGACGAATCAATGATGGTGTGAGGAAAAGGGGTAGGTCTGATGGGTGTGCTTGTAATGTCTGGATGGCAGATAATTGGTATTAGATTTTGATGTAATCTCGGACACACTCGGGCTTTATCACCCCTTTTCTCCTTGTTAACAACAGGGCAGTTACGAGAGTCATTCATCTTAGTTTTGTTTGATTGTTTTGTTTTTGATTCTTTCGTTTTTTATTGGTTTGTTAGTTTCTTGCAATGGGGAGGGTCACACACAAAAAAACCATTAACATAAATATGTTAGTTTTGATTTACCCTATTTGGACTGAGTGGAAGGGGGGGGAAGAAAGAAGGTTACCCATATTTTGGAAATTGGAAATCTGCTTTATTTTCTTGACATAGTACACAATATTGTCCTAATTATAACCCATCAGGGTTGAACAGGATACTTGTTTAAAAAAAAAATGGAGACGAAATTAGATGGGTTAAAAGGCGGTAGAGTTATGTTGAACTGGTTTGGCCAGTGGTAAAAGATGTCGTGGCAGAAATCTTGTTGTGAACGGCATGTGGTCTTTGAGAGGTGAGAGGTGAATGATGTTGATGGTGATGATGATGGTGATGGTGATGTTGATTTGTGATATTTTTAATAAAATTAAGTAAGTTCATTTGTAGTTGCATTTTTAAATACCATTATTTACCATATATTGGTTATGGTTGTTGAGTCAAAGTATGTGGAGGAGGGGCCACATTTTATTTTCTGGGGCAACTTACAATTTATGGTCCGGGGGCCCTTATCGATTTATGTCCGGGGCCCTATACGATTTTATGTCTGGGGGGCCCTTACGGATTTATTGTCCGGGGGCTCCTTAACACTGTTAGTTACGCCATGACCAGGATTGACAGGTGTATAGAAAACTACGTCTTTTCATTCTGTCAAATGCAGGCGTCTTTGCTATTCTAGTTTCCCTTTACTTGGTTGATAGAATAAGCTTTGTTGTAGTGGAACTCAGGTTGTTCTAGTTGTAATTACTAATATTCTTTATAAGGGCTTACTGAACTTAGCTGGATTAAGGAATTCGTTCTTCTGTCGTTGTGACGGTGTCTCCTCTGGTCCGCAATATTGGTCCAACAAAGGCCAAACTTAGAGAAATATCAATGAGGGTATTCAACGGTGTCAACCTTCGATCAAGATTACTCTTGGTAGAGATATAAATCGAAGAGTGATGCTTCTACTTCAGGGAGCCTCACAGGATTTTAAAGAAAAGAACACATAACAACTGAGATCATCTAAGCTGTCATGAACTTATTATTCTCCCACCTCTTCTGTGAGGAGATATTGATTCGTATTTTCTGAGCCCCCAGCTGTATGTGATTCAGCAACTATTACTTTAATAGTTCTATATGGTTATGTATTTAAAAAAATATGTGCCATACAGGTGCAGACATACAATTCACTCAAAAGTGACTAATCCAACTATACATTTATAATTACAAATGAACTGGTTTAATAATCACTTATGGGTTAACAATGTAAAATAAATAAAATTGTTTACAAAAATGAAGCGATCATATTTATCATCGTCGGAGGATATTAAATTGTGGTGGAAAATAGGGAAAAAATTGAAATGTCCATTGCGCTGTTATGGTACTTCCGGTATGTGATGTGGGTCTGCTTTAGCCGATGTTGGTTCCCACAGGTGCGTTGGACTGGTCATTATTCTCTTCAGTAGTCAAATCTGGTAGCTGTAGCACATCTCTTGCATTACGGCTGAGAGGTAACTACAAGGGCTGTCAAGCATCTTCAAGACCCGTCTGATGTTGGTGTCTAGCGTCGACTGCTGGCACCTTGAACCCCAGACTAAGAGGGAAACAAATGCCATTTTTAAGTATTAGGTCTTCTGATATGAACATCAGGCGACCTCCACTTCCATCCCCCACTTCATCTTCCTCAAAAATTGTTACCCTCCCTGAGCGTTCATTTTAACCCAAGTGAGTTGGATGAAAGTGGTTTTGAACAGCGGAAAGCGACAGTTCGAGTGTATATAAATGTACTCGTATATACTGTTCAGATGGGTTAAGAGTCTGAGTGCACTTGAATTAGGATCCTAGAACCTAAGGCGCAAAGTGATGTCTCTGGAGTTACTCCCTTCTAATCATAGAATTCACTTCCAGTCCTATGGCCTGTCCTGTATTTGGGTCCTAATATTCCATGTTCCTGGCTGTCTGGAATGTCTCCTTAACGAAATTGGAAGTCAGTGAAGTGGTCTTACAGCGCTGTAGAATATAGGCGACATTTTCGCTCACACACCCTTGTTGCTTCGTGGAGAAGTCCAGTTATGAGCAGTTTGTCTTAATATCTCAAACGCCAAACCAATTGCAAGTAAGTGTCTGATTTTGGTAGGGCTCCCCCCTCATGTACAACACTACTACATGACAACATAAGATATTGTCCTTTACACGGTATTTTCGAACTCCATGACCAAGTGAGGTCTTGCCACTTCCCTTGGTACTTGTCACGTTTACAAACTCACTACTACACAGATCTTTCACTGATGATATCTTCCAGGTTTTTGCTTTCTCGTAGTTGATTATCACAGCAAGGTCAATCTACCGGACGTATTACATCACTGTTTGTGTCTTAATCTTTAACAAGATTGTCATATTCTGTCATCCCAGTGAAATCGACTGTGTATTAGGGCACGTCATGTTTGCGAACTGACGTCATATCTCCAAATACCGTCTGTCATCCATATTGGAACCACTGAGCAACCTGGTTTGTGGTAATCATCCTCAACTCATGTCCCCGTATCAAAGGTTGTTATCTACCTTCGCCTACAAAACGTCTGGGTTTTCTTCTTCTTCTTCCTCGTTCGCCCTGAAAAGGACGGTGGTTGCGTTGTGTCTGTTTACGCCGTAGCTGTGATATCTGCACCTTTCGGTCGACACATCCGACTTCAGCACGGCATTTTTTAGGGACCGGGTTTGCCTTCCCATTTCGATCCGTACTCGCTCAGCCATACTGCACTGCTGCAGACTGTTTCCAGGACCACCACGTGGAGGTGGAGTACGGTCTTGACCAGCTCTGGTTCGCTGGTCCTGATGCAAGCAGTCAAGCTATGGGTCGCTGACTGCATTCACTATTGCTGCATCTTTGGGTCCCATCTGGGTTTTCAACCTATGCCATCTTGTGCAAAGATAATCACAGCTTATCCTTCACTCCTCCATCTAGTGTTGACTATACGAATATCGCCGTAATCTAACAAACACATCGAGCAGTCATGTACTCTTGAAAGGCAGTTTAGTTCGTTTATTTTTGTAGTTGCTTAGTGCAGTTGCGATAGATGGAAAGTCTAATGAGGAACACCATCAGGGCTTCTGTATTATTGTTTTCCACAAAGAATTTTTTAAGGGGGTCGGAGGGGCTAAGAGGTATGGCGTCCGCCTCGAGCTCTAGAGGTGCCAGGCTCGATTCCCAGTTGAGGGAATATAATTTATGGAATTTTATTTCAGAACCAGTGGTCCTA